>CM062809.1:496302610-497504289 GCA_031772625.1 Pinus tabuliformis
GAGGCTTTTTGGAATCATGCCTCTTTGAAGCTTAGGTTATGAAAATATGGCCTTTATTCTATGTTATATAGTTTTACTTAATAAAAACAAAGAAAATTTTGACCTTTGTTACCTTTAGAAAGTTGGATGTTCTTTGAAACAAGTCCTTTAAAGATTTTGTTCTTGTTGGAGTTGAAATTTGATCTTGCTGCTTGATTCTTTGAGAAACTAAATGGATACTGAAAATATCTTTGGCTAACTGATAAATTTTATGGTGAAGTATTTTGATTTTATTTCAACCTAAAGGATGTTGCACATCTTTGAAATAATAATCGTTCAATGTTGTTGTTGCTAATTATTTTAATCTTCTAAAGAGAAATAAAATTCTATTTACTGGAAATGTAGATATCAAAACTTCAAACCTTTAAGAAAATCAAAGAGAATAATCCTCTCTCTCTCTCTCTCTCTCTCTCTCTCTCTCTCTCTTCTACTCTCTCTCTCTCTCTCTCTCTCTCTTTTTCATCTTTATTCTTTATTTATATATATATTATATATATATTTATATATATTATATTTATATATATATTTATATATATATATATTATATAGGAAGACAAATTAAATATAGTTTGGTGGAAAGCTCTCTCTCTCTCTCTCTCTTCTCTCTCTCTCTCTCTCTAGAGGAAGACAAATTAAATATAGTTTGGTGGAAAGCTCTCTCTCTCAGACAAATTAAAGGAGAATGATCTCCCTTTTTCACCAACTCCATTTCTGATTTTGAACAAATACTTCCTTTGTTAAGGGCTTATGATATATTTTTAATATATGCCCATTAACAAGGAAAGTAGCACCTTGTTTATCAATAGTTTTTATTTTTACTGATCCATTCTCATATACTACTACTATTTCATATGGACCTAACTAGTGTGTTTGAAACTTTCCTTGAAAACCTTTAAATTTTGAATCAAATAAGAGAGCCCAATCACTTGGTTTAAAATTCTTCGTCTTGTTGAACTTCTCATGCCACCTTGTTCTTTGCTCCTGGATAATATTAGTTCTTGGAATTTCAGCTTGTCTTATTTCATCCAGTTCATTTAACTATGTTAACCTTTGCTTTTATGCTTTTTAGAGATTCAACCCCAATCTTGCTACTATTCTAAAGTTCTCCACTTGGAACTCTATGGGAAGCAAAAACTTGATTTTCATAAGCAAGTCCTTATGGTATATGTCTAGTGGCATTCTTCCATGTGGTTCGATATGCCCAAAGTGATTCTGGAAGCCTATCTACCCAATCTTTTTCGATGGGGGTGAATTCTCTTGGGTAGAATAGCTTAAAGAAATTTGTTTTTTGACTCCACTTTCCCATTGGCTTGTGTATGATATGGAATAGAATTTCAATTATTGATTTTATATTGCTCCACAATATTTTGGACAAGATTGGATGTAAACTATTCACCCTAATTTGTATCAATTTCTCTTCAGACACCAAAACGAGTGAACATATCCTCAAAAGAAACGTTACAATAATTTTTTCAGTCACAAAAATTAAAGGTTTAGCTTCTACCCATTTTGTTACATAATCAATACAAAAATGAATATACCTTTTTTGCTTGCATGCTAGATTAATTGGGTCTATAAAATCTAGAGCCCATATTTCAAATGGCTCTACAAGTACCTGAGGTTGCAGAGGCATCTCATCTACTTGAACTAGTCTTCCCATTCTTTGAAAACTCTCACATATTTTGACATACTATTTGACATCCTTAGAAAGGGTAGGAAAATAATATCCAAAAATAATAAATTTGTATTCATTTCTCTTGTCAAAAAAATGTCCTTCGCCTGGATCATAATTGCGTGCTTGCAATATATTTGGCATTTCATCTTCTCTCACACCTTCTGTTGGAGGAGCTAGCAGAATTGACCTACTAGCCAAAGTTATTTCAACAAGTACATAATGTAATGAAGGATAACTAGTTATAGACTACGTAACCTGTTTTTTTGGACAGTTAGACTAGCATAACTATCCCAACATTCTATATATATGACTATCTCTATACGATGTAATAGTTTTGGTTTTGGTTTCAACATATAATAAATATATATCTGTGCCCTTCTATTGGTTCTCCATTACTGTGTCTCTTTACATATTTGTCTATGCTTATCATGTGTTTACTTGATGTTTGTCTGCTGGTAATTATGCATTATTTTCACTAGATTACAAAATTGGTTCTACTGCTAGTAGTAAGAACTCAAGTCACATAACATGCAAGCATAAATGTTAACATTAGAAGATATACAATTATGGTGGGAGGAAAATATCAATAATTATTTAAAGAAATATGCATGCATAAATAGTATAACATTTGTAGAGGTTAGAGCTAATTGTTTTATGGAAGCACATGAATGCTTTATAGAAAGTGCCCTAGTTAAAATCAAGAAGTACCTATACTGTGCTTCCTATGAAAAAACCTCAGAACAAAATTGACGCTCGATTGTTGTTAAAACTGTCAAATGCCTATACTGTGCTTCCTATGAAAAAACCTCAGAACAAAATTGACGCTCTATTGTTGTTAAAACTGTCAAATAACGGTCAAACGAATTTACATGAGTGGCTTGAGTCGATTCTTGAAGACTATGGAGAAGAGAAAGAAATAGAAGATCAAACCTTGATCAAACATATCAAGACCAGATTCTAAGACGACCTGCATCATGGTTGTTTTTGCACAATCCCTACCATTTTACACAAGTTCCTTCTTGAGAAAGGTGCAGGACATATTGTTGAGTATGACCACTAATAGGGATACCAACCAATATCGACTAGAATAAATATCAAAACAAGTGGTGAATATTTCTTGATGTTCTGTGTAAAGATACAAAGGAAGCATGGGATTATTTCTTAAGCAAATAATCATGGCCGATGGATACCTCTCCTCAAACCGAGACTAAGTCGGGTCTGCATTGGGGGGGGGGGTGTGTTTAAAAAGATTGTGCGAAATAAAGAAGAAAAATGAAAAGAAATAAATAAAGTTGGATACGTACATGTAACTGATAAGGATGGAAGGGAGAAAGTCAGTTGCTAGGAAATAACAACAAGAATATAACTAACTAAATAATGATCGACAATATAAATAATCGACTAATATACAAAAAATAGCAAGAGACAAGAGACAATAACAATGAAAGCAAATTAGAGAACAAGAATACCAGAGGAAAAGAATGTATCAAGAGTGTGAGAGTGAAGATGGATGAGAATCCTCAGAAGAGTTGAGAGGCATAACACTTCCCACATTGATAAAGAATGAAGGTCTAATGATAACCCTTAGAGAGAAAGTAGACCGCATGGCAATCAACGACTTTGGTACAACAATAAGAACAATTCCGACTATAGCAATAGTGAGTCCCAACATTCGAGAATTTCTTTAGTCGTGAAATTATTCAGAAATACCTGCAATCTAGGATAACGAGCAAGAATAAAGAAACTTTCAAGAGACATAAAACTATGATCAAGATCAATCAAATAATAATAACGAAGTAGAACAAGTACTTCTCCAACTAAGAAATCTCACGATCGTACCCCCCCTGCCACAAATTTTATCCATTGAAGAAACCAAAGTAAAAAAGTGATTGATGAAGAGTCGTGGCCTCAAGAAAGTAAGTTCACATAATATGTAGATAAGGCATGCTAGAATGACGAGTCATTATCACAAGTTATCATCGATAAAGAAGAAAATAAGAATATGTTATTTGACGACAAGTCTGATAATAACAATCATTCAAGTACAAGTCTAATATCTCAACCGCCATGAACTCTTTCAACTAAAATGGGTCTGAACCACATACCCATCTATGAAGGCGATGAAGACCCAAAAAGGCACGTGTTCATCTGTGAAAAATTCTAGTCCGTGAATGATATATATGATGAAGACAAGTAAATGGTGCAGTTTGTTGCATCCTTAAGAAAACAAGCATTGACATGGTTTATGAATCTCACAGAGTAACAACCTAAGACAAAAAGTGAAATTAAAACTAGTTTTCTTACACTTTTTAAAGCACAAGATTTCAAGCAGCTCGCAACCCAAAAATGAAAGGAAATCAAGAAAATACCAAACGAATCCATATGTGAGTATGATAAACGATTCAAATATTTGTTGAGCCAAATTCCATATACCATCGGTGAACATATTTTAGCTCAATGGTATGTGGCTAGTCTATTACAGAAAATAATATGTGCAATTCTAATGCACAAAGTTAAAAACTATGAAGAGGCGCTGAAACTAGCACAATGAATTGAGCAAGACGATGAAGGCTAGTTAACTATCTCATTGGTTGTTAACAATTTAAGACATACTAGACCATTTACAAAAATCTATAATGTAATTGGCACTCCAAAAGAGTCATCTTTGGTGTACTGATTTCCACATGGAAGGACATTTGACCAATATGTTCAAAGGATACAGTCTGACGTGTATTGTGATATCTTCCAAGTTGCCTCTAACCACTCAACTAAAGACTACCAATACAATCTACAAAACTCCAAGCCCAAGTGGCGCGATATCTGTGAAGACAATGTGCATTCCACCTAGGAATGCCCACTGAATGGAAAAAGTAAACCTAATTACCATGTTATATATCATAGCGAGGCTACTGACCAGTTCAGTGAATCACCATCCTTCAGTTGAAGAGGACGAGGCTGAGAAGGCTATGGCAAAGGAGGAGGAGGATATAATAGTTGAGGACGTGGCCATGGTCGAGGCCAAGATAGATTTTACTACTACAGTTGTTGGCAAGAAGGGCACATTGCTACATAATGCGCCTTGAAAGATAAAACTAATTTGCGATTTTTCAATATGTGTGGTATGGGTGATCATTCTTTATAAGATTTCCCTAAAATCATTGAGAAAATATGAAATAAAAAGTCTGTTAATTTATTACAAATAGTACCCAAGCATGAGATTTTAAATTCCAAAAACCTTCACGTAGACACAAGGTTTGGTGCAAGAAAAGATAATAACAATCAAGACCACCAAGTGATTCAACCAATCAAGAACATGACAGAATATCCTGATATGCAAGGACAAAATGATACGATGTCAAAATATATCGAATTATTAATGAAAGAAACTGAACAAAAAAATATATAAGGATATAATCTTGGAATAATTTCTTGAACTATTAAAAGAAGAGCATTCTGCTGCTTGCTTGGTAGATTTGTTGAATATGCTGAAAAATTGTAATGGAAATAGAGTAAAAATGAAAAATGTTCAACAACTCTCACAAGGTAATCAATTAGAATACCATGATCCATAAGTTGACTTAGAAATACATGGATGTATGGTTAGACAATTTGTGGTGGATTTTGGCTCGCAGGTAAACATTCTTCCAAGAGAGACATGGATTAATATGGGTTGACCAAACTTGCACAAAATAACTATCTTAAACTAGTCGACTAGAGATTTGTTGAACCAATAAGGACGCTTTGATATGTACGAACTTCCATTGTGGGGATCTCGATGATAGTAAAATTTGAAGTCATAGGATTAGTCGACGAATCCCTGCATACCTGGTAGTATTCACCTGACCTTGGGGACAAAAAATGAAGGCAACTTTATCATTGGAAAAATATAGAACTAAACTAAAAGGTAACAATAAAAATATTATCATCCCCTTAGACCCCCACAAAGGAAAGCCTTGGGTTGAAGCTTTTGATGAAAAATCTAGAATGAAACAACTCTAACAAGTACTGCACTAGGATCATGGCAACGTGTAACCAAACATTGATGGTGAAATTAAGACAGGATCTCCACTTTCCATCAGACAAAATTATGGCATGAAAATTTATGAACGACACATTGAAAATTATGGATCTAAAGCAAAAGAATGTTGGACAATTTAGGTCATTCCAACCTCAAAAATCCATCCATGTTATTCAATTAAAGCAATACCAATTATATGAGAGAAAAATTGTATAGAAACACCTTCTCTTTTTCCGACATATCTAAAAAATGATTCCAGTAATATCATTTGATTCAAAGAAAGGCCGTCTCTTGTTAATCATGTTGAGCAAGTAACAAATTCAATTGGAGAATAGGACATAATGCAGAGTCTGGTACAAACTTTCACAGGAAAAGCTGCGAGATGTTGGGATACCCATTCATCCTGACATTAAACTTGGACAATTGCAACAACATACTTTATGGAATGCTTCGGAGGGAAAAAATTATCTTCACAAACAAACATACCCATTTTTAGTGCGGGACAAGATCTTATCCCTTAGATCGAAACATGTGAATCAAAATGGAGAAGGATTGGATATAAAGATGAGCGATTTTGGCCACACATGTTCCCAAATACCTTGGATGACCTACCAAATAAATGGTATAAATTGGAAGAAGCTCATGGTCAATCACTTCAATGGAAAGAATTATTGGAAAACTTCATCAAGGAATTTGAATTGAAACCAGACGAAGAAGACTTAAAGGATGCAGTGTAGAAAATTAAATATTTTATCATAGAAAAACCAATTGATGAACGAAAACTAGTAGATACCTTTTGTAACCTATAATTATATATCAAGGACGTTTGAAAAAAGAGTTCCAGTCTTTTAGAAATGGAAGAATCATCTATTACTATTCAGATTTTTAACTTGAATAAAGGTCATCGTAAAAATTATAAAATAATTAAAACAATATATAAAGTTAGTAAACAAAAAGAAGTCATGAAATCATAAAAAATAGACTTTCTTCCAGAATACCAAAAAATAAAAGTCAGGGAACAACAAATCGACGAATCTAAAGCACCCGAATGGATAGACACCGAGCTTAAAATACGTGAAGTCAACTTATCCAATGACGATTGACCGAAAAATCGCCCGACTTGGTGATTACTGGACGGAGAAACAAATTGCTGAACTTGTCGATCTACTTAAGAAATACCAAGATGTATTCACTTGGGACTATATATAATTAAAAGGACTTTTCAAAGAAATGGGAGAGATGAAAATAAATCTTATTATGGGAGCTAAACCAATAAAGAAACGTCCTTATAAGCTTGCGCATAAGTATAAACCCATTTTGCAAAAATAAATTGAAGGAATGTTAGTTGCTAGTATTATTTATCCTATAGAAACATTAGAGTGGGAAAGCCCAATGGCCATTCAGCCAAAGAAGCATGATCTGACTAGACTACAAATTTGCGTCGATTATCGAGGACTAAATAAATTAACAGTCACTAACCTATTCCCGAACCCATTTCTAATGAAATATTAAATGAGGTTGCTGGACATGACTGTTATTCCTTCACTAATGGGTTCTCAGGCTATAACCAGGTATCTATACTAGAAGAAGATCAAGAAAAAATAACTTTTTTTTACTGAATTTGGTTATTTTCTTATAGAGTAATGCCTTTTGGTTTAAAGAATGCCCAATAGTATTCTCAAGAATCGTTGTCAAAGAATTCCAAGAGTATATCTATAAAACAATGACAATACATTTCGACAATTGGATAGTGTACACATTATTAAAAGATCATATTCAGTGGCTACGACTGATGCTTGAGCAATGCCGTCAGATACGTTTATCCTTGAATATAGAAAAATGTATATTTGCAACACTTATTGGAATATTGTTGGGCCATGTGGTTTAAAAGGAAGCGATCAAAGTAGATATAGTGAAAATCAAGGTAATATTGGATTTGAAGTCTCCTATAAATAAGAAACAAATCAACATATTCTTAGCACATACAAGATATTATAGAAAATTTGTTCGACATTATTCTGACATCACGTTTCCAATCGACGAGATTCTAAGGAAATAAGTCCCTTTTATTTGGTCTAATGAATGCGATGAGTCTTTCCAGTTGTTTAAAAAGAAATTAATTGAAGATCCAATCCTTAATTTTCCCGATTGGCCCAAATAGTTCCACGTACATGTTGATGCGTCAAACGTTGCAATCAAAGTAGTATTAGCACAACCTGACGAATAATTGATAGACCATCCAAACGCCTATGCTAGTTGCAAGCTTAACAAAGCCGAACGAAACTACTCCATGACAGAACGTGAAGCTCTAATTATGATTTTCGTTTTGAAAAAATTTCAACATTATCTCTTGGCTAACCCTGTCATATTTTATGCTGATCACCAAGTGTTAAAATACCTTGTCAACAAACCGGTTCATCAAAATTGAATATGTCAATGGTTATTATTATTCTAAGAATTAAAATTCAAGGTTATTGTACGACCAAGAAAACATAACATTAGTCCCGACTATTTATCCTAACTTGAGTCTCAGGAGGAATCAATATATATGGATGGCGACCTTCCAGACTCACACCTATTCAGAATTGAATGAATTCCATGAGAACTTTCCAAAATCGCAAAATTCTTACATACTAGGAAAGCACCCAACATCCTATCAGACAAGAAGAAAAATGCACTTTCTCTAAAGCAACACCATATACATTAATAAATGGTCAACTATATAAGTTGGGAATTTATGAATTACTTTGCATATTTGCTTTAGAACATGAAAGATAAGTAATCATTGTCAAAGCATACAAAGGGGTAGCCGAAGGACACTATCAAGGAGAAACAACTACATGAATTTTAATGTAAGATGGACTGTGGTGGCCAACATTATTTCGCGATTGTCAAAAATATGTACAAAAACATGATATATGTTAAATAATGGGTCACCCTCTACCGAAACATCAAATGTCGCTGCACTCAGTTATCCCTTCACTACCTTTTGAGATATGGCCGATCGAATTTGTTAGACCATTTCCCAAAAGAGGTAAGAGGATGGCAGTGAAATATATAATAATTGTAGTCTAATATCTAACAAAGTGGGTAGAAGTTGACCCAGTTGGGTCCTACACTATAGAAGTTGCAGCGAAATTTATATACAAAATCATAGTAACACGATTCAATTGCCCTTTGGTTCTTATCAGTGATAGAGGAACCCATTTTGTAAATGCTACAATTCAAGAATTAAGAAATAAGTTTATAGTTGAACACCATAAGACTATTGTGTCCTAGCCATAGGCCAATGGTGTTGTCAACTCGTTCAACAAAACACTAAACAAAGGTTTAATGAAAATCTGTAATGTAGACAAAGATGATTGGGATGATAAAGTTCTAGCAGTTATGTGGGCCTATCACACAATGTATAAAGAGTCAAAAGGAGCAACACCATTTAAACTTTTTTTTGTTTAGGAAGCAGTCGTACCATTCCACTGTTCAACAAACACATACAACACGTCGACTATACTAAAATACAATACAAAGTTACAAGTGGAACGACTCAAAAAATTACACTAACTGGAGGAAGATAAAATTTTCACCCTTTACCATCAACTGGTCAATAAGGAACAACAAAAAGCATGGCATGAAAAGAACTTGCAAGATATACATTTTCAAGTTGGTAATTTAGTACTACTATATGACAGTAAAGTAAAAGGCAAGCCCAAGAAGCTTGAAATTGTGTGGTTAGAACCATTTTTTATTGAAGACATCTGACCTTCAAGAACTATACAATTGAAGACTTTACAAGGGCATCTTTTCAAATCACTTGTTGATGGTGCCCGACTTAAAAGATATATTCCTTAATAATATTTATTATATGTTAGTCATAGGACAATGGATGAAAAGGCTAACAAATTAATATGTAAAAAACTAAACTACTAAAAATAAATCTAATTAAATTATTTTCATTTTTGTGTATTAAAATTAAAATAACAAATTAATTAAAAAATAGCTACAGATATAACTGGCATAACAATTGGTTCACCAATAAAAGCAATTGGAATGATGACCTAAGTAACTAGACTAAAACAAAACTATGGAGTGGGAGCTCGATCTTCGCAATCTCCTAAGGGCCAAACAAAGTTCAGAATGACAACAATATAAAGATGAACTATAGATAGAATTCAAGGGAAGAAACTGAATTGGGTCATGGAAGAAACATCCCGTAGAACAAGCACATCGAGTACAATTCAATAGTTCAGTGAACCAAGAAAGAAGCATTGACTATTCATCCACGAGTAGTTCCAGAAAATCACTCGTGTATAACAACCCAACATATGACCTTGATAGAATATCTCACAAAAGACAAAGGAGGGACCCATCATATAGAGTAATAAAGTAGCACCATCCATTTTTGACACGTTACACGTTCCACCCATATCATTACCATCACATGATCAACAGAGGTAATTCCAAAATATTTCACAATTACTACCCACTCCATGGAAAGGTGGAGAGTAGAAGGCATGCATGAGTATGGTGACGATCGAAGAGACATTTTAGAGGGCATCAATCGAGCGATAATGATGGCACAATTAATTCCACTTCTATAAAAATCAAAGAGTGCCCTGGTTTATTGAAAATCTTACCTAAAATTTTTAGTTGATACCCCTTGCGACTTGGACGATATCCCTGCCCTATTATTTATGATTATGAACTTATTGATTTCCTTCAAACAGAGGAATTATGAGAATATTTCCCCATGGTAAAGAAAAAATCCTAGTCCAGTGAAGAAGAGATTACAATCGAGCTTCGAAACCAAAATTCGACATCGCCTAGAAAACAAAATTGGAAATCCACATGCATAACATCAAATAGGCAGAGGTGGAAGAACTTGCATGGGAAAATAATTTTGAATCCTATCTTAAATGGGCCAAGATAGGAGATCAAGGGAATGACAAGACTAATTTTTTAGAAAAAGCTGGCATTCACGACTTTCTTGGTGCTCTGCTAGTCGAATACTTGCATGGGATGAAAGAGGAGCCAAAAAATACCTAGTTAGTAGGTATCACAATGGAAATTTCTGACTGGGTTAGCCACAATCCATCTCTGGTACCACTATCCACCTGGTAACTAGGCTACCCTACAAAGGAAGCAAATTTTTGAATATAGCCAATGTCAACAAGTGGCTCACGAAGTTTTCTAGAGGTGCATCGGGGAAAAGTTCGCGAGGTTTGGTTATCAGTCGAGTCCAAGATCCCCTAGTTAGATGGATTTGCACAATTGTTGCCTTATGCCTCACCTTAGCGGTTGAAGCTCATACATTAAACTCATAATGTGTGAAGCCATAGGTGAGATAGTGAATTCCAAACATGAATACAAATAGAAGACCATGTAGCCAACGTTGTCAAAACCAACTGCCAGGACTGTCAAAATTATGGTAAGGCCATTTGCTTTCCATCCTTGTTAATATAGAGAGCTATGAAGTCTAGCCCACCCATTGGGGAGGAAGGCTTCACTAAGAAAGATACACCCCTTATGAGCCATTTCAGAATTTTTTCCAATAGTTGGTTAGGGAAACCCCAGTCGTTATGCCCTAATGAGATTTTTAGAAATTGGCTCTTGAATATCAAGAACATTTCTAACAAATGGAGGGTCCCTCAACATGTCCATTGAGCCCTTTCCCCCTGCTCCATATCTAATTATGCTTAGATAATATCTATGCTTTCCATAATAATTATGTTGAATTCGACCCTCAAGAGCTCCCCTACCAACCATCTATTGACGAAACATTCGATGTATTGCATTGAAAAACCAACACCAACTATGTCATTCCATTTGTAGTTTCAACCCATCCCACGGAATCATCACCCCATTAAAGGGCACTGAAGTCGAAGAAGAAGTTCAGGCTTCTTTTTATCTACAACCCTTTAAAGTCGACCTGCCAATCCCCTTCACCGAATCTTTGTAGAAATATGCCTGCAAAGAATCTATTAGTCCTAAGTCCGCCCCATTGAAAACCAAGTTGTATCAGTGGAAAAAAGTGCTCAAAGAAATTAAATTGGATGATCATAAAAAGCAACAACAACTAGACGAAGTCATCAAGCAACTACCACCAAAAGAAAAATCAACTAAGAATACCAGGAAGCCTCAAATCCCTTCCATCAAGAGTCAAACCGAGATGAACTACAAATTTCCAAAGGTGTGTTTGCTGGCAATATTCAGAACAAAATGAATGAATTTAACCAAAAAATTAAGCACAAGGCTAGCTCGTCCTCAACACTGTCAATACAATGGCACTGAAGTCCACTATCACAACTAGTTAGGCCAAAATCCCATAGTAATTGAGATTGAATTGAAAGACAATACTTTTGTCCAATCCCCGACCCATGTTTTAGAAGAGATCTACCAGTCAGACCATAAGAAATCTGACACGAAAAAATCTGGGGAAGAGCAGTCTTAAGAAGAATCGGTCAAGAAAGATCAATATGAGAAAGAGAAGTCTAAGAGAACTTAGTCAGAATAGGACCTGTTGGGGAAAAATCAATTAGAGCATACTCATTCATAGAAAAAATTAGTCGAGGTTGAACCAATTAGATGAAAATGAGTCGGAATTAAATAAGTCATAAATTCATAATAATTCAGAGGCTAATTCCAATTATAACTCATTTGAACAAACCCTCTCTAATGAAACTATCAAAGACCATCAGACAACGATTGTGTCAAATGAGCAGATAAAAGATAAAATGGCTAAGGTACCTATTACCAATACAACACCGATCATCAATCCATCAAGTACCAAGCCAATTCCAACTTCAAACACGAATGTAGAGACAAAAACAACAACTACTCCAAAAGCCAAGGATAAGAAGAAGCTTGTTGATATTACTACTAAGTATGATGACATCAAGCTTGTGAGCGATAAACAACTTTTTCAAGCTATAGTGCAATCTATTAAGGCTTCCAAGAAAATACTGCAAAAAAAAGGAAGAAGGATACGAGCACGATCCAACAAAAAAAAGAATGAGAAAGGGATACTAGGTTGGCATGTCAAAGTCAGGCAACAAAAAAACTACAAATTCCAACTCCGGCCAATATTGAGGATATTCTCGTTGCTTTTCAACAACTGGTAAAACAAATGCCTAATCAGAATGTCTAGCTCCATGCACATGTATCATAAATACAGACTCAACCTACAACTGTTGTAAGTCCTAGCTTTACATAGGCCCTACAGAAGGCCCCCACTGAGTTTCTAGTAGCAAAGAAAACTTTAGAAACCGCACTGGATAGAGGAGATGCCATTACTGCTACATTAAATAATTAGCTCACCTACTTGGCTTCTATTCATTCAAAAATAAGGGCTCAGGAGATTCTTATCAGAGACCTATCGGTGAGACAAACCACACATACTATAATGCAACAAACACTTAATAATCAACTGGAACAAGAAAAGGAAAATTATTCACAACTACCGCAACAACACTACTAGTGGTTAGGAGAGGGAAATAAATCTCAACATGAAGCTCCCAACACATCAAAATTTTTACAGGGAATTATTAACCAAGTCGTGTGTACTAAAGAATCCAAGCCCTTTACTTAGAGGATAACATAGAACACACCTATGGAATAAAATGTGCAATACTTGTCTGATCTCATAGAATCCAGTGTTAAAGCTAGAGTGCAGTTAGAGAATGGTATATCTTCGACGAGCTCTTGCATATTTTCAGTTCAATAATTTATGAGACTACCTTTCCAAGCACGATTCCACCTCCATTAGCACTTTTAGAATCACCACATCCACCATGGCCTACCCATGAATTTTATGCACCTAGTGTTTCAACATATGCTGCAACTTCATAACAACAATCTCAGCAAGAGTAAGTTGACCAAGCAGAGAACAGGTCGACATAGGAAGTTTTAGAGGTTCTAACCGCAAGAGTAGAAGCATATGGCGAGGACCCCCAAAATATTTAATATTGATTTTTATTCTATTTTAATCATTGTACTTAGAATTTTATTTTTGAGAACCACTGTTATGAATGTAAAGACTCTTTCCTTTTGTCAATTTTTGTTACACCCCATCTCTCCCCTTCTTCTGGATGAATAAGGCTTTGAGGGTGGGGGATATGTTGGAAGAGCTAGTCGAATCATCCGACTAGCCCAAGTTATGCGAAGAAGTCCGCAATGTAATGAAAGCTAACTAATGATAGACTAAGTAACATGTTTGGTCGGACAGTTAGACTAGCATAAAATGTCTTGACCATCTATATATATGTTTATCTGTGTACAATGTAATAGTTTTGGTTCTGGTTTCGACATATAATAAATATATATCCATTCCCTTATGTTGGTTCTCCATAATTGTGTCTCTTTACATCTTTTTCTATGCTTATCATTTTTTTAATTGATGTCTGTCTACTAGTAACTATGCATGATTTTCACTAGATTACAACACCTTCTGATGATGAAGTTTGACCTAGTTCAAATAATTCTTCTTCTATCCAAGAGAAAGGCACACTGAGTTTGATAACCCTTTGTTTCTGTTTTGTTGATAAATGTGGTAGTACTTTTCCTATTTCCAAATAGTTAGCAATATCTAAAAACCAAGGATATTTAGTAGAAATTGAAAAAAGACATTCGTCAGGAAAATGATAATCTACAAGAATTGTGTCAAATGGTGTTGTCATTGATGCCAACGTCTATCTTTGAATGCTCTTAATATAAGTTTGTGGATTTCATTTATTGGAAGATCCAATGAACACGAATCCTAGAAGGATGAGAAGCTCCTGTGATGTGGTCATGATGCCCCACTTTTGATGAATAATTTGAATGAGAAGATTAGTGAGTTGGGAAGAAATACATTCATAGGATGATAATGCTTGTCATGTCCTTTCTAACGATAGGTGGCACACCACATAACTCCTCACGGTTGGGGAGATATGCCCTATCAAAGTTGGAGCCCCATAATGTGGTCAAGGTGCCCCAAAATGAGATGCTAAAGGAAACCTCATCATTCGTCAATGTTTGGGAACATTATTTAAGAAAAATTAAGTAAATATATTGACAAATAAACCCTTAAAATGAGAAGTCAAATCATCCCTAAAGGAGGAATTTTTTTTATGGATATGGTTACTAAAATGAAGTATGGTTGACTCAATTAAAGGTTGATTTTTTTCCTTGCTTGTAGTTCAAGTCAGTCCTTAAAATTTGAATTAATTTGAGGTCAAATCCATAAGAATTTTTGGCTATTCGACCCCTCTTCAAGACCTCCCCTTCCACTATAAATATGAGATCAATTCTCCTCCATCAAGCATGATTTTACACATCAAACTTAAGCATATTTTGTCTGAAGTCAGAGAAGAATCATTATCTAATGAGCATGCTAATTTCTTAGGGGATTTTGGATATTAATGCTTCTTATTTTTGTTGGGGCTTTTCACTGGGTTTTTGAAGTAAACTGAAGCAAATTTTTAGTGGCATAATTCAACCTCCCTAAGGCAATTTGCAGTTCCTTTTATGGTTGGTCTGAGGCATTATTTTGAATTCTTGAAGCAACAAAAATTCATCCGTATAAGGTAGTTTCTCGGGACCTTTTTAACTTTTTTGTGGTAGAATTCTCTTAGCCTTCCCAAGGCTCAGACTTGCACCTCTTTGAGGTAGAAATTTTTCATATGAGGCATATTATCTGAGGCATGTTAAGGTACCCTTCTGAGGCAATATTCAACCTATTTGAGGTCAACATCTGAGGTCGTTTCAAGGATAGTTCAAGGACTATTTCTGGACATTACAATTTTTTTTTTTGAGGCGCTTATGAGTCAGATCTTTGGGCCTCTTGAAAGAAGAATTCAAGACTATCTTGAGGGAAAATATGAGGCATTTAAGGCAGGGTTTGTGACATTCTTACATTGATTAGACTGGGTTTCTGAGGCCTAATTTGACCTCTTTTATGTGACAGTTGCTGAGGACAATTCACACTCTTTTTAAGATTTATTTCATGATGCAATGAACAAAAGCAAGGTATACACACTTGGAATATAATACTTCTTGAAGCCCAATATCTATGCTTATTAACTAATTGACAAAAAACTTAGCACTTGCACTTCAATATCCAAATTTTGGTAGATATTGCTTGTTCAAGCACGTCTTTTCACCCTTCAATCTGAAATAAATTGATAAATTTTTGATTCAGTAAGAAGATCATAGAAGCCACAAGTGGTCTGCATTATCCTCTAATAATTGTATTGTAGATCCATGTTTTAGAAAAATATTTGTTAAAGTGAAAAATCTTGTTGATTGTGTATTGTGAAGAGACAAGGAAAAATTTATATATTGTTTCCTGTAGAACCCTAGACAGAGATATCTGGAAACTGTCACTACATAAAGGTTGGGACAACCAGGTGACAAATTTTGTGTGTAATGATGACTTGAGATGGTTGAATGTTCTTGTTGTTGATGGAGCTTAAGTTGAAGATATAATTTGAAGATGTACTGATTGTGTTGGCAATGATTGACTACTTTCTATCTTGATAAGAGATCTAGTGAATTTATCATTACTAATTTTTTGCTACCAAAGTTGTTGGTTTCCATGCAACGTAGATTTGTATGAAAGCTTTTGCATTGGTCAAAGCTTGGGTTGTGTAATATCCAAGATAAATGACAAGGATTTTGTGTTAGTGAAATGCTTGTTGTAGAGGAAAAAGTATGTTACTATTGTATCACATTTCATTGATGTTGATATTTGATGATGAAGATTAATATTGTGGCGTGTTGTTTTTGATAGATACATGTATATGTATTGAGAAAAGTTGTTAAGGTCCGTTAGGGTTTGGAAATGTTATTGTTGAGAATTTGTTTAGTGAAGTAGATAAAGTTGGTATTGTTGCTAATTACCTTGTTCCATTATTGCAGATTGACATAGTCAACAAATTGGTTTGAAGTTGTTTATGTTGAGCACAGTTGGATCCTATCTAAAAATATATGAAATGTGGTCCTATATTATGAATTGAAGGTCAAAACCTTCAAGGAAAGTGGTGGCTTGCTGAGCAGGGTGGTAAGGTGGTGGAAGGAAAAGATTGGAGTCTCCTTTAGGTTGGATCCCGAGAACACTTTAGGGTGGCAATGTGGTGCTCGGGCAAGTTGGATCTTATAGGGTGTTAAAGCATCCTTTCAGCTAGAGATGATAAAAGTAGGGTGTTGGAGCATTCGTTCAGGAGTTGATAAAAGCAAGGTGTCAGAGCATCCTTCCAGTTGGAGCTGGTAAAAATAGGGTGTTGGCACATCCTTTCAGTTTGAGTTGATAAACTAGGGGGTTGGAACCTCCTTCCAGTGGTTGTTGGAGTTTTTTGGAAGTTGGAGCTTCTTGTTGATGTAATATTTAAGACTTATATTAAAAGCATTCAATAGCTTTTCTCTCGGAAGGGTTTCCACCTAAAATCTCATGTAATATCTTTGATGTTGTGCATTGTTGAATGGTGTTGTTAATTTTTTAATGTTTACATGATATGTTTATAATTATTAAAAAGTGCATAATATTGATTTACCCTCCTCTAAGCCAATAAATCATTGTATTATCATTTTTATTTCTAGAAAGAAAGTCAACAACTGTGTTCCCTTTCTAAGTTTATCCAATATAGTGATGTTAAATTCCTATAATAACAAAATCCTTTAGTAATTCTGCCATTTGTCGAAGGTTTTTTCATTAAATATCTAATTTCAGAATGATCAGTATGAACAAAGGTTTCATACCCAATGATAGTGTCTAAATTTATTAATGGCATGGACTACTACTAAAAAATCATTTTCAGTAATTGTATATCTCAACTTTGCAAGAGCTAAAGTTTTACTTATATAAGAAATGACATAAGAAGTTTGTTGATATTTTTGTCCAAGTACAACCCCATAGAGCTGTATCCGAAGAATTTGTAGAGATATGGAATGGGAGGGACCAATTTGGCCCTCCTAGAATAGGTGCTTCAAAATTTTTTTGTTTTAAAGAATCAAAAGCTAATTGACATCAAGAATTCCAATACAATTTAAAATCTTTAGTAAGAAATTTGAAAAGTGGCAAAGCTACTTTTGTAAAATTTTCACTGGATCTTTTGTAGTAGCATGCATATCCAAGGAAACTTCTTACATCCCATTGGGACTTAGGTATCAAAAGTTTGAGAATGAACTCAACATTTTCCAGATCAACTTCAATTCCATTACTTGAAATACAATGTCCCAAAACATTACCTTCATAAAACATCATAAAATATTTTTCTTAACTTAAATAAAGGTTAGTTTCTTAGCATCTTATAAGGAATTTTTTGAGTTTTTATAGAGCTTCTTCAAAAGAATTTTCATAAACCATGAAACCATCCTTATAGACCTCAACACAATCATGGATCAATTTAGAAAATATACCTGGTACTATAATCTAGAATGTAGCAAGGTCATTGCATACTCCAAAAGGTAGTACTCTATAAGGATAGGTTCCCCATGGACATGTGAAAGTAGTCTTATTTTGATCTTCTATTGCTATTTGAATTTGATTGTAACCACTAAAACCATCAAGAAAAAAATATTTCTTCCCTGCTAATGTATCTAAAACTTGATCAATAAAAGGAAGTGGAAGACGACCTTTCAAAGTAGCTTTATTTAATTCTCTATAGTTTATGTAGACTCATAGATTACCATTCTTATTTATTGCAATATATAATTGTTAAACCCTTTGGCTCTCCAAAATCAGATAAATAAAGTTCTCATTTAATAGTTTTTGCAATTCTTCTTTTAAAATTTTCCTCAAATTAGGATTCATCCTTATTTGAGGTTGTATAATAGGTCTAATATATGTGTGTGTGTGTGTGTGTGAGAGAGATGCATACAAGTATTGGGATTAATTACTTTGATATATGTATATTCCCTTGCAAAAGTAGAGGAATGTTTTTGCAACATCATTGTTAATACATATTTTTGAGATTATTCCAAGTTAATGTTAATGTTTAAAGTTATACCTAGATTAATTTCTACAGGAATATTACCAAAATTTTCCATAAAATTTAGTGATATCATGGAATGATATAATAAAAAATCCTCTATTTTACAATTTTGTTAAAAATCCTTTTCTAAGATATTCATATGATAAGTTTGTTTTCCAAGATAATGAGAAAAATCATAATTATTTATAAAATGTATCATCTAATTTTCGTCATCATCTTGCTTAAAATAATTTTCTTATGATATTTTTAGAATAGGTTATATATCTCCATGTTCATTTTCATCATCAATCGATTCATTATCTTCAAATTCAGTAATTTCTTTAGCTATAGGATATAATGTAAACTTCTTTGTTGTATTGCCAAATCACCAGATATACAACTAATAAATGCATTGGCCTTGGCTAACCAAGGCATAACTATTATTAATGGACGACCACCCAAATTGGTTTTTGGTGTAAGTACCATAAAGTCAATTGGGTATTCCCAAGAAGTTAAGGACACAAGGATATCTTCTAGTACACCTTTTGGTTTTCACGATGGGAATTCCTAGATCTAGAAATATTTATATGTAATTCTTTCCCATCATGATATTTGCTAGTTTTCCAATAAGTTGAACTTTTGGAGGGCCTTATCTTCTTCTTCCTGGTTTTTTAATACATAATTCCCTTATTATTTTTGCATATATGGGAATGTCTCTTATTGCTTGTAACGCAAAAAATTTAATAGAAATATTATATAGCTCATCTAACATAGCATAATATGATAAAATCAAATAAAAAATTAACATATTTATCTATTTTCAATCTCTTTAGAAAGGGTGGATTTTGAGAAGATGTATGTTGAGTCTCCAAAATATCATTCATTTCACCTTCTTTTCTTTCACTTTGCTTAAGAATTTTCCATATTACGCAACTCTATAACCATGCACTAGACCATCTTCATAATCAAATATGGGTTTAGGAATATGATTTTCCAATACATTTATTTTGGTATTTTGAGTGAATTTATGGTTAAATGTTAGAAAAATAACATGTACTCACTTATATATAAAAGTTTGATGGGTTTTGTGACATGTGTAGGCATATTTGAATATTACAAGACAATCATATTTGACCTCCTAGATTCAAATTCGAATTTTCTCTTCAAACTCTTGAATATTTGAGGAAGGTTTGAGATCATTGGTCAAACACATTTCATAGAGAAATATCATGGAAGTTTTCATAAGTGTCTCCTATCAAAGATAGGAGAGATTTGTGAGAGGATATGAAGAGATGATAATTGATAGATGTCAACACATTGTTGTAACCACATGAGATATTTGTGGATCTAGGAGATATTTGCGGATCTACATTTATGAGTTAGTTATCTTAGTTTTTGTATAAATAAGAGTGTCTTCTCCTCTCAAAAGGTGTGAAAAGTTTGGGAGCTATGCTCATGCTTCAATGTAGAGTTTTGAATGTTAAGGATTGACACTATGCTTATGATTGATGTAATGAATACCATTGTAGTTCACTTTGATATGGTTGATGTTTGATCAATAGTTTTGTCAACTTTCCACCTCTCATGCACTTTAGAATGACCACCTAATGAGTATGAGATACATTTTAATGTTTTATTTTTTTAAGATAGATTAGTTTCTTTTACGATTAATTTTAAATATTTTAATTAGATGCATTGTTTACATTCATTTATGCTCATTCTATTTGTGTTCTTTTGCAGGTCAAGCATTATTTTTTTTCATGTTATAGACTCGTTGCTTTTCAATTTATTTGCTTTTAGATTCATAGATAGTCATGAATGACTCTAATTTGACAATGCACACATTAGTAATTTCAATAGATCTCTCACTTCTTTCATGATAGGTTGCTTTTAAATTTCATAGTTTAAAAATTCAATGCTTTCGTAGTATAAGATTTGCTACTTTTAGATTAAATTTACTTTCAAGTCATTAGAATATATTTACTTTCATGTTGACAAGATAGATTTACTTTCCTGTTGATAACATAGATTTACTTTCATGCCACCAGAATATATTTATTTTCATGTCAATAGAGTAAGTTTACTTTCATGTCAATTGTTATTTCAATTTTATAGATTAAGAGATTGCTTTCCAAGTTTCGAATTTGAGACTTTTGAAAAAAGAAGTGTGTGCATTTTCATCTTAGACATTTTTCACAAATAGGTTTTATTTTGGTCTTGCAATTTCTTTCAAAAAAGTAGAATTTCCTTTTTAAAATTGAAAGTTAATTCCTAGCATATATTGTGCAAATGTACTTCGCAAGTTCACAAACCCTAGGATTGACAATTTAATGACAAGTAATTTAACTAACAATTAAATTACCCAACATTTTTGGCGCTGTTGCTGAGGAAGTAACATAGGGGTTAACTTTCAATCTAGAATTCCTTTTTAGCTTCAATCTCATTTTTTTTAGTTGCATTCATTTTTAGATGCATAGTTAAAATTCATGTTCAAAATCATTTAGATGCAGAAATTTCAATCAATTTTTGTATTATAAGAGTTTTGACACTAATCCTTTTATGGATAGAAGACCTAGAATGATGACCAAACATTTTTTGGAGAGCAAAGGCTACATTGAATATTGGTTCCAAAAAATGATTATGCCACAACATTATTCCATTCTTCAACAAATCCTAGCACCAAATCCAAATGTATAGTTGGTTTCTCATGTCCTAATGAATATTGAGGTATATTTTTCAAATTTGGATGTGAGCATACTAGAGAGCTTGATCTGTAAATGGCTTCATTGGAAATACTCATATACTTCAAAAAAAAACTTTTATGAATAGGAAAATAAAACCAAGCTTGGTAAAGTTTTTGAGTTTTTGAAACTTTTGTTTCGACATTTGATTTCACTATTTTTTTGGAAATTTTAATTTGGTGGTGCAATAAAAACCACCTTATTTACTAACCATTGGCAGGAAAATGTACAATAAAAGGGATGTTTATGAAGAAGGAGAACAAGTGGAGTTTAGAGAGTTAAAATTTGAGGTTTGAGATCAATTCTTCTTACTTTATTTTCCATATTTCAAATGTATAAAGAATTAACAAAACACATGAGTATGCTCTCTTCTTGAGCCTTGTGAGACTCGGAAGGTCAGAAAGGAAAAATTGAATAAGTTAGCTTTGAAATTTTGAAATAAAAATCATACATGTGAAAAAAGGCTAGGAGATCTAATTTCATTATTTATTCTAAAAAATTATTTAAAAATTTTGATTTCCAACTCACTTAAAAGAGAAAAGTCTTAATTATAATTAAAAAAAATAGTTCCTTTAAAATTTTAAAAATAAAATAGAATTAAAAAAACAATAATTTTTTATTTTTCAAATTAGTAATAAGTTATTTTTTAAATAAAATTCATTTTAAAAAATCAAAATAATTAAAAAAAATATTAGAAAATAATAAAAATTATTTAAAAAATAATTAAAAAATATAATAAAATATTAATTAAAAAAATATAATAAAATATTAATTAAAAAAAAAAAAAAAACATTACTATAATATTTTTTAAAAAGAGTTTTACGTTTTGCTTTTGGCCCATAAGGCTTTGGCCTACGCATAGCATTAGGCCAAGCCAAAGGCAAGGCCCACGCATATGCGTGAGGCCAAACCTTAAGGTCGACCAAACGCATATGCATAAGCCGTTGAGGCCCAACGCATACCTCCAGGCCACGACTCCCACTAGACCCAACGCACAATGCAGGACGAGGGGGCACCTAAGTACGACCATGGGCAAAAAAAAAAAAAACCAACCTCAGTTAATAAAATTGGCAGAGAGGGGCCAGATTTTCTCCATGCTTTCAGTCTACAACAATAAAAAATTCATGAATTCTAAGTTTTGGCTTGGTTATGAGATCCATTTTTTTGGCAAGAGCATGAGTTCAATTGAAAATCAAAGATTTTGGTGGCATGAAATTGATTGACAAGTGCCCTAGAGCAGTTAGACACTTGGAATTTTTCTCAAAAATCACAAATTTATTTTGCTGCACTTTTATCAAATTGTTGCCTCATTAGTCATTTTTTCAAATGGTTAATATTTTTAAATTTAAATAAAGTTTTTATGGCTTTTATTTCATAAATTTGAATTGTGCTTTGTTGGCAAGTCTTTGAATTTGTAAAAGAGAGGTCATGAGTTCAAATCCAATAGAGGCCAAATTTTGTTATCTATTCAACAATTTTGACAACCCTTAATTAGACGACAATTTCGATGCCATGTGGCGACACTGAATTGGTCCATGTGGCAGCATATCATTGGCCCATTTAAACTATCCAACAATTCACCACATCAACCTGTCTAGTCAACAATCCACAACCTACCAAGTCAACGTCCACATCAACATCGTACTACCACATGACACCTTTTGGAGCTGCCATGTGGCATCCATGACTCTATTTTTATTGTTTTTCTAAAACTTCAAACGACCATAACTTTCTCATATGATGTCTGTTTGATGTTATTCAAGCATCATAGGAAAGATATTGATGAGTTACACGCAATGGAATAGTTTTCATTAGCATTTGAGATAATAAAAAATAGTCACTTTTATGGATTTTATAGCTATTGGACTTGGAAAAAGCATTAGATCATTAAAAACATGTTTCTGATATGAATTTTCTTTATCCTAGTTTTTGAATAACTGAAATTCCATATCAAACGAAGAAATTATCAACAAAATACTTATGGGTAGTCCAAAATGTATTGCTTCCCGATAGGTAAAAGTGCATTTCATTTTTATTTATCTTCCTTGAATTTGTTTTATTAGCACTATTTATGAATTTATTGCGTATACATGGTATGAAGAGAGATTGATTACCTCTCTCCTTTGAGAACCTTATGTTTTATTGCATATTAGTTCTAAGCTTTTGCAAGTTCCATGATGATAAAGGAACATCAATTTTTGCACAAGTGGTTCTCAAAGACAAATTTCTTTTTCAAGAAGAACATGAAAAGTCAAGTCTATATCAAATCACATCCATAGTCCCATTACTACTTATTCATTTTCCTCTTTCTAAGCGTACAATCCATCCATGAATTTCCATCTTCTTACCACTAGATCATGATTGCAAAACCATTTTCCCTTTGCAAATTTCACATTTTCCTGCCTCACTTACATTTCATCTCTAACCCATGAATAATGTCATTCAACTCACTTACAATGTTGAGTTACCTCACTGTCCTTTTCCTTTTTTCCAAATAAAACATGCTTCATAAATGCAAATATTTCATCTATGGTCCTTTAAATTATTATTTTACGCTCATGTTAGATGATGAGGGATTCATTAAGGCCCTCCTTCTAGCAAGTCTTGACCCATCGACTTCAGCACATTATCTAGGTTTGGGACTAGATTTCTTTTTAGTACCTTGAGGCTTACATGCCCTAATGACAAGTTCTCTTGCCAATGAATAGTGGGAATACATCAATGTCCCCTATCTGTTGGACCTTCTAGGTGACTCAACATCAACTCATTTTGATGCAGGAGCATTGGCTCTCAAAGATGAAGCTTGAAGCATCTAGTCAGACCTAAAGGTCTAGACGTTAGCCAAGAAGGGGCCATTGTAAAATTTCATGCAAAACAATCTTTATTTCTTAGCAAGTGTAGATAGGGAATCTATTTATTGGTTCATTTAAAATTAAGGCTGGCTCAGCCATTATTAGTTTTAAAGTAGGCAAGCAGATCAAGTTAGGATTAGTTAGGAATTAGTTTGAAGAAACTGTTGAGCAATTGAAAAGTAACTAAGGAACAGTTCCTCAACTGTAAAGAAACTGCTAATGATGTATTGAAAAGAAAAAAAAAAGAAAGGTTGGAGAGGTAAGCAAGCTAACCAGCCAGCCAGGGAGAGTGTGATGGTAAGCATAGGGGCAAGAGAAGAAGAGGCCACTGATATTGAAGATCAGGCCTGACAGATAGGGTCTCAATATGTAACCATGTGTTTTATATTTAGATACAGAGAATTCGATCATGAGTGTAAGTGTGTGTTTTTGAGTATTGAATGATGTAATCAGAGATATGCATAGTTTATGTATGCAGGCAGAGTCGAGGTGGAGCACAGTGGAGAAGAACGAGACAGAGGATTGAAATGGATCTTTGAATCCATTCGAAGGACCAAGGTAAAGTCCTGGAAGGATAGTGGTTAAAGAAACCCACAGAGGAAAGCTCAGGAGGTAGTCATGCAGCATGAGAGCGGAAGGACGAGAGCTTTTTGAAGAAACCCGAACCACAAAGGGAAATTGAAGAAATAGCGTAAAAACATAAGTAAACAGAGTAGCGGAGAAGTGAAGTATGGTTGCACAACAGCTGTTGGATCTTTAAGACCAATGGTCGAGATCAAGTCGGAGCTAGAAGGTCGCATCGCAATCATCCAAAGGGAAGAATGAACCTTGGGCAAAGGAAAGAGAGATTTATGATTTGGTATTCGGACCCGAAACCTTATCAAACGTAACCGATAATCTTATTGGGTCCGTAAGGCATATCGGATTGGTGGTTTCAAGTGGAAGAGGTCAGACAGTGGATATGCCGATACGCTGATAGCGATAAAGCACCGATCGGCGATCGAAGAAGCGTTGAAGAATGGTCGGAAGGTGCGGACCCGATGGAGTGATAGTGGCGAGTGTATAATATTTGAGATTCGCTATATGTGTTCGGAGCGGGTTTTCCTGTGTGTTCCATGTATTTGCGTTAAAGTGTTGTGCTGAGTCTTTTAAGGCTAAAACATATATTATCATTCTGATTGTTGCATATCGGAGGTGAAGGGGTGATGATATATATATATATATATATATATATATATTTGTGGTGTTCCCGCAGAGGAGCGATCCCTGATTGCGATAAAGGTAACCTCGAGATCTGTGCAGAGGCCGTACTGAGACAGAAAAAAGGTGTGTTTTGTGTATAACTCCTTTTTAAATGGGTTATAAAGGAAAATAGCACCAATGAAAGGTTTTGTGTGTAAATATATGTGTAACCAATGTTAAGAGGGGAAGGTTATATGTATATATATATATATATATATATATATATATATATGGCTAAAGGGTTAGAGAAAGCTTAAAACTAAGGCTTTTAAGGGTTTTAAAGTCCCGATAGAAGGTTTAAGCGAGGTGATTGAGTTCCGTTATAAAGGAACTGATGAATAGGGCCTTAACCATTGTTGGTTGAATATTTGACTCCTTTGAGAGTTAAATACCTGAGACAAATGTGATTATGCATTTATATATGCATACTGTGGGTAAAGCAGGGGTAACCCTCCATCAATTGGTATCAGAGCTAAGTTAAAGCTTTTTGAGGAAACTTAGTAGGTTATGTTTTTTGAAGAAAGAAGACAGACAGGAGGTTTGTCGAGGAAAAGAAATCAGATTATAAATCTGAAAAGGTGGAGGAAAATGCAGAAAGAAAAGTTAGACAGTAAAATCTAACAAAGCGATGGTTGATTTCTTGGGAAGAATGAAGATCCATTTGAATGTTGAAGAGTGGAAGCAGATTTCCTTGTGAAATAATGTAGGTAGTGTTTTATGTTAACTCTGGTTTGAATTTTATAGGTTAAAGACAGATTAAAGATTGATAATAGCAGACAAACAAGGAAAGTTGTATGTGTTCTAAGGAACAAAGTGAATGAAAGACTTGGAAAAAAAAAGTAGTAGTGAACCCGAAGAATCCAATTGAAGGTTGGACAGAGAGGATAAGAGTATTCTCAAAAGGGAACTGAGAAGCAAGCTTTTGAAAGCTTGGGAATGGTCTTTGTTTTAAATATCATTGATATGCATGTAACAACAATTAGTGAAGCATCTCATCAAGAAGATCACAGCCTTAAGAGCAGTGATGAAGAAAGCCAGTAAGGGTTTCTAAGAGAGTGTGGCCGGAACCTAGTATTTCAGTTGTGATTGAAATACAAGAGCACAATTGTGTTCTCTAAGGTGAAAATGAGTTGAAGCCTTAAAGGAGCAGAGAGAAGTGCTCAAAGGAGGTTCCAGAGATAGAGAACTAAGTGCTTGTCAAAAGACCAAGTACAAAGGAAAGCTTGGTGAGGTAAGTTGCAACAAGGAGGAATTGTTGTTGCAGAGGCTTTAATGTAGCTCATAGTAAATGAGTGAGGAACTCATGAAAATGGAGAAGAAGATGACTACTAATGGTCATAACAGAGGTTCTAAGGAAGACCACAGCCGAAGAAAAGTGAAGAAAGAAGATGCCAAGGTAAATGGCATATGGAAGTAGTTGACTGATGAAGAATATGAGAGGGAGAAGGCTGAGATAAGAGTCCATCTTGAAGTACTGATGGAACTGTTACAAAGGAAAGGGAAAGACCAAAGGTATGGTTATATAATGAGAAAGAAGGTAAAATGGCATAGGCTACAAAAGAAGAGAGAGCAGCAGGTGAATACTCAGTTAATAGAGGAGTTAGGAAGCTTGAGCAGATAATGGATGTTCAATTGAGGTTAGAGAAGCTCAAAGGAGTTGAACTACAACAAAACAAAGTTGTTGGAGAAGAAAAAGTTCCTTGTGAACTTGAAGATGGAGAAATGATATCCAAAACATCAGTTCAGGCTATTGAGCCTTATGCTTTTGAAATTAACAATTTGTGTATGTTTGCAGATGTAATACAGGATGATGGATGATCTTTGGGTATTGTTAAAGAAGAGGAAAAAGAGAGACATAATTTGAATTTTGTTTTAAAGAAGAAGGATGAGACAGTAAGGTCTCATGAGGAAGCTTATACACAGTTGGGGGAGAATATTTCTTTTCAGCATACTACAGAAGAGAAGGAAGATGTCAAGCAAACAAATTTAACACTTGAAGAAGCTAACAAAGAGATTTTATTGTTAGAAAATCTGTTAAGAGAGTCTGAGTCAAGTCATGGATTGAGATCTCAGGTAAATGATTTAAGTTTTAGTAATTTTGATGAAGAAATGAGGTTTTGTGAAGAATTCATAGGTAGATATGTGAATGAGGAAGATTCATTTAGCCCAGAAGGACAGATGAAAGTGTCATGTAATAGTGACAAAGAGAAGAATAGAAATGTACATGAGGATGGGACAAATATGTCTCATGCTAAAGAAGAATCAGTCTTAGAACTGAAGGAGACTTAACTGACAACTAGGATTAGTCAAGGAGCTAAAGGACAACTATGGAATGTTGTCAAAGAAAAGGAGGAGTTTTATGCTCGAATTGATAAGTAGCATAGTGATGAGGTGTTTGAAAGGAATCAGGTAGAAAGTGAATTGCTAAAATATTTGCTAGAAGCATCTGAGCATGAGAAAGGGATTGCAGAAATTGATAGAAGAATGGATCAAGTTTTGACTGAGATAAAAGTAGATATTATTTTGCTAAACTATGTGATGTTAACTAATATACAGAGTAATGTGAGCGAATATGTTACTGCAGTCAGGGAATTGGAGAGCAGTTTACTTTTTGAAAGTAAATTTGCAAACAAGGAGCCACAATTGGATATTGCAGAGGAAGATAACTTCAAAGATACTCAGGAAGTTTGGGTGGTAGTAATATCTACAACAGTATTTGGAGCAATATCAAGAATAATAACAGAAGTTGAAGCAGAAAAAGATGAAGGAAGTAATCAACATTTTAAATATGAAAGGACAACAGGCAGTGAGATGCAGTGGTAGAGTAATAAAAGCAAGATTTGTTATTAACAGAGGATTGAACTGCAAGAGGCCATAGATGAACTATGGGATTTGATGCAAGTACCTAAGAAAAGCTACAGCAGAGCCAAGCAAGTAATCCATTGTAAAGTTGGATGGAGGGTGAAGAATGTTGAAGGTAAAGAAAGCGGAGCACTACAGTATAAGGTGTGGAAGCCTGGAAGGTTACAACCAAAGACAGATGAAGACAGTGAAGCTTATGGACAACAACAAACAAAAGTTTGGGACCTTGGAGGTTTTCCATTTAACTTATGAAGGCACATGATCAGGAGATCATGAATGTTTTCAACTTTTGGAGTTTGATGCAGGAGCACTGGCTCTCAAAGATCAAGCTCGAAGTATCTAGTCGAACCTAAAGGTCTAGACGTTAGCCAAGAAGGGGCCATTGTAAAATTTCATGTAAAACAATCTTTATTTCTTAGCAAGTGTAGATAGGGAATATATTTAGTGGTTCATTTAAAATTAAGGCTGGCTCAGCCATTATTAGTTTTAAATTAGGCAAGCAGATCAAGTTAGGATTAGTTAGGAATTAGTTTGAAGAAACTGAAAAGTAACTGAGGAACAGTTCCTCAACTGTAAAGAAACTGCTAATGATGTATTGAAAAGAAAAAAAGAGAAATGTTGGAGAGGTAAGATAGCCAGCCAGCCAGCCAGGGAGAGTGCGATGGTAAGCCTACATGCAAGAGAGGAATAGGCCACTGATATTGAAGATCAGGCCTGAGAGACAAAGCCTCAATGTGTAACCATTTGTTTTATATTTAGATACAGAAAATTCGATCTTGAGTATAAGTGTATATTTTTTAGTATTGAATGATGTAATCAGAGATATGCATAGTTTATGTATGCAGGTAGAGTCGAGGAAGAGCATAGTGGAGAAGAACGAGACAGAGGATTGAAATGGATCTTTGAATCCATTCGAAGGACCAAGGTAAAGTCTTGGAATGATAGTGGTTAAAGAAACCCACAGAGGAAAGCTTAGGAGGGAGTCGCATAGCAGGAGAGTGGAAGGACGAGAACTTTTTGAAGAAACCTGAACCACAAAGGGAAATTGAAGAAATAGAATAAAAACACAAGTAAACAGAGTAGCAGAGAAGTGAAGTATGGTTGCACAGTAGCCGTTGGATCTTTAAGATCAACGGTTGAGATCAAGTCTAAACCAGAAGGTCACATCGCAATCATCCAAAGGGAAGAATGAACCTTGGGCAAAGGAAAGAGCGATTTGGGATTTGGTAACCAGACCCGAAATCTTATCAAACATAACCAATAATCTTATCGGGTCCGTAAGGCATATTGGACCGACGGTTTCAAGTGGAAGAGGTCGAACATTGGATATGCCGATACACTAATAGAGATAAAGCGCCAATCTATAGTTGGAGGTCAGGACGATCGGAGTAGCGTTGAAGAATGGTTGGAAGGTGCAGACCCAATGGAGTGATAGTGGCGAGTGTATAATATTTGAGATCCACTATATGTGTTCGGAGCGAGTTTTCTTGTGTGTTCCATGTATTTGTGTTAAAGTGTTGTGTCGAGTCTTTTAAGGCTAAAACATATATTATCGTTCCGATTGTTGCATATCGAAGGTGAAGGGGTGATGATATATATATATATATATATATATATATATATATATATATATATATGTGTGTGTGTGTGTGTGTGTGTGTGTGTGTGTGTGTGTGTGTGTGTGTGTGTGTGTGTTGTGCCCGCGGAGGAGCGATCCCCAATTTTGATAAAGGTAACCTCGGGATCTATGCAGAGGCCATACTGAGACGGAAAAAGGTGTGTTTTGCGTATAACTCCTTTGTAAATGGGTTATAAAGGAAAATAGTGCCGATGAAAGGTTTTGTGTGTAAATATATGTGTAATCAATGTTAAGAGGGGAAGGTTATATATATATATATATATATATATATATATATATATATATATATATATATATATATATATATATATGGCTAAAGGGTTAGCGAAAGCCTTTCTTTTTTTGCTAATGCAAGAGTCGTGCCTTCTATTCAAAATGATCAAAGGGTAAAATTACATAAAATACAAACAACCACAGGCTAAACCTTTTAGCCCTAGGTAAAAGCCTCACTAAAATAAAAAACCCGCCAACTAGGCCCTAAAGACCCAAACAATAGACTCGAAGTAACTCAAATCCAAAATAAACAATGTGTGAATGGCCATCCCGATCACCTTGTGACCCACTGCGTGGTAAAGGACCCAGACCCACCAACATGCACGTTGTTCCCTGACCATTGATTCTCCTCGCCTGATCCAATGGCATAGGATCATATCGCATGAACCAAAAGCACAGAGAATTACCACGCAATGAGGGCAGTATTCTCTCCCCAACCTTGGCCACGTGTTGCGTGGTGAGTGGAATCGCTCCCAACTCTGAAAAACCGCTCCCGGATTTAAGGGCATGCGATAAACTAGAAACCACCCCGAGGGCGGTATTGACACCATGGGAACTAATGCGGGGGTTTTGATCTGTTGAGAAAGTCGGGACTCTGGTCCCTCGCACCATCCGAACTCCTCAGGTGCTTGAACCAAAGGAAGATGAAAATCTTCTTATCATTCTTGATGTTCTCCATTCGGTCATCCGAGAACCACTGTCTGCCGAGCCACTTCCACCTAAGACTTCTGTGTTTGCGCTTACTTGGGCTGAGGAGGAAGACAAAGACCTGCATCCCAATTGTAACATCACTTTTGAAATAATACTTCATATTGAATTTGAATCAACTAGATTCCGTCTCTGCGACTTTGTTTCAAAATAAAGTTTTATCCTCATCCACTTGATCGAGACAATGCTCCCTCAATCTATTCTGAGGCATCTCTTGCCAACTCAACTTGACCCTGCTTTTGGTGCAGAGCACCCCTTGATTGGCTAGAATGTCTGCCAATTTATTTGCCGTCCTTCGCACATGAGTAAAACTCATGGTTCACAAGCACAGAAGGTGAAACTGAATCCTTTGAAAGACCTGAAGCAGCCTCTAGTGTCTTGAGACTTTTTTCGACTCCGTGACACAACAAATTCTCTTGACTGAGTTAATGATTAACTCAGAATCAACTTCAATTATTATATTCTGGAGATTGTCCTGCTTCAGGATTTCTAAACATTGCTCAAGTGCCATTAATTCTGCCATATTGTTTGTAGCTCTTCCCAAATGGCAATGAAAAATAAAAAGGATGCAGCCATTTTCATCCCTTAACACCCCTCCATAACCAGCAATACCTGGGTTGCCTTTTGAGGCCCCATCAATGTTGCATTTCAAAAAACCTTGAGGGGGAGGATGCCAACAGTCTGGCTTATTGACTAGTTTCTTCACCTTCCTGTCCATGCCTTGTGGTATAAGCCCCTGCATACCCAACTGAAGAAGTATCTGCATTTCAGCTTCTGAAGGTGGATTCTTTGGGGAAGTTCACACTAAAGTTCCCACTGTCTCCTTAGGATGTCTTAAGATCTGCACAATAATGCATTGGGAGGAACTTTTTTCATTTTTGAAGATTCTGTAGTTCCTCTCTTTCCAGACATTCCATATTATGAAGCTTAGAGTTAAAGCCCAGGCTGAGTGAAGAATTTCATAATCAGAGAAGTTTCTTCTCTAGTTATTAAGGGTATTGATAATGCTTCCTTTGTCCTTGTCTGTCAGTTTGAAAATTGTGGCAAAAGTATCCCACAACCTGGAGGTGAAAATGCAATTATTGAGAAGATGCTCCATCGTTTCCTCTTGGGATTCACAATGCTGGCATCTAGAAGGTCCCAGAACTCCTCTCTTTTGAATGTTTTCCCAAGTCAGAATTTTCTTATGATGTACCAGCCACATGAAGAGTTTGATTTTCATCCATCCTTGATGCGTCCATAGGTTCTGCCAAACCCTGTCTGGTTGATTGGAATATAACTCCAAGATTATGTGCTTTGCCTCCTTAAGATTGAAGGTACCTTCATTATTGTTGCCCCATCTAAGTTGGTCATGCCCTCTAAAACCAAAATTTTCCTTTGATCTAACATTGTCAGGAGTGCATCAGATTTTGCTTTCAAGGGGCTATCATCCCTGTATTCCATATTCTTCTAGGTTCTCCATTTTCCTTCAGTATTGGTTTGATCCCAAAAATATTTTACCCTAAGTAACCCTTTGGTATCAGTTTCTTTCCTGAGATCCACAAAGTCCTCTCTTACCAGTGTAGGTTCTTTTTGCCATTTATCCTCCCAAAACAAAACAAGATCTCCCTCTTTGATTTCCCAGAAGCTATTTTTTTGCACTAAGCCTCTATTCTCCCAGGCTTTATTCCAAATGTAGGAGCCTTTTATGATGCCAGTCATCCTTATGTGATCATTATCTTGCCAATTGCTGGCATATTTTTCTTTCCAAATACGAGCCCACTGAGCCTTTGGATCTTTTACCCAATGCCACCATAATTTTGCCCCTAAAACTTTGCTTAGCACTTCCGAATCATCCAGTCCAAGACCTCCGTGGTTTTTAGGTTTGCAAACCTTATCCTGGGCTACCAAGGCCCATTTCTTTCTCTCCTCCCCCTTACCCCAAAGAAAGTCTCTTTGAATGGTTCTAAATTGTTGCAAAACTACTTTTGGAGATGGAAGGGCTGAAAGCATGAAGATGGGGATTAATTGAAGTACAGCTTTTCTAAGCACCAACCGACCTGCCAAGTTTAAAGATCTAATAGTCCATTTTCGGGTTTTATCCTGCATCTTGTTAATCACCGGCTCCCAAATTCTCTTGTGCAAAGGTTTATCAGTTAGAGGAACTTCCAAGTATTTGGAAGGAAGGACATCCCTTTGAAAGCCCAAAATTCTGGAGATATTCCTCTGAATAGCAATATTAGTGTTAAAGAAGAAAATCTTGGATTTGGAGAGATTTACCTCCATACCTGTAGCCATGGCAAAGTCACTCAGGATTTGTTTATAAGCTAGCGCTTCTTTGACCGTGGGGATGCCTTGCAGCATGGTGTCTGTTAGTGTCAGTCTTTCCAGCCTTCCTCAAGTAATCAAACTTGCTCTTACAAAGCGATTTTAAGGTTTCAAGGTCAAATTTTGTCATTTCAATGAGTTTGCAAGTAAAATTTGGTCACTAGGCATTAGGTCTAGGGTTTGCTTTCTCTCCTTTCAAAGTTGTCCAAATGTCGGTCTATGTCACTATTCAGCTGAGTCTACCATCATTCAAAGGGTTGTATTTATCATGTTAGGTTCCAATGGGTCATTTTACACCTTGTTCATGCTTCAGTTGCGCCTAGGTAAGGTCATTTCCCTCTCCTAGGGTTTTGAAGGCAATTTCTCTTGGACGGTCAAATCATCAGCAAAACTTGTATCCTGATGTTCATCCACCTTCCCCTATCCTTACTTTACCTTATTAAACATTTCCCATCACTGAGATCTCCCAAATTCCTCATTTTTGCACAAACCCTAGTTTCTTGCTACAACTTGGCAATTTTCTAGGCTAGGCCTGTGTTTTGCCCTTTTGGACCACTTCCCCTCACTCAATTTATGAGATTCCACTCTCCCCTACTTCCTAACATCCCTCCCCACTTCCAAAAATTTTCTCAAGAATTTAGAAGTCCCTTATCCCCTTCATTTCGCTTCATTTCGACAAATCCCTTGTTCCACACATCGGGATAGGTTTTACTGCAATGATGTTTCTGAGAAATAAAAAATGAATTTTGGAAAATTGAGAGATTTTTTTGTCAAAAACAGGCCAAGGAAGAAAAACCTCCTTCACTTTTTACACAGGTGTCATGGTTTTGAAGAAATGTCAAAAATACAGTTGCCTCGGGAGAATTGATGCACCTATGAAGTGACCTTGGGAAAATCAAGTTTTCTCCTAGCTTGGCTGGCCAAATGACTTTCTTGATGAGTCACATGATAACTAGAGACAAAGATATTTCCAATGAGCTATTATGAGCTTAATTTGGAGTTGAGGAAGGCATTCAAAAGTTGACTGTAACAGCACTCTTCCTTTAGGCAGCCTCATTTGGCACATTTTGACCAGTCTTGGGAGATTTGATTTTTGACAGGGAAAATGAACTCCAAATTGAAAAATTTTGGTTGGGTTAGAAATTAGACTCAAATACCTTTCCAACGAGCTATCCTTCACCCAATTTGGACACCAGGAAGGTCTCTAAAAGTCGCCTGGAAAAAGGCGCAGCGCAGTGGGGAGGCGCGGCGCACTGGGAGAAATTTTCCAATGTAAATTTACACTAGCGCGACGCACTGGGAAGGAGCGGCGCATTGGGCTAAAAATACTAAAATTCTTTCAAATCTTCCTCAAAATTGAAAATTCTTCATTCCACAAGTATAGATTCAAGCATGGAGGAGCTGAACTGAAGCACAAAGGGGGATCTTCATCAAGCATGTCGTAATAAGTGCTATGGCTATGATAATATCAAAGATGTCAAGCTGAGGCCAGCAAGCATATGTAGAAGCTGGAAATGTTGTGGAGCAGTTGGTTCATTTAACATGGTTGCTGCTTTTATTAGGGAGAAGAATGTTGTGACTGACTATGAAAATTCCCTTGCGATTGCTTACAAGGCTATTGCTCATCAATGGTTGGCAGCTAGTTTGGGCGTTGGGTCCTTACATTTTATTTTGTTCTCCACCTTTGCATTGAATCTTTGGTATGGATAATGGTTAATCATTCATGAAGGATATTCTGGAGTCGAGTGTGATTAATTTCATCATTTCAGTTCTGAATGGAGGCATCGCCATGGTTAAATGCCTTAGGAGCTGGACAAGTTGTAGCTTACAGAATGTTTGAGACAAATTATAGAAAGCTAGAGATTGATGTATATGATACAAATGGATTGGTACTTGAGGATATTCAGGGTGATATTGAGCTTAAAGATGTACACTTAGGTTACCCACGTGGCCTGATGTTCACATATTTTCAGGGTTCTAACTGGAAATAGCCAGAGGTACCATTGCAGCTATAGAGGTACCACTACAACTATAGTTGGAGAGACTGGAAGTGGGAAGTCCACAATTATAAGTCTTATAGATAGATTCTATGATCCACAAGCTGGTGAAGTGCTTATAGATAGTGTCAATATCAATAAATTTAATGGATAAGGCAAAATATTGGACTTGTAAGCCAGGAACCTTCTCTATCTGAAACCACTATTAAGGAGAATATTGCATATGGTAAAGATGGGGCAACACAGAGGAAATACAAGTTGCTGGAGAGCTTGCTAATGCGGCAAAATTTATTAGTAACATGCCTTAGTCATGGTTGCTATTTTCAGGGATTTGATACCCAATTCAGAGAGCAGGGTACCCGATTATTTGGAGCTCGAAATCAAAGGATTGTGATTGCGATTTTGTGGCCCATCATTACATGGCACGAAATATGAGTTCCAAGGCATGAATAAGGAATTTGAAGGCAAAATTGAGGAAGGCAATAAAGTATCAAAAGAGGCAAAGGGAGCTCTATCGTCTTTAGATATTGGCCGAAGCCTCTTTATTCAAGAAATTTGGGGCATTTTTGGTATTTTTGCAAATTTTTGTACAAAAAACAGGGTTTTTCTCCCTATGCGCCACGCCACGTGGTGCGCGCTTATGATTGGAGGCTCCAAATGCAAAAAAAATTATATTTTTGGATTTTTCATGAAAAATCATGACTGCTGGTGCATGGCCAAGAAGTTTGGGCAAGTTTTGAGTCCTCAGAAGGTCAAAAACCCTCAAAAAATGACCTCTCTGCCCCTATTTTGACACACAGGAAGCAGTCTTGGGAGATTGCAGTTTTGGAGGGGCAAATGGGCACCAAATTCAGAAATTCCACTTGGATTGGAAAGTAGACAGGAAGGGCTTTCCAACAAGCACACTTTGGCTCAATTTGGGCTTTAGGAAGTGCCTCAAATTTATCCTCAAAGTGGCACGACGTACAGAGAAATTGGCGCGGCGCACAGAGGATTTTTGCTCAATTTTTCACCTTCCAGATCAGAAATTTGGCCAGTTTGACTAGTTTTTCTTTGTGATGTAATTCTTGATCTATCTTGATGTAATTGGATAAACATGATGTAATTTTGGCACTTATTTACTTGTTCTAGAGCATTCATTCACTAAAAAGTGAAAATTTAATGAATGAATCAGTTTCCTACCTTATAGAGGCAAGTTGTTTTGATTGCCTAGATTTTAGTGCTTTGTTTAGAATTGGTTGAAACAGCTCCTAGAATGATGAGATCGACCCCTAGATGCAAGGGAATGGGTTTGTCTAGTCTATATCATGTAATTCCTAAGTCATTTTCAGGGTTGGACACTTGGGATGGCTTTGGCATATCATTGTACATTTTATCTCTGCATTTTCGGCTAAGGAAACACTAGGGTTTTGTAGCACTGTTTGGGATCCATGTGGCTTTATGTTTTGATGGTGTGCTTCTCTAAGTAATTGTAAGTTCATTAATGTTATGTGTATCATTTTACTCTCTTTTCTTCTGAATTTGAACAAATGAGTGATTAAGGTGGAATCCATTAACTGTTATGCTCTGCCTTTGAATTTGTTTAAATTTCCATGTTTTCATCTTTTTAAGGAGAATTATTGAGACTTTCTTGCTCTCCTTAGCTCCTCATCAGTCTAATCTATCCATCTCACTCACTTTAAAGCATCAAAACGATTTCCTTCCTTGCCCTAATCAAAACTCTGTAGAAACTGTGCCTCATCACCGAGCCCAATTTGCCTTTCCCTGTTTCCAACATAAAACTCCAAAAAACTCACAACAAAACCTTGTACTTAATACCTAGCCTAAGATTAGCTTGTATTATAGTCATCTCGAGCCCCATCGATTATCTTTTGCTGAGATCAACCCGGAGATGTGGACCTAGAACCTTGTCTTTTCAGCCTGAGACAAATCTAAGCTCTAACAGTGTCATCAACAAATTGTTGATGGGTCAAAGCCTGCCCAGTCTTAGAGAGTTGGAGACCCTTGATGTTACCCACTTCTTTAGCATGCTTGATAGTTCGACCAAGTCCTTCCATCATGAGGATAAAGAGAAAGGGGGAGAGCGGATCTCCCTGCCTGAGGCCTCTTGAAGGAGTAAAAGTCTTGGATGGAGAACCATTAACCAGAATTGAAAAGCTAGAAGAAGTTACAAGGGCCATAACCCATCTTACATAGTTATGGTCAAATCCAAAGGCTAGAAGGACCTTCCTGATATAGGTCCAATTCAACTTATCATAAGCTTTGGCTAGGTCCAATTGCATAATCATTCCCACCTTCCTATTGCTTAACAAAGAATGAACCACCTCATATGCTTGAATGATGTTATTGAGAATTTGTCTACCCTCCACATATACCTCCTGCTATTTTATCTGCTTTGACTTCTAGAAACTCATATTTATTGAGCCATTTACTGTGTATTTCTTTTATTTTTTGAATGGAACATTTAGTTTCCTAGATAAAGATCATATCCGGAGCTTCTTGTTTCATTTTATTGCTAAGTATTCTTTGTTTTCTTTTACTTCCTAGACCTTTGATATTCCAAGATGTGAACTTCATTATGAAAGATTTGTAAAGGAGTAGCTGGTTAGATCTTTCATCTTACCTGAATCTATCATTAGCTTTCCACATTCCATCAATAACTCATTCTGCTTTTTTCTGCCTCTTTTCCTTCCTGGATTTCTAGGAGCTAATCCTGGTGTGGTTTTCATAGTTTTCACACCTTCGTTGCCCTGCCTTTCATTGTTTCTTTTCCTTTCTAGCCCTTTAGCCTGAGTTTTCCATAGGAACAACTGTTGTACTCTGTTAAACTCTTCTTGAGGTAGTGATTCTACCCCTCCCATGGTCCCCTGTTTCAAGAACCCTTCCAGATCTAGGTGTTCTCTATCAAGAATATCCTGCAGTTCATGATCCTCCATTTCCATCTCACTCTGGGTCATTTCTTGGTCCATTTCCAGTTCTCCATTGCTTAGCGTAGTCTCTTTCTGTTTATTAATATCATGTGTTTGCCCACTATTTTCTTCTTTCTCCTTCTCCCCTGGGCTGCCTTCCATTACCTGATCTACCTTTGTTATCTCTTCCTCTTCTTCTAGTACTTGGAACCTGTTCAGACTGGCCTGTTGCCCTTCTGTTTGATGTTTCTTTGGCCCCCTTTTGCCCCCTTTTCCTTTATATCGCACTTTGTGAATGTTTTTAGTGTCTTTCACTATGGTGGATTTACTTTTGTTCTCCATTTTACTGAGAGGGAAGTCTCTAAATAGGTGCCCATGCTCATGGTACTTGTGACATCTGAAAGGAATATGTTCATAATCTACTGTTTGCACCCATTCTTCATCAAAAACTTCTAAGATGACCTCATCCGGTAGAGCTCCAGAGAGATCCATCTCCACACATATTCATGCGAAGGAAGTATATTTTCCCCTTCTAGTGGCCTCAGATGCTTTGACAAAATGCCCTAATTTATTTCCTATGGCAGATAAAGATTTAGCTTACTAGTAATCTAGAGGTAGGGAATAGAGTCTTACCTAGACTAGGACCAAAGTGAAAGTCTCTCGCTTTGGGACAAAATTCATCATCCAAGGCCACATGTAGAGGCCTGTAGCTTCATAGAAGGAGGGCCCTCCTTCAAACACCCTGTCTTTGTCCTCAATATTTGTAAATACCATAGTGAAGAAACCCTTTGACCTAAGATGTAGGTCTATTCCTCCTTTCAGTTTCCAGTGGTATTTAATCCACGCTTGTAGCTCCTTTTCTGTGGGCCATAATCCTATGAATTTACAAATGACAGCATAGGTCTACATGTGGTCCTTGTGCGCTTGCAGAGCAGGATCATTTAAAACTCCTTTGGGTGTGACCTCAGCCTTAGGCTTACATGGCCCCTTTTGCATATTTTTTTCTGCTTCATGTTTCTTGTCTTCTTCCTCATTTTCTTTTGTTCTATTGTCCTCCCTTCCATTGGTCAAATCTTGTTCCTCTCCAATGTTCCTTTTCCCTTCTCCTGAAGCACCTCTGGCATTTTCTATCAGTTTCTTACCTCGGCTAGCTGCGGCTTGACTGTAGGAGGGAGTGGAGCTCCCGCCTTTGCACCCTGTTGAAGCCCTGAAAATCGGGTCGACAACAAGGGGGATACCCACCCGGTCCGGACCTTGGTTGGCAGTTCCTTATCCGTTTGGTATAGCGGGTCCGACTGGGGATAATGGGACCAGTTTTTCAATCTAAGGGTGTGTGTGTGTGTGCAGAGTTGGATGTTGCTGATCTAAGGATACTTAAAGCCAATCTAATTCAAACTTTTAAACTAACTTTATGCTATTGTAATCTAATGAAAAAAAACACATCTAATCTATGCTAACCCGGGGTGTATTTATTCTATTATGCGATCCAAGGAGATTTCAAACAATAACAGGTAATAAAGATCATTCAGCTATCATAAGAATGGAAATCAATTTAAGATGAACCACTTTGCATAAAAAGTTAGGCAAAACAGTTGTGAACAACATATCGCATAATAAGTTATTCATATATCAGACATAAATAAATGGCTCCACCGTACAAAAGTGCCAAATGGTAACTCACACATTCATGCAATAACATATAAACAACTAAAACTGTATATCACTTTAAGAATATAAGCAGAAATGGCCAAGAGATAAAAGTACCATTTATGACTGATCCTACTCATAAGCTTCAAGCAACAATGATTTATCTCTCCTTGCTCTAACATCTACTAAGAGTACAGAAGTGCAACATCAATAGCAGATATCAAATGCAAACATTAATAAACCTTGATCCATCCATTCATCAAAACCCCCTCCGAGGGTGCAAAAGTGCATGTTCTGAGGACAAGTTTTTGACAAATTTCTGGACCCTTCTCCAAATGCATGAGAAGGGTTTAAATACTGCTTAACTAATTAACTTAATTACATAAATTTAGGATACGGTTTAAATGACCGCCCTTCTTCTAAAGCAAAACTATTTCTAAAAACTGAATCTAATTCCTAACTATTTCTGCATTTTCTCCTTAAATGTTGCGAGCATTCAACATTCGCCTGGGAAGAGTCAGCTGGTTGCCTTTTGCTTTTGTTTGAGTTATGCAAACAAAAATGGCAAGCGCTGGCACCACTTTTTTTAGTACACTAGAAAATATTTTTGATAATTATCTTCTGGTTGGGCGAATTTACTGTGTATATACTTGGCAACAACCCAAATTTCGCTCAAACTGCTTCTGCTTTTGCTATTTCAGTTTCCGGACTTGCGAATGACTAAGCAAGTTAGGGACTTTGCTTTCTGAACAATTTTCTTAGCGATGCGCGATTAGCGCTAGGCGCTAATCGCACATCGAAAACTGCCTCTGTTCTTTGATCCGGGATTTTCTGGTGCATTTTCCTTCTTTAGCACCTTTTTCCTTTACCGGGTAGAAGTTTCAGGATTTTTTGTAAACATGCTGCTTTTGTGAGCTTTCTGACCCTGAATGTTGAATCACCTATCGACCTCAGCACCTGTTGAGTGATACTCTGGAATCTGTGGTTCTGTTGCATGCGGCATCTGTTCATGAAGGCATCTCTTCTCTATTCTCCGAGCATTGACGCTTTCCCCTTTTCCTTAGATGTTTCCTGTTTTTCATTCCTGCAGTTCACGCAAAGGAAAAGAGTAATGATAATAAATACTGATACGAAAGCTCTAACCTCTATGAATGTATAAAATCATGACACCCATCGTGAACTGACTCTTCGAAAAACACAAAACCGTCCTTCATTAACACTTTGGCATATGTTCATTAATTTCTTTTAAGGCGCGTGCCTAATTTTTGGTTTACGGACAGCTTTTCTTGAATGTTGAGCCGAGGAAATTTGCAATGGGCGATAGCAGCATCGCATCATCGCATTACCTAGATGTGTCATCGCAAGCTTTTTCATATCGGATTATCGCAAATCGCAGATATCGTAGATCACATTTATCGCAGATCGCAAATATCGCAGATCGCATTTATCGCAGATCGCAGATATCGCCAGATCGTAGCATCGCGGATCGCATGAGTCATTAAATCCTTGTGTGCTGCTTATGCGATATTGTGATATGCGACGTCACACATCGGCCGTCAGAGATTTCTTAAGATTTTCATTTAAGAGTGCTTCTTAATGTGTGCGATGCGATGAATTTCGCGTCGCTTCTTCGCAGTTTTTATTATGCTCATAAGGGGATGCTTATCTTCTCCACGCGATGCGACATAATTTCAAGGAGTAGAATACAAAAAGTTTTATAAAATGTTTTTTGAATTTTTTATTAAGGGTCCCCATTTGCTTAGTGTTATTGCTAATACTAAACAAAGAGGGGGGTTGTTGGTGGCCACAACAATGGCGATTCACTGGGAAGAATCAGTTATCTCTGCTTTTCTATTGAATCTTAACTTCCAAAACAGAAAAATTTTCATAAGTCTAAATTTTGTTATGGACAGATAGAGTACATTATGCCTTATCCTATTAATGATATTATTTTTCAACCTTTTTCTATTCTAATTGTTTGCTTCCTCAGGCTTGTTCTTGTACTTATATCAGCCACTACTTGGTCTTTTTAAAGATAAAATAAAGTCTTCTCTGTGTGCTGGCTTTAAAATATGCTCATTTGTCGTAGGTAGAGCCTCTGCTGCCAGCAGGCGTCCATAGCCTCGACAGGGTTACCTGTTACCCAACAATGATCCTTTATCATGCTTAAGGCTATCTACAACCTTTGAAGAAAAATCCACATCGACACTTTTTCCTTTTTTTATTCTCAAAGAAAAATGTCTTGGTTTGGTAGCCAAAATTATGACACAGTCATTCACTTGATTTACACTTTTGTTGAACAAGCTGGCTCGTGATGAGACCCCTTGTCTTTTGATTGCAACAATCTTGAGTCGTTGCCCTGTTTTGGTGGACAGTATTGGCAAAGTCAGCAAGTTATAATATCTGTGATCATGATAAGCCGGCTCGTGATGAGACCTCTTATTCTTTGAGATATAGTGTTTCTCGGATTGTTCCTCTGAATGCTGCGATTTTCTTTAGCAGGGAGGAATTCATTGTTTTTCCTTAAGAAAGCTCTGGACGACAATAATCGAGTTTGAAAACAGCAGTCTTATAGAGAAGACTTATTTTGCTATTGATACCTTTCATTGTGCTGATATAAAACAATTCCTTCGATAAAGGTTGCTTTCATCAAATTTTTGAAGTTGAAACTAGTATCATATCTGGGCTAAAGTTTTTAACTGTATCTGTCAATAATAAAAATCAGATTTTCAAAAATTTTTGCTACTTATACAAGCGAAAGCTCAAAATCAAAGAGAATTGGTGTCTTTTCCGCGAATACCTGTAGTAGCCACTCACAACTGGTTTTATTATGAAAAAGAAAAGAAAAACTATTCTACAAAATAGAAGAATAATCTTCTATGGAAAATATATTTTAAGGATTTGTCCATTAACAGGCAAAGAATCCCTTCTACCTGCTAAATCCTGCAACACAAACGTTGATGGACCTATGACTTCAACAATCTGAAAAGGACCAAGCCACATCTTTTGAAATTTCGTATGTTTGCCCTTTTCTTCACGAGCCTTATCCCAGAAGCCTTGACCTCTTACAGTGTTTGCTGGCTTGATCTCAAGGTCGTATTCTTGTAAAGCAGTGATCCAATTTGCTCTTTTCTCACCCACATCCTTCTGTACTAGAAGATTTCTTACCGCTGGAAACGGTACTATGATCTTAGTATGGGTTTTAAGTAGGAAAGGTCTGAAATATTTGACCGCTTTGAAAATAGCATATGCCTGTTTCTCCACGTCTGAATAGTTGAGTTCAGCACCTTGTAAATTCGAGCTAAAAAATGCGATTAGAGCTTCCGCTTTTTCTTGATTTGCTTGAGTTAGGATCGCAGCATATGATTTTTCTGAGGCAAATGTGTATAAGATAAAAGATTCTGAAAAATTCGGGGTTGCTAAAGATGGAGCATTCATGATAGCTTGTTTGATCAGGTTGAATGCTTCATGTTCATCTTGACCCCATTTGAAATTTGAATTCTTTTTAATCATGGTTTGCAAAGGAGAAACAATTCGTGAAAAATCTGGGACAAATCTCTTTACAAAATTGATTTGACCAAGGAAAGATTGCATGGCTTTTTTATTATGAGGTAGGGATATTTCAGAAATTTCTTTGATTCTATCAGGCTCGATGTGAATACCAGATTTTGACACTATGAATCCTAGAAGTTTCCCTTCACTTAGTGTGAAAAAAGATTTCTTTGGGTTAAGTGAAATCCCATAACTTAAACATCGTTGGAAGATCTGTTTTAAGTCTCTGAGATGGTCACTTCGCTTCTTGGAGTACACTGTTATATCATCCAAATAAATTACTACGGATTTATTGACTAAACCCTTGAATGCGATGTCCATGGCTCTCTGAAATGTAGCACCGGCATTGATCAAACCAAATGGCATCTTCCGATATGCGTATGTGCCCCATTTAGTTCTGAATGTGGTTTTCAACTGATCATCGGGATGTACCAGCACTTGATTATATCCTGAAAATCCATCCAAGAAAGACATCAGTTCTGAGCCTGCTACTGCCTGTAATATCTGCTCCATAGGTGGGAGAGGAAAATTGTCTTTTAGACAGGCTTTGTTGAGATTCTGAAAATCGATGCAGATTCTAATATCTCCATTTTTCTTTCTAACGGGTACCATATTGGAGACCCATTTGGAATGTCTGACGGGGAAAATTATTCTTGCTTTTATCAAATTATTTAGCTCGGTTTTTATCTGATTTTCTAAATTGGGGTGGATCTTTCTCAGTTTCTGTTGGACAGGTTTTTCGTTGTCAATCATAGGAATAGTGTGCGAATGATAGAAGTGTCGTACTTCTTTAGCTCATCGTAATTCCAGGCAAAGACATTTTTATATTGTCTCAAAAGACGAATATACGCTAGTTTTTCTTCAGGGGCTAAGCCGATGCCTAGATTAATGTTTTTTGGTTTATCATCGGTTCCTAGGTTTACTAATTCGTAGTTCAGAGTTGAACTGTAGAGCTTTGAATTGGTAGACCTTTTAAACCGATTTTTCAAATCGTATAAGTCTTCTAACTTAACCACCAATTTAGGTATAGCATTATCTGTGCCATTTTGTTGTATTTGTCGATCGTGATGGTCTTCGTCAATTATCTGATTGGAGTAGGATCCTTCAGAAGTGAGGAAATTTACAATATCAGGATCATCGTTGAATACTCTCCAATTTGTAATGTTGTCAGGGATGGATGGTCTAAAGATTAATTCTATTGAGAATCTATCTGGACTAAACTCTTTGGAGGGAATAAGCCTAGAGGCTACGTTAGCCAAAAGGTCTGCGCTTGCGTTTCCGAGTCTCGGGATTGAAGAAATATTGAATGCTATGAAATGCTCAGTCAGATCTTGCACCAAAGATTGATAGTGTTTTAAATGACTTGATAGGCAATGAATAGTGTTCCGTACCTGTTTGACAACAATCTCAGAGTCTCCGAAGACTTGAAGATACTTGACGTCCAACCCGATTGCTTTGTATAGGCATTGCACCAAGGCCTCATATTCTGTTGTATTGTTTGTGCAATCGAATTCAAGTCTGCATGTAAGCATGGTCTTATTTCCTTCTGGATTAATCAGAACGCATCCTGCTCCTGCTCCTTTGTTAGATTTAGAGCCATCAAAATATAATTTCCAAAACAAAGATATATTTACAGGTTTATCTACAAAATTAACGCACTTTGAATTATCAGTTTGGGAAAAAATTTCGACTTGGGACAAAACTGAATTTTCTAAGTAAGGTGATGTATGAGCATTGAAATTTCCGAGAAAAGAATCTACCGAGTAATTGCCTATGATACTGTTGTTATACGCTAATGCTTCATTTTCTCCCTCCAATTCTGTTACTATGTACTTCTGGTGTAACTCTCGTTCAACCTTTATTTGATTCGGTTTACCATTGTAGGGTAACCACATGTGTGACCAGTCGGTTGAAAAGTATCCATGGAGTTTCTCGGACCAATCCCTGCTAAGAATCAAGCCATAGAATTCTGGGATATCAGCCACTAGAATGTCAATAACTTGACATACCTTTGGGTTGGATGACAATCTTATGGTTACTTGATTAAGTTCACCAATCACTTCGACTTGAGATCGATCAAGCTGAACTATGCGCACTGCAGATTTTTGTGGTTGAACATTTAACTTGGCACATATTGATCTGGGTAAAATATTCGTTGAAGAACCAAAATCTACCAAACAATTGTGCACATTTTTATTGAAAATTTCATAAGTGAGAAGGAAAGGGGGAGTGTGAGACCTTGATCTTCCTCCAATCAAGGCGATGTCATTTGGATCAATCTTATTATTCGTGTTGGTTGGGGGTCTTCCCATGTTGTGGGAAGCTATAGTTGTAGGCAAAGATGTAATAGGCACGGCATGTAATTCTTTCATCATTATCTTCTGTTGATGTTTCAATTTGCTCAATTCGTAAAGGGTAATATTAGCCCTAGTCTTTTTCATGTCGTCAATAATATTGTATTCCATTTCATCTGACACTATTAGTGTTTTTGATGGAGTTGTCTGATCTGATTGGATCGGGCTAGGTTGAGTCGCTTTAGTGGTCATTTTTTTTGTTGCGACTTTATATTTTATTGCAGAGCTTGTGCTCTTCTGCTTAGGGGTAGTTTGGGGAGGATCAAGTTGATTTTTGCTTCGTGTGCTAACCGGAAATTCTTCTTGATCTTCTTCTTGTGGGAGGATGAAATCCCACATTCCTTATAATTCCACAAATTCTTCGTCATCAGTCTGCCCTTCAGTGGTATTCTCTTCTTCTTCCTCTTCTTCGGATTCGACATTTGAAATAGCGTTGGGTGGTTTCACATCCATTGAAGGACCTCTTTTAAAATCTCTGTAGGGCTTTTTCGAAGAAGTTTCTGCTACTTGTTTTTTTATGTCAATCATCTCATTGGACATGGTCTTTAATACTTTTTGCAATCCTTCCAAATCGAAAGGGTCTTTCGTTTGTTTCTTCTTGGAGTCTTCCTTGAAGGTGACTTTTTTAGACTTGCATTCCTCTATCGCAGATCTCTTTTCCAGGGCTATTACGCATTTCTCTACTACTATCGCCTCTGTCAAGTTTTCAACTAAGGTTGTTTTATTTGCCCTATCCACGAAGATTGCTAAGTTTGATGGTAAGGCCGTAATATACCATTCACATCGTACTTCTTCGCTGGGTTGGGAAGCAGTGGGAATTTTGTTGAGGATCTTATTGAACCGTAAATTGAAATCTTTGATGGGTTCTCTAACCTCGGCTTTAAGATTGGATAGGTCATTGATTAACGTTGCCGTTGATCTATCATCACCAAACTTGGTAAGGAATTGACTTTGGAAAATGTCCCAACTTGTGATAGACTCGGAGGGTAATGAAAAGTACCATGACCCGACTGTTCCTTGCATTGTATAGGGAAAAAGCCGAACAACAGCATCTTCGTTAGTAACTCCGTTGAGATTGACAGAAAGCATGAAATTGTTTATGTGTTCTTCAGCTAGCATGCCTGCTTCTGGATTGAATTTGGGTAGCCATTTCTCAGGATGGGCCGGTATTTGACTCAAGGGTGGAGGCATTAAGACTACCCTAGGATTATTCCATGGAGACTGGGCCATCGTTGAGTTGCTAGTGAATGAAAGTGCAGAAGATGATCCATGCGGCTGGGAAGATGAGGACACTATGATCGTAGATGATTGAAGTGGGGTTGTGGGAGTTCCAGTAAGCGAATGGATGATGGTTTGGAATGAAGATGTGGGTGGCTGACTTCGCGGTGAGGGAGTTGAAATGGACGATGTAGATGAAAGAGTCTCACTGTCAGACTCTTGTGGTGTTTTCCTCGCTCTTTTCCTGGTGGGGAGAGGCAATTCAATTGGCTGGATGCCAAATTTTTCACTCTTTAATCTGGTCAGGGGATGAGCAGGATTGTACTGCGAAGTCACGCTGCTTTGAGATTTATCAGACCTCTGAGTAGAAATGGAAAATCTATGAAGTTTGTGAATCAGAGTTTGAACTTCAGGAGGTTCAATGGTAGATTGGTCTGAAATATTAGGGTGTGTAGCAGCGGTTAATACTCGAGCGACTTCTGACTCTGGATTTAAACTTACTGGGGAAGTCGGGGGAGTTAATGAGGGCGATTTACTCTCAGAATGGTATTTAGATTTTGATTTAGGTGCCATTCATAGTTCGAGCCCTCCTTCTAGCGCCAAATATGTTGAAGCCCCAAAAATCGGGTCGACAACAAGGGGGATACCCACCCGGTCCGGACCTTGGTTGGCAGCTCCTTATCCGTTTGGTATAGCGGGTCCGACTGGGGATAATGGGACCAGTTTCCCAATCTAAGGGTGTGTGAGTGTGTGCAGAGTTGGATGTTGTTGATCTAAGGATACTTAAAGCTAATCTAATTCAAACTTTTAAACTAACTTTATGCTATTGTAATCTAATGAAAAACAGCACATCTAATCTATGCTAACCCAGGGTGTATTTCTTCTATTATGCGATCCAAAGAGATTTCAAACAATAACTGGTAATAAAGATCATTCAGCTATCATAAGAATGGAAATCAATTTAAGATGAACCACTTTGCATAAAAAGTTAGGCAAAACAGTTGTGAACAACATATCGCATAATAAGTTATTCATATATCAGACATAAATAAATGGCTCCACCATACAAAAGTGCCAAATGGTAACTCACACATTCATGCAATAACATATAAACAACTAAAACTGTATATCACTTTAAGAATATAAGCAGAAATGGCCAAGAGATAAAAGTACCATTTATGACTGATCCTACTCATAAGCTTCAAGCAACAATGATTTATCTCTCCTTGCTCTAACATCTACTAAGAGTACAGAAGTGCAACACCAATAGCAGATATCAAATGCAAACATTAATAAACCTTGATCCATCCATTCATCAAAACCCCCTCCGAGGGTGCAAAAGTGCATGTTCTGAGGACAAGTTTTTGACAAATTTATGGACCCTTCTCCAAATGCATGAGAAGGGTTTAAATACTGCTTAACTAATTAACTTAATTACATAAATTTAGGATACGGTTTAAATGACCGCCCTTCTTCTAAAGCAAAACTATTTCTAAAAACTGAATCTAATTCCTAACTATTTCTGCATTTGCTCCTTAAATGTTGCGAGCATTCAACATTCGCCTGGGAAGAGTCGGCTGGTTGCCTTCTGCTTTTGTTTGAGTTATGCAAACAGAAATGGTAAGCACTGGCACCACTTTTTTTAGTACACTAGAAGATATTTTTGAGAATTATCTTCTGGTTGGGTGAATTTACTGCGTATATACTTGGAAACAACCCAAATTTCCCTCAAACTGCTTCTGCTTTTGCTATTTCTATTTCTGGACTTGCGAATGACTAAGCAATTTAGGGACTTTGCTTTCTGAACAATTTTCTTAGCGATGTGCGATTAGCGCTAGGCGCTAATCGCGCATCGAAAACTGCCTCTGTTCTTTGATCCGGGCTTTTCTGGTGCGTTTTCCTTCTTTAGCGCCTTTTTCCTTTACCGGGTAGAAGTTTCAGGATTTTTTGTAAACATGCTGCTTTTGTGAGCTTTCTGACCCTGAATGTTGAATCACTTATCGACCTCAACACCTGTTGAGTGATACTCTGGAATCTATGGTTCTGTTGCATGCAGCATCTGTTCATGAAGGCATCTCTTCTCTATTCTCCGAGCATTGACGCTTTCCCCTTTTCCTTAGATGTTTCCTGTTTTTCATTCCTGCAGTTCATGCAAAGGAAAAGAGTAATGATAATAAATACTGATATGAAAGCTCTAACCTCTATGAATGTATAAAATCATGACACCCATCGTGAACTGACTCTTCGAAAAACACAAAACTGTCCTTCATTAACACTTTGGCATATGTTCATTAATTTCTTTTAAGGCGCGTGCCTAATTTTTGGTTTACAGACAGCTTTTCTTGAATGTTGAGCCAAGGAAATTTGCAATGGGTGATAGCAGCATCGCGTCATAGCATTACCTAGATGTGTCATCGCGAGCTTTTTCAGATCGGATTATCGCAGATCGCAGATATCGCAGATCGCAGATATCGCAGATCGCATTTATCGCAGATCGCAGATCACATTTATCGCAGATCGCAGATATCTCCAGATCGCAACATTGCGGATTGCATGAGTCATTAAATCATTGTGTGCTACTTATGCGATATTGCGATATGCGACGTCGCACATCAGCCGTCAGAGATTTCTTAAGATTTTCATTTAAGAGCGCTTCTTAATGTGTGCGATGCGATGAATTTCGCGTCGCTTCTTCGTAGTTTTTATTATGCACATAAGGGGATGCTTATCTTCTCCACGTGATGCGACATAATTTCAGGGAGTAGAATACAAAAAATTTTATAAAATGTTTTTTGAATTTTTTATTAAGGGTCCCCATTTGCTTAGTGTTATTGCTAATACTAAACAAAGAGGGGGGTTGTTGGTGGCCACAACACACCCCTCCATGGAGTTCAATGCTTGTAGAAGCTTGAAACCCTAGCTCTTTGTAACAACATCCCCCTCGTGTTCTCGTAAATCGATATCAAGGGTTAGCGAAAGTTTAAAACTAAGGTTTTTAAGGGTTTTAAAGTCCCGATAGAAGGTTTAAGTGAGGTGATTGAGTTCCGATATAAAGGAACTAATGAATAGCGCCGATTTGACTCCTTTGAGAGTTAAATACCTTGGACAAATGTGATTATGCATTTGCATATGCATACTGTGGGTAAAGAAGGGGTAACCCTACATCACATTTATTCATACCTAGTAAGATGTACTTCGACATCTTGACTCTCATTGACATTAATGGTGAGTAGTCTCGTGTTGATTAATGACATTCATTAATGGTTGGTAATCCAACAATTTCTTTCTATGTTTGACATCAATAAAATTTAATCACATAGAAAATAATTATGCCACGATGCAGATATGAATGAAGACTAGATGATTCCAGTGGCTTGCAGTAGTTTTCCAATAAATCAAAATTCCATTTTAGAGTTTAGTAGTAGTGCCAACAATAAGAAGGCACAAAGATTCCAATTTCAGATTTCATCCACTATTCATACAACCAAGTGATGAAGAGGCAGATCATATTCTCACTTCACATTCCATGATCCAGCAGTAACAACCAAGATCTCACACATGCATAAATTATTGACTTTTTAGGCAGGTGAAGTTTTGTTTTTTTATAATCTTTAATAATTAATTCCTTGAATGCTAAAATACATGCATTTGGATATCTTCCCATGAAAAATTCATTTTCTCATTTTCCAAGAATCGTAAACACCTTTAGCTAGGGGGAGGATATTCATTACCATTTTTCATTTCCATATTCCATAACTTTATACATTCTTGACCAACATGCTTCTCCCAACTAAATGTTGTTGCTATTTTTTTCAGTTCTATAAAGATGGATATGCTTTGTAAAAGATTCAAAATTATGAACAAGGATTGATTGATATTTATAGATCTTTAATAATAAAAAAAGAAAAGTGTTGTCACAAAAGAATCAACACTTGAAATAGTAATGGTTTCCACACAAGAACCAACCATAAGAGCTTCCACTTAGGTATCTTTTAGATAAAGAAGACTTTTCAAAATATGCAAGTCTTGAAGAGTATCTCAAAGTCATAAAATGAATTAATATTCTACCTCATAAAAGGCTACAATCAATGATAATCAATGCAAAGTTTCATGAGGACATGCAACATCTTTAGTTGGGGAGTATGTCGAGTCTCCAAAATATCGTTCATTTCACCTTCTTTTCTTTCACTTTGCTTCAAAATTTTCCATATTCCATAGCTCTATAACCATGCACTAAGACCATCTTCATAATCAAATATGGGTTTAGGAATATGATTTTGCAATACATTTATTTTGGTATTTTGAGTGAATTTATGGTTAAATATTATAAAAATAACATGTACTCACTTATATATAAAAGCTGGATGAGTTTTGTGACATGTGTAGGCATATTTGAAGATTCCAAAATAGTCATATTTGGCCTCCAAGACTCAAATTAGAATTTCCTATTCAAATTGAGATCATTGGTCAAGCACAATTCATGGAGAAAGATCATGGAAGTTTTCATAAGTTTCTCCTATCAAAGCTAGGAGAGATTTGTGAGAGGATATGAAGAGATGTTAATTGCTAGATGTCAACACATGGTTGTAACCACATGAGAGATTTGTGGATCTACATTTATGAGTTAGTTATCTTAGTTTTTGTATAAATAGGAGTGCCCTCTCCTCTCAAAAGGTGTGAAAATTTTGGGAGCTATGCTCATGCTTCAATGTAGAGTTTTGAATGTTAACAATTGACACTATGATTATGATTGATATAATAAATATCATTGTAGTTCACTTTGATATGGTTGATGTTTGATCAATAGTTTTCTCAACTTTTTGCCTCTCATGAACTTCAGAATGACCACCTAATGAGTACGAGATGCATTTTAATGTTTCATTTTTTTAAGATATATTAGTTTCTTTTATGATTCATTTTAAGTCTTTTAATTAGATGAATTGTTTACATTCATTTATGCTCATTCCATTCGTGTTCTTCTTCAGGTCAAGCATTATTTCTTTGATGTTCCTTTTCAATTGGTTTTCTCTTAGATTCATAGATAGTCATGACTGATTCTAATTTGACAATGCACACATTAGTGATTTCAATTGATCTCTCACTACTTTCATAATAGGTTGCCTTTAAATTTCATAGTTTAAGAATTCAATGCTTTCTTAGTATAGGATTTCTTTCTTTCTAGCCCCAAGGGTTAGCTCAGTTGGTCAAAATCAGTGCCTCGCTGATCGGGAGGTCACAAGGTCCATTCTCCCCGAAGCCCTTGGGGTTAGGCCTAGCTAGTGGGCCACAGGGCTAGATTCTCTTCGGGGTCGATAAGCCCAGATTTTTCTGTGGACGTACCACCCGTTGACCAAGGTGTTCGTGAACCACAACAAAAGAAAAGAAAAGGATTTCTTTCTTTATAGATCAAATTTATTTTCAAGTCATTAGAATAGATTTACTTTCCCATTGATAATATAGATTTACTTTCCCGTTGATAACATAGATTTAATTTCATGTCACTAGAGTAGATTTATTTTCATGTCAATAAAGTAAGTTTACTTTCATGTCAATTTTCATTTCAATTTCATAGATTAAAGGATTGCTTTCCAAGTTCTAAATTTAAGAATTTTGAAAAAAAACAAGTGTGTGCATACTCATCTTAGACATTTTTCATGAATATATTTTATTTTGGTCTTGAATTTTCTTTCAACAAAGTAGAATTTCCTTTTTGAAATTGAAAGTTGATTCCTAGCATATATTTTGCAAGTGTAATTCGCAAGTTCACGAACCCTGGGTTTGACGATTTAATGACAAGTAATTTAACTAACAATTAAATTATCCAACAATGTAGAAGGTATTTTTGCTATAGGAGTAGGGTGAGGTTGCTTCTTACTGTGTCATATATGTTATTAGGAATTTCTTCCTATTTTTATCTTCAATGAATATAGGTGAATATTTTTGCAATACTCTTCTTGATTTAAGATGAATATAATTTAGATCAAGAGGAGCAATCATATATGCTTGAAAATTTTGTATCTCAACATTACAAGTGGGCTGAGTTACTTTATTGTTTGGATTCATAAGTGGTTGTGTAGGTAATTGGGTAGGACTTTGAGGTGGTTGGGTAGAAGTTAATTGGAGAGGTTGAATAGAAGTCAACTGTGGTTGTGGTTGTGGTGGAGGTTAGTATGGTTGTTGAGGTCGATATTGATCTGAAAATCACTCGTGAGTGACCTCGGTTAATTAATTAATGAATGAAGGTATTACAGACTCATGTGCTGGTGTGTGTCCATGTTATCTTAGGCAACGGATCGATCAAATTGCAAAATACATAGACACTGGAAAATGGAAAAAAGCAAGAGAAACATAGTAAGCAAATACAAGAACACAACAAGTTAATAAGGAGTTCACCCTATTCTCCAGGGCTACGTCTCCAGTCCAGCTTTCAGTGGTGGCCTTCTTTCATTGTATCTTTAAAGCAGAGATTTACAGTGAGGAGCTCAACTTGAGTCTCCTAAAACAGAGGATGCTTAGTAGGGTGGTTCTTGGATTCCCCAAGCCACTAGAGTGCACAGACTCTTCCCTTACCAAGTCTCGACCTCTCTGGTCTTTAATGGGAGGAGCCCAATGTGGTACTCAATTCCCGACAGATCCTCATAGGGATTTCTTGAACCTCTCAATCCTTCTGTCTGCTTGATGCTGCCTTAGGTCAGCTCGGCTCTTTATTTTCTGCTTCTTGCTTCTCTATCTCTTTCGTCCCTTTTCATTGTTCCCTTCTCTGGTTCTTCCTTCTCTTATTTGTACTATTATCTATCTATTCATGGCTTAAAGCCAATTTTTCCTTGATTGTTCGCTTCCTCTTCCGCCCCTTCGGAGCGCCTGTTGCTATTCGTTTGGAGTTCCCTGCCTCTGCGTCATCGCCAACGTCTCACAGGGAGGTGGCCACTTGGCCTCTTACGAACTGTGCCAGCTCTTCCTCGATGGTTTGGTATTTTAGTTACACTATGGAATGGCTCATCCGCCAACTCAGCGATCGAATCATACTTCAAACTTTTATATTTCGCAACTTAATTCCCCCACCAAATCTGGTTTCCCATTGGGCACAATCTCCGCCGTCAGATCTGGAGCCCCAGATCCTACAGTGTTCACTCTCATCGCATAGTTGACTTGCTCGACCATTAGCCCATGATGAGAGGTGGTTTTCTCTCTCATCCGTCGAACACGCATCATGCGATGGATGGAATCGCTCGTTGTCTACCCAAATCTGCTTACCGCCCAATATGCCTCTGATATACTGCCGGTTTTGGAGCGCGGGACCCACCTTTTACCTTAGCACTTTCCCTATGGTTTCCTAGCTTCCCATGCGATCGAGTGCTCGGGGCTTTTCCTTCTCGAGGGGTTTTACCCAGCGATACACTAATCGCGCATCAGAAATGGCCTCTGTTTCCCGATCTGGGCTTCCTAACTGCTAGTTTACCTCCTGCACAGTCTCTATGGGCCTCGATCAGCGTGCTTTGACTGAGGTCCTCGTCATTCCTTACTGGCTGCAAACTACCACTATCCAAAGGTCTTTCTGATAGCTCTTTGTTCATAAATTCGAAGTCTATCCTAATTTGATATAGTCATTGCACTTTGATAATTTTCATGGATCCAATTCGGATCACGGCCTTCCCATTGAAAAAGCTTTTGGACCACCAAAATTTGGTTTTCAAGCATTGACCAAGTGAAGGTACAATTGTCTCACTTGTCCAATCTCTATCCACTTTGCACTGCTCAGCTTTGAACCCTTGAGCCCAATTCTAAGGTACTCAACATCTCCTCTGCACATCGTCCTCACCTTCCTATCTAAAATTGTGTCTTTCTGCAATTCATTAAGATATTCAGGTAGCAGGTAATCAATAGAAGGCAATTGACTCTGCTCTTCAAGATCTTCAATTAGTGAAGGTTTAAACAATCTCAAGCAATCTGCATTTACGACTGAGTAGATGTGCATGTAAGCTAGTAGATCAAGGCGAAAAGCATTCTCACCAATTTTTTCAAGTATCTTGAAAGGTCCATACCTAATAGGCTTTAGCTTTTTACCTTCACCTTGCATCCTGTCCTTGTTGATATACAACCAAACTTGCTTACAAACTTGGAAACTATGCTCCATCTGATGCTTGTCATGCCTTGCCTTGTATTTGGCTTGGCTCTTTTCCAGCTGTTCCTATACTGCCTGGTGGATCTCTTGGATTTTTTCAATGAACCTAGTTGCCCTATCCACATCACTGTGTCCCACAATTGTGGTGTCTTTACCAAAGACAAAATCCAAAGGAGACCTTGGTGTGAAACCAAAACAGGTCTCAAAAGGAGATCTTTGTGTAGAAGAATGTTTTGCTCTGTTGTAAGCATGCTGCACATAACATAAATGTTCATCCCAAAGCTTAGGATGCTTGCTACAATATCCTCTGAGTGACTAGATCACTGTCATGTTAGCTACTTCTGTCTGGCCATCAGTTTGTGGATGAAAATCTGTGCTTTTCTTCAGTTTGGTGTCCATTAGTTCCCACAGACTTGACCAAAACTTCCCCACAAATCGGGTGTCTCGATCAGATACAATGGAAGTGAGTAAACCAAAATGAACCCATACATGTTCAAAAAACAATTTTGCAATTTGTTCAGCTGTAATTTGTTTATTACAAGGTATCAAAATACACATTTTGTTGAACCTATCCACAACAATATACATATAATCATGACCTTTCCTAGATTTAGGCAATCCTCCAACAAAATCCATGGAAACACTTTCCCAAGGGTGAGAAGGAACTGGTAATGGAGTGTACAAGCCTAGTTTTCTATTGCTGGGCTTTCTTTTAGCACACATAGTACACCCTCTTACATATCTAGAAACCATCTCGTTCATTTTTGGCCAATAACAAAATCTTTGCAGATGTGCAACTATTTTACTTACCCCAAAGTGACCTGATATTAGAGAAGTGTGGGCTTCTCGAATTATCTTTACTCTTTCAGTTTGTGGAATGCATAACTTCCCACAATGGTATAAGAGTCGGTACTTTACATGATAATCCAATTCTTCTACTCGTTTGCCTTGACTTAAAGTTGCATATACATCTTTAAAGTCTATATCTTGAGCATATTGTTCAACGTAACTCTCATGTAACACAGAATTATGCTTAAGTATAGTAGATGCATTTATAATGGGTCTAGATAACACATCTGCAAATTTATTGTGTATGCCCTTTTTATATCTGATGAATAAATGAAACTGTTGTAGAAAACCCATCCATCTATAGTGCCTTGATTTCTGCAACTTAGTTTGGGAGTGTAGATATTGAAGTGGTTGATGATCAATATGTATTACTGTGTCTTTTCCCATTAAGTAATGTTTCCACTTTTTCACACTCTGTACTAATGCATACAATTCTTTATCATATGTAGGATAGTTAACTATTGCAGAATTAAATGTCTCAGAATGATAACATATGGGTTTACCGTGCTATGTCAACACTACTCCCATGGCATAGTCACTAGCATATGTTTGGATCTCAAATGGTCTTTGAAGATCAGGCAGTGCTAGTATAGGTGTTGTACTAATCTTTTCTTTCAAGGTGTCGAAGGCTTTCTGTTGTTTTCCTCCCCACTGAAACACCTTGTTCAATCCTGTTAAAGCATGTAAGGGAGCTGAAATTGAGGAAAAGTTAGAAATGAACTTCCTCCAATATTGTGCTGCTCCTAAGAAGCTCCTAACTTCTGTAGCAGATTTGGGTTTAGGTCAGTTTACAATGACTACCACCTTAGAGGGATCTATCTTCAATTCACCACCCCCTACTATATGACCCAAATAATTCAGAGATGTTTTTCCAAATTCACATTTTGAGAGTTTAACATGAAGTTTTTCTCTTTTCAAAACATCTAATGTCTGCTTAACATGCTTTAAGTGTTCTTCCCACGTTTTGCTAAATATCATAATGTCATCCAGATACACAATAACAAAATCATAAAGAAAAGGTCTAAGTACATCATTCATTAATCTCATGAAAGTAGCAGGAGCATTAGTTAAGCCAAAAGGCATAACCAGCCACTCATACAATCCCTGCTTTTTTTGAAAGCAATCTTCCATGCATCTTGTTCTGCAACTCTAACCTAATGGTATCCACTATGCAAGTCTAGCTTGGAGAAATAAACAACTTCTTTCAATTGATCTAAAAGATCATCTATGTGAGGAAGGGGATAACGATTTTTTATTGTTATCTTGTTCAGTTCTCAGTAATCAATGCAAATTCTCCACGAGCCATATTTCTTTCTCACCAAAATGATTGGTGACCCACATGGTGATGTGCTAGGTCTGATGAACCCTTTCTCGAGAAACCCCTGCACTTGCTTCTTGATTTCAGCATTCTCTAAAGTGGACAACCTGTACATTCCAATGTTAGGCAATGGAGCATCTTGCTACAAAATAATATCATGCACTATTTCCTTTTTGGGTGGCAGACCTTTAGGTTCTTGAAACAAGATATCATACTCTGAAACAACCTTTTCTAAATCAGCTTGTTGTTTAGCATTACAACGCTCAAATACATTGGTTTTATCAGGTTTCTTTTCCTTTACAACCATCAATAAGAATTTTTTGCATGAATTTATCATTTTTTTCATCTGCCCTGAGTTTATGAGAGTATAATTATTCTTGAACTTATGAGCTCTTACAAAGTATTCGATTCCATCTTTAACAAGTAGATACTTGTTCTCAGCTCTATATAAAATAGCTTTTCTATCATACAAGTAAGGACTTCTTAAAACAATTCCACATATATCCAAAGGAATTCTGTCTAACTCAACCTCATCTACAAATGCTGACCCAAAAGAAAACTTGAGTTTGCATTGTCTAGTCACTTGTAGTTGTGCTTTATCATTCAACCATCCTAATGGGTATGGTTTCTTGTGAGGTGTAGTTACTAATCCCAACTTCTTTACAATTGCTTCGGAAATTAAATTTACTTGTGAGCCACTATCAAACAAAGTATCAATCTTTTGATGTTTGGAAATAACTCAAATATGGAAAATCTCATGTCTTTTTCTCTCATTTTCCTCATCAATAGTAGATTGTGGAGAATTAGTAGTAGATTCTTTAGAATTCTTACCTTTTATACCTGTGGCTGCAATGGTTGTTTCATCTCCTAAGTCCAACCCCAAATCATTCTAAATAGCTACATCAGTCTTCTTCTTCTTGCCCTCGAACTTCTTAGGTCTTAGCTCTGGATGCAGAATCCAACAGTTCTCATCATCATGCCCATCCTTTTTATAGTGAGTGCATGAAGCCTTGCATTTCTGTGCAGTGTTAGCCTTCCTTGCTTTCCATTTCTGCTTTCTTTTCTCCTTATTCTTGCTTGCAGTGGGTTGGGATGATGCCCCAACTTCTGGACTTCCATTCTTTCCTCTAGCTTCTAGATGAGTAGCTTGTAAAAATACCTCATCTACACTAGTGGGATTAAACATGAGGATGGTGTGCCTCATGTGGCTGTGTAGACCACCAATGTACTTCAATAGAGTCTCAGGTGAGTCTAATGAGATTCCTAGAATCAATGCTCTCTTTCTAAATTCTTGAGTGTACCCTTGTACACTTTTCCCTTTCAGCTGTCGAAGAGTTTGCCAGCTCATCATGGCTTGCTGCATGTAGGCCAATGGATAGAACTGCTTTTTTATTGCAGAAATAAATTCACTCCAGACAGAGATAGTCTTACCATGTCTTTTCATGTCAGCTTGGGTCCTGCCTTCCCACCAAACCAAGGCAATGCCTCCAAGGCATAGGCTTGCTAGTTGAATCTTGCTCTTGTCTGAATCGATATTCTGCACTCTGCAATAAACATCAATTTGTCTAATCCAATTGTCCAACTTTTCTGTATTCAACTCTCCATCATATATAGGTAAATCAAATTTGACATCTAGTTTGATCAAAGATGCTCTCTTTTTGTGTTCAGGGCTATTAGGAGGTGTGAGAAAGCTTTCCTCTTTCCCTTTGCCTTTTGAGTGGTCATCGGAATGTGACTCATCTTCTCCTTTGTCATGTTTAGAGTCTGATGAATCTTCATCCTTATGTTTTCTAAAGTCCCTATACATTTCTTCTACCATGGACTTTATGGCTAGGAAACTATCTATGAATTGAGGGTCTGGCCCCATAAAACCTTCCTCTGACATTGTCTTCTGAGGATAGACTCTCCCAATTTTAGGATTAGTTTCGACCAACTCTCCTTCTCCTAATTTGAGCTTTGATCTAGTTAGCATTCAACAGCTAAACCAACACAAGCTTGTCTAACCTTAACAGCCTAAAGCTATGATACCACTTGATCTGAAAATCACTCGTGAGTGACCTCAGTTAATTAATTAATGAATGAAGGTATTACAGACTCATGTGCTGGTGTGTGTCCATGTTATCTTAGGTAACGGATTGATCAAATTGCAAAATACATAGACACTGGAAAATGGAAAACAGCAAGAGAAACACAGTAGGCAAATACAAGAACACAACAAGTTAATAAGGAGTTCACCCTATTCTCCAGGGCTACATCTCCGGTCCAGCTTTCAGTGGTGGCCTTCTTTCATTGTGTCTTTAAAGCAGAGAATTATAGCGAGAATCTCAACTTTAGTCTCCTGAAACAGAGGATGCTTAGTAGGGTGGTTCTTGGATTCCCCAAGCCACTAGAGTGCATAGACTCTTCCCTTACCAAGTCTCGACCTCTCTGGTCTTTAATGGGAGGAGCCCAATGTGGTACTCAATTCCTGACAGATCCTCATAGGGATTGCTTGAACCTCTCAAGCCTTATGTCTGCTCGATGCTGCCTTAGGTCAGCTCGGATCACTGTCTTCTGCTTCTTGCTTCTCTGTCTCTTTTGTCCTTTTTTCACTGTTCCCTTCTTTGGTTCTTCCTTCTCTTCTCTGTACTGTTCTCTGTTTGTTCATGGCTTAAAGCCAATTTGTCCTTGACTATTCACTTCCTCTTCTGCCTCTTCGGATCACCTGCTGTTGTTCACTTGGAGTTCCTTGCCTCTGCGTCATCGCTAACGTCTCATAGGGAGGTGGCCACTTGGCCTCTTACGAACTGCGCTAGCTCTTCCTCGATGGTCTGGTATTTTAGTTACACTGTGGAATGACTCATTCACCAAGTCAACGGTCAAATCGAACTTCAAACTTTTATATGTCGCAGCTTAATTCCCCTGTCAAATCCAGTTTCCCATCGGGTGCAATCTCCACCGTCAGATCTGGAGCCCCCAGATCCTACAATGTTCTCTCTTATCGCGCGGTTGACTTGCTCGATCGTTAGCTCACGATGAGAGGCAGTTTTCTCTCTCATCTGCCAGACACGTGTCGTGTGATGAATGGAATTGCTCGTTCTCTGCCCAAATCTGCTTACCGCCCAATAGGACTCCGATATACCGCCGATTTTAGAGCGTGGGACCCGCCTTTTGCCTTAGCGCTTTCCCTACGGTTTCCCAGCTTCCCATGCGATTGAGCACTCGGGGCTTTTCCTTCTCGAGGGGTTTTGCCCAGCGATGTGCCGCTAATCACGCATCAGAAATGGTCTCCGTTTCTCGATCTGGGCTTCCTAACCACCAGTTTGCCTCATGCACGGTCTCCATGGGCCTCGGTCAGCGTGCTTTGACCAAGGTCCTCATCGTTCCTTGTTGGCTGCAAACTGCCACTATCAAGAGGTCTTCCTGATAGCTCTTTGTTCATAAATTCGAAGTCTGTCCTGATTTGATACAATCATGGCACTTTGATAATTTTCATGGATCCAATTCAGATCAGATATTGAGGATATTGGGGATATCGAGGATATGATGGATAATATTGAGTATTATTTCCCCTATATGCTCCTCGCCAACCTTGTTTCCAAGATTGGTTTTGAGCTTGGGGTGGACGAGGTTGCCAAGATAATGGTGTACTTCAATTAATTTGGGGGTATTATGGATAAGCTTGAAAATGTTGAATAGGGTCTTGTTGGAAATACTTAAAGTAGGGGTGAATTAATATTTCAAAAAGTATTACAAATTTATACTTTTAATTTATTTAGAAATCAACCATATGAGAAGAACAAAAAAACAGACAATCACATATAAACATCAAGCAAATATGACACAAAGGTTTTAGGTGGAAACCCATAAAGGGAGAAAACCACTATTATTCTTCTTCTCTTCTTAAATATTTCTTTACATAATTCACTAACACCAACTAGAAAGAAGCACTGACTCCCTTGCACTATTTTGATGGCACCCACTAGCAGGAAGCACCCACTCCCTTGCACTAATTCAATTACACCCAGTAGCAGGAAGCACCCACTCCCTTACACTGTTTTACTACCATCCACCAGTAGGACGCAACCACTCCCTTACATTATTTTGTTGGCACCCACTAGCAGGTAGAATCCACTCCCTTAGATAAGTTTGCTGGCACCAACTAGTTGGAGGCGCCGACCCCCAAAATCAATGTGGACCTCCATTTCATCCATTTTCAAACCAAATCCACTCCCTTTAACACAAATTTAAAAAAAAAAAAAAAAAAATCATTCAGCAAATTCTTTACTGTTCAACAATACACTCACTCTGTTATCAATAACTCAATAGCAATCATATTTAGCATCAACACAATAACAAATTCATACTCTCACTCTGTCATCAACAATTATTGGACCAATACTAGTCTCTGTCATCAACAATTCAAAATTATAGCATCATACATCAATAACAACCTATTGTACTATTCAACAACCCCCATTCTAATATATTATAAATTTCCTATGAAATTTATTATATTAAAATAGGGACCCTTTAGTTTTAAAAAGCCTTTGTTTTATTTCTTTAAAAAACAAAAAACAAACAAAAAAAAAAATCAACATAAAAAAATGTTAATAAAATCGCATAACCAAAGTTTAATACTTAGGATTTTTAATTAAAACCCAATTATTAAACCTTGATTATCAAAAACCAAATTTTAAATAGCCACCGAGACTAAGACTATACTTTAAAAACCTTAAAGTGTTAAAAAATATGGGTTATTTTAAAAATAACAATTATTCGAGGTTAAATTCTTTATAACTCCACCATACCCCCGCATCAAAAATCAACATAATAAACAACACATTGTGATAAAACATGTGGCCTTAGCGAAATACGATTGCGATTTGGTAAGGTTGGACTCGACAGGGTCGTGAACTTCACTTGAATAAAAATATTGCATCCACGAAGATCACATAAACCATATCCCAAGTCCCGTGACCTATCCCTTATGCGATTGTGATAGCTCAGACCTGACAGAGTCGTACACTCCATTTAATAAAGCTCTACGCATCCAAGAAATCGTAAAAAGGCCACAGATTGACACCTCTCCACCTCTTTGCGATTGCTATTGCGATATTTAAACTAGACCTGATCACAGATTTAAATCCATTGAATCAAAATATCACATCCAAGACATCACAAGATCCAAAGGCTTAAGTCCATACCCTGCTCTGCACCACCAATTGCGATATGCGATATAAGCCGGACTCGATGGGATTATACATGCTAGTCCATAAATTCCCCGCATCCGCAACTATTGCAGTTACCAATGGGTCATTCCTCCTGCCTCATGCTGATTGCGATCAGCAGGACCCGACGAGATTATACACTCCAGTTCATAAATCCCCCATGTCTGCGGCTATCGCAAATTCTAGAAAACATGACCGCTTCACTCCAAGTCTGATCTCCCGATACGAAACATACTTTTTATAAAAATAAATATTAAATGAAAAAGCGTTTAAATAAAGGAAGCCCCGGTTGGACCCATTCCTCTTCCACGTCACCCATGATGTCACCTATGACGTCATCCACCATGTCATCTGCCATGTTAGTAGTGATGTTAGATCCACATCACCATTACGTCATCCCTTACATCATCTCGCAGATCACAAATCCTTCAAAACCGATAGCCATTCGCCTTTCCATTGTTGTGATACCGATATTGCAATCGTAAGTTTTCATGGGACTTAATCCATTCCTCCTCTACCCATTGCGATTTCGATTTGGTCATGATTGATATATTCAAATTTTCATCTATTCCATGAGGGATTCTCCCTGCTCGAAATATGAAGATAATTCATCCCCTCCCAATTCGCAAGCGATTTGAGATTTGGATTTTGGTTAAAATGCTCCCATTTTTTTATTATAGCTTCTTGATTGCAAAACCTATTTGCGATTTAATCAAAACAACCTGCTTGTTTATCTAATTTTATATGAGAAATATTAGTCTTGATTTATGATATACTTATCCATGACTTATCTTTCCAGGTATACATAGAACTTAACAAAGAGGAGGAGAAATTTGCACAAAGAAATAAGCAAATCAGTTCCACAAAATCTGTAAAAAGTGAGGATATTTAGATCGAAAGTCAGGGATAATAAGCCAGAAATGGAAAAACTGTTTTTATCTTTCATGATTCAAGGATCTTCATTTGAAATTTTCAACATTGTATGCATACCTGATATTTTTAAACAAATTGTAATATTATTTAAACAAACATAATGGATCAATTTAGGGATCTAGAATTTGACAGAGAAATCCTTAGGAAGAATTCACATTTCTGTATTTCTTCTTGAATATTTGTTTGAATAAAATTTTCGGATCGTGGCCTCTTTTATTTTTGCAAAAAATCTTGAGAGTTGTTGCATTTATGTATTACTTTAAAGCATTGGAGCAAAGGAGATAAGGCTAAGACTGCTAATTTTTTAAAGCAAGCATATTTGGATACAGGTATTTCTATCAGTATTTTGAAACAATTATGTTTTCTTTTATTATCCGCAATTTCTCTCTGTTTTATGTTATATGCATTTCTGTGAAACAACATTAGCCTAAATTCATTTTTGAATATGTTTAAGTACTGCAATATTTTTATAGCATGTATCAAAAACAATTAATAATATTTTGATTGTGATATAAGCTTATTGTAGTTATATAGGCGATAGATGAATGGAGGTACGGCATAGCCTTCCTTCCATCTATTGAATATCCATCTTGGGTGGCATACCTGGGTGACATAGCCTTCTATTACTGATGGACGGTTTTGTATTCAGAGTATATGGATGAATGGAGGTTCCCTAGTCCCTACCCATGCCCCGGTGCCCTTAGAATGTAGGTGCCCCAGTCGATGGCGGCCTTTTAGTCGAGCGTGCTAATGCACCCTTGAATGAAGGTGAAATTGATCGGGTAAAGTGAACAGTTGCGGGTAACTCTATGAATGGAAGTACGGCTTCGCTTTCCTTCCATCTAAGGTCGTTAATATATATATGAAAAGCATATCCCCGAATATCCGAGAATATGTTTCCGGGGATCCCGGAGATGTCTATTTCATATAGAAGGGTAAATCAGAGAATGGAGGTCCGGCTTCACCTGCCTGTGACCTCACCCTTCCCCTCCTACCTATGATAACTCATCTAACTCATCTGTGATAACTCATGATAGCACTAGGCCACTGATAGCACTGAACTGAACTGATATCACTGATACGCTCTGTTAGCTCTGTAGCACAAATTTTGTAGCACGCATTAATTCCTTCTGTAGCACACTATGACTATCCTTATTCCTTCCTGGTGGAATCCTCTTAATTAAAAAAATTAATTTAAATCGTTCTTCAATTCTAAAGTAAATGATTAATTTCTTATTCATCTACTAAGGAAAGTTATTATAGATCACAATTAAATTGTTAAGCCTAGGTAATAAGTATAATATTTTCATATATTTTATCTTTTAGTTATAAATAATTCCAAAATCCTTTTATTATCCCATTATAAGCATTTCATATTAATTTTATTACCTCTCATTGGGAAATTGGTCCCATTATATCCATTCGGAGCCACTACCCCAAATGGAAAAGGAGTTGCTTTAAGGTCCGGACTGGGTGGTTATACCCCATGTTGTTGCCGCGATTTTCGAGGCATCAAATTTTGGCCCTAGAAGGAGGGCCATGAATATGAATGGAAAAGAGAACTCAATTTAAATTAACAACCCATTCCAATAGTCACTCCCCCTCAAGATCACCTCCAACTTCTCGATCCCCATCTAAAACTCCTATTTCTAGATCAGAAGTTGAGAAGTCACTCCCGAAATCTCCTAGAACATTATCCCCATCAATTGATTCACCTTCACCTTCTATCTCCGGTAAAAAACGTCAACGATAAAAAACATCCGAAGGTAGTGTATCTTCATCTTTTAAACCTACTCAGATTCTAACTCATTCTCAAAGTCAAAAACTTGGATTTACTCCATTCAAGTTTCCTCTCCCTTCTTTTTAAAATAAGACTAAGAAAATTGAATCACAAATATCTACTAGTGAGATTTTATCAAATTCCCCATCGCAAACACCTTCATTCCCACTTCTTCTCAAATTACTGGTGCTAACACTCAACTTGCCTCTACTTCCACTCAAACTCCATCAATATCCACTCCCACTCAAACTCCCACTCAAACTCCCAATCAAAGTCCATCAATTGTAGGACAACCAGTTAGACCATGGGCTAATCCTGGTGTTGTACAAATGGAAGCTCCTCTTCATGCTCTACCTAAACATCCTAAAAGATGGCTACCAAAATTCAATCATGATGATGGATTACCTGATAAAGAACATATGAATAATTATATGTTAGATATCACTCTTAATGGAGTATCTGAAGAAGATTGTGTAGTAGTATTATTTCCCTACACTCTCCAAGGATGAACAGGATCCTGGTACTTTTCATTGCCAGTCGGATCTATAACAAGTTGGGATATTTTTTAAGAACAATTATTAACCAAGTTTGGTGATGATCGCATTACTGCTACTTTGATTAATGATTTCTCCAATCTTAAAGCAAGTCATAGTGAAAAAATCAAGGATTTTAATTCTAGATTTAATAAACTCTTAAATAAAATCCCAGATACATCTAAACCTAGTGTTGATGTACAGAATGAGTGGTATATATCTGCCTTACCTTCAAATATTGTAATTTTTGTCAATAGGGATAATAAAACGATTCTAGATGAAAACATGAAAGAAGCATTAGCAGTTGAGAAGAGGATAATTTCTTTAGAAAAGAAAACTGCATCAGATTAAGGAAAAGACAAAAGGGTTTCATTTAAAGATGAATAAAAAAAGAAAACTCCTAAAGATCCCTTTGATCTGGAAGGATTACAAAAAGTACTAAAAAATATGTCTGACGAGATGGTAGAAATTAAAAAATAAGTAGCCAAATCTTCTTCCAAGAAACCATTTAGACCATTCAGAATTAATCAGCCAACTAATCCTCAACCTCCAAACACCATTTCAAATGCTGAAACTGATGATGAGGATGAGGAAGAAGCAACATTCTCTGCTGACGAATTCCAAGATGAACAAACTGTTGAGTTAAATGGAATGTGGGATTTCATTCTTCCTATGTCTGATAGCGAAAATGAAAATGAAGCACTACCTGCTAGCACAAGAAGTAAAGGCCCAACTGATCCTATACAACCAATTCAAAAATAGAAACCTTCAACTCCTCTTGCTAAAGATAAAGCTATTAATAAAAAATCCACTTCCACATCTAATCAAGCCATTCCCTCTTCATCTAATTCTCTGTCTTCACCCAAAACCTTAGTAGTGTCGGATAATATTGATATAACATAGTAGATGACATGAAAAAGTAAAAGAAAATATTTCCCTCTATGAACTCATTAAACTCAAACAACAACAAAAGATTTTATTGAAAGAATTGAATGCAGTACCTATTTCTCCTCTCCCCGGTGTTGTAATATTCAAAGCTGCAAATGGAATGGGTAAATCTCCTGTTAATGCATTGTTTGATTCCTCTAATGCTATTTTGATAGGCGATAGATCTAATTCACATACCCCTACTTTCCTGTTGACTTTCGAGATATTCAATAAAAATGTACATAACTGCTTGATAGATTTAGGAGCTTCTTCAAACATTATGCCATATTCAGTTTGTTTAAAATTGAACATGCATCCTCAAAAATCTGCAATTCATATTGTGCAACTTGATAGGACAAAATTCAAAGTTATAGGATAAATGAATTCAGTCCTCATTCGATTATCTTCAAATCCTAAAGTCTGTCAAATAATTGATATACTTGTTGCTGACATTCTAGAATTCTATGGTTTTATTCATAGTAGAAACTGGTCAGAAAAATTACATGGTTACTTTTCCATCGATTGCTCTCACTTGTGGATTCCTTACAATGGTAAACCAATTCAAATTAAAATCAACCAAGAAAAACACATGAAAATTTTGGTAATAGATTTTGAAGGTGAAAATGAGCCAGTAGTGATTAAAAATAACATTCTTGGAAATTACTCTACTAAATCATTTTTTGGGAATTTCAACGCACAAATGTCACATTTGTTGAATAATTCAATAACTTCCCAAATCGATTTTTTTTCACAAACATATTCTTCTAGATGTGTAAATATGTTAGAAAAACCATTAGTTAACTCTTTTTTGGAAATTCTATTTTGATGGATCAAAGTCAAGTGATGGTGCAGAAGTAGGTTGCATATTGATTAATCCTGAAGCTAAGAAGACAATTCTAACTTGCAGGTTAGAATTCGAATGCACAAACAATAATGCAGAATACAAAGCATTGGTCCAAGGCATGTAAAAAGCAATAGGTAGGCCTTAACGTTAAATACCTTCAAGTTTTTGGAGATTCAAAAGTTGTAATTAAACAAGTAAGAAACACTATGCATTGCATTTATGGACATTTGAAGCATTATCAGTCTTTAGTTCAATATCTCACTTCACATTTTTTAGCTTTTAACATTTCTTCTATTCCTAGGATTCAAAATGCTAGTGCTGACCTTCTCGCTAATGTTGCATCAAAACTAATTCCATCAGAAGATTACAACCCAGATAGATTTTCTATAGATTTAATTTTTAGACCAACCATTCTTGATAATATCACCAACTTGCGGGTATTCAATGATGATGAAGACATCTTAAACTTCTTAACTTCAGAAAAATCATATGATGACCAAATAATTGATGAAGATGAACACGATAATCAATTAAAAAAGAAAATCAATGATAATCCCATACTAAAATCTATAGTTAAACTTGAGGATCTTTATGATTCAAAAGACAGATTCAAAAAGGTTACTAATTCAAAACTTCAAAGTTCAACTTTGAGATTTGAATTAATAATCCTTGGGACAGATCTTAAACCTCAGAATATTAACTTAGGACTTGGTCTCTGATCTGGTGAAAGATTATCCTTCATTCATTTGTTAAAGAAATATAAGGATATCTTTGCTTGGAGTTAAGAAGATCTTAAAACATTTGACAATTCCAACACTCAACACACAAATCCGATGACATCTAATGATAAGCCTGTCCAACAAAAATTAAGGGAAAATCATCCGAACTTAGAAAGTCAAATTAAAACGAAATTGAATAAACTCCTTAAGGCCAAAATCATTTTTCCTGTTAGGCATTCAAATTCGTTTCCAACTTAGTGCATGTTAGGAAGAAAAACGGTGATATCCGCATTTGTATAGATTTTAGAAACCTCAATAAGGCCAGTCAAAAGGATAATTTCCCATTACCTACTATGGAACAAATTTTGCAATCAATTGCAGGTTCAAAACTTATGTCTTTCCTTGATGGATTTTCAAGATACAATCAAATCATGGTCCACCCAGACGATAGGATTAAGACTACTTTTAGAACCAAATGGGGAACTTATGCCTACCAAAAAATGCCATTCGGGTTAATAAATGCAGGGGAAATTTTCCAAAGGGCTATGGATATAGATTTCAAAGGTTTGTTAAACAAAATAGTTGTTGTTTACTTATATGACATTACTGTTTATTCTAAGAAAATAAATAACCATTTACATGACTTAAAACAAATATTTGAACGCTGTAAAAAATATGGGATTTCATTAAATCCGAAAAAGTCTTTATTCGCTCTTAGTAAAGGAAAACTTTTAGGATTCATTATATCCAAAGATGGAATTTATATTGACCCAACTAGAATAAAAGAAATTTCAGAAATTTCTCTTCCACATAATAAAAAATCCATGCAATCTTTTCTTGGACATATCAATTTCGTCAAAAGATTTGTCCTTGATTTTCACAAATCATCCTACCATTACAACAAATGATCAAGAAAATTTCAAATTTTAAATGGGGTCATAATGAAAGACAAGCTTTCGAATCAATCAAACAAGCAATCATTAATGCTCCCTTTCTAAGTACTTTGAATTTCTCTGGTCATTTCATCTTGTATAATTTCTCTTCTTCAACATCTTATGTTGTTGTCTTAACACAAATTAATGATCAAAAAATCGAAACACCTATCTCTTTTTTCAGTTCAAATTTTCAAGAGGTTGAATTGAATTATTTAGAGGTAGAGAAACAAGAATTTGATGTTTATAAATCTATAAATCATTTTAGACATTTTCTCTTAAAAACACATGCAAAAGTAATAGTACCATTCCCAGCAGTGAGACAATTACTTATGTAGAAAGAGTTAGGAGAAAAGAGAGAAAATTGGGTAACAACTTTGCAGGAATATGATATTGAAATGAAACCAGCCAAAGTTGTCAGAGGACAAGGTTTCTGCAGATTTCTTACATGACCATGCAACATACCAGTTGATCAAGACATAGGTAACAATGAACATGTATTTGAGGTAAGCCTTATTGATACTGAGTCCCAATACGCTGATCCAATTTTCTATTTAAAAAATGGATATGCTCCTCCAAAAATCAATCATAAAAGAAAAAGATCTTTAAGATTGAAAGAAAATCAACATGAGATTGTTGATAATGTGTTATTTAGAAGAAACTATGATTCCATTTTGTTAAGATGTCTTGAAAAATATGAAGCCCAAAAAGTTTTGCAGGAACTTCAAGATGGACCAGTAGGAGGACACTTTGGAGGAGATAATACCACGCATAAAATCCTACATGCGAGATACTATTGTCCCATTCTCTTCAAAGATACTCATGCTTACGTAAGAAAATGAAAAATATGCCAAATTGCGTCTGGAAGACAACAAAAACTAGCCTTGCCTTTGCAACTAGTCAACATCGAACAACCTTTTGAAAAATGGGGATTGGATATCATAGGTGAGATCATTCCTCACTCTTCTAAACAACATAAGTAAATTTTGACTGCTACAAATTATTTCACAAAGTGGGTGTAATCAATTCCGTTAAAGGTAACCAATTCTGATGCTGTTACTGAGTTTATTGATCAATTTATCATTACAAGATATGGTTTACCTTATGCACTTATATTTGATAATGCATCTTACTTTTCAGGTAATAATATGATTGAGTTTGCACTTAAGAGAGGTTTTAAACTAAAATATTATGTTAACTACTATCCCTAGTGTTACAGGGAAAAGTGTCTACTCAGAACTGCTTATCCCACTAAGGTGTGACAGCTGCCTTAGAAACAAACAGAGTAAAGCTACTTTCGTTTTTCCTTTATGAAGTATAGAAAGAGAGTAACAAAGAAGACCAACCTCTGTCTTGCGCTAATCTCCTGGTTTGATTCCTCTCTTCCTTGATAGTCTTTCGCTACTTGTTCCCTTGCACGCCCAGCTTCACAGAGTACCTGTAAGATCACAATTGCACAGCACTATACAAGAACATGGATCTATAATGATAAACAATCTAGGATCAGATGTAAATTGACCATACAAATGTAGCAAACATAAATGACACAAGAGTATGGAGGAAAACTTGAATAGCTTTTATTGGTAAACAAGAAAGAGCCAAGAGGAGTTACAACCAGTTGTTCTGACCCAGCATCAACCTCTCAGCAAGGAATCCCCTCTTCACCTCATACAAAGCTTAGATCACCCAACAATCTGATGTTTGCCTCAAGAAACCAACAACAATTCCTTACAATATGCAAAATTCCAGCCCCCTGGATCTCTGGGATGAGGGATCCATATATAGATATCTGTAAGGGGGATGAGTTAGCTTGTGATTTGATTAGTGTCTTCCCTCTGATAGTTCTTGCTTCCACTTGGAGATTGATGATCTCTTACTCATCCTTGGTCGAATTCAGAGAGGCAAGTGTCACAGAAGAAGTTTCTGGAAGCTTCCATTGCCTCTCCACCTCGTGGAATGACACTGCCAATTGTCATTCCTCGCCCATCGCACCCCATAGAAGGGCTTATTGAATTGCAACGCACCCACATAGTGTATTTAGGTGAGATGCAACGCACTTGGCTAGTGGAGCAGCTGAAATGATCCTGTTTTGACCAATTCTGAGCAGTTTTTCATGGAGAACTTCTGGGAGAAGCTATAATCAGTTGACCTTGTTCCTTTAGGGGTTAGAACAACACTTTTAGGGACTCAGGAGCCCTTGGTTTATGGACATTTCATGCTTGGGGTTGTAGTGCCCAGAAATATCCATAACAGTTGCCCCCTAAAGCATGAGGTCGTTAATCTTTTGATGTCAGGTGAGATGCTTTATTATGAGGATCCGAAGTTCTTTCAAGATGGGAGGAGACCTGTAATAAGATGCAACACAATACATTATCTTCATAATATTTTCATGATCTAGCTGAGGCGGGCATTCCCATGCTCATATTTATAAATTCATTTTCATGTACATAGGACAGACAATCGTTTGAGTGTCGACTGATGATTCTGATAGAGCCATCATCCCTTTGATTGGATGATTATCTGTGCAACAATGATGTACATTTGATGTCTTTATTTTCCTGAATATATATCGCAGCCCGGATGGATGAAACTAGATCCGGGGTCTTCAATCTCGTTCGATCTTCACTCAAAGTACAAGTCTATCCATGTGAGAGATGTTATGGAGTCGAACATGGAAAGACATCGCCTGATTACCAGCCAATGATGTAAGCTGTTAACATGCGCGAGAGGAATCACCGATAATGATAATGACCCTCAAGGTACTGCAGTACAATTCACGTGGTGTGAATAAAGGACTTGGTGTTGAACACCACACAAAATCTTTCGGTTGAAGGTCATTGATGTAAACCTGTCGCCGGAAGTGAGAAACTTGCCATTGAGGCATGCAAGCTTCAAAGTATTGAATGGGGTGTTCCTAGATCAACTTCTTGGATAATGAGCTGATGTCGACAAGAAGCGATCCATCATAGGAGGGCCTTAATGAATCCCACATCAATGACACGGAATGGAGCAAATGATTTTAATGGAGGTGAAAATGATCTGGTGATATAAGGTTCAGGGTGGCGGTCATGAAAGAATGGAGTATAAATGTATTGTAGTGGGTGAGACACAGGTGAACTCTCTGAATGACTTCTCTTGAACATATCGGTGACACTGACGTGATGGATCGGTAGCATTAACCCCAAATGTGTATGGTATGATGGCACCATGGTGATGTGACCGGTGAATGAAACAACCCAACCCGACTTGGATGCGGAGTGAAAGTGTCATGTTCAAGAGCGACTTGCTACCAACAAAGTTTCTTCAAGTTTTCTTCCCAATTTTTCCCCAGTCATTGCTGACCAGTACCTCTTTATTTTTATCAAGCTTGAGGAGGATAACATATGCTTGTTCTATAATTTTCCCTTTGGGCAAACCCATCGCTATGTTTTAACGAGCCTAGCGATAGTGAAACTCGTTCTCATCTATAGACAAGTTTGTCGCTATTAAAATTTTAACGAGTTTAACGACAAAGATAACTCGGTCTTTTTCAATTTTAGAGAGTCTGAAAAGGAACGTAAAGGAAACTCCAAAATTCCTTTTTCTTCATCTAATCCCTTAAGTCCGAAAAAGTATAAAACAATACAAAAGGGATGAATTTCGATACTTTTAACGAGCCGAACAAAACAAGAGCTCGATCTTTTTGTGTAATAATCCCTCAGGTCCAAAAAGATTAAAATTTAGAGGAGGGATAGCACTTTTGGTCTCTTTAACGAGCTGGAGAGGCCAATGGCTCGGCAATCTTTTCATATTTTACAAGTCAATTGAAAAGAGCTTAAAGGAGACTCGTCTTTTGAGAAACGAGTGATAAAATGGGTAGCTACTGATTCCAGGTAAGGCTTGGAATTTTCCAATCATGACAGTGTTACAAGGATGGCTAGTGAGATCACTCTCTGCATCTATTCCTCAAAATGGGTAAACAATCAAATGAAGGTGAATGATTGGCCAATGCAAAAATGGAGGTGACGGTGCAAACACGACCAAGGCTTTAAAGGCTGAAGTATTTCATTCACGATGGTTATTTACCGGAAATTGGTTCATTTTTTAATGAGCTTAAACTCTGGAGGAACATGTGCTCATTGCTTATGTTTATTTTTTAACGAGCATGAAGTCCGCGCTAAAACTGCTCGATTAATCCAGTCGTATAATAAGAATGTCTCATATAAAAACGACAATTTTTAGAGTTTTTCCCCACATCCTTTCTTAATGCAAGTTAGGAAACGACCAATCCAAAAAAAAGATAAATGATCGCTCTTTGCTTGTACGCCAAAAGGTTTGCATGCCCCCAGGTATAAAATAGAGTTTCAAGGTTACCCCTTCTTCTTTCTGCCAAAACATTTGTTTTACCGGGAGAGGTCTACCTCTTACAGGTTACCAAAGATTGTTCTATTCACAGCGCAAACAAAACACTTCTTCGGCGATGTTTACCGAAATAGACAAAGGTGAGCGGCAATGCCTGCCAACTCACATAACTTTGAGAAGAGAATCTTATTCCATAATAACCCCCTCTTCCAATCACGGACGGGAGTACAGACTAGTCATATTTTCTCGCAAAAACCTACCTTATACCCGAAGTTTTCCTGCTGAAGCAGGCCAGGGTGCATGCCCCCTGGGTTTCAGTCATGTCCCTCGAATCACTCGTGCTCATCAGGCGGACGGACTGGAGGTTGAGACATTTCTTGCCTGAAAAGACCATTCAGGGATGGTATATGACTATTTGCTCTGTGCGATCCAGGAAATGAAAGCTGGTCTACGAGCTTGACCACTCTTCCTTTGTGCTGAAAACACATTACTCTAAAGAGTGAGGAGACAATCGCTCCCATGCAATAAATATAGTCTCATCCAAGGAGTAGATTATAATCCAGGGGTCCTTGGACTACCATTACGTTCATTTGAATGGCTTTCCCTCTCAATGTTATCGGCACATTGGGAAGGATCCCTAACAGTCGACTGGTTCCTTTATCAAAGCCTATTAGATTTCTCATCTCAGGAAAAAGCGATGGCGAACCAAGCGCTTTCCAAGCAGTCGAGGAAAGGATACTCACAGAAGCCCCTTCATCTATGATGGTACCAGCCATAGCCATTCTATATATTTGAACAATAATCCGGAATGGTACACTAGCTGGTAAACGGGGTCTGCCTAGTTGATTCCAATCAAAGGAGACAACTAGGTTGCTTGGAGGTGGGACCGAATAGACGGCCGGGTATGACTCTGAAGAACTTCCTTCCTGCGGTAAAGGAACGGGTAAATTGCCCCCATGTTCATTGGAGTCTGTGTTTACGAAAAGAATTTGGACGGTGTCATCCTTGTTCTCTTCGGTGACTGTATCATCTGAAGATGGAACCTATGAAGGAAAGACCGGGTCAACTGCCGCCTCGACCTTTTGACTTTCGTCTGGTATGGGTTCAGATGGTTTGTCTTCAATGATAGATGCTTCAGTCGACCACTTGAGCGGGCCAGCCGGATTTTCAACTAGTGACAGACTCGGCAAGAGTTTTTTATATCCAGGAGGAAGTCGTAACGGTGAAACCGGACGATCGTCCAAAACTCTTTTAGCTTCATCTAAGAAGGGACAACGGTGGATGACATGATCGCCTTCACACATTTTACAAGGAAATCTATATTTTCCTTTTTGTCCTGGGGCTTCACTTTCACTAGTCGACGGTGTGCTTTCAACATGATCATCAGAGGTTGATGACACCGAGTTGTGCAAACGAGGAGACTAGTCCCTTAATATCCGAGGGATGCAAGGACAATCTCTATGATAGTGGTCTCCTTTGCAAATGACACATGGCGATTTAGGCTTGGTCGGTGCAGTGTGTGGATTTTCGCTAGACGACGCTCGTTTGCCCCCATTCGCTTTTGGCTCCTTCTTCTTCTTCTCTTTCTTCTTCTTTTCCTTCTTCTTCTTAGGTACTTGACTTTTGGCTTTACCAGCCCCATCAAGCGAAGAGGAAGGAGGAGAGGAAGAATTAGAGGAAGTAGAAGGTTGGTGGGTAACTCTGGACTCGTTTAGTTGCTGATTCGATTGTTCAGGAATTGCGGTGTTCTGAACGACAGAGGTTGAGAAGAGCCATACAGGCAAGCTGATTGTCAGTCCTGGAAGTGACAATGTGGCCATATGGGGTGCACCAACATCTCCCCAAGAGGAGAAGGGACTAGGATTTCCTCCAAGGGGAATTCCTTGGTTGGTGGATTCCATTTTCTCAACCCAAGATCAACGTAGGAAAGGGTAATGAATATTCCATTTAAAATAAATTTTAGACGCTTTGACACAACTTGTTTTTTCAATTTTTAAGAGTCGAGAAAAAACAAAAGATGACTCTAGTCGCCTTCGATTTTTAATGAGCTTGAAGTGACAAGTGCTCGGATGGACCTTTTCTGTTAAAGAGTCTAAAAAGGAATGAAAGGGACTGCTCTGGAAATCTAGGTAGAGGGATTACCAAACCAATCGTAAAACTGCAGAATACTTTTTACGGTACGGCAGTCAATCTTCCCGAATGCTGTGTTCAATGCATTGCGATCGATAGGGCGACAGACATGGCTTCCTATGGATAAAGCATTAAGCCTATTGTGGTCTCCCAAAATATACTCGACGGTACGTGGGAGCACAAGTCCGTACTGGCACTTATCGTCTCGAAGTGGAGGGATCACCCAACCATCAATGAGAACAACAGTTACCAGGCTTTACGACGCCGGAATACGTCTCTAGCCTAGACTTCTAAATGTTGTGCGTTAGGCTCCAAAGCATTGTTAGGTTCATTGAATTTATTTTATAGTTTATCTTGTTTATGAAGTTTTCCTTTCAGGTTCACCGTGAGATGTAGATGTAATTCCTAAAATGCAATCTAAGATGATAAACAATCTTTTTATCTTCTTTGTGCAATGAAAATCCTAGCTACTAAGGAAAGAAAGACAGAATCCTTTCACAAAGAGCAAAGAGCACACTCTAAATGCACTTTCCTAAATCAAACCAATCAGACTGTCTAAATGCAAATTCACATGCATGTATTTGTTTTCGACTTTCTTAGTATATGAATGATAAAAAGAAAGTTGATGCACAAATCTGAATTTCTTTTCAAGCGACAAATATCAACAAGTTTCTTTTCGAAATAAAAAATGGAGACGATCACAACACCTTACGATTTTGAAATGAATACTTGTTTTTGACACTAGAAAAATTACAAATTCAGACCAAAAACAATAGTAACAGGATAATCGACCATCAACAGCAATCAAACTCTTTCCTATGATCGAAATCGACACTTGTGACACTTTCAGATCAAAGGACGACAGTGCGATTATGTTACTTTTTGCAAAGGAGAACTGATAATGACTCAACAAACACACAAAAACATTTACAGTTCTTTTGTACAAAGGAGGCGGAATAACAGCAAGGAAAAGGGGTTTCAAACAGACATATACTGATCACTGGCAGCAAAATTCATGAATAGAACTGGAAAGAATGAATCACAGAAACCAACACTGCTCAAAGCCTAGTCTGATCAGTGCACTTGTGACACAGGGAATTTGAAATGCAGCGCACCTTCTCCACTCAAGAAGTGCGCTGAAGTTCAAATTCTCAGAACAGTACCTGCACTGGGCCAGAAACGAGACTTTGTTTGGGTTCCGGGTCACAGTTTGCAGTTCAGTTCATGGGTTTTGGCCGAGAAAAAGGTAATCAGTCATGCAACAATCAGGGGTAGATCTAAGGAGGATCTAAGAGCTATCACAAGGGAAATCAGAGAGTTTGTGAATCAGTTGTTTAAATCATAAACAGATCCCGGAGATGGACTGAAGTGGCATTTATCTACTTTGCATTTGCATAGAAAATGCAGTTCGAATGCTACCTGGCACAACTTCAGACTCCGTCTGTAAGTTTATGAAATAGACAACAAGGAAGATAAACAAACAAACTAATTCGTCCCCAGTGGAGTCGCCATTTTGTTACAGGGAAAAGTGTCTACTCAGAACTGCTTATCCCACTAAGGTGTGACAGCTGCCTTAGAAACAAACAGAGTAAAGCTACTTTCGTTTTTCCTTTATGAAGTATAGATAGAGAGGAACAAAGAAGACCAACCTCTGTCTTGCGCTAATCTCCTGGTTTGATTCCTCTCTTCCTTGATAGTCTTTCGCTACTTGTTCCCTTGCACGCCCAGCTTCACAGAGTACCTGTAAGATCACAGTAGCACAACACTATACAAGAACATGGATCTATAATCATAAACAATCTAGGATCAGATGTAAATTGACCATACAAATGCAGCAAACATAAATGACACAAGAGTATGGAGGAAAACTTGAATAGATTTTATTGATAAACAAGAAAGAGCCAAGAGGAGTTACAACTAGTTGTTCTGACCCAGCATCAACCTCTCACCAAGGAAGCCCCTCTTCACCTCATACAAAGCTTAGATCACCCAGCAATCTGATGTTTGTCTCAAGAAACCAACAAAAATTCCTTACAATATGCAAAATTCTAGCCCCCTAGATCTCTGGGATGAGGGATCCATATATAGATATCTGTAAGGGGGATGAGTCAGCTTGTGATTTGACTAGTGTCTTCCCTCTGATAGTTCTTGTTTCCACTTGGATATTTATGATCTCTTACTCATCCTTGGTTGAATTCAGAGAAGCAAGTGTCATAGGAGAAGTTTCTGGAAGCTTCCATTGCCTCTCCACCTCGCGGAATGACACTGCCATTTGTCATTCCTCGCCCATCGCACCCCATTAAAGGCTTTTTGAAATGAAACTCACCCACACAGTGTATTTCGGTGAGATGCAAGGCACTTGGCCAGTGGAGCAGCTAAAATGATCCTATTTTGACCAATTCTGAGCAGCTTTTCATGGAGAACTTCTAGGAGAAGCTGTAATCAGTTGACCTTGTTCCTTTAGGGGTTAGAACAACACTTTTAGGGACTTAGGAGCCCTTGGTTTATGGACATTTCATGCTTGGGGTTGTAGTGCCCAAAAATGTCTATAACACCTAGGGAAACGGTTTAGCAGAATCCACTAATAAAAACCTCCTAAGAATAATCAAAAGATTTGTTGACCAGAAGAAACATAATTGACATAAATATTTAATATTTTATCTATGGGATGATAGGATAACTCAAAAGACCTCTATATGTACTTCTCCATTTAGCCTAGTGTATGGGAAGGAAGCCATCATTCCATCACATTTAGCTCTTCCCTCACTAGCCCTAGTTCAACTCATTGAAGAAACACCTACTTCTTCTTTACAATTAAGGCATTCCCAAAGCCTAAAACTAGAAGAAGAAATGGAGAAAGCCAAACTCACACACACCAAACATCAACAAATAATGAAAGCTTCTTTGATGCAAGTTTAGTTGCACAAAAATCCTTCCAAGTTGGAGACCTAGTTCTCAAGTGGGACAAAGCACATGGAGAAAAAGGAAAACATACGAAATTGTAGCTTGGTCCATTCCAAATTTTCAAACACATAGGCCCATCTAAATTCATACTGCAAGATTAGAGAGATTATCTTCTTGTAAATGGGCTCATCTTAAAGAAATTCTTTTCTTAATTTTTTTTAACTAAAAAAAAATGTAAAAAATCACTTCCATTGTACATCCCGCTGCAATCTATTTTCCTTTTACAGATTTTGTTAATACAAATGTTAAATAGTACTATATCAAATTTTCAGACATCTCTTGAAGTTAGTTTTTCATTTTTTCATTTTGAAGGTAGGAATTTTTAAGAAGTGGTTACCAAAAATGAAAACTAGATAAAATTATATAACTCTGAAAATTTTCCATTAAGTTGTGAAATCTTTAAAAAACCTCAAAAATTATATCCTTTTACTCTAGTTTCAGTCAAAAAGGTTATCCTTAAAAAGTAAATATTGTCTTATGACTAAGCACTTTCAACTTGGATTTGTCATCCAAAACTCTTAAGGAGTCAATGATTCTCCCCATCCTTTAAAAACATAATTTTTAGAGTGTGGTTCTAAAATATAATAAATCTAAAAAGATAAGAGGTCTCATCACGAGCTTGCTTACCATGATCATAGGGAACCAATTAAACTGACATTACCATACTGAACACCAAATTAGGGTAATGGCTTATGATTTTTCAATTATAAGACAAGGGGTCTCATCATGAGCCAACTTGTTCAATTTGATTATTACCAGTGAATGGCATTGTCGTTATCTGGCCACCAAACTAGGACAATGGATTTTTAGCATCAGTTAAAACAAAAAAGAAAAGAAAAGAAAAGAAAATTTACCTCTAATTATTGCACTATTAAATGGATGGGATACTTGATTATTGTTGGTTAAAAGGTAACCCTATTGAAGCTATGAACGCTTGTTGGTAGCAGTGGCTCTACTTGTGACAAACGAGTACATCGAAGTTAAGTCGTAAAAGTTCCCCTACTTTATTTTTATAACTGATTAATGACCGATACAAGTAAATAGGTATTTTTCATTCATGAAAGGTTTTTAAAAGAAATTTCCATTTAATGAGTTCTATAGTCAGAGTAATTTTATTTATCTAAATGTTTCGAAAAATAATTTCCACTTCCTAAAATTGTTTTACTGAATCTTTGAATAAATTCATTATTATTCATCAGAGATAACTCGTTCTTCCAGTGAATCACCAATTGTTGTATTATTCAACAACCCCCATTTTAATATATTATAAATTTCCTATGAAATTTATTATATTAAAATAGGGACCCTTTAGTTTTAAAAAGCCTTTGATTTTATTTCTTTAAAAAACAAAAAATTAAAAAAATAGAAAATCAACATAATAAAATGTTAATAAAATCCCATAACCAAAGTTTAATACTTAGTCTTTTTAATTAAAACCCAAGTATTAAACCTTGATTATCAAAAAACCAAATTTTAAATATCCCCTGAGACCAAGACTATACTTAGGCTTTAAAACCTTAAAGTATTAAACAATATGAGTTATTTTAAAAATAATAATTATCTGAGGTTAAATTCTTTATAACTCTACCATACTCCTGCATCGCAAATCAACATAATAAACAACACACCGTGATAAAACACACGGCCTTAGTGAAATGCGATTGCGATTTGATCGTGAACTTCACTTGAATAAAAATATCGCATCCGTGAAGATCACATAAACCATAGCCCAAGTCTCGTGACCTATCCCTTATGTGATTGTGATAGCTCAGACCCGACAGAGTCATATACTCCATTTAATAAAGCTCCCCGCATTCAGGAAATTGCAAAAAAGCCATAGATTGACACCTCTCTGCGATTGCGATATTTAAATTGGACTTGATCACAGATTTAAATCCATTGAATCAAAATATCTCATCTGGGACATTGCAATATCCAAAGGCTTAAGTCCATACCCTGCTTTGCATCACCGATTGCAATATGTGATATAAGACAGACCCGACGGGATTATACATGCTAGTCCATAAATTCCCCGCGTTAGTGGCTATCGTAGTTACATAAGGGTCATGCCTCCTGCCTCATGCCGATTGTGATTGTGATCATCCACACCTGATAGGATTATACAATCCAGTTCATAAATCCCTCGCGTTCGCGGCTATCGCAAATTCTAAAAAATATGACCACTCCAATCCAAGTCCGATCTCTTGATACGAAACACAATTTTTATAAAAATAAATATTAAACAAAAAAGCGTTTAAACAAATGAAGCCCCGACTAGACCCATTCCTCTTCCACATCACCCATGATGTCAGTCACCATGTCATCCACCATGTCAGCAGTGATGCAAGATCCACGTCACCATTACGTCATCCTGCAGATTGCAAATCACAAATATTTCGTAACCGATAGCCATCCGCCTTTCCATTGTTGTGATACCAATATTGCAATCGCAAGTTTTCATGGGACTTAAGCCATTCCTCCTCTGCCCATTCTGATTACGATTTGGTCCTGATTGATATATTCAGATTTTTGCCTATTTCGAGAGGGATTCTCCCTGCTTGAAATATGACGATAATTCATCCCCTCCCGATTCTCAAGCGATTGCAATTTGGATTTTGGTTAAAATGCTCCCATTTTTTTATTATATCTTCCCGGTTGCAAAACTGATTTGTGATTTAATCAAAACAAACTGCTTGTTTATTTAATTTAATCCGAGAAATATTAGTCTTGATTTACGATATACTTATCCATGACTTATCTTTCCAGGTATACACAGAGCTCAACATCGAGGAGGAGAAATATGTGCAGAGAAATAAGTAGACCAGTTCCACAGAGTCTGCAAAAAGTGAGGATATTTAGATCGAAAGTTAGGGATAATAAGCCAAAAATGGCAAAACTATTTTTATCTTTCATGATTCAAGGATCTTCATTTGAATTTTTCAGTGTTGTACGCAGAAATGTTATTTTTAAACAATTTGTAATATTATTTAAACATACATAATGGATCAATTTAGGGATCCAGAATTTGACAGAGAAATCCTAAGGAAGAATTCACATTTTTGTATTTCTTCTTGAATATTTGTTTGAATAAAATTATCAGATTGTGGCCTCTTTTATTTTTGCAAAAAATCTTGAGAGTTGTTGCATTTCTATATTACTTTAAAGCGTTAGAGCAAAGGAGAGAATACCATGACTTCTAATTTTTTAAAGAAATTATTTTTTGATATAGGTGTTTCTATCAGTATTTTAAAACGATTTTGTTTTCTTTTATTATCTACAGTTTCTCTCTGTTTTATGTTATATGCATTTCTATAAAACAACATTAGCATAAATTCATTTCTGAATATGTTTAAGTGCTGCAATATTTTTGAAGCATGTATCAAAAACAATTAATAATATTTTGATTGTGATATAATCTTACCATAGTTCTTTTAACTAATTTCTTAATTAAAATAATTAATTTAAATCGTTCTTCAATTCTAAAGTAAATGATTAATTTCTTGTTCATATACTAAGGAAAATTATTCTAAATCACAATTAAACTGTTAAACCCGGGTAATAAGTAGATTATTTTCATATATTTTATCTTTTAGTTAAAAATCATTCCAAAATCCTTTTTTTTTCCCATTATAAGCATTTCATATTCATTTTATTACCTCTCATTGGGAAATTGGTCCCATTATATCCAGTCGGAGCCACTACCCCAAACGGAAAAGCAGCTTCTTTAAGGTCTGAACCGGGTGGTTATCCCCCATGTTTTTGCAACGATTTTCGAGGCATCAACACAACCCCATCATCACTAGTTCAATAATCACTTTAGCAAGCAACATCTTCATAACCAATCACTAAAACAACTCTAAAAAAAAAACCCTAAGATGCTTATGTACACATCTCTACAACATGAATTCTAAATAATAGAATCCCAATGATATCCAACAACATCAGTATTCTAATTCATTTCATAATCATCCATATCTTGGAAAATTATGAACTCTAAATAACATCTCTTCTCAACACACAATTTCATCAGCAAATATATCATCCTTGACTGAAAACATTTATGATCTTAGTACCTCATGAACATTCCTAATCTACATACAATCCTGTCACATAAACACTTCAAACAACTACAATATTCAACATTTCATCAGACAATAGTTAGATGAATCTTATCCTCAAACCCTTGGCTAAACCTCATCTCATACAACCTCTATCATGTGTAGCAATACCACATTCTCAACAAGACAAACCTCTACAACATAACAACCATCAAATTCTTTGGCTACAAATCATGCATTACAAGCTTAACACCCTAGTCATACTGACACAATCGACCCTATCAACAACAACAAACCTTGAGAATTTCTTGCCATATAGTCTTTAGATCTTCAACTGTGAACAATGACTTAGCACATCAATGTATAGATTGATATTAGTGTAAAATAAACTCAAACCCTAACAATATAAATACAATCTTCTAATTCTGATTTATATCAGACAACAACCACTTCATCTCTCACAACCATTACTAACACTACAAAGATCAACAATCAATTTTGAGTAGCTCTAACCCTAAATGACACCTAACCGAATTAAGCCTTTCAAATAGAAAATTCAAAATCTGCCTCATGTCCCATCAAAGAAACAACTCCAACAACGATACTTCAACATTTCATAAGTTAGCATCAATTCTTGTAACATCAACAAGCTTCAAATTTCCTTACTCTGTTACAACAAAGGGGTCTTTGTAAGTCATACACTAGTTAGACCTTATGCAACATCTCTGACTGCCTATCATAAGATGACGGCTTCATGAATAGTTTCCATCCCTAGTCAGAGTTCATAATAATATTTTGTTAAAATTATCAAATCAAATCCTTGAAACTCTATCCATGTATAGTATTTTCCTTTCATTCGAACATTAGGATTGTTCAAGCTACTCCCACAATGTGATTCATCCCCGCATGATACTTAGTAATTTTTTTTTTATAGTCTTTGGATTTGCAATCAATACCTTTAACATCTCAAATTAATTTCGTAAACACAACACAATTAAAATACTCTTTCCAAGTCTTCAAGCGACCAACAAAACTATGTCAATACAAGCTATAGATAACTACAATAGTCTTATGAATGTTATGTCAACATGGGTTGGGTAGAATTTTCTTTAAGAGCAATGTCCTTGGCAAGGCCATAAAAATTGATTAAGAAAATGATATTTCAATAGAACAGAGAAATTTACTGTGCGACCACCATCCAATGGCTTGCATCAAAGTTTTACACCTTCAACTTCACACATACATTCACTGCACATGGTCATAGCAATTTTGTCGACAATAGTGACCATAGATTAATTCTACCATCACATCAGAGACTGAAGTGAACTATCATTAATGCACCACAACAAATAAAGAGGTAATAACTATGGGATCATGCTTAGAAAACTAGAACAATGAAATAATCAAGTAAATCAGACTTCACAATGGAAGGGATATATCTGCATTTCAACTTTTAAAATGTGATGCTAGTGCCATCCACTAATCAATACCCAGTACTGATGTTAACATTATCAAGGCCATTTTAAGATGAAAAACACATGCATATGCTTCACCGCATTGGATCAACTCACAACCATTTACTCCACACACCGGGCCATGCCTCATATTCAAATTGGACATAGTCTTGCACCATACACCATATCACAATGCTTCATTTCTCATATCACACTAGACTTTGTATCTTTCTAAATTCCTTCAGGATACCATGCGATTGCACCATTAACACATTGATCCAGGTTTATTATTCAACAACCAAATATTTTACATATTAGATCATGGTCTCTGACCTTACACCCATGTTCAAATCATAATTATTTAATTCTAGAATGGAGATATGCTTGAACATGCCCTCATCACACCATAAATTTGCGACCTATACCAATACGAAAGACAAAGAAAACCATTACACTTAATGATCACACTCCTTTGATCACGAGAAACAAACTTGATTGCTCCAATGATACACACCATTGATGCTATACCCAACAATTTATATAAATCTATTTGTGACCAGATTAAGCCGACTAATCGAAACACCATGGGAATTTCAATTGTAATGAAACCAAGGGGCCAATGAAGAATTACCATGGGTAATTCAATAGTAACCCAATCCAACATCGAAACCCTGGAAAGTTTGATGGTAAATTAAGTTAATGGAGCAAACATAGAGCCAAGGAGGATTTACCATGGGCTTTACCATTTATGCCTCAAGCCGTGGTTTGGATGGGGCAATTTGTTTTCACTGCCAACCAACATTTATGTAGTCTTATAAAAATTAGCATGCATAATTTACGTAGGATTTAAGACATCATGTAGTCTAAATAATACTAGTATTCCTGTATTAACAACTACAACAATACATTAGAGAAATACATCAGCTTATAAGCTCAATCCATTGTATGCATACTACATCGGAGCATCAATAAACCATGCTACCAACATGCTACCATTATTGACATCAATGCCAACACAATGCCAGCAATATCCCCCTTTGGCATTGATGGCAACAAAAAACTACCTCATCACCTAGAAACCACTTACCTCATCACCTGTTAAGACCAAACTTGTGGGTGATGTCTCTCTCTCCCCCTTTGACATCAATGGAAAATGGAATGCATAGGGGAATCCTCTACTTGTGATCCTAATACTCCTCCAATGACAAATAATATCTGCTAAATACTGCTAAGACTTATGGTTCTTCCATCTGACTACCATTCAAAACACTCACTTCCCATGAGTATGTGACATACCTGTTAGTGTCAATCTTTGCAGCCTTCCTCCAGTGATCAAACATGCTCTTACGAAGTGATTTTAAGGTGTCAAGGTCAAATTTTGTCATTTCAGTGAGTCTTCAAGCAAAATTTGGTCACTAGGTATTAGGTCTAGAGTTTGCTTTTACTCCTGTCAAAGTTGTCCAAATGTCGGTCCATGTCACTAGTCAGCTAAGTGTACTATCATTCAGAGGGTTTTCATCATCATGTCAGGGTCCAATGGGTCATTTTACACCTTGTTCATGCTTCATTTGTGCCTAGGTAAGGTTCATTTCCCTCTCCTAGGGTTTTGAAGGCAATTTCTCTTGAATGGTCAAATCATCAGCAAAACTTGTATCCTGATGTTCATACACCTTCCCCTATCCTTAATGTACCTTATTAAACACTTCCCATCACTGAGATCCCTCAAATTCCTCATTTTTGCACAAACCCTAGTTTCTTGCTACAACTTGGCAATTTTCTAGACTAGGCCTGTGTTTTGCCCTTTTGGACCACTTCCCCTCACTCAATCTCTAAAATTCAACTTTCCCCTACTTCCTAACATCCCTCCCTACTTCCCAAAATTTTCTCGAGAATTTATAAGCCCCTTATCCCCTTCATTTCGCTTCATTTCGACAAATCCCCTGTTCCACACATCGGGATAGGTTTTACTCCAATGATGTTTCTGAGCAAGAAAATATGAATTTGGAAAAAATGAGAGAGTTTTTTTTCCCAAATAGGCCAAGGAAGAAAAACCTCCTTCACTTTTTACACAGGTGTCATGGTTTTAGAGAAATGTCAAAAATATAGTTGCCTCGGGAGAATCGATGCACCTCTAAAGTGACCTTGGGAAAATCAAGTTTTCTCCTAGCTTGGTTGGCCAAATGAATTTTTTGATGAGTAAAATTTTAACTAGACACAAAGATATTTCCAATGAGCTATCATGATCTCAATTCGGAGTTGAGGAAGACCTTCAAAAGTTGACTGCAACAACACTCTTCCTTTAGGCAGCCTCATTTGGCACATTTTGACCAGTCTTGGAAGATTTGATTTTTGACAAGGAAAATAAATTCCAAATTGAAAAGTTCCAGTTGGGTTGGATATTAGACTCAAATACCTTTCCAAAAATCTATCCCACGCCCAATTTGGACACTGGGAAGGCCCTCAAAACTGGTCTGCAAAAAGGCGCTACGCACAGAAAGTTTTAACAAAGGGTTTTCCTCCCTATGCGCCGCGCCACGTGGCGCTTGCTTTTGCTAGAGGGCTCTAAATCACAAAAAATTTGCATTTCTGGATTTTTCATGATAAATTACGCTTTCCTACCTATTTCCAAGAAATTTGGGCAGGTTTTGAGCCCTCAAAAGGTAAAAAACACTCAAAAAATGACCTCATTGCCCATATTTTGACACACATGAAGCAGTGTTGGGAGGATGGACGTTTGGAGGGGCAAATGGAGGCCAAATTGAAAAATTATACTTGGGTTGGAAAGTAGACAGGTAGGGATTTCCAACGAGCTATCATGAGCTAAATTTGGACTTCGGGAAGTGCCTCAAAATCAGCTCCAAAGTGGCGCGATGCATAGAGAATTTGGGCGCGGCGCATAGAGAAATTTGGCCTCATTTTCACTCTTCAGCTCAGAAATTCGCCCAGTTTTGACTAGTTTTACTTTTTGATGTAACTATTGATCTACCATGATGTAATTTGATGACCATGATGTAATATTGGCACATTTTTACTTGTTCTAGAGGATTCATTCACTAAAAAGTGAAAATTAAATGAATGAATCAGTTTCCTAGCATATAGAGGCAAGTTGTTTGATTGCCTAGATTTCAGTTCCTTGTTTAGAATTGGTTCAAACAACTCCTAGAATGATGAGCTCGACCCCTAGAGGCAAGGGAATGGATTTGGATTGTCTATATTATGTAATTTCTAAGTCATTTTCATGGTTGGATACTTGGGATTGCTTGGCACTCCATTGTACATTTCATTTCTGCAATTTTGGCAAAGGAAAGACCAGGGTTTTGCAGCACTTGTTGGGATCCTTGTGGCTCTGTGTTTTGATGGTGTGTTTCCTCATGTAATTGTAAGTTCATTTATGTTTTATGTATTCCATTTCGCTTCTCTTTGCTTCTGAATTAAACAAGTTAAGTGACAAAGGTAGAATCCATGAGTTTGTTGTGCTCTGCCTGTAGTTTTGTTTAATTCTCAATGTTTTCTTCAGTTTGAGAAGGATCCTTGATACCCTCATGCCCTCTTCAACTCCTCAGCAATTTTTCCATCCATTCATCTAATCCAAAGCATCAAGACTTCTGCCTACCTTTCCCCAACCAGAACTCTGCAAAAATATGGCCTTCATCCCCAGACCCAAATTTGCCTTTCCCTTTTTTCCAACAAGAACCCCCAAAAACTCAAATTAAATCCTTGCACTTCATACCTAGCCTAAGATTAGTTGTTAAAATAGTCATCTCAAGCCCCATATGATTATATTTTACTGAGATTGACCCGGAGAGAGCCCTCTCCTGTCCTCATAGGGCTAGCTACGAGGCTAAGCATGATTTGATGTGGACCTAGAATCTTACCTTTTCAGCCTGAGGTAAATCTAGGCTCTAACATAGTGGCTACCATACTGGGGAAGAAAATGGTTTGCTTGTTGATGTCATTTGTTTTATAAGCTATAGACGGAGCCTGAAGTTATGCCAGGTAGCCTTCGAAACGCTCTTGCTTTGCATTAGCGCAAGTAGATAAATGCTGCTTCAGTCAATCTCCGGTCTAGTTTATAAACTAAACATCTGATCTAAATGATCACCCCAGTACATGTATCAAGTTAGATCTGATGGTTGATGGTGGACAATGATCAGACATAAGAAGGCTGAAATCATTCACCTGGTGAATCCAAATCAATGTAGAGACTCTACTGGAGGATTAACTCTTTCTCTGAGAAAATGGAAGGATCTTACACAAAGTTCGGGTATCCAAAGTGGAATGGTATTCAAGATCTAGTCTGCTTTCTTGTAAATTACTTCTTTTCTGTTCTTGAAGCTGTCCTGAAATTTTTTCAGAATTTGTTGTATGATGAAGGCGATCAAAATCTTCAATCGACCTATTCAAAAAGTGTAAATACTGAGTTTCCCTTTGATCCTGGCCTCGTTACTTTTCCCACACCTTATGATGACTCTCTTCAGAGTGATGAGCCTAAAGAAAACAAAACTGATCCCATAGATCTTGTATATACTCCTACACCTTTTATAGTCCTAGATAGATATAAACCTCTTGTTTTACCTTCTGTTCTCCATGCATTCCCTGCAAATTATTACCTATATTTGTCGAGATTTGATGGTGAATGTAAGAATGTCAACGCTGAGCAGCATGTGCAGAATGTCGAGACTTTTCTAGACCTTTTTGAATTTGATGAAGAAGATGTTAGTATTAGGCTTTTTGCTCTTTCTTTGCAAGGCAAAGTCAAGAGTTCGTTCAAAACCTTGCCTGATGCGAGCATCTCAAACTTACAATAGTTCGTCAAAGTTTTCCTCGACAGGTGGGTGGTTGGACAAAACCCTTTCCTGATTATAGAAGAGTATAACCCGCTGAAAAGATTGCCAGGGGAGACAGTACAACAGTTTTCAGCCAGATTTAATCAAGTTTATTATTCAATGCCGGTTGATATAAGACCTCCTCCTAGATCTGCTCTCTTGCACTATCCGGGTGCCTTTGATCTGGAAATGGAGTTTCAGCTGAGAGAAAGGAACCTTGAAACACTTGAAGAGATGCAGAACAATGCAGTAAATGTAGAGGCTCACTTGCTGATCCGAAGGGCAAGGTTGAAGGAAGAAGAAATGAAAAACATAGATCCGGAGGAATCAACATCTCTAGAGGTAAAGCTTGACATGTTGGTAGGTGCAGTAGAAGAGATGATGCAAAAGATCACCGCAAGGAATGAGTATAGTGTTCAAGCCCATGGCTCGTTGATTGAAGAAGAACAAGTTGTTGATCCAAAACATTTTCTTTCTTATCCTAGTTTTCATAGATCTGATAATGATTGTTTTATTAATCATCTTGGAGAAGAGAGATCTGTTGATATGACATGTATGCTTGATGATGTCTTTTATACTGATGATTTGCCTCAGTTTGATCAGTATGATGATGATTATGTTCTCCAAACAGAAGCTAATCTTGCAGACAAATCAGCAACTGGTTTGTGGGAGGAGGAAGTTCATTTTCAACAGCTCGAATACAGTGATCAGCCGATGCATATCAGCTATGACAGTGACGAGGAAAGTGCAGCAAACTTTAAAGTAAGTGAAGGGTCATTGCCTTTTTGTTTTGCTTCGTTTCAGTTCATCAGAGACAACATTCATGCATTTAGAGATCCACTGTCAACAAGTCTTGATTTGGACCCTCTTGAGGGTGATGAAAACTTTGTTCCAGACTTCTCATATTCAGCTTTGCAGCCCCCGAATGCCATTGATTGTGAAGTTGCAGATGAGGACTTGGACGCTGGCACATACGATCAAATGATGCAAGATGATTTGGTACCTTTCTATTTTGAATAATTTTAGTTTTTGAAAGGTAAATTGCATGGTATATCTTCAAATGAGCAACCTATAGGAAATCATGTAATCTCATCGAAGCCAATAGAAAATGGGTTGCAGCAGTGTTTTCAAGTTTTCCACGATCCAATAGCCGATGTGTTGGATGAGGTTTGCAGTCAAAGTCCTTCTCCATTAGCTACCTATGAGCTTGAGACGTGTATTGATACAAACTTGATCCGGCAGCCGGTTTCTTTGTCATTTGTAGCAGGAGCCTCGTCACAAAGCACAGATGAAAGTTTGCATTTATGGTATGAGGAAAATAGAAGTAATCCATCGGATGAAATAAGTCCCAGTGTGCATGAATTTCGAGATCCTTATGCAGTGTTTTTGGAGGCGGATAGAGAATCCATAGTATTCAATGGATCTGTTTGCAAGTTTTCATGCGAGTTGCCTTTCAGTAGTTCTCTCTTGTTGTTCATAAGCGAGCACTTGCGGAGAATTCAAATAGTAGCCGGAATACTTACTTGGTTGCATTGGTTGTTTCATTTCACTTGATCAGGTGATGAATGAAACTGTTAGAGTAGGTTTTGATGAACAAACTCTACTTTGAGCATCATTTCTAGTTTGTTGGTTGTGTTTAAGTATCGAGTCGGTTTTTAGCTGAGTGAGAGTTAGTTTGTGTCATCAAGTCGTTAGTTTTTAGTGATGCATTTCCACTTGAGTTTTTGACTCCATTGCCCAATGGATAAGGCACTAGTCTGCTCTCCCAAAGATCTGTCGTTCTTGGCACCTCAAAGGAGCTACCATCCCCATTGGAGCCAATGTTAGTGTCAGTCTTTGTAGCCTTCCTCCAGTGATCAAACATGCTCTTATGAAGTTATTTTAAGGTGTCAAGGTCAAATTTTGTCATTTCAGTGAGTCTTCAAGCAAAATTTGGTCACTAGGTATTAGGTCTAGAGTTTGCTTTTACTCCTGTCAAAGTTGTCCAAATGTTGGTCCATGTCACTATTCAGCTGAGTGTACTATCATTCAGAGGGTTGTCATCATCATTTTAGGGTCCAATGGGTCATTTTACACCTTGTTCATGCTTCAGTTGCGCCTAGGTAAGGTTCATTTCCCTCTCCTAGGGATTTGAAGGCAATTTCTCTTGAATGGTCAAATCATCAGCAAAATTGTATCCTGATGTTCATACACCTTCCCCTATCCTTAATGTACCTTATTAAACACTTCTCATCACGGAGATCCCTCAAATTCCTCATTTTTGCACAAACCCTAGTTTCTTGCTACAACTTGGCAATTTTCTAGACTAGGCCTATGTTTTGCCCTTTTGGACCACTTCCCCTCACTCAATCTCTGAAATTCCACTTTCCCCTACTTTCTAACATCCCTCCCTACTTCCCAAAATTTTCTCGAGAATTTATAAGCCCCTTATCCCCTTCATTTCGCTTCATTTCAACAAATCCCCTGTTCCACACATCAGGATAGGTTTTACTCCAATGATGTTTCTGAGCACGAAAATATGAATTTGGGAAAACTGAGAGAGGTTTCTTTCCAAAATAGGCCAAGGAAGAAAAACCTCCTTCACGTTTTACACAGATGTCATGGTTTTAGAGAAATGTCAAAAATATAGTTGCCTCGGGAGAATCGATGCACCTCTGACGTGACCCTCGGAAAATCACATTTTCTCCTAGCTTGGTTGGCCAAATTGTTGGCATTATGGTTCAAGTGTTGTCCTTGATGGCAACTCACTCAGTGGATGGTACAGGTGCTCAAAGGTTAGTACAGGTGATGGCAACTTAATCAGAAGACAGATCTCAGTACAGCATGGCAAGAAAGCTCATACACGCTGTTTCGTTAAGCCCAAGTCGCGTGTACACGCAAGTTCGATTCAGAAAAAGCGCGTGTATGTGGAAAGGTTCCTTTGGTTCATGGTGGTTAGACCTTGGAAGTTGTGCCTATGATTTCAGACCATTATGTCTCGACGGGCGTGTCGATCCCTAGTTTTAAAGTTGATGGTATTGTGTTACTATGGTTTTGGCTCTTGGTATTGAGAAAGGCCTAAGGCTATATAAGGAGAAGAAGATCATTAGGCAAATATTATCTTTCGACAAGGCATGAATATCTAAGAGAGAAAGAGATCTGATATGCAGGTTCTGAGTTGGTTGATCTGAGCTAAGGAGAGATCTCATCGGTTGATGGAGAACTAGATCTAAGGAGAGATCGGGATCAAATGGTTTGAAATACACTATCATGTTATGGTTGATTATGCGTATTTCTAGATCTGCATATTGTCGCAATGTTACGTTCTGAGTCTAACTAATATCTGGTACAGCTGCAAGTTGAGAAAGTTTATTTTTAGATCTGTACGCAGGTTGGCTTCTGTAAAAGCGCGTGTATACGCGGTTTCTGCTCATTAAAGTAGCGTATATCTTTTGAAGCTTGATTTGGGTTTACAGTGGGATCTGACTGTTATTACAGAGTTCTGTAGTCTGCTCTGTGTTCTGGTAACTGGTGATTGACAGGGTTCAGTGGTTCAGTGATTCAAAGTTGGTTGTTTTATGCTTCAATGATCTGTTGTGAAAATTGAATGAATTGTGGTCTTCAGATTGTAATGTTGTGCTTCAGGAATATCCAAGTCTGAAAATGTATGAAAAGTGATACCTGGAAGAAGGAAGATTGTAGGTCAGCACCTACGTACTAGTATCTTGGCTAGTACAAAAGCAAAAGGGGGTTGGAGCTCCCTTCCAAGGAAGTTTGGAGAACGAGAGAAGGTTGAAGCCTTCTGCAGGTTGTAGCCTGCGTACTGGTATAAGGCTGCACCAGTACAAAAGATTGTAAACTGAAGTTTCATATTAAGAAAGATAGAGACATCTTGCAGCAGGTGGTTTTCACCCACATTGGGTTTCCACCTTATATCTTGGTGTTCATGTGTGTGGCTTTTTATCTGTTCTGTTATACTGCACATGTTTACTGTTAATATGATGAATAATGTCCTGATGCACTTAATTGAAGAATAAGCCAACTAAATTGTGAGTTTTCTGCTTATACGCTGTTTTACTTCGTCACAGTAGCGTGTACACGCTGGTTCACTTAACTGAAGTAGCGTATATGTTTTGGGCATTTGAAAAGTTTGATTAATCTGATAATACTGATTCACCGCCCCTCTCAGTATTATTTCCAACAATTGGAATCAGAGCAGGTCCTTCAGAGAAGCTTGATCGCTTGAAGGAAGATCATTCATCATGAGCAACTACGAGAAAGAAGCATCAATCAGGCCACCGGTTTTTGATGAAACAAATTTCAATTATTGGAAGGTAAGAGTTACTGCATATCTTCAATCTCTTGGTACAGAAGTTTGGGACATTGTAGAAAAAGGCTATGCTTTTCCTTCAGCTACTCCTACAGATCCAGATGAAAAAAAGGCATATGAAACAAATGCAAAAGCAGTCGCTACCCTATTAGGAAGTATATCTCAAACAGAATTCATGAAGGTCATGCACTTCAAATCAGCAAAAGAAATATGGGACAAAATGATCACTAGCTATGAAGGAGATGAACAGGTAAAGGAAGCTAAACTTCAAACACTCAGGATTCAATATGAGACTCTCAGGATGTATAATGATGAAAGTGTGGCTAATTATTTTCTCCGGGTAGATGAGATTGTTAATTGTATGAAAAACTTGGGTGAAGAAATAAGAGAAACTATAGTAGTTCAAAAGGTTCTAAGATCTTTATCCCCCAAGTTTGAATCTAAAGTATCTGCAATAGAAGAAAAAGAAAATCTCCGTGTTCTCACTATGTCTCAGCTACATGGAATTCTAACCGCTTATGAAATGAGAAAAGGAGGTCCATCTGACAGAAGGGAAGCTGCTTTTAAGGCATCAGGAAAAGAAGAGTACTATGAAGCAAGCCATGTTCCAGAAGAAGAGGAAGAAGAATCAAATTTTGTCAGAAATCTTCAAAGGGGTTCTGGAAGGTTCAGAGGTAAGCTACCTTTCAAATGTTTTGCTTGTGGGAAAGTAGGTCATTATGCTGCAAAATGTCCTTATAAGGATAAAGGAAAAGAACCTGCTAGATGGAACAAGAAACAAAGTGCAAATAGGAAAAGCTACTACACCCATGAAGATAGTGATGGCTTATCAAACAGTGATGAGGATGAACAAGGTAATAAATATAAGCTGTTAATGGCATTTGAAGATGATGAAATGTTCATGTATTATCATGGTTAGGTGGATGAGTCAATATTGATGTATCCCCACTTGGTTGGGTGGATGAGTCATTTTTTTTGTATATCCTCACTTAGTTGAGAAATGGATGTATGTATGAGTCTTTGGTTATAGGAAGGTCTTTTATGATGTATAGAGTCATGTTCTTCTTGAAGAACATCTTTTGCAGATCTTGCCTACAGTCAAGGGGAGCATGAACAGCACTTGGTGAGCAGGATGGATAGATTGGTACTCTTTGGCATTCACAAAGGGGGAGCACACTTGGAGATTTCAGCATGTACTCAGGGGGAGTATGGACAGCAGTATGGACAGCAGAAGGATTACCAAGGAAGAGAATATCTTGGTCCTCCCTTTGCCCTTGATGTCAAAGGGGGAGAGTGACTTGGTGTGGTGGTTGCCATCAAGTCCAAAGGGGGATATTGTTGGCATTATGGTTCAAGTGTTGTCCTTGATGGCAACTCACTCAGTGGATGGTACAGGTGCTCAAAGGTTAGTACAGGTGATGGCAACTTAATCAGAAGACAGATCTCAGTACAGCATGGCAAGAAAGCTCATACACGCTATTTCGTTAAGCCCAAGTCGCGTGTACACGCAAGTTCGATTCAGAAAAAGCGCGTGTATGTGGAAAGGTTCCTTTGGTTCATGGTGGTTAGACCTTGGAAGTTGTGCCTATGATTTCGGACCATTATGTCTCGATGGGCGTGTTGATCCCTAGTTTTAAAGTTGATGGTATTGTGTTACTATGGTTTTGGCTCTTGGTATTGAGAAAGGCCTAAGGCTATATAAGGAGAAGAAGATCATTAGGCAAATATTATCTTTCGACAAGGCATGAATATCTAAGAGAGAAAGAGATCTGATATGCAGGTTCTGAGTTGGTTGATCTGAGCTAAGGAGAGATCTCATCGGTTGATGGAGAACTAGATCTAAGGAGAGATCGGGATCAAATGGTTTGAAATACACTATCATGTTATGGTTGATTATGCGTATTTCTAGATCTGCATATTGTCGCAATGTTACGTTCTGAGTCTAACTAATATCTGGTACAGCTGCAAGTTGAGAAAGTTTATTTTTAGATCTGTACGCAGGTTGGCTTCGGTAAAAGCGCGTGTATACGCGGTTTCTGCTCATTAAAGTAGCGTATATCTTTTGAAGCTTGATTTGGGTTTACAGTGGGATCTGACTGTTATTACAGAGTTCTGTAGTCTGCTCTGTGTTCTGGTAACTGGTGATTGACAGGGTTCAGTGGTTCAGTGATTCAAAGTTGGTTGTTTTATGCTTCAATGATCTGTTGTGAAAATTGAATGAATTGTGGTCTTCAGATTGTAATGTTGTGCTTCAGGAATATCCAAGTCTGAAAATGTATGAAAAGTGATACCTGGAAGAAGGAAGATTGTAGGTCAGCACCTACGTACTAGTATCTTGGCTAGTACAAAAGCAAAAGGGGGTTGGAGCTCCCTTCCAAGGAAGTTTGGAGAACGAGAGAAGGTTGAAGCCTTCTGCAGGTTGTAGCCTGCGTACTGGTATAAGGCTGCACCAGTACAAAAGATTGTAAACTGAAGTTTCATATTAAGAAAGATAGAGACAGCTTGCAGCAGGTGGTTTTCACCCACATTGGGTTTCCACCTTATATCTTGGTGTTCATGTGTGTGGCTTTTTATCTGTTCTGTTATACTGCACATGTTTACTGTTAATATGATGAATAATGTCCTGATGCACTTAATTGAAGAATAAGCCAACTAAATTGTGAGTTTTCTGCTTATACGCTGTTTTACTTCGTCACAGTAGCGTGTACACGCTGGTTCACTTAACTGAAGTAGCGTATATGTTTTGGGCATTTGAAAAGTTTGATTAATCTGATAATACTGATTCACCCCCCCTCTCAGTATTATTTCCAACACAAATTACTTTCTTGATGCATCCAATGTTAACTAGAGACAAAGAGCTTTCCCATGAGCTATCATGAGCTCAATTTGGAGTTGAGGAAGACCTTCAAAAGTTTACTCCAACAACACTCTTCTTTTAGGTAGCCTCATTTGGCACATTTTGACCAATCTTGGGAGATTTAATTTTTGACAGGGCAAATAAACTGCAAATTAAAAAATTCTAGTTGGGTTGGAAAGTAGACTCAAATACCTTTCCAACTAGCTATCCCAAGCCCACTTTGGACACGATAAGGCCCTCAAAACTGGTCTGCAAAAAGGCACTATGCACAGAGAGTTTTAACACGGGGTTTTCCTCCCTATGCACCGCGCCATGTGGTGCTCGCTTTTGCTAGAGGGCTCTAAATCACAAAAAAATTGCATTTCTGGATTTTTCATGATAAATTACGCTTTCCTACCTATGTCCAAGAAATTTTGGCAGGTTTTGAGCCTTCAAAAGGTCAAAAACACTCAAAAAATGACCTCACTGCCCATATTTTGACACACAGGAAGCAATGTTGGGAGAATGGATTTTTGGAGGGGAAAATGGTGGCCAAATTGAAACATTCCACTTGGGTTGAAAATTAGACAGGAAGGGATTTCCAACGACCTATCATGAGCTAAATTTTTACTTCGGAAAGTGCCTCAAAATCAGCTCCAAAGTGGCGTGATGCATAGAGAATTTGGGCGCGGCGCATAAAGAAATTTGGCCTCATTTTCACTCTTCAGCTCAGAAATTCGCCCAGTTTTGACTAGTTTTACTTTTTGATGTAACTATTGATCTACCATGATGTAATTTGATGACCATGATGTAATATTGGCACATTTTTACTTGTTCTAGAGGATTCATTCACTAAAAAGTGAAAATTAAATGAATGAATCAGTGTCCTAGCATATAGAGGCAAGTTGTTTGATTGCCTAGATTTCAGTTCCTTGTTTAGAATTGGTTCAAACAGCTCCTAGAATGATGAGATTTACCCCTATAGGCAAGGGAATGGGTTTGGCTTGTCTATATTATGTAATTTCTAAGTCATTTTCATGGTTGGATACTTGGGATTGCTTGGCACTCCATTGTACATTTCATTTATGCAATTTTGGCAAAGGAAAGACCAGGGTTTTGCAACACTTGTTGGGATCCTTGTGGCTCTGTGTTTTGATGGTGTGTTTCCTCATGTAATTGTAAGTTCATTGATGTTTTATGTATGCCATTTCCCTTCTCTTTTCTTCTGAATTAAACAAGTTAAGTGACAAAGGTAGAATCCATGAGTTTGTTGTGCTCTGCCTGTAGTTTTGTTTAATTCTCAATGTTTTCTTCAGTTTGAGGAGGATCCTTGATACCCTCACACCCTCTTCAGCTCCTCAGCGGTCTTTTCCATCCATTCATCTAATCCAAAGAATCAAGACTTCTGCCTACCTTGCCCCAACCAGAACTCTGCAAAAATCTGGCCTTCATCCCCGGACCCAAATTTGCCTTTCCCTTTTTTCCAACAAAAACCCCCAAAAACTCAAATTAAATCCTTGCACTTCATACCTAGCCTAAGATTAGTTGTTAAATCAGTCATCTCAAGCCCCATCTGATTATCTTTTGCTGAGATTGACCCGGAGAGAGCCCTCTCCTGTCCTCGTAGGGCTAGCTACGAGGCTAAGAGTGGTTTGATGTGGACCTAGAATCTTACCTTTTCAGCCTAAGGTAAATCTAGGCTCTAACAATACCTACAGATTAAACATTATAATTCCTATTGCTAACTGTTGTGGCTCATACAAAACAATATGACATCAATGTCAAACAATTCCAAACAATTGTTGATCCATTATTTTGTTGGATATGCTCCCATTAACATGTAAGACACTCTAATTTTCTCATCCACTTCTTTATCAGACATACAAATTGATTGAATAAACTTGTTAAATACACCCACATTCAACAATGATTACCAATATGACCCCCCTATGTTCATATACTATCCTTCCATGCTGATATCCTAACTATTAGTTTGCTTCAACTTCATCTTCAACAATTATGTACCTTCTTCATATACCTTGGGATATTGTATTATGCTCCCCTTGAGATTATGCCAATCTTTATTTTCTCTTTTTTCCAGTAGTTCTCCTTGTGAATATGCCAACTAATGATGGACCACATCTGGGCCTTACTTCCTTTATTCATAATCTAAAGAATATATTGCCTTCAATATCTTATTTCTTACTTTACTTATCTTCAACACATATACCTTATCTGGAGTTCTGATTCCTTTTGCTATTATCTTTCCAGTTTATTATTTTATAAATTTTCATCCTCTTGAAGTGAATATGACTATATGTCCTCTCTAAGTCATTTGACCCACACTCAGGATGTTATGTTTTAACCCTTCAACTAATAAGACATTAGCATCATTTGTATTTTTAACATCGAGACTGTCTCTATCTTTTCTTATCACCTTGGATGGTGCATTATTTCCAAGAATAACGTTGCCACCTTTGGTTTCATTTAGAGAGATAAATATGATCTCCAATAATATGAAGAGAACATCCACTATCTATCTACCAATGATCATCTTCCTCTAGTGCACACAATACTAGGCCCCACTTCACTTGTTGCTCTTCTTTTTTCTTCCATACTTTATTATGTTGATTTCTAATAGAGGCATATTATTCTTGATTTTTGTTAAATGTGTCCTTTGATTCCTTGTTTAGTTTCTTTTTCTAAGTAGGTTCTTTATCTAGTTTAGATTTTCTTAGCTTACTCCGACAATCCCTTGCCATGTGTCCAAGCTTATTACATGGATAACATTTTATGTGACCAGAGAAATCATGTTTTCTAAAACCATTTTACATATATAATTTTTGCCTCATATTCCTTTCATTTCCATATGATTTGTTGTCTAAAGCCTTATGATCAAATAAATTACATGAAAAACAATAACCATGAAAGATATTCGTATACTCTGGAACATATGATCTTCTTGTGGGGATTGTTTTTCCTTAACTGCTTGCTTGAGAAACCTTCTTCTATTGCATAATATGATTGTAAGGTCTGAGCAATCTACTTCTACAGTTAGTTGTAATGTGTCCAAAGTTGTAACATATAAATCACTCAACATCATTAGTTAAAGGAGAAAAGGAATTGTTGTTCCTTCTCTGGAACCTTGTATTTATGCTATACTCAACCGTGGGATCAAATGATCTACTTAAGAAATCAATTTTCTTGGTTGTTGATTATATTGCTTGCTTCCTTTATTTTTGATTACATTACTTTCTTTCAATATCCCAATGTTTCTTATTTCTTTGTCAATATTTTCAGATGTTGCCTTATTGTCTTCTAGGTTTCCTGTATACGCCTATGAGTTGGATTCTCTCTTAGTTGTTTCATGAAAACCAAGACCTGAATTAATGGAGGGAGATCTTTAGCTATTGAGGAGATCATCCAATATCTTGGTACTATCTTGAAATCCCAATTGTTTGACATTTTCTTCTAAATCACTTCTTAATGAGACAACCTCAATTTCTAATTTCTCACAATGATCCTCTCTTTATTTTAATTGATTGCTTATTACTTCTTGAACTCTTTTTGCCTCTTCTAATTGGGTTTTAAACTTGATAATTTCTTCTTTAAGATCATATTCTTTGTCATCAAATATATTGAGTAACTTCTTATATTGAATTTCCTGTTAAACACACACATGGCAGCAACAGAATATGAAAGATAAACATGAGAGTATAATTTTTATTAACAAGAGATATACATTTATAGTACATATTTTGACCGTTGGGTTCCACATCCCAAGGTCTCGTGGACTCCTTTTGTCTATTCGGCTTCCACACTAACCCATTGAGGATTAGGTGTCCAACATTACCCCCTTAATCCGAAGGGTTATGTATGAGTCGAAGAAGAGAGCTGTAATACAAAATGTGCAAAAATGCATGGCAGCACTAGGTTGAACGTGTTCTCTGAAATGTTGGTATAAAGGGCGGTGGTTTAAGGATGACCACCAACACTGGAACGCTTAGTGCAGTTCCCGGAACTCTTCCAAAACTAGTAAGAAGCTGCAGTCTTCTGCTAGAGGAAGTGCTCCTATTGATTTGAAGAGGGAAACCTTCAACCAATAAAGGGAGGTCTCACCCCGCATAAAAGGGAGAACTTCAACCTAAAAAGGGAAGTCTCAACCTGTGATGGTTTAAGGATGACCAACAACTCTGGAATGCTTAATGCAATTCTTGGAACTCTTCCAAAATTGGCAAGAAGATGAAGTCTTCTGCTAGAGCAAGTGTCCCCAATTTTGTTCCTGAAATTCTTCCGAAGCTGGCAAGAAGCTGAAGTCTTCTGCTAGAGGAAGTGTCCCAGATTACCGACTGAAGGCATGCTCAGGGGCATCTTTGTTTATGGCTACAACTCTGAATCTAGTATGGCAGGTTGTGGCTTAGGCTCGCTTGATGTGACTTTGAAGCTTGTAGATGACCATCATTTCCCCCCCTGTCAGATACAAAGTGAGATGATGGAGAAAACTCAACTGCAAGACTGTTCAATACTTTGGAATAAGTTCTGACATGTGATTTGAATATCTTCTTGGCTATTGATGCCCATTGCCAAGAAGCGATCCATCTAAGATGAATCTTTGTTCTTGCAGGACGTTTGTTTATAAAGCATATGTTTGAAGAATGACTGGTTTTATGACAGTGCTTACATGGATGAAGATCAAAACAGTGATCTTTCAGATGGCCAACTCGGTCACAGTGTTGGTGTTTCACAATTTATTGTTGTTGTTGTGGAAGAGAAGTAGAATCTGGAACAGCTGGAGGTGAACTGTCATGAAGAGCAGGTGAACTGTCATGAATGAATCTAGCACTTTGAAACTAAATGGGCTTTGAGTAGTCTGGAATATGAAAGGACAAGTCCTTGTCATATCCAAGACCAGCTATGTGCTTGTTGTGGACAAGCTGTTCCCAAGGTCTAATGATGGGCTTAGGAAGTGCAGACTGAGTTTTTGCATCTACATGTACAACTGCTACTTTATTGGGTACTAAATCTAAACCAACTGTAACATTATTGACTTGCTTCTGATGGGTTGCAGTCTCAATGTTATGAACAGAAACAAGTTCAGAATGGCTCCTCTATTTTAATTCTTCTTGCTGTACCTGAGATTCGAGCTGCAAAAAATCAATTTTCTCTTGTGCATTTTGTAGACAGACCTGAATGTCTGTGAGAGAAACTTTGCTAACTTTTAATGTATCATGATTAGTAGACAATATGAGAGTTTTGAGAAACTCTAATACTTCACTGATTCTGGCCATTTTTTCTTCAATTTCAGATTTACACCTTAAAAACTGATCACAACTACTACTCAATGTAGAAAAGTAATACCCACTAGCAATATCCTTTATAAATGTGTAGCAAATGATCAGTGTGCAACCAGCAAGCACCAATTACATCCATATAAAAATAAGATGATGAAGCTATGTTACTGTTGAAGACCTTAAATTTGATGCTATGATGATATCACTGAAATTGTGTATTTGATAATGATCAGTATAATATATGAGTATTTGATATCACTGCACTTGAATGCTAAAACACTGTATCAAAGGTGAAGTGATTGTTCCGGCTACAGAGTTATAGTGTACTGCTACAAGAATACTGTGACAAGGCTATGCTCAAATGCAACTGTGAAACCTTACTTACTGTACCAATACAACCTGATTATTCCTTAATCACTGTAACTAGACATCATCAATATATATGTGACATCTCTGTTCTTGAGAAACCCTTGCCTTTTCATGGCATCAATACACAAAACCTTCACCAATCTGTCCTCTGGTCCAAGCTGCGTTGAATTCAAATTGTCATACCAGGCTTTACACTATTCTTCAATGGTCCTTCATCACAAGAATATGAGTGCAATAGTTCTATAACAAGAAGGCGTAAGAGTTCAAACCCTTTCAATAAGCTGGAAATTCATAGAAAATACACAGTTTAGATCTCCAAAAGACTTCATTCTTTTTCTACAGCACGACCAAGAGATCTTGTAGTCTTGTAACAAGATTATGGTCCCACCAATATTCATCCATAAATGTTATCAATATTCAATGCACTAAATATAATAATATGCCCCTTTTTTTTTATTCCATAAACATGTCAATGCAGCGCGATTCACGATTTTGAGTGCAGAGGCAGATTTCAACCACAATTTAATGACCGGCATGCAAATTACAGAGGCGTCATTACTTAAATGCACAAAATGTAGCACGACCAATGATTTTCATGGATTTGACCCACGACCCTTTAAAAAATCTATTCAATAAATGCCATTCAATGAATTTTATATGCCATAAAATAAACTTCAACGCATATACCAATCTCGCACTACCAGTTCAATACAAATGGACCACCAGTTCAATGACTCTCAACGAATTTTGCCAAGCCTTTGAAATTTCGAACATAATCTGGTCCAAATCAAGTCAAAATAATACAAGCGCAGAGTCTCACAACAAATACAGGCGCAATGGTAAAAAAGTACCAGAACTTGGTTATCTCAGACAGATCTTCACAACGTCGAATCTCTCTCGTAGACAGAGAAGATTGCAGCCTGTTGAGGCAAAATCGGTGGCTCATGTTTCAAGAAAGTAGAAAACGTCACGTTCCACTTGTTCCAAGAAATCAGAAAGCCAACATTGTCATAAAACTTTACCGAACAACACTTTCATTCCATTTGACTCCTCGATCAAACTTCTACCAAATTCTAAGAGAGCATTTTGTCAGCACTTCAAGTATCGGTGATAGTCAGAAGAGAGTTCACGAATCACATTAAATAAATCAAGTCCTTATGAATATATCCAATATAATAACACCTCCTGCGGTGCACTTTGAACTTGAAGCCATCAAACAGAATGATAACTAGTGGATGATTGGCGTATGACATGAGAATAAATATTTGACAGAAATAAGATCTCCCTCGTCTTTGCCGCATGGAAATGCTCCAACATCCACCAAAACATAGACAATCCTTTTCCAGTGAGATATTGAGCAGACATTTTAAAACCACAAGTTTAATAACTACTTTGTCACAATATTGCATGCCTATCGACGGATTTTGGAACCCTTCAAACTCTGGTCTGACATGTGGTGATATATATATCGGAAAGTATGGAAGTTTATTTTTATATATATCAGAAAGCATTAAAGTGTATCTTAAGGAAACAAATAACTAGCTTGTCTGTGTGTCATAAATGCATAGAGGTGTATCTTACGACAACAAATTTAAACCGATCCCCCTCTAAACAACACCATTGTTCAAATTCTTCTCTCTCAAAAACTTGAGAACCCGTAGTTAAAGCCGAAACGAACCCAAGCGACCGCAGTCAGCATACACTTCTTAGGCCGAGAATCATCCGCAGAACGATACTTGTTCTCAAGACAGCTCTGGTAGGAAAATGGGCAGACCCACTTAAACAGAGGTTGAGAAACCAGATAGACAGGGAAAAAAACGCTTACTACAACTACCAGTAAACGACATGCGCACAAAACCGATTCAGGTTCAAAGAAAGAAACTGGTAAACCCAAATGATAGAGCTGATACAAGTACCCAGCTAGAGAAGAAACTGGTAATAACCCAAATTATAGGGCTAATACAAGTGCCAAGTACTCAAGGTTTCGGAGGCACGGAGCCGCACAGGGCGAGGAGAGGAAAGAAACTATGACCCAACAAAAAGCCTTGAGTTACACACAATAGCATTTAAGCTGAGATAAACAGAGGCACGACACATATCCAGATGGTTGGCAGAATGAGAGATAGCAAGGGTAAAGAGATTGTTAGCGTATCAACAAAACTTTAACATTTCAATAGAGCATATGACAAATCTGGTAACGTGGGCTGATATAAAACATTTGAATTCGCAGACCTAGGACGCCAATTTTACTATTTCAGAATTATGGGTAGAGGTGCAGGATTGACATGCACATAAAGGCCACAAAAAAACAAGCTCACATAAACAAGTGGCTCATACTTGAGCAGGGCAGGAGATCGCCTGCTCTGATACCATGTTAAACACACACATGGCAGCAACAGAATATGAAAGATAAACATGAGAGTATAATTTTTATTAATAAGAGATATACATTTATAGTACATATTGTGACCATTGGGTTCCGCATCCCAAGGTCTCTTAGACTCCTTTTGTCTATTCGGCTTCCACACTAACCCATTGAGGATTAGGTGTCCAACATTTCCTGTGCATTTGTATTTTCTAGATCAATCCTTAGAGAAATTATTTTAGCTTCAATACTTTCACACTGACTTTCCTTTTCGTTAAGTTATCTAATGAATACTTCATTGGCTCTTTTAACTTCTTGATGTGCTTGTAGGACTATTACAATATTCCTTGATTCATCTGCATCCTGATCCATGCTCTTATATATTTTCAACCTCTCCTTGAGGCTCTTAATTATTTTCAAGGCAGTGACAAGTTTCCGTCTGAGATCAAATTATTTTTCTAACATTTCTTCTTCTAAATATGAAATTCCATTTGACATGAAAGGAACATATAATTCTACATGACTACACTCATGTGTTGACAGACTGTATTTATCTTCTTCAGAGACATAACTTTCACTGTTATTTCCTTCATAGAAGGCTTGCAACTTGTCTCATAAATCACTAGAATATTGGGCATATTATCTTTGAAGATCATTCTGGTAGCATTTATAGCTTTGACGTCATATATATGTAGATGGTGACAAAAGGTATGCAAAAATATGGTTAAAACTATAATATCAATGTGACGAAAAGGAGTTAATTCATTGACCCATCAATTTATACAATAAAATAAAAGTATAATAACTAGAGTATAAACAAGAAAACTAATGATGAATATAAACTGTGATCAATTTTTATATATAAATTATAAAATGAAAAATAAATCATAGAGATATTTACCAATAAATAAAGTTCTAACAATCCACAATATGCATAGGAAAATGAATGGTGCACGGGTCAAGGATGGGGGTCTTCCAACCCTCAACATGTGCCCTAAAAAGTTCTAACAATTGAAAAAACTCAAGATTGTTAATATATTGATAAATGAAAACTTATTATATAGATTTAATGAAAAATATTCTAAGTATGAGGAAATTAAAAAAATTAAAACTTAAATCTACTTGATACCCTCAAGCTTCATTTGTTTGTGCATTTATATAATGCAAAAGAAAACTGAAATGATCATGAATATCGACCTAACCAAATAATTCCATTTTTATTGCACATCTACATCAAATTAAAAGTCTAAAGTGGCAAAAATCATGAGCCATTGAAATATAAAATTTGTTATCATAGTGTATTTTTTTTCTTGAGTAGCCACATTGATCGAACCTGTTGTAACCCTAGAGACAACCTCTGGCTAAGAAGAGGTCAATTCCTAGGACATCTATACAAAAATATGAAAGTTTTGCTTGTTGTCCCATACATTGTAACTCATAGATATTTAATAAAGAAGTAATGTAGGGGAGGCTCTGGGAGAAAAAGAAATCTTTATGGATGACCACACTATCTAAGAAAATGATCCTAGAGTTGCAGTAAGATGAAAAAGTGGAAGATTCAAAATAGAAGGCTATAGTTGAACAATCTTATGTAATAAACTTTAGTAGAAAGCATGAAAGATTCAGAAGATGAAAAATATGAAAATATGGAGTGCAGTTTAAGGTTATTCAAATTAGAAATCTACAGGTATTGCAAGCTTTTCAAGCCAAGTAAATCTGTCTTAATGTAAATAACCAACAACTTCTTTACACATTTTTAAGAGAAGGAAAACATATAACGACTTACAGTAGAAAAAGAAACATGTATCATGTTCAAAGGCAATTGGAATCATCCAGAAAACTTTATTAAATCTCTAAGAAAATGTTGAAACATTACACAAGTATTTCTCTTTGAGGCCAAAATTCAGAACCCCAAAACTAGTTCCTTCATGTATTTTTAAATGAAGCATTACATTGAAGACAATTACAAAAAATGTTAACTGTCAAGAACTGATTTCAAACTACTTCCAAAACTATTTTTAACTTTACATGGTCCTTATGAGGACTCAAAGACTAAACCTATGAATTAAAATACTTTAACTTGAAATTACAAAATATAATATCTTTTCCAAAGTAAAATATATGCTTTGTCTTCATTTGATCACTTGGGATTTCTATGCAGGCTCGCTTGAGGAATCTCCAGTTTCCACCCCTTTTATTGGTGATATCAACTCTCGACATTTCTTCCACACTACTAAATCAGGAGTTGGACATTTCATCAATATTTCATAGGCCATCTTCAAATTTGTTATCCCGTTGTAGGTTGTATTTTCAGTGAAGAGAGTCTTAATTAACCATAATAGCTTAAAGTTCCTCTATAAGTGATTCAAAAATGTTGACCCCTTCAGAATTGTTGTTCTTTCAAGGGAAGCATTCATCTTATTTTTTTCATCCACTAACAAACTTTCATATGTTTCCCATGGACGAAGATTTCCTTGCTAGTCCCAACATGAATGCAGTCTTGCTCAGACTCTCTTGTCAAAATTTGAATTGAAGGCCAATACTGACTCCTCGATTTCTCCTAGCCTGGTCTCTGCATTCTTCCTGTAAATATTCTTCTGCACCATCTTGTTTATTTATGAAATAATGGATGTTCTATATACAATATCCATTGCCCTCAGTTCCAAAGAAGATTTTGCATTCAGAAAATCAATAATTCTCTTTTCCAATTGTACGCTCTTCTATGAATTGTGTTTGTTGGAATAAATAATAATTTCTAGATCTCTTACCATCATTTTTTCCTCTTCCATGACCAACATATTATCCCAAATTACTTGTACCTGTTGGATGATATCATTCCAAATGATTTCTCTTACTTGAATGAGAGACATGTTTCCCTTCAATTTTTCTTTTAATTTTTTAATTTCATCACAAGGTTATTGGTAATTCTTGAGGTGTTATGATGCATTTTCTCTAGCCATATTTAGTTGTCTCTCCTTATGTTTCAATTTTTCCTTAGTATCACCAATTTTTTTTTGTATCTTCTTCAACTCATCTTCTAAAATATTTAATTCAATCATCACCCTAGTGAGTTTATCAGTAGGGTCTTCAGAGTTTGGTTGCATCACAATGGTGCAAACATGTGTATCTATCCTCTGTTGTAGTCCTGCATTGATTTCCTTAAAAATTTCCACCTCCTTGTTTCTCTCAAGCAGTTCATGAGTTAAAATTTCTTTCTCATTTTCAATTTGATCTACTTCTGGAGCCGAGACATGTTCAATAGCAGGTAATTTCAACTTTCTTCTTAACAATTGGATCTCAGATTCTGCACCTTGCATTAGTCTTTGGGGAATTGTTTTGTCCTCTGGATCCACCCCAAGCCTAATGATTAGCTTCTTAAATTCCTCATTTTGAGTGTGCAAAGCTCAGGCGTTAGCTTTTTCTAATTTTAACTGACCAATTACTTTCCCCAACAAGGCCTTTGTCTTACTTGTTGCTAACAAAGTTTTACTGAGATCATTATAAACTAACTCTCTAGTTTGTCTGTACAGATTTATCTTGTCAGACAAAGGGATCTCTTTTGTATTCAATGATAATATAACTGTCCTAAAATTAGCTCCAGAAGCAATTAACTATGAAACATGGTGTGTAAATGAGAGTTTCAACTGATTCCTCTCCAAATCCATTGCTAAAAGGAGTCTGGTTTGATAACCAGGAACATTTTGTGCCTCCAACTGGGTAACAAGATTTTCTTTGATCTTTTGGTTCCTTTCCTCAATTTTTTCATTTGTTTCTTTCAAAAAATTTAAAGACACATTTTCTTCTTCTTCAGGAATGGGTAATGAGGGTGCACATTTAGCTCCTCCTATTTGCAATTGAAACCCAATTTCAATGGAAGTATTTTCCCTGAAATCATTAGATTCAATTCCTCCTCTCTGCACCTTCTACCTTTTGCTGCTTTGAGAACTTTCTCCTTCCAAATCAATGATACCTATCCCTCTTTTAAGCCCTTTTTAAGAAGGGAGAGGAGTTTCAACTTCCATACTTCTTGCAGTTTGAACTGCACCTCCATTTTCCAATTTTTCCAATTCAGGATTTGGCTCATGCACATAAGGAGCATAAGAATTTTATACTCTCCTCTTGGAAATGATTTGATGAGATTCATAAGACCACTTCTCTCCCAACAGGGAATTCATACCCTATAACAGTTTCTCTACCTGCTTAGTTTCTTTCCTATTATTGAAAATGAATGGCCCAAAAGTCCTGGGAAACTTGAACACATATCGTTTCTTGGCTGGGAAAAAATGCATTTGGTCAAAATTTAGTCTTTACCTAATGAATTCTAGTGCAAATAATCTCATAGGCACAAAAACTGGAAACCTATATGGAGGAACCTCTACACCATATAATTTGATCTCTGTGTAATCTTCAAATGGACATCAATCTCCAACCTTTAAATCTCTACTCATTTGCGACAAAGACTGGGCCTTTGGAATAATTCTAAGAGGGGTAACATTGCTGACAATTTTGTAAACAATTGACATGAAGGAAGAAAGAAAATAAGAGAATCCTTCATTGTTTGGTTGGGCTCTAAACAACATCGATCCAATTCACAATTGTTTTCTTATTTTTTTTGAGATCTGAAATATTCAATCCTAGGTCCATGAATTGCTCAACATGTACATATAAAAGGAGATACACTGGCAGAGAGGGAAGTCTAAAATAACTAGTTGCATTGAAGTTAAGGAGCCGAGAATTAATGGTTTTCTCCCAAAATGTAGGAATATCTAGTACCACATTTGGCTGCATCATCAAATGAAACAACCCTATGGCTTGACAATCTTTCATTGATGCATGATCTCTTCTAAGAATGCTCATGATTACTTTCAAAATGGACCCAACACCTTTAACAAAACAAGATACGGGAATCTGGGTAGAATATGGGGGTAAAACAATCTTTGGAAGCAAAATGGAGGCATACAATTTCCTAGAATCCGTTGTTGACGAGTTTTGAAAAGATGACATAAGGGTTTCATCAGAAAACAAAATATATTGGTCAAACTGTGGAAAAGATAGGGCTTAATGAATTAATAGTGAAGAAACTTGCAAAACATTCTCCCCTAGGGAATTCATGAAAAAACATCATGGAGGGTACAAGGACGAGGTTAACCAAGTGACAAATTCTGGAAAATGATAAGTTTGAGGGACAACTGCAGAAAAGAGACCAGACTTGACCATTCTAGCATAACTTTCTAACTTTCTTTGGCTAACTAGTACATGTTGATGAAATTCCATCAAATTCACAGGGAAAATTGAATAAAAATTGTCATGCTCAGTATCCATGAGGGGAATGTGAGTGGAAGAGCCCAAAAGTATAGTTTTCTTCGACATTCTAAATTTCCCTTTGAAAATTTGAAGAGTGGAAAGTGTGTCTAAATACTCGGTACAATTGAAGGGTTGAGCTGGAAAATTTTGCGTTGCTGGAGGGAGTTGCAGTAGCCGAGAAAACATAGTGAATATGACCAAATTAGAGAAAAACAAGGTTTTACCAGTTGAATGCAAGAAAAATATAATTAAATGAATGCACACAAAATAGTATGGACACGTGATGTGGCAGATGACGTGGAAAAATGGATGAGGTGGCAGGATGGAAGGGTGATGTGGATATGCTGACTGTCACGCTCGCTTGGTAATCATGCTTGCTTGTCACAAACCAAGGGAGAAACTATTTACCGCTCATGGGGGCAGCTGCGACGGTAAATAACATAGCTCAGTAGTGTTTTTGGGGATGATCCCAACTGTTGATCTCCCGACAACGGTCTCCTGCCAGACCACTTCTGGGAGCACCCACTAGCATATTAACCATCATTCATTTCGTGATTTTGTGTTCTCTGAGTGTGGGGTCCAAATATGACTGACAACATCGTGCTTGAGAGTTGCGTGCTCTTTAAACCTTTGTCTTTTCCACCCTAGGGATTTGGCTTGCCACTACATAATATATTAAAAAGCCTCGCATAGTGGACCTGCACCACCTTGGACCAAAACATTAGAGTTTTTAGAAAAATTACTTACAAAAATCCCATTGACTTCTTTATTATCTTTCTTTTCATTTTTATTTTTCTTTTGCATATATGTTTTTTTTTAATTAATTAATTATTTTTTTTTTTTTTAAAGAGAATGAAAACTAGCTACAACAGAACCCCTGCAATGGATTTTTGTAGATCTAATAATACACAATCCATTTAGAGAAACCAAGGAACAAAACCCATGTCTTCATTTTTACCCAACATGTCTGCATATATCTCAATGAAGGAGAAATTACCATAATGCCTTTTTTCCTATAAAATATAGTAAAATTGATTTTCTAATGCATAAAAATTGCTAAAAATAATTGAAAGAAAATGATAAAAATACATTTTGAGTGGTTTATTGGTCAAAATGAATACAAAATGTGATAAAAGTGGCATGTGATAGGTTTATTTTGATAGAAAAAAGGTTTATTATGATGACTATTTTTCATAAAAAATGAGGACCAACATCTCCCTCAAGGGACATGTCCTCATGCAACAAAATTGTATTACTACAACTAGTAGATCTTGCTTGCTTCCCTTAGAAGTACATCTACACTGGATGTAGATCCCTTTTGAATTTCCTATCTTGGTCTTTGCATGAGCACTGCCACCTTCAAGCTTCTATTTTTGTCCTGTAGCCCCTTCTTCTACTGATACCATTCATATTTTTGTTGTGAAATAATCACATTTTCTTCCTAAAGCCTCTTATTCTCCTCTTTAATTTCATCATTTTCTTCCAAAGCACTCATACTTTGTCTTGTGATTAATTCATTTTGTGTCTTTATGTACCTATTGAATACTTTCATCTCCTCTACTTTCTTATTTAGTTTTATGAATTTTCTTTTCTTCCCCACAATTTATTCTTAAAATTACTTATTACTTTTACCTTGTTTTGACATAGCTCTAGTTATTCTTCTACTATACATAAAACGTCCTTTTTCAACCTTCTATGGTGCTTGTCTAGGCTATGATGTAGGTGGAGGAACCTCATAGGCTTCCTCTTCAATTGACATTCGTTCATCTTCACTAACAATCCCTTCAATAAACTCATTCTCAATTAGGAATTGCTGCCAAGTCTGGCCATATTTTTGTAACTCATATTCCACTATCATCTTAATGAGGTCATGATGATAAAGAATCGTCTTTTCACTCATGGGTTGTTTTTGAATGTTCTTAGCCATTTTTGTAAGGCTATTCAATAGGTAGTAAGGCACATTCACATATTTATCTTTCTTAAGATGTTGCAATAGTATAATGTGATATAGAAAAATGACATTGTACTTACCCTCAAATGTGATATATTTTTGAATCAGGAATACTAGTTCCTTCTGATGCTGTCCTCTGAGATAATTCTAGGTTAATTAATCATGCCAGAGAATCTAAAATGTTTTGTTGTTTTAAGTTTTTTTGGATGATCAATGTTATAAACAGTTAAAGAAAGCTGCTTAAACCTTAACAATGTTGAATATAATGAAAGGGATGATTCTTTGTCTCTAAAAAATAAATTGATTTATAATTGCATGAATAACAAAGTTAAAAAAATTATAACTCACTAAATATTCAAACTAAGTATTTAGCTAATTATAAGACAAAATGCAAGTAAACAATGTTTACAACCCAAACAAAATGTATTTAATTCTATGAAGATGGGTGTGACAATTTATAAATGTAGAGGAGCTTATAATAACAGACAATTTTTAAACTAATCTCTAATATTAATTATAACTTCATAGGTGATTTAAGATAGAATGATATTCAGTTTAATCTTACCCATAGTTCTTCAATAAAACTTAAATACATGAAGAATAACATAATGACATGAAAACATGAGAAAGACTCACAAAGAGACAAACTATTTTAGGCAAATCCAGAATCCTTTCATTAATTCGAAGCAAACCTCCAGTTTGATTACAATTCTGCTTTGAAAATCTCATCCAAGGGTTCAACACTTAATAACTCGAATGAGGAGTTATTTATACAAAAACACTTGATTTTCTAGAAACATCTTTAACAAATTACAAAAATAGTACACAAATATAGGAATCCAAAAACTGTTGAGATGTTGGCACTGTCTTCAAGGAAGTTGTTGATGATCTGCCCCAGAATGTGCTACCTTGCTGTCTGTCAGTTGGTGGTGAAAGTTACTCAATGATTTCACACAAGTGATCCCATCTATCTTCACTTGGTATAGAAAGATTAATTAATTTTCTATAGACTTCATCCACCTCGTTGTACTTTTCAAAAGTAGGCTTATTGACAAAGATATGTTTAATTTCATACTTGATCATTAAATCAAAGTTTAAAGCCTCTAAGAAAGCCTTCCCTGTAAGATGACCTTTGATACTTACAAATTTAGCTTTATCAGTTGCAATTGTATAAAGCTTTTGGCAATATTCCTCCAAACTGATCAATCTGTCATTTGGTGCTACTAGTCTTGGCAATCCTCTTTGATTAAGCAAGTTGAACTTAAAATGAAATCTCTAGACAACAGTTCTCAAAGTCTAGCACTTTGTCTCCAACTGAGTCATAATATTCTTCTTCTGCAAAACTTTCTTAATCTATAAAATGGTTTATGTTATGTCTGCAATCTAAATCTCTTCTAATTCAGCTCTAGTTTTTGAATTCAACACTTTAATCATATATGTGGCCTCATTTGGTTTTTGTTTAAGTGCTGCTCTAACTTCTTCAATAGTTGTTTGGCATCTAGTAATAAGCTCCACCTGTTCAAAAATAATTTGTATGGAGGGCCAAAATTTAGTTATATCTTGACTTATATATGACCAAATCTTTTCCTTAGCTTGGGCCAAGGTCTGAGCCATTAGTGACTCATTTTCCAACTCTTCAATCTTCCCAGTTAGTCTGTGGGTCTTCTGCATCTATTCTAAATAAAGAGTGTCATTCTTTATTTTCCGTGCCTCCAGATTTTTGAATTTCTTCTGAAGTTTTTCATTTTCCTGTCTCTGGAGAGACAATTCCTGTATGATTTTATTTAGATCACTTGTTGTTGATGTAGACTCTGCTATTGCTGATGTTGATTCTCTTGCTATCCCTACCAATGTGATGGGTATAGTTGTGATTGGAGTTATGGCCACTTGTGTAGACTCTTCCTTTTCCTTGAGCAAGCTTTCTATTTGCTCCTCCATCTTCTTTATTTCTATAGTCTACTCAATAATTAGTTTGTGCATTTCTTCTTTATGTTGCTTTCTTTCTTCTATCTCACTGGTTTGAGAATTTGTTGACGATGCTGGACCTGCCAACATTAGGGAATCTCCCCGATATGAAGTCCCAACTAGACCTCACATCGTTTGGTGTAGGAGTCCCATCTAGTACGATGGATCGGTTGCAATTATATTAAATATATTCCTTAGCTCTTTCTTTTCAGCACATGAGAGTGGTCTACTTTGTCTTCGAACAACAAGTTTCGCATGCCTGGTGAGTGCTAGTGTTACTTGTGTCAAGGTTCTTTCACTGCAGAGAGAGAGGGTGGGAGTGAGTCTCAAGTCGGAAGGGATGAAGTCCTAACTCTTTCAGAGACACACAACACAACAGGACATGCATAGCTTCCGAAGGAGCAATCCACACAGATGCAACAGTCACAACACACAAGGGAAGATAGCACGTACGACACCTAGCAGGACAGTCCACGTGAGTGCGACGGTCGTTATAACAAGTTTACATGAAAGGTTCTGTCTGATGTCCTAGGAGGTAACCAACATGGGAAGGAAAATGTTAACAACTTATACGATGCATCATAAATATATGTATTAGAACAACTGAATGAGTTCAATTGTTTAACACAGGTTAAAGCAACATGTATTACAAGTGTTCAAGGTTAATCTTACAAATAGTTACAACACGTGTGAAAATGTGCTTGCCTGTTAATAGGCTTCTAAATTAAGCGAAAGTTCCAAGACACATCGATACACCATTACATCATGAACCCTGACGATGGGGCATTGGATCCACTGCTCACTCAAAGAAAAGATTATAGACTCTCAAGGCTATTTGGGAGGAGCCAAGGTGAAAAGTCCTTTGCATGTACAAATGAGGGCTATTTATAGCCAAGGGTAAAACTGGCCCTTGTGACTGTTCGATGTCCCTCACGACTGTTTGAATTTCATGACTTTTCAACTTTACATGACTCCTTAGATTACAAGTGTTTCTCTTGGATTTCCACATTTCATTACATTGATTTACAACAGTATGGCCCACAGTAGTTATGTGGCCAACACGACTCATGACATGAATCGACATGACAATGCTCGTACACTCATGCTAGTGGTGGTGTGCATGTCGAGTTGCAGTGCTACTGAGTGATGTATTTCCTCTTGGTGTATCACATTTTCACCTCTGCATGGAAAGGTGTGCTGAGTCCTCGATTGTCATTGGGTTCGCTTGATGTTGCATGTGCACATTTCTCCTTTCTTGTACCTTGGCATGCTTGACATGTTCGTCCATTCATGAAAATATCTCCTCGGATGTTCATTCGTTCATCCGTTTGCAAACACATCTTCACATGTTCGTTCGTTTATGAAAATTTCTTCTTGCATGTTTGTCCATTCGCTCGTCTGCGAACACATCTCCTTGCATGCATCATTCGTTTGTCCATTTGTGAACACATCCTTTTTCATGTACTCTCCTTGTTCATCCCATCTGTCATCGCATCATGCATATTCATGTACCTATGTCTGCAATCACTCATGACTAGATGACATCAAATCCATAAACCTCCTAGTCTACCATGATGCATGGTCATTCGCTTTTGGATGCATGTGACCGAGAGAGAGGACAAGGCTGCAAAACTGCATGAGGTAAGTTTCAAGCTGAGATGTGAGCTCTAGGCACTAATGGTGAAAAATGCGCAGAGGTCACTGGGAGACTGAGAAGGACAATCCGAATTAGCAGTTACTGCCTGCGGGATTTGACTTGGCTGGAGGGAAGATTTTCACAATTTCTAGAGGGAAGCAGTGCGGGCAACAAAGGGCCTTGGTAGCAAAAATTGCGCAATTTCTGGAGGGAAGCAATGCGGGCAGCAGAGGGCCTTAGCTCCAAAAATTGCACAATTTTTGGAGGGAGATGGCTATGGGATGTAGGAGGCTTGGCAGCCAAAACTGTGCAATTCCTAAAGGGAGCTGGCAGTGGGCTTTGGGATTGCTGGAGACAAAAACTGTGAAATTGTTGGGAGGCTGACCTACTAAACACCTCTGTGCAATTTCTGAGTTGAGAGGGATGTTGGGTAGCTGAGGGGCTTTCTCATCAAATCTGCATAGTTTTCTGGGTGAGCAACCAGCTGACTATCTGGGTGGCTGGCTAGAAAAACTGCACAATTTCTGGAGGGAGCCAGGGATGGGCACTGGGTGTCTGTTCGACCTGTCTGTGAAATTTTCTTAGTTAGCAAAGTGGGCAAGTTCTGCAGCTTCTATACAATTTTTGAGGGGACTGAGTCCTAGGGTGACTTCCCAGTCAAATTCTCCGGTTGACCAGTAGGAGGGTTGGTTGAGATGGATTACTGAGGAACTTCTGCGTTGTTCTGGATGATAGTCGGTCTGATCAATTTCAGGATTGCGTAGTGGAGGATGCCTGGGAGACAACCTCAAGCTCTGTACAATTCTGGGCAGTAGTACATGTTCATTGAGGGCTAAAATTGCGCAATGCAACTCAACGAAGGTCCGACTATTGGAGGGTGATCCGGTCGTCAGAATTTCAACAAAATGACTAAGTGTGTGAGCGACTGAACTTGTGCATACATGAACTTGTGAACACACACTCAACATGACTCGATGACAAGAAATCTCAAACCATCAAGACACCATAAACTCAGTGTGACTGACTGACGGTGTGAGTGACAAGCACGACACTTATGATAGATCGTTGAACAGTCGCAATAACACTTGCGCGACAGTGCATACAACATCGTGTGTGAGTGAAATAGATGTTTACATAGTGAAAAAAACTCCAACAAAACCTTCAACATCACCAAAACGAGGTCGCAAGCATGACATAGCAATCAACATGCGGAAGACGACAGTTGGTCGAACAAGTGAAAAAGAAGCATGACATGTAGAAGAAACACATAAGATGACTTTTCGTGTTTATGCCCATACATGTTACTGAGGATAGAATGATATGACAATGACAAGTAGTCTTACAAACTCAACTAAGAAGTGTACTTTGAAAGATGTTCCGTACTTACCATACTTACCCTCAAGATGATCATGCATCCAATGAAGTTTGCATGCAGTCTTGATCTTTTCCATTACTCAGTTCCTTGGTCCTTCTCCTCAACTCCTTGGAAGTGATTTCAGCATGTCACCTTTTCCTGTAGTCACTGAGAGGTAGATCTACGCAATTTCAGCGGATAGTGACTACTGCCAGAATGAGGCCCTGGGAGGCCCGTCTACGCAATTACTACATGCAAGACCGACAAGACAAATTGGACAACACTGCATAGTTTTGAGGCTCAAAGCACTGTTTTGGGACAAGGGTCCCGAGAGGCAACCTCTACGCAATTTTAGAGTGCAGTGCAGCTGGACTTCTCTGCACATTTCTAGGGAGCAGTGATGGCTAGGGCCTCTTTGGGCTACGGGGTTTCAGCAGGAAAGGGAGGTTGGTGTCTCTGCATACTGCGGGGTTTCAGCAGGCAAGGGAGGAAGCTTGATGGTTTCAGAAACAAAGTGCATAGTTCCAGGAAGCTGGATGAGGATAGGTTATTTGGGAAAATGGCTAAGTGTGAGATCAGTGAAACATATGCAAACATTGATAGGACTCGAATGTGATCACACACACACACTTAGTGACAGAATGTAGACCATCCAGAATACATAAGACATACTTTTCTTGATGCAACAAACTTCATGATGCGACTGCGTGAGGTGAGTGTGAAACATGTCTATGTGATGACAACCACTAATACACACACAATTCCCTTGAAGCAAGACACCATCCCCTTTGCATGACAAACGACAACCCCTGTGACCAAATATGACACATGCTCCATGAATATGAGAAACTATTAAGATCAAGGAGGGGAGATTGAAATCATTAGCTTACCAATCAAGTGACCAAGGATAATCGATTGTAGGATCCAAGGTAGGCTCTGAAATTTTCATGCGAACCAAAATTTTGGAGGGTGGTTGTAGCCGCTACAACAGGATCCTTTGTAGAAGGTAATTTGAGCTACTTCCAAAGTGTTGTAATGTCTGCATTCTTTTTGCTGATGATGTACTCTACAACTTTAGCATCAATGGGATCATACCCAATCTTGATCACTAAATCTTCTAATGATTTGACCCTATTATCCTTTGCCAAGGAGGATATCTTCTCTATTTTCAATTGTGACTGCACATTTGAAAGAGTTGTTCTTAACTTTGACAGTGCCATGGAAGTGTTAGTCATGGTGGAGAAAAGAATCTCTCTAGATTGCCTATGCATCTCCATTTGGTCGATATGATGTATTTGTTTTGCATCAAAATAAAATATGGTTTTCTTATAATCTGAAGAAGTATTTGGAAAAGGCACTTGCGCCTGTAAGAATTCTGTTTTCATCCTTCGCTTTTCGATGTCAAATTCTATAAACAATCTATGCTGTGAAGTAGATGTCTGCTTACAAAATTGAGCATAGACATTGGCCTTAAGAGTTTCATTCTTTTGCTTAATTTCCATACAATTAGATAAAATATTGGGTTCATCTTGTTCACTTACTCCTGTTGATTGTGTAATCTCTAATAGATTATGTGAAGCTAAAGAGGAGGATGGAGTATTAAGGACATTTTCCTCTGATCCTGTAGAAACCTGTGAATCATCCAAATTAATAATTATTGGCTCTTTTTGACCCTAAATAATGGTAACATTAGGACGAGTCTTTTGTTTCTTCTGATAGATGACAAACTCTTTTGCATTCTTTGTTGAAGATGATGATTCTTCTCTCAGCCTATTTTCCTGATTTATTTGAGAAATGGGAGTCTGAAGGGTAGAAGCAGGTAGAATTTGATCTTCTACTTCCTGAAGTGTGTTCTCCTCCCACTATTCTTGATTCCTGTATTTCTCAATCTTTGGTCTAGGAGTGTGATTATAAGGCATGGTTTTGAGTTCCACCCTTAAATTATAGATTATGTTGAATGGGTCATATGACGATGTAAAGCTTGGTTGGAATCCCATCTACTTGAGAATTGAATATGCTTCATTTCTTGCTACTATGGTATTACATATAATAGGTCCCACTTGGGACTTGATCTTAAACTGAGACTTCCTCTTACCTGAAACAAAGTGAAGCTCATCCATGTTAATCATTTGCCTTGTATGTTCCAGAGAGAAAATTCTCATTGGAACATATTTAGGCAGCTTATAAGGAGCTAGCTCATAGCCATATACCCTTATCTCTGTGTAATTCTAGTAAAGATACCAGTCTCCAGTTTTGGCTTGATCACTCAGGTGCAAGACCCTTTTTATCTCTAAACTAATTATAGGTTCACTCTAGCTATTAAAAAGCTATGCATCTGGATGAATGAAACAGTCAATGAAATATGTAAATTTAAACTCAGTTGAGTTTCTTCTGACCAATGAGGTCCACTGTATAACTAATTGATTGATTTGTTGATCATATTGCTTATGTAAAGTTATTGGTAGCATGTCTCCTTGTTAAAAAAGGAACATATGGACCAATACAGAAGAGTATTGGAACACACCCTTAGTAGTGATATTCATTATCTGTTCATGCATATTTTCAGCCAAAAATTGACTTTAATTATCCATGAATGTTGGCTTGTGCTCTTTGGAGAAGATGGATAAATAACCTAGAATAGGTTCATCTACCCATCGGTCTGTCTAGTAACCTAACAGGAAATAAACTAGGGAGATGATTTGTTTGGCTCTCTCTGGGAACATAGAGGCTGGAAATGGAGGATTCTTTCTGGGAAGCTTAGCATCTTCTCGAAGAAAGATTTCAAAAATTTGAGCTCTTTGGGGGAAAGTGAGTTTATGATATAAATCAATGAGGACAACAGTAGAGAAATGGCTAAGGGAGTCATTCTCAGGAATTAACAACATTTTTTTATGGTCTCAGGTGTGATAAAGATTAGAATGTCTCCATTCTAGGCCACAATGGTTCTTTGGAAGGGATTATACCTAGCTTGACACCACATGACCAGATCAGGGAATAAATGGGTTTGAGGGAACATAAACACGAGCAACAGGGATTCCCATAGATTAATCTCATCCTCTGAATCCTAGTAAGTTTGTCTTAGCCAGTGGTGTAATTCGAACATATCAAATTCACACTCTGTATCAATGATTTTGAAGAACTGGTCTGCTAAGGGGATATGGTCAAGGTCTGAAGTATGAGAGGTTTTAGGATTTTCTTGAGTCAGGGTTTTGCTACCAGAGGGATGGTATTTTCTCTTTTGTCCCATATTATGATAAAACAAAGAGGAAGAGTAACAAGATGCTGATAGGATAGATACATGAACAAAGAAATGTCTCTGTAGACACTAGTGAGCTTGGTATCTTCTTGAAAAAGTAAGCACAATCTATAACAGATTTTAACTAGAGCTGAGCTTTAAAACTTGTAATTTCAAACAGTGGCGATGAAGTCAGAGGAATCGCGTGAAAGGAATGGAGGGTTTATTTATAACAACAAAATGAATTACTGTTAGGATCAAAATGTTACCAAACAAGATTTGGGAGCATTAATGAACAACGGGAGCTTGGTAATGGGTAGGAGTGTAACGGGCATGTAGCAATGGGTATGGACACGTGGGAGAATATGATTAGCAGAGGGAATGCACAGGAAGCGGTGTGATAACCGTTGGCGAGATGATGTGCTGATGTGAGTAGGATGAGTAGATTTCGGGGGGGGGTAGTGGTAGGCGGTATTGAGTAGGGGGAGGGTGTGAAGCTATGAGGTGATGACACATCACACGGGGCCCACTGAAAAGAATACCACTTTTCATAACCCCCCCCCTTTGCCACTAATGCGAAATAGGGGAAGGGATGCGAAATGACTTCCTCGCTATTGATCTGGGCGGGGAAGAAGATCACCATTGAAAGAAAGCTGCTCAATAACGCTTGGCAACAAATGAATTTTTTCATTTTATGACTTTGGAATAAAATCATTTCATATATTTATTACATATAATTAATCATCCTTAAAAAAGCAATTAACTCCTAATTAAAGAAGAATTACTCTATGAATAGGTTCATTTAATGTATCGACCATTTTATTTTTCCTAATTCTATTCTAACCCTACTCTACTACAAATTTTGCATTTGGATGAGTTTTGAGTATATTTGGTCAATTTTTCTTCCTATTCTATCCTATCTAATTCATGTTCAACCAAGATTAAATAATTTGGTGAACTTATTCACTAATCTAGAGACACAAATTTAAATGATTTGATCATGGTTAAACTGTATGATTCAAACCAAAATATTAGGTTGTGGCATTTAAACAAGCTGCACATAAAAACCCTAATTTATTTTTAATACAAATATTATCCTTTCTAGTGGCATTTAAATTTTCTCACTTATACAATTGTTTTTTCTTTTCATGGTGTTTCCTTTCATCATTTTTTTATTGCATTTTCATTCTTTTATTCTATTTTTTATACCCTCTTTTTGTAAACAAAAACTAACTTATGAAAACCAAATATGTTACAACACCTTACATGGATGCTTTAGCCAGGTTGTTGGTATCCCACTAGTCCAATTTGGTTTTGGCTTAGACTTGTTTAAGAATAGTGTCCATTATTCTTCTTCTATTTTCCTGTTCTTGAACCACTTTTATCCATATTGAGCTAGCCTCGTAACTTGTGCAATTTTATATTCACAAAGATGTATGGTCAAATGAACAACATTGGTACTCTCCCCATCAAACTTATGGACAAAGGCATAGATCACCTCAACATTTTATCCATGAAATTTAGTGAAAAACCTCAACCATCCTATTTCTAGATTATTAAAAATTTAGGGTGTAGCTTCATGGTTTCAAATTTTGAAGGCTCTATTCTCACTACCATTTGGAAAATTTGTATAAAACTTATGAAGAGTTTTCAAGTGTAAAATTTTGAGTTTTGAAAGGGTTACCTCAAAGTGATTCAAAAACCAGAAAAAGAAAAAAGAGAAACCTTGTGATGGTACAAAGGTGTTTTATCGAAATAAATAACTCTGATATTGTGTTGTTGTTGCTACAACACACTCCAAATTTTGTCCTATATACAAACTTTGGAGCCTCTTTTTCTCCATGTTTCCAGGTCCCTTTGTGAATAAAATCCAAGTGTCATCTTTTGGTAAGGGAAGTGTCGCACATTGTGAAAGGGAGTTATACCACATATTCACGAGGAAACTTTGGGACTAATGTGTCTTATCTACAACAGAGACATGTATTAAAGTCATTCCAAAAGTTTCATGCACTATTTTGTTACCGTCATCACTTGTTTCACAAAGTGTATCCTAAGTGTCGCACTTGGAGGTAAGTGTTGTTTTGTTGTCATTTCCATGGGTACAATTTTGTTTTGGGTGTTAAGTGTTTCATTGTTAAGTGATTGATAATTTATGAGTTTGTGATCATGTTCAAATCATGTTCCAGTTTAATCTTTCGCCTTGTTGATCCCCACTTAATCAAATTTTGAAGTGTTCCTTGCCCGACCAACCACTCCTCAACTTGCCTCCGTGAACTATGCATTGTGTACTCTCAGGCCCCAGTAAACCACCCTTTACTCCTACAACTGAACTTTGTAGTCACTACCTCTAAGGATTGCACATTTCACATTCACAATGCTCAGTTTCTGCCACCTGTCTCTTAAAACTATGTAATTCTCTCTCCTAGTAAGTCTTCCACTACACATTGCACAGTATCAGCCAACAATTAGGCCTCATTGTCTCCTTGACCTACACAACTACGCAATCACTTGGCTCATTCTTCCATGAACTCCGCATTGTGCAATCACAGTGAGCAAGCCTGCTTCACTGTGACATTGCCTACCTTAACTGTGCAGTTATGTCTCCCATTCCCTTAGCCACTGCACATTGTGTATTCACAATGATCAGACTTCCATCAGTGCCTTCTAAAACTGTGCATTGCACAATCCTTGAGCTTCCTCCTCAGTCCTACGCTATGTCCTGGGTTCAATTAGTGAATTGCATGAAGAAAAATATAGAATAGGATATTTCTAGACTGATTTGGTCTTTTCATGAGTGAATTTCATTTGCAGTTACTGTCTCCTTGACCTGCAGAACTGCACAATCCCTTTGCTCAGTCTTCCCTGAACTGCACATTGCACAATCACAATGGCAACGCCTGCTTCATTATGACATTTTCTCCTTCAACTTTCTAGTTTTATCTCCCAATCCGTCAACCATTGTGCATTGCGTATTCATAGTGATAAAACCTCCATCACTACCTTCTAGAACTGCACACTTCGTAATCCTTATGCCTCCTCCTCATTCCTGCACTTTGTGCCAGGTTTAATCAGTGAATTTCATGAAGAACAAGATAGACTAGGAGATTTCTGGACTGATGTGGTCTTGTCAAGAGTGAATTCCATCTACAAGTATTGTATCTTGACATGAGAAGAAGATGATCAAGGAGGATACCAAGGAGATCATGCAAGAAGATACTTATGAAGTTGGAGAGACAAATATATTTTCAAGCAAGAAGATGAAGGGACACTATATCACGATAAAAGATTAAAGATCAAGATCACAAGAAAAACTCCATATCATCTAGCCTCTTGGAGGAGGAAGATGAAGTACATACAAGACTTATCATGAAGATATAAAGATGGAAACAAAGAAGAGAATCTTGTCATATACATTTTTCAATGAAGTCCATGTCATCAGCGCCAAGTCATGGATTGTCCAAGTGACACATCAAGAGTCATATGTGTCATTGTATTTTCCACATCATTATGGATGTAATTATGTAATTTTCAAAAAAAATGAGAAATGTAAAGAGTGTGGAGTTCCAAAAGTCACTCATAGAATATGAAAACTCATGTAGAAGTCCAAAGGTCTCATAGGAGTTTGAAAAGTCACATGGAATACCAAGAGTCACAAGGGAGGTGGAAAGTTACCTATTTTGTTATATATACACCCTCATAGCTCAAGCAAAGGACTTTTCACCTTGGCTTCTCAAGCTAGGCATAGGAGAGAATAATAGGATTTTGAGAAGAAAGTAGTTGCTTAATGCTCCACTATTGGAACAAGTGTTGTATCAATGTAATGATGTATCTTGGAAATTTCACTAAATAATTCAAACCTCTTGGAGCTAATACACTTTTCATGCATATTTCGTGAATGATTGTGAGACTATTCTTTCATTTTTTACGGTGTATTTTTATACTAATTCATACTAATCAAAATGAACTATTTTGTGGGCTTTAGTATGTATCTTTGAATTGTGTGTCTTTTTCTTTCATGGTAGTGGTTTCTTTATGAACTATTTGGAAATATTTCTAACAATTCTTTCAGATACATGCATGTGTATTTATTAGGATAGTACTATTACTTTTTCCTTAAGGACCAGTTTCATTTTTGTTCTATGAAAGAACCATTATACACTTTAAAATTTAATACATCACAAGGCTAACATGTTTGTTTATCTCGAAAGTAAATGTGTTTCTCTTGCGTCATTTATTGCATCCAAAAATATTTAAGGCAATGGAACCTGGACACACTTTCCGGTTGGGGCTCCTACTCCAAACAATGTGTGGTCTAATTGGGACTTCATATCAGGGAGACCCCCTTACTATTGGCGACTTCCAACAACGTCAACAATTCTCACGATAGTAGGATGGAAACCATTTTATGGGTGAAAACTCAACACATTCTAATAAAGAACCTTCCATGCAAGGAAATAATTATCTGAGCCCAATTGCAACTCATATTTATGAGAAAGGAGAGTTATCTCATCAAGGATCAAAACATGCTTTTGAAGTCATTTACACTTAAACCTATTACCCATCTATTTTCTAGAGCCATTGGATTGCTTCCTGTCACATCTTTTCTTCCTAATAAGCCAATAAAGAAAGAGACAACCCACCATGGTATGTTGGTTTCCTTAGTGAAAGAGTTTGTCAACAAAACCCTTGATGTTTTAAACAAACCTTTTGAAGGGTACATTCCACCACCTATTGGGGAAAATATAGAAAGAGATGAGGAATATTTTCATTTATCTGATGAGGAACAAAGATGTGAACAATGAAGGAGAAGACACTTCATAATCAGAGATTGAGGAGGAGGAATAAGACGAAAACATGGCCAATGACCAATTGGATTGGATTTCCTGAGGGCCCCTTGCTCTTCTGGGGAATCTCCATCACTTACGAAAACACCTAAAAAAATTTCTTACAAACTACCACCCTGGTAAGAAAGCAAAGGCCGAAGATCATATTGATGACTTCTACTTGCATATACATATGCTAGAGGTGATTTTTGGTGATGTTGCTTGTAGGTTATTTCTGTACACTCTAGAAGGTAGAGCATCTATTTGGTATCATAGCCATCCACCTAATTCAATCCATAATTGGAGGAGTTTAAATAGTTATTCTTATAAACATTTGTTGATGATAAAACTCTAGCGATATTACTTAAAGAACTCATAAACCTTAAGAATGGGGGATAAAGAAAAATTTAAATATTTCAATCAAATATTTACATGTATTTTGAAATTTCCCACTAATTTACAACTGCAAGATTCCATCACTAAGGATTATTATACCACTGCCTTGCCTACTAACATTTTTATTTTTGTCAAGTGTTCTGCAAAAGATATTATGGCTCTTAACTTTGCAGAAACAGTCACCATTGAGAAGGACTTAAAGTATATTGGGAATATTTCTAATCATGAAGAAAGACGCAAGTAAAAAGTCCCAAGCCTCTTCCACCAAAGCTAAACCTAAAGATCCTTTTGATATGGAAAAATTGACTAAATATTTGAATTTGTTAACCAACAGAGTATTAAAACTCGAGAAATTCAAGTGAGTCATATAACAACAAGTATTTTAAGCCATTTTTTAAAAAAAAATTCAATCAAATGGCTAAGTCTACTCAAATATCCAATGTTGTGTTCAATGTAGAGAACTTGGGCATGGAAAACTACTGTAATTTTCACCGAGAAGCACATACCTTTAATGGAAGCACAATATGAATGTTGTAGTTACAAATGTCATAGAAATATTGTCAGCAGAAGATAATTTGAAGCAAACATAAGAGATTGATGAACCTGCCTCGATAAAGGAAAAATCAAATGTTGGTGATTCAATCCTCATTCTTGATCTTACATTAGTGATAAAAAAATTGTTGGGAAGCCCCCAACAGGGGATGTTCCTCCTCAACAACCCGTTAAACAATATAAATTGAGGAGTAAAGGATCGGTGCCTGAGAAATATGTGAGAAAGAAATTGTTAAGAAAGCTATTATCTCCTAGTAATCCTACTCAGGGCACTTGGAATGAGTCCAGGAGTATACAATCACATAAAAGTGCTTTTGAAAATAATAAGAACAAGTCTGCCACCCCTAAGGTATCAAAAAACATTACACCACCTACCACTTCAGCACACACTGCTCAAGATGAAGATATTGATTATAATATTATTGTAGATATGAATAAGGCTCATGCAAATATTTCTATATATGAACTAGCCAAGATAGCAGGGCAACGTGATTTGATCATCTAAGCATTTGCAACTCAACCTCTATCAGGTAGAATGGTTTCTTCTTCTTAAGCCTCATTCGGTAAGATCCCAACCATCCTCGAATCGGTTGTTAATGCAACTAACGTAAATTATAAGTCCACTTGCCAACCTTTTCTTTTAACTTTTGAGATCTTTAATTATAGTGTCCATAATTACCTAGGTTATTCTAGTGCACCTGCAAATTTCATGCCTCTATCTATTCCACAAAAAATCAATGCTAAATGGGAAACATCAATGCTAGAGTCATTCGGTTAGATAGATCTTTAGTATAGATAATTGGTGAACTTAATAATGTTATAATAAATTTATCCTCAGACCATAGATTTCACCAATGTATTGATATTTCCATTGTGTACATTCGAGAAGCTTATGGCTTTCTTTTGAGTAGATATTGGTCTAGCAAGTTGCATGGATACTTTGCTATAGACTAGTTGCATTTGTGGTTTTCATATAAGGGAAAAAAATTCAAATACATGATGAGATTGAACATTTTATGAAACATACTATCACGACACTTGAAGCTTCTAATGAGCCTATCAATTATGCACAAATGAGTTTTGGAAATTGTTTTCTAGAGGCTGATCATGGAAGTTATATTGTGCAACCTTCACTTGTACCATCAGATACACAGTTGGAACTCCTTCCTTGCAATCCAACTGGTGCTTATGATTTTATATCCCGCTCCTTTCCTGGTCTTCTCTTTTTATATCCCTTCTCTATTACTTGGACTTCCAGTTCTTCCCCTCGGTTGCTTCTGCACCTTCCCAGCCCCTTGGCTGCCTTTGCCTCCCACTGCCACCTTGCCGCAACTCTTGCGCAACTGCTTGTTCTGCCAGCCAACCGATGCTGCCATTTGTTTCCCTCTCGTCCCTTGGTCAGTCAAAATTGGTCAAAACCTTTTCAAAATTTAAATGAAGGCCCCAACCACAATTCCTTAACTCGTCCCCGAGTCAAGTCATTTCATCCTCTGTCGGTCCTGCTGATCCTGTAGGTGGTGGCTGCGCTATTGCCTGCTCTGGTTCTGTTGTCGGATGTGCAGGTGATTCTTCTACTTCGATCATTGCTTGCGAGGTGGCATCTGATTTTGTTGCGCCTTCTTGCTCCTGCAGTTCCCCCGTTCCAAACAAAGGCTCCAACTCCGGGATAGAGGTCGTTTTGTGCTGCCTAAAAACTATGTAATTTTGAACGGCGGTGTCCCATCAGGCGAGAATTGCATCAGCAACTTAAGTAAACATTATGGCCAAGTGCGACATTAGTTTAGTTGGCCCCTGGATTTTGATGTCACTCCATTGATACCCACTGGAGTCACACACATCCTTCAGAAGTAACACCTGCATTCAGACTAGTGGCTACAGATCCCTGATGATCTTCTTCGTCTGTGCAAACTCCTCCTCTATACTATCACCCTGAGCCTGGAGGGTGTCCATTTGATCGTTGATTTGCTGCAATTGGGCAGGGTCTATGCAGTATTTTGTGCTGGCAAACAGAGTCTATATTTGCTCTCGGAGTGGGTAGACCAAGTGGTTATTCAGTGCCAGGCTACCAGACCAGTCATGGACCTTGTTCATCAGCTAAGGCTTTCTTCTTGGCTTCCAGCTCCCTAACCTTCCCCTCAATCTTCCTTGCGTAAATTGCTATTGGATCATGTAATGCAGATCACACCGTCTCCAATTTCCTCTTCATCTCAGCATTGCTAGCTGCCAGGTGTGAGCATGCTGCCTGGATGTGGTCGCAACAACTGACCAGTGTGAAATTATCCATGTTTGTCAGTACTTCGGCATCTACCTTGGTGATGGTTGGCCATAATGATCTAAATCGCTGTGTGACTTGGTCGACCTAGGCCTGCAATCCAGTGTTTGCTTGTCACAGGTGATCACGCTCGTCGGTCACCATCTGTAACTGCTTCGCCTGCCGTTCATGCTCCTAGGCTAGGTCCTCATGGAGCATTTCAGCTCTATGTGTTGCCTGCTGAATAAATGAAAATAACTAGGCTGACGAACAGTGCTAGAGCATCTCAGCCTGCATGGTGCTAGGGTCTGGGAACTGTTGCTATAGCGGTAGGCCACTGGCAATGGATTTGTTGGCATGGGAGGTAGGCTGTTGGGTAGCGGAGGTCCCGCGTAACGGTTTTGGGGCTTAAAGCCTAGAAGTTAGGAAAATAATATTGTAAATCTCCAACATGTGCGAAGCACGAAATGTAATAGGTCGATTCAAGGGGTTATCTACCCAAAAATAATATAGAATAACTGGAAGTAGGTCGATCTGCCCATGGTCTGCGGACCATGGGAATGTATAAATAGAGTGAGGCTCTAAGGGCAGAAGGCAGTTTTTGGTTCTAGACTTCGATCTAATGTATTATGGGTTGGTGAAAGTAATCAAAGTTCTGCGTCTATAAGTTCGAGTTGAGAGGGTTAGTAGGTAGATAGAGGCTCCACAACTGTGTGAACGGAGGCCTGATAGAGTCCGCATCTATGTGCGCGGACCCCTGCAGCTGTGTGCGCTGGGCAGAAAGAAGGTTGTACTGGAAAGAAGATATTAATAAAGATAAGTTGTTTCTGAAATATCGTGGATCTGTTGTATTCGGGTTTATGCATCTGTTATATGAATTTATATCTTTTAATGATTGCGCACACTGGGTTTATTGTTAAAAGACTATATAAGAAGATCAGATCTATAATAATTTCATTAATAAGAACGTACACCTGCGCGGATCTAGTCCAGAGTGGCGTGAGGCCATAGAATGGTTCGCGACCCCTCCAGACCACATCAAGACATCCCAAGGGTGCAGAAACCTGGTTCCAACACCCTCATGTGCTACCTTGGGTGAGACCTCAGTCCGCGCTTCGTGGGCTGTTGCCAAAAGGGCCGGTAGCTGCGGGATTTGTTTGGCTAATACCTCTTCCGAACTTGGATCAGGGCCCAATAAGCCAATAAATGGTTCCGTTGCCGGGACTGGGATCTGCCTAAGGGATGGTTGATGTCGGGAGTTTGGAACCCTACGAAGAAAGAGATTGAAGATTGATTGGATCAAAAGTGGTACAAGTTCGTAGGTGGCCTTAGTAAACCTATGCACAAACCAGAAGTTTAGCATGGCGAATGCAATCAAGTTGCCCGTATTCAAAGGAGCAGGAAGTGAAGATCCAAAACAATTTTGGTTTGTAGTAAGGGTAGTGTGGGAAGCACACGAAGTTATGGATGATAATATTAAAAAGGCTACCCTGGTAAGTGCACTACAAGATCATGCGCTGACTTGGTATATTAATCACTGTAGCGATCACCCCAATGCTGGAATAGCATAGATTCGAGATGCACTAAAAAAGGAGTTTAGTCGGCCGAAATCAGAAACGCAGTCAATTATAAGATTCAAGGAGATCGTGATGCTGCTAGGAGAAACCCCTTAGGATCTGGATCAGAAATTGAAGAGTACGATCTGAGAAGCTAACATGACGCTAACGGATGCACAGCACCACGCGTGGTTTGTGGCGTCTTTAACGCCACACCTGAGGACAGCGCTGTCATAGCAGAAGATCTCGACCCAGGTTGAAGCATTAGAAATAGCGATGAGGTTGCATGAGACTCCAATATAGGATCCTGGGTTGGGAGTTTAGCAGATCCATGCGCAAATACAAAGTCTATGCTTGGAAATGCAGAGTCTGAAACAAGAAAAGGTGCCCAGTCCAAAAGTACGCGAGGAGGTGTGGTGTGTAAAGTGTAAAGGCGAAGGCCACGATAAGGATCATTGTCCGATATTCACAAACTACTTGACACCAGGGGGACCAATGCCATTGTGACCAGAGGCATAAGCGGGGCCAAGCGCAGCACCCTTGCTCTGGTGCGCAATCTATCAGGTGGGTGGAAAGCACAACACGGACAAATGTCATCTACTGCAAAAGTTTACCCAAACCCCCCAACAACTATTTTGCAATTTTTTCATATCGGTGGGCCACGATGAACGAGATTTCCGTAGTTATGAATTACTGATGGATCGCACTCCTACCTACAGGATGCAGAGAGAGGCACGAGGTTAGGATCCAGCCACAGCGATAGCGCGCGGTGGGTTCCAAGGGTGAGGACGAGGATGGGGAATGGGGCCAGGAAGGGGCGCGGGCAGCTAATCTGTTACAACTGCGGAGGACCAAGGAACTATGCACGAGATTGTACCAACCCAACCAAAATATCGTGCCCTTACTGTGAGCAGTTCAAAGATGAAATGATAGATTGCCCCACACTGATAGTGCAGATTCGTGAGAAAAGGGTAGCACAACCTATAGCGACATAGAACGTCCAGATGATGAGGTCTGAAGTGCGCGAGGAAGAATCTAACGTGAACATGATGCTTAGAAGCGGCATGGCCACAGGGGAGGATAAGGGGAAACTAACCAAGGAAGACGCAGGAGTTTGCAAGGAGACATGTCTGGAAGCTAGGAAGAGCTTTGCAGAGGTCTCTACCCTAGGTAGTAAGGATCAACTTGAGCCGGAAAGGGATCCCTCGATGCTAACTACCTTTTTAGAGACATGCATGAAATTGCTTCGTGACAATAGGTCAGTTAAAGGATTATAAGAGCTGATAAATAGGTGGCAGGGTCGAGTGAACCTCGTGTGGTCTGCAAATTCAGGAAACATGCTTCACGTATGTTATGGCCAGCAACAACCCCCCCCTAATTCAGCCTAAAATTAGTCATGATGATAGATTGAATAGGGGACCCTTAATTAATTTTCGAAAAACAAAGACTTCTTTTTGAAATTACAAGCATAAAACGTAGAAAAAAGGTCCTTGGACGATTTAAGCCTAAACCTATGTTCATAAAAGCAAATCTCTAAGAGTGCATCACGAAAAAGATAAAGAACACCATCGTTCCCTCTCTAAAAAACGCCAATATGCGCATCGCCTCGGCATTAATGAACAACATCGCATCGCAATACACTAGCCTCCATAAAGAAAAACTGGTAAACCCGCCGACCTGCGATCGTGCGATCGCGCGATCGCACATCAGAGAAACTAGGCGAAGTACGTTGGCAAGCATTGAATTGTTGCGATCTGCGATATGACAATCTGCGATGTTGTGATCACTACCGTTTGCGATCGCGCGATATGCGAGGATGCGCTAGCAAGTCATAAAAGCACCTCGGTACGACTCTTTCGGGCACGCCACCCAAAGAAAATCCACTTACCATTACCTAACTTGGAAATTATGTGCATTTAATGTTAGTAATGAATTAGTTGTCAGTTATTAAGTGGCATGAAGATGCGTGCCTTAATGCGGATTTTGCTTCACGTAAGGTGGCGTATCTAATCTATCTTTTGCATTAACCGCCTTCCCATCACCTTTCTGATCGATCTTTCCATTTCGCTCTTAACTTGCAGGAGCAAAGCTCGAAGGCAAAACCGAACAGAAACGCTAAGCGAGATGGGGAAGAAGAACAAAGCTCAAAGCTCAGAGGCAAGGGAAAAGACCAAAGAGATGGCGCCCCTCTACATAGATACTGCATGCAATAAGGATGCGGGCATCTTAACCTGGGAAGGCATGTAAAGGATATTGGAGGAAGAAAATCCGAGAATAATCAAAGTAACTCCTGCTGTCCCGGATGCTTTATGTTCTTCAGAAGCATCCCTGGAAGACCTAGCATGCTCTTTCCTCCACAGAATAGCAGCAAGGCCGAAGATCCTGCCATACACAGACATGGTCAAATGGATACTAGATGATGCGGAGTTGCACCAGAGACAGTTCAAAGCCTAGGGACATGGGATCATAGCAGCGTTCGCAGCTCAAGACCTAAGGCTCATGTATCATTTACCTGAGCCGCAAGCGACCTACAATGCAGAGTTCGTTACGAAGTTCGTAGCAGAAAATCCCGACTTATCTGATACTACTAAGGAGTGGTCAAAAAGAGACGAGCCATTGAAGAAAGATAAGAACGGTATGTATAACACTGGTTCTCTTACTTCTCCATATTGTTTCGCAGCAGCTATGCTATGTAGAATATTCGGTAAGCTAGATATCAATAAATTTTCAACCGAATGGCTACCCCTGATCGATGCTGCGACTAACTCTGAGATAGTGGATTGGGCCAAAATCCTTTCTGACACTCTGTACATAGCGGTCCTCCACTACCGTTCTAAAAGATCCCACTCCCAAAGAGTCTATCCGCCTTTTTATTTGTCTGCCTATATAATGGATTATGTCTGTCTTGTATCCAAATTCCCTACCACGGGTTGGCAATGGACTACCCAAGACCCACTGCCTATTCATGTCTATCATAAAATTCTGTGGGATTCCCAGTTCGCCCCCCATTTTTACCAGATTTGCCATGGACTTATATTACCCATACATAGGATAATATACAATAAAGATCCCCCAAGATGCTCTCCCGAGGCACAGAATGACATCACCTCCATCGCAAGATGGTTTGGGGAAGAATGGTTCACCTATATCCAAGTTTTTGGAAGCACAGAACCCCCGCATGTCCTACCCTTATATATCCCAGATAAATTGTTGGCCCGAGAAATCGCTTATCAGACTTGTTCTGAAGGTGGTTTAACTAAGGACCTAAAGAACAAAAAGAAGGCCATTTGGCCTCCATTCCCAGTCACGTGTGGGGTTTTCTCTTTATTCGATGTAGGGCACGCTTTTGGTGAGGTGGAGAATGTGACGTGTCTCCGACTATTTAAACTCCCACCAAGGCCATTCGACCCAAATAAAATTGCCCAGGAATTTACAACTAGCGTCAGGATAAGTGTGTTCTCTGGACAGAAAGATCTGTTTGACGATCTTTTCCAAAGAAAGAACTCGCTCGAAGAAGTTTTGCAGGAAGCACGATCGAGGCTGTCCCCGGACGACTTCCGGAGATTCACATTGTATAGAGAAAGAAGGCTGCCTAACATTCCACTGGAAGGACTGCGGATAGCTGCCAGAGAACCGACTCCAAGCGTCAACCTCAGTGAACACTCCAGCGCCTCCAAATCTGATTCCAGCGCCGTGCAAGAAATATCTCCAGATCTTGAAGAGTCTGTCCGCAAAGAAGAAAGAAACGAAGAAACAATCAAGGACACAACTCAGTCAAGTTCGATGGCTCAGCAGCAAGTTGCCGCCTCGTCATCAAGAGAAGTTCCTCCCCCCGTCACCGAAGCACCTCTTGTCACAGTATAATTAGATAAAGAATGGGAGACCTTCAATGAACTGATTAATCTTGAAGGTCAGGTCCCGAAAACACCCGTGGACAACACGCAGGTGGCGCAAGAGGTCCTCTCAACCATCGTCAGTAGCACCACAGAGATGGAGCATCTTCCTATCACTCCATCCTCAGAACTTCTACTTAGCGTAGAAGAGATCCCTCCACTGGACGTATTCTACAGCCCACAACACAAGGCAGTTGTAAGGAGACAAAGAAAGAAAAGAAAGCTTGCGGACGCACTAGCTCAAGATGTTGAACACCTAGATGTCTTGTGGAAAGATCCGAATAGCAATCCAACTGAAAACCTCACTAAGTTGTCTTAGATTGCAGGAGCATATGCTTCTGTGACCATCAACAAGGCCTCTGAAGTTCAGCAACTTCTAAAAGAACGCGAGAGTCAAATACAACTGCTGCAACAACAGTTGCAACAAGCCAATATAAACGCTGAAGCTTCCAAGCAGCTTGAAAAACTACAAGAAGACTTTCGCCAGATGCAGCTGAGCCACCAAAGAAATATTGAAGAAAAGGAAAAGCAACTGCAGACGGTGCAAGAAATGCACAAGGATGAACCCAAGCTGACAGAATTTATTTCAGAGTCCATCAGCTTGAACAACCAACTGTCACAGCAACAGGAGGACATGGTACGTAGAATATCACAGTGGAGGGATTTTTGTGAGCTGAGCGACAAGATCACCAGCCAGGTAGTGGAACTACGGAATGACTATGACCAGGCCAACAAAAGAGTAACAGAATATCTGGCTTGGAAAAATGACGAGGAAGGGAAGAAAGCAGGGGTGCCTAAGATTAATGAAAATCACAAAGACTTACTCTTCAACAAATGGGACGAGCAAATAACACAGGCGGAGCATGCAACAGAGTCAGCGGCAACACAGGCGACCATACTTATCGATTGTGTAAATGAAAATTTGCACAGAGCTAATTTGATTTCAGAATCCACCCCGGGATACTTACCAAGTGCGTTACAGCTGGGAGCAGAATGGAAGCAGAAAGCAGAGGCAAGCGGGAAGACAATTCAGGCATTGGCTAGGTTAAACTGGGAAAGTTACTGGACTTACTTATTTAAGCCTCACAGCCAATGCATGACGGTAAGGTGCATCATGAACGTGGCCGAGAAAGTAGCGCGAGCTCTTATGGACGCTGTTTTCGCAGCCCAACTAAGCACGGAAGTCGGCCAACCGACTCTTCTCAAGCCCATGCTTGATAACTGCAATTTCAGGGACCAGATTAAGAAGTAATTTCAATTTGGAAAGTTGTTTTTCTTTTTGTTTTACGGAATTAGAAAAAGGGCGGTCATTTGAGAGCCGTATCCTAAATTTTGTAGTAATACTATTATTAGGATTAGATAGTAGTATTTGAACCCTTCTCATTGCATTGGAGAAGGGTCTAGAAATTTGTCAAAAACTTATCCTCAGAACATGCACTTCTGCACCCTCAGAGGAGGTTTTGATGAATGGAAGGATCGTGATTTATTTATGTTTGCATTTTTATGTCTGCTACTGATGTTGCACTTCTGTACTCTTGGTAGACGTTAAAAGCAAGTAGAGGTAGATCGTTATTGTTTGAAATCTATGAGTAAGAATTAGTCATCAATGGTACTTTTATCTCTTGATTGATTTCTGCTTGTATTCTTAAAGCGATATACAGCTGACATTGTTTGCATGTTGATCTATCAATATATAAGTTATCATTTGGCACTTCTGTATGGTGGATTTATCTATTCATGCTTAATATGCGAATGATTTGATTATGCGATGCGCTGTTCACAACCGCTCTGCCTAACTTCTTATGCAGAATGGTTTATCTTTATTGATATATATTCTGACATCAGTTGAATGATCTTTATTACCAGCTGCTGTTAGAAATCTTTCTAGATCGCATAACAAAAGAAACATCCCGGGTTAATGTAAATTCTGTGTGTTGTTTTCATTTGATTATAGTAATTTAGATTCAAGTTTGCAAGATAGATTTACAGTAGTTTTAGAACATTTCTTAGAAGTAACCTAACCCAAAATTCCACATACACACACATACACATCCCATGCATCGGGAAGCTGGTCCCGTTATCCCCAGTCGGACCCGCTACTCCAAACGGGCAAGGAGCCGCCAACCAGGTTCCGGACCGGGTGGGTATCCCCCTTGTTGTTGACCCGACTTCGGAGCCCTCAACATTTCTGGTGCTAGAAGGAGGGCCTGAGCCTATTGTCTGTTGGAATATTTTTAAAACTAAAAGAGGATGTCTACTCACAGAATTCCCATTTGGAGTTGCATCGATGTTCCTACATCTTCCAACACTCCACCGGATGTGGTAAGACTATTTTCTCAGGTAAAATTTAATGGTGAGGATAAATCTTCTGCATTTCATCACGCCTTACAGTTCATTCATAGAGTCTCTAGTGCTGATATTCGGAAAATTGACGAAGGCGTTTTGTGCAGGATTTTTACTCTCACATTCACAGCAGAAGCTAGGAGATGGTGCAGAAACCTCCCAGCTGCATCAGTCCACAGCTGGGACCAACTCGTTAAAGCTTTCATCTTGGAATTTGATTGCTATGAATACGACCAGGTGTATGATGAAATCAACTATCTGCGAAAACAAGATGAACCCGTAAGGGATTTCAATATACGATTTCATCTTAAATGCCTACAATATGATCTTGAGGATGAGCTCACAGATGAAGAATCTTCGGATTATGATGAGGTTTCCCTACCTCCTGTACCTGAACAAACAGAATTTAGCCTAGGAGTTTTGCATGCTTTGACATCAAAGGAAGAAGGCGAAAGTACTGAAGAGGAGAGCACCCTGACACCAGAAGACGACTTTAAAATAAAGTCAAACAGTATTCTTTCGAATCAAATACTGATGCCAAGGTTAGATCCATCCACCGTTTCTCTTTCGAAAAGTATTGACGAAAAAAGGTATGATCTAAGGCCTGATACTTATTGTGGATCTGATGAACGAGATTTATTTAATGATTTTAAATGCATTTTTTCAGATCCACACTTTTCTCTTTACCCTGATGTTTTTAGTAGTAACGATCTTCTCCCTCATAATATCAAGTCTATTCCATCAGAAGATTATTCAAACAAGACATCTTTGGGTTTCCGAAATGAAGAGACCAATATATCACAGCCTACGATTTATACCAAACAAGAGCTGCCTCATCTCCCTTGTTTAAAAACGCATAATGAAAAAAAGGAACATAAGGAAAATGGTAAAGTCTTTCGAGATAGTTGCTGCAATAACTGTGATAATGTCAAATTGTCACAAGTAACTCAATTAGGGTCAGATCATAAGAAACATCTTAAAACAGAAGCTATCCCATCTAGCCCTCATCTCAAAGCAAAATCCCATTTGAATGATTTTACTATCCACGACGATGCTCCTATCTATGATTCCTATCTATGATTCATATCCAGAGGAGGTCTCCATCCCTGATCGCAATCATGATTTAATTCCTAATTCGTAGAACCCGGCCAGTTCTTGTGAAAAGCAGAAAGTTACAATTAACTCCCAGATGTGCGACGCCACTGTATATACAACTACCCAACTTTTTCTTTTTCGCTTACGTTCCTTTTGTACAAAATCGGACTTCTTTTTAAAAAAACTCCAAAATTTTGACAGACTAGATTTTGGCGATTTATGTAAAAAAACTTTCATTTCAAGCGATATCGCTAAAAATTCAGAATTAACAATCAACGGGTTGCAGGCCATTGAAATTGAAGAACCTATTTCACGGTTCGGCTTGTTATCCTTACTATTGAAAGATCACCCATTTACAAAAGAAATTCATCCCAATTTTTGTGATCCAATAGGTATTCAGTTGGAAGAAACCTATCATAAGAAGATAAAATCAGACAAGATTCCAACTAGATTCACGGTTCCTTACCCCCTAACCAATAAGTTCTACCCAAGGGGAATTCAATTCATTTTTTTTATGCTCGGGCGATTTATGCGGCTAGGAATAATAATGAATCGTTGGTTCCATTGGAAATACCATTTTTCTTAGCTATTCCCTGTACATAATTAGAGTAGGAGTAGTGTTAATTTAGATAGGATATTAGTTTGCTTCCAATAAAGATAGGCAAATTCAGTCGTATTCTCCACATGACCCTAGATAACAATTGCCTATCCAAAATAAAGTTTGTTCTGGCTAAACAGTATTTGACGGTTACCGAAGAAACCTTGTCTCTGTTAAAGATTTTGGAATTTCGGCTCTTATGAACAGCTAATCCTGGGAGAGTCTGGCCTTTATTATCAATAGATCTTTAACCCAGATATGATGTTAAAGTTCAAACCCAGAAATTTTTTAAAGAAAGTTATCTCAGCGAGGAATTCGTTTTAGATCAGCACAATGAAAGGTATCAATATTAGAATAAAGATTCTCTGTAAAAGCAGCCATTATCAAAAGCAACCCTATCATTGTCGTCCAGAACTTTCTTAAGGAAAGAGAATTTGACTTCCTCCCTGCTAAAGGAAAATGCAACGTTTAGAGAAATGACCCAGAAAGATGCTATATCTCAAAGAATAAGAGGTCTCATCACGAGCCGACTTATCATAATCACAGATGTTATAACTTGCTGACTTTGCCAAAACTGTCTACCAAAACAGGGCAACGACTCAAGATTGTTGCAATCAAAAGACAAGGGGTCTCATCACGAGCCAGCTTGTTCAGCAAAAGTATAAATCGAGTGAATGACTGTGTCATAATTTGGCCACCAAACCAAGACATTGTTCTTTAGAGAATAAAAAAAAAAAAAAAAAAAGCATCAGCAAAGGTATATTTCTTTTGAAAAAGTTGTAAAAAACCCAAAGCTGGATAAAGGATCATTCCTGGATAATAGGTAACCCTGTCGAGGCTATGGACGCCTGCTGGCAGCAGTGGCTCTACCGGTGACAAAAGGGCATTCTTAAAAAGGGGTTGATACATAAGAGAACTCTTTATTTCTATGTCTTAACAAGACCAAGTAGTAACTGATCTAAACTCGGAAAACAACCTGGGAATGCAAGTAATTAAAATAAGATGGGGATAAAACAAAACATCATTGATGCCTTGAAGTATTGATTGTTGTTATCTTTTTATAATAAAGTTCCAATTCCCTGAGGAAATTTTAGAAGAAAAGTCCGAAAACATCAATAGAAAAAGAGCAGAGATAACTAGTTCTCCCAAGTGAATCGCCAATTGTTGTGGCCAGCGACAACCCCCCCCTAATTCAGCCTAAAATCAGTCATGATGATAGATTGAATAGGGGACCCTTAATTAATTTTCGAAAAACAAAGACTTCTTTTTGAAATTACAAGCATAAAACGTAGAAAAAAGGTTCTTGGACGATTTAATCCTAAAACCTATGATTCATAAAAGCAAATCTCTAAGAGTGCATCACGAAAAAGATAAAGAACACCTTCGTTCCCTCTCTAAAAAACGCCAATATGCGCATCGCCTCGGCATTAATGAACAACATCGCATCACAATACACTAGCATCCATAAAGAAAAACTGGTAAACCCGCCGACCTGCGATCGTGCGATCGCGCGATCGCACATCGCAGAAACTAGGCGAAGTACGTTGGCAAGCATTGAATTGTTGCGATCTGCGATATGACAATCTGCGATGTTGCGATCACTACCGTTTGCGATCGCGCGATATGCGAGGATGCGCTGGCAAGTCATAAAAGCACCTCGGTACGACTCTTTCGGGCACGCCACCCAAAGAAAATCCACTTACCATTACCTGACTTGGAAATTATGCGCATTTAATGTTAGTAATGAATTAGTTGTCAGTTATTAAGTGGCATGAAGACGCGTGCCTTAATGCGGATTTTGCTTCACGTAAGGTGGCGTATCTAATCTATCTTTTGCATTAAACGCCTTCCCATCACCTTTCTGATCGATCTTTCCATTTCGCTCTTAACTTGCAGGAGCAAAGCTCGAAGGCAAAACTGAACAGAAACGCTAAGCGAGATGGGGAAGAAGAACAAAGCTCAGAGCTCAGAGGCAAGGGAAAATACCAAAGAGATGGCGCCCCTCTACACAGATACTGCATGCAATAAGGATGCGGGCATGTCAACCTGGGAAGGCATGTATAGGATATTGGAGGAAGAAAATCCGAGAATAATCATAGTAACTCCTGCTGTCCCGGATGCATTACGTTCTTCAGAAGCATCCCTGGAAGACCTAGCATGCTCTTTCCTCCACAGAATAGCAGCAACACCGAAGATCCTGCCATACACAGACATGGTCAAATGGATACTAGATGATGCGGAGTTGCACCAGAGACAGTTCAAAGCCCAGGGACATGGGATCGTAGCAGCGTTCGCAGCTCAAGACCTAAGGCTCATGTATCATTTACCTGAGCCGCAAGCGACCTACAATGCAGAGTTCGTTACGAAGTTCGTAGCAGAAAATCCCGACTTATCTGATACTACTAAGGAGTGGTCAAAAAGAGACGAGCCATTGAAGAAAGATAAGAATGGTATCTATAGCACTGGTTCTCTTACTTCTCCATATTGTTTCGCAGCAGCTATGCTCTGTAGAATATTCGGTAAGCCAGATATCAATAAATTTTCAACCGAATGGCTACCCCTGATCGATGCTGTGACTAACTCTGAGATAGTGGATTGGGCCAAAATCCTTTCTGACACTCTGTACACAGCGGTCCTCCACTACCGTTCTAAAAGATCCCACTCCCAAAGAGTCTATCCGCCTTTTTATTTGTCTGCCTATATAATGGATTCTGTCTGTCTTGTATCCAAATTCCCTACCATGGGTTGGCAATGGACTACCCAAGACCCACTGCCTATTCATGTCTATCATAAAATTCTGTGGGATTCCCAGTTCGCCCCCCATTTTTACCAGATTTGCCATGGATTTATATTACCCATACATAGGATAATATACAATAAAGATCCCCCAAGATGCTCTCCCGAGGCACAGAATGACATCACCTCCATCGCAAGATGGTTTGGGGAAGAATGGTTTACCTATATCCGAGTTTTTGGAAGCACAGTACCCCCGCATGTCCTACCCTTATATATCCCAGATAAATTGTTGGCCCGAGAAATCGCTTATTAGACTTGTTATGAAGGTGGTTTAACTAAGGACCTAAAGAACAAAAAGAAGGCCATTTGGCCTCCATTCCCAGTCACGTGTGGGGTTTTCTCTTTATTCGATGTAGAGCATGCTTTTGGTGAGGTGGAGAATTTGACGTGTCTCCGACTATTTAAACTCCCACCAAGGCCATTCGACCCAAATAAAATTGCCCAGGAATTTACAACTAGCGTCAGGATAAGTGTGTTCTCTGGACAGAAAGATCTGTTTGACGATCTTTTCAAAGGAAAGAACTCGCTCGAAGAAGTTTTGCAGGAAGCATGATCGAGGCTCTCCCCGGACGACTTCCGGAGATTCACATTGTATAGAGAAAGAAGGCTGGCTAACATTCCACTGGAAGGACTGCGGATAGCTGCCAGAGAACCGACTCCAAGCGTCAGCCTCAGTGAACACTCCAGCGCCTCCAAATCTGATTCCAGTGCAGTGCAAGAAATATCTCCAGATCTTGAAGAGTCTGTCCGCAAAGAAGAAAGAAACGAAGAAACAATCAAGGACACAGCTCAGTCAAGTTCGATGGCTCAGCAGCAAGTTGTCGCCTCGTCATAAAGAGAAGTTCCTCCCCCCGTCACCGAAGCACCTCTTGTTACAGTAGAATTAGATAAAGAATGGGAGACCTTCAATGAACTGATTAATCTTGAAGGTCAGGTCCCGAAAACACCTGTGGACAACACGCAGGTGGCGCAAGAGGTCCTCTCAACCATCGTCAGTAGCACCACAGAGATGGAGCATCTTCCTATCGCTCCATCCTCAGAACTTCTACTTAGCGTAGAAGAGATCCCTCCACTGGACGTATTCTATAGCCCACAGCACAAGGTAGTTGTAAGGAGACAAAGAAAGAAAAGAAAGCTTGCGGACGCACTAGCTCAAGATGCTGAACACCTAGATGTCTTGTGGAAAGATCCGAATAGCAATCCAACTGAAAACCTCACTAAGTTGTCTCAGATTGCAGGAGCATATGCTTCTGCGACCATCGACATGGCCTCGGAAGTTCAGCAACTTCTAAAAGAATGCGAGAGTCAAATACAACTGCTGCAACAACAGTTGCAACAAGCCAATATAAACGATGAAGCTTCTAATCAGCTTGAAAAACTACAAGAAGACTTTCGCCAGATGCAGCTGAGCCACCAAAGAAATATTGAAGAAAAGGAAAAGCAACTGCAGACGGTGCAAGAAATGCACAAGGATGAACCCAAGCTGACAGAATTTATTTCAGAGTCCATCAGCTTGAACAACCAACTGTCACAGCAACAGGAGGACATGGTACGTAGAATATCACAGTGGAGGGATTTTTGTGAGCTGAGCGACAAGATCACCAGCCAGGTAGTGGAACTACGGAATGACTATGACCAGGCCAACAAAAGAGTAACAGAATATCTGGCTTGGCAAAATGACAAGGAAGGGAAGAAAGCAGGGGCGCCTAAGATTAATGAAAATCACAAAGACTTACTCTTCAACAAATGGGACGAGCAAATAACACAGGCGGAGCAGGCAGCAGAGTCAGCGGCAACACAGGCGACCATACTTATCGATTGTGTAAATGAAAATTTGCACAGAGCTAATTTGATTTCAGAATCCACCCCGGGATACTTACCAAGTGCGTTACAGCTGGGAGCAGAATGGAAGCAGAAAGCAGAGGCAAGCGGGAAGACAATTCAGGCATTGGCTAGGTTAAACTGGGAAAGTTATTGGACTTACTTAGTTAAGCCTCACAGCCAATGCATGACGGTAAGGTGCATCATGAACGCGGCCGAGAAAGTAGCGCCAGCTCTTATGGACGCTGTTTTCGCAGCCCAACTAAGCACGGAAGTCGGCCAACCGACTCTTCTTAAGCCCATGCTTGATAACTGCAATTTCAGGGACCAGATTAAGAAGTAATTTCAATTTAGAAAGTTGTTTTTCTTTTTGTTTTACGGAATTAGAAAAAGGGCGGTCATTTGAGAGCTGTATCCTAAATTTTGTAATAATACTATTATTAGGATTAGATAGTAGTATTTGAACCCTTCTCATTGCATTGGAGAAGGGTCCAGAAATTTGTCAAAAACTTATCCTCAGAACATGCACTTCTGCACCCTCAGAGGAGGTTTTGATGAATGGAAGGATCGTGATTTATTTATGTTTGCATTTTTATGTCTGCTACTGATGTTGCACTTCTGTACTCTTGGTAGACGTTTAAAGCAAGTAGAGGTAGATCGTTATTGTTTGAAATCTATGAGTAAGAATTAGTCATCAATGGTACTTTTATCTCTTGATTAATTTCTGCTTGTATTCTTAAAGCGATATACAGCTGACATTGTTTGCATGTTGATGTATGAATATATAAGTTATCATTTGGCACTTCTGTACGGTGGATTTATCTATTCATGCTTAATATGCGAATGATTTGATTATGCGATGCGCTGTTCACAATCGCTCTGCCTAACTTCTTATGCAGAATGGTTTATCTTTATTGATATATATTCTGACATCAGTTGAATGATCTTTATTACCAGCTGCTGTTAGAAATATTTCTAGATCGCATAACAAAAGAAACATCCTGGGTTAATGTAAATTCTGTGTGTTGTTTTCATTTGATTATAGTAATTTAGATTCAAGTTTGCAAGATAGATTTACAGTAGTTTTAGAACACTTCTTAGAAGTAACCTAACCCAAAATTCCACATACACACACATACACATCCCATGCATCGGGAAGCTGGTCCCGTTATCCCCAGTCGGACCCGCTACTCCAAACGGGCAAGGAGCCGCCAACCAGGTTCAGGACCGGGTGGGTATCCCCCTTGTTGTTGACCCGACTTCGGGGCCCTCAACAACGTACCAGATGGGAAATGCGATTAAGATCACAGATTGGCAACTATGAGATGGATTAGATCATTCTGAACTTAGGCTCAGATGCAAATGTATTACCTAAATAGACTTGGGAGTGCATGGGCAAGCCCTCACTACAATTGTCTCCTATTCAATTGCGGATGGCGAACCAACAAATGATCCTGCCCATGGGAAGACTGCAAGGAATTATAGTATATACCAAAGGCGCGAGCACCCAAACGGACTTTGAGGTAATAGAAATCGTGGACGAGAGTAGCCCTTACCCTGCGTTGTTGGGGATAGACTGGGCCACCAATATGAATGGGGTTATTAATTTAAAGAAGCAAAAAATGATATTTGAGAAGAAGTCACTCTGCGTAGTCATTTTGCTAGACCCGACTGAAGGACTGTGTTACACTGAACCCGTGCGTGATGAAGGAAGTGATGATGAACTGGATTGTATCTACAAGATTACTGCCCGAAATCAAGATTGGGTCAATCCAACTACAGAAGGAAGAATATCATGGGAGCGTGCAGAGTCCTGCACTGAAGATTCAGATGAGGAAGACGAGCGGTGGCATAATCGGTTGAACGGAGTAACAACATTAAATTGCAAAATGATGACCAGGTCGTTGTATTGCGTGAGAGCTCAGGATCACAAACTCTTGATGTATGATGGGCTGACAGCAGTAGATGAATTCCTAACCAAGTTTGAAAGCACGGTACCAGAGCACCAACGGTTCGATGCATTAAAATGGGCATTGTGCACGATGCTTGCACGTTAGTGGGGAACACATGAAGGAACCTTCGAAGATTGGCGCGGCTATAGGCGCATGATGTAGATAAGATTTGGGAAGCCGGAATTATGAATAACTGAGAAATATGATGGACGTGATGACCCGCACATGCTCCTTACCAGATGGGTCCAAGCCTATGAAGAAGAGCCTCAACCGGAGTGGGTACACTTATTTTATCATTCCCTGGATGTCATCCCAAGGAATTGGTACACTGAAATAGAGCTCCCACATGGTACAGGCGAATGGGATATCTCACGCGAAGGGTTCTTATTAACATTCTCCTTTGAGGACCAGTGGATGGACACTGTTGACGATGCATTGCAAGTAGTAAAGGCCGCCATTTTCAAAGTACCAGTGGAATTGGAAGAAATAGTGTAGCGAGACTTGTTGCACGAGCTGAGCTGGGCCCTTGAATGTTACAACGTACAATCAAAGATGATGAGGATGATCGCAGAAACATCAATATTCTAGAAATAAAGGGGAGTTGCGAGGTGCGCAGACCAACGATTGAGGACCCCGACATCACCGTGCCACTAAAAACGAATCAAGTGAACATTGGTACAGAGAAGGAACCGAAGTATGCCACGCTTGGGGACTATTGGGATGATGCAACGGTGGATAAGGTTGTCGAGTTTCTTTGTGAATACCAGGATTTATTCCCGATCAAAATCACAGAATTAAAAGGAATCCTCAGCTACCTGGGATGTTGAAGATATCTCTGAAACCAGATGCGAAGCCAGTCAAGCAGGAACCCTATCGGTTGAATCCAAAATATAAAGCGAATGTCCGCGAATAATTGGATAAAATTCTTGTAGCAGGAATAATTGAACTAGTATAAGAATCCAACTGGGTAAGTCCTATGGTTGTATAGGAGAAAAAATAGAAGGGGGAAATACGCATCTATGTGGATCTCAGGAAGCTCAATGATGCATGTGTTAACGATCCATTCCCAATGCCATTTACAGACGAAGTCCTGGAAAATGTTGGAGGATAGGAAGCCTACTCCTTTACAGACAGTTTCTTGGGGTACCACCAGATCAAGATTGCACCGGAGGATAGGAGTAAAACAACGTTCTCTACTGAATGGGGTTGTTTTTAGTATACGGTGATGCCCTCTGGACTAAAGAACGCACCAGTGATATTCTCGTGTGTTGTGGTAGCTGCATTCAAGGAATTTATACATAAGTTCTTAGAGGTATATCTTAATGATTGGACCATATTTGGGTTAGTTCAGAAACATACCATGAGCTTACGGTTAATGCTGGATACTTGCCAATGACACCAGATTGCGCTAAATATAAAGAAGTGTACTTTCGTCATCCCCTTCAGGAACCTGCTCGGCCATGTGGTCTACAAGTGAGGCTTGATGGTAGACCCGACAAAGATTGTTGTCATACTCAATCTGCAAGCACTGTGAAGTGTCAACCAACTACACGCCACGTTGGGACACACTGGTTACTATCGAAAGTTCATCAAGAGCTACGTGCAGATCACAGCACCGATGGAACAGTTGTTGAAAAAGGATGCTACTTATTGCTGGAATGAGGAATGAACAATGTAAACTTTGAAACGGGAACTATAAACTCAAAACGAGAACTCTGGCCCAAAAACCCCAAAAAAACCACAAAAACAGTGCTCAAAACGAAAAGTGTGTATACTGGAACGATGTTTTTTTTTTTTAGGTGTCAATTTTGCGGTTGTTTTAAAAATGGCAGCGACTACGAAATTTTCTACGAAATTTTCCTGCAAAATATAGCTTCAGAAAAAAAGTGTTGATACTGGAATAATGATTCTTTTTTTAGGGGTCAATTTTCATACTTTTTAAACAATGCTAATAAAACCAATTTTCTATGTCTCAAACAAAGTTAACTTTTAAGGAAAAACACATTAATGTTTCTGGTAGAATATCATTTTTCTTTCTTAAGTATAAATTTAACATGTTTTCAACCACAAAACTAAAAAAACATGACATTATGAACAAATTATTTCACTGAATGAATTCAAAAGTCTTTATTTGTACACTGAATAAAAGAGACATTATATCTCTAATTTGATATTGCATTGTAGATATTTAAACAATAAGATTTATCATACTTAAGACATAATCCAACAACATAAAAATGCTTCATAACTTCTCATTTAACAAAATATGGAAAACATCCATTTTATTTGAAGATACGATGCATACATCAGTTATATAAACTGTCTTAAACAATTATTCAAAATCACTCATATTTTCTTGCACACCATCAGAATTCACATCTTCAGATGAGTGACTGGATGCTGACGAAGATGTTCCATATTCTTCTCTGTCATCAACTAGTGCCCCATCTGAGTCCACATGCATGCCCAAGATTCCAGGTTTCAAAAGTCTTCTAGATCTACGACTGGTTTCAGCAGAGTCCCATGTCAACACTGTTCCTTCTGGTAACAACCTTTTCAGAATCTCTGTCGTCTTGAAGCGAAGAGTTCCTCTCTTTGTTAAATTGAAGTCATAAACAAGTATGTCAACATCCTTCAATTGTAATATGTCTGTGCGGCGGCGATTTATATTTGTACCCTTTCTTTTTCTTTTTCCACCATTTTTTTTGTCAACTACCATCTCTGGCTTATACACACCATTGAATGGGTGTGTATTTGTGGCATACCAATGTACTTCAACACCTGTAACATCCTCATTTTCTGTAAAGACCTTTAAAACTTTAGCAACCCAAAATGGATAGCCATTAGGATCTCCATCTGCTAGCACTGCAATCATGCAACCCTCCTTAATATCATGTACTGAACCCCTATAAAGGTCTTCCATGGCTTCACGTTGTGCACGAGATCTTCTGGAACCTATATACATCTCTCTTTCCTCTGCCTGTGAAGAATTAATAATACCCTGAGATTGTTGTTGTTCAACAATGTTTACTTCCTCATGTTCATTCGACACATTTTGTGGCCAAATAAATGGATTTTTCAAAGGTATATCTTCATTTATTGTTGTCGAAATGAGATCACTTTGATTATTGAAAAACGACTCCCACCAAACTGAATCAGCAATGTCAAAGTACTCATATGTATATCTAATACATTTTTTAATTTCTTCCAGGCAATCAGAATAATTTATAGCCCTGTTCTGTCTACGTGCATTCTGAACTTCACCAACTGATTGTAATGACAATATTTTTGATGCAAATATTGGATGATCTGGAATGAACTTCAAAAATTGCAATCCTGATGACGGTGCCCACTCTGTAGTAGTTGAATACTTCTTGCCCCATATTAGTGTTTTCCCATCAATTTTTTTGATACGAAATTGATGTTGGAAGCTAATGTCATTAAGTTGTTCAATGCATTTCCCCTCACCATATGATCCCAGAATAAACCTTCGCATGTCAACAGTTTCTTCCAACACTTTAAAAGCAGGCTCTGGCATGTATGATTTCTTAATACATTGAATTAGTGATGGCAAGCTCCCAACTTCCTTCCTCCTCAATGTGACTGAAAAACGACTGAACATCTGATCAATATGGTCATGAGTGTGCCCAACAAGAAGGAAACCAACCTTTACCTTTTGAAAAATTCTCAATTCAACAAGCATGTTCAGATACCCAAAAACAATCTGATTTTTGTTTTCACGGCAAGTGTTGTCCAATTGTAGATACAAAACTTCAGGAAGATTACCAGACCAATGAGAAATGACATCATGAATTATGGTTATGGTCAGATTTGCATCATTATGAATATTTGGAGCTGTGAAGTACACCCTTGGCAACATTTTCCCATTGAAGACCATACAACCGACCAAGTGAAACTGAATAAAATTTTCCTCTTGTAGATTTTTGGGTGTGCGAACAAAATGTGGTAAAAGTGTTTTCTTCTGGTCCATACCATCAATTATCAAACCCAAATATTTATTTGGATTATCATAACACTTCTTTCGATGCTTGTACAACTTCTTCCTTTCATTTGTTTGTTGTTCGCGATGCTCCTGAAGTTCTTTGACAATTAAATCTACACAACATAAAAGAAATTCATTAAGAAATATGTTTTCATAGTTGATGACTATACAATTTTAAAAGTAAAAGTTATGAACACTTACCTCTTTCTGAGCCTTCACATTTGTCCCTTTTTGATTTAAGAGAAGCACATGTACTGCAAATCCCCATCCTTGTCTTCTTAGGAATACGAACATTATTGAATTCTTTCTTCCATAGCTTCACAAAATATTGATATGTAATAAAGTGGCCCTGTCCCTCAGCACTTTCTGCATATTCTTTGTATAAGTTGTAGATTTCTCGTCTTGAAAAATTATCTGGAATATGTATTTTCTCTCTATTTGGCATACACTCTCCATGCTTTGAAAAGAAATCTTTCATCCATGACATTGCAGTATTTGATAATGGCCCAAACTGTCTTTTATAACGTACTTCTGAATAAAATGTGGGATCCTTTTCCAAATTTTCTTGAATTCTCGAGAGACGAAAATTCCCAAGTGAATGAAACATTTTGAAAGCTTTTCTACACAATAAAAAATTCCTAATATGATAATCATAACCTGACAATGTAGATTGCATGCAGCCAACTAAATATGAGTTTTGCATGCTTTTATTCATTGACAAATATCTCTTCCTGCTTTCTAGTGCAAATGTGAAATCCATACGTTTCAAGCAATTTTTTTGGCAACATTCACTTGAAATGAGAGCGCTGATAGAACTTCTTCTCGTCAGATATTCTGCTCTACCCCTTGTATAACTAGAATAGCTTGCATTGATACGAAAAGGTCTACTCCTACTCCTTGATACAATATTTCTTGGCAACATCTCCATCATTGGATCTTCATTTTTATAAGGACTTTCATCATTAAGAGGAACGTTATCCACACTATGATCTGCTCTGATTTTCAAATTTTGACTGAGAGGATACCCTTCATCTTCCCCTTCTTCAGTGCTACTATCATAGTCCTTAGAATTCAGACTAAATGGAAAATCTGACTCGATGTTTAATGGATATTCTTCCTCATGTACATTATCAGTGCTGCTCTCATAGTCCATAGAATTAGGACTATGTTGAAAATGTGGCTGTTTACTTATTGAAGATGCTACATCCTGTCCTTTGTCACTGCTACCTTTATACTGATTAGAATTAGGACAAACTGCATCATCCTGTTCTTCATCACTGTTGCTCTCATAGTCCTTAGAATCAGGACTAAGAGGACATTGTGATACTCCAATGTTTTGAGAATCATCATCCTGCGCTTCATCACCGCTGCTCTCATAGTCCTTAGAATCAGGACTAAGAGGACATTGTGATACTCCAATCTTTTGAAAATCATCATCCCGTGCTTCATCACCGCTGCTCTCATAGTCCTTAGAATTAGGACTAAGAGGACATTGTGATAATCCAATCTTTTGAAAATCATCATCCCGTGCTTCATCACCGCTACTCTCATAGTCCTTAGAATTAGGACTAAGAGGACATTGTGATACTCCAATCTTTTGAAAATCATCATCCCACGCTTCATCACCGCTGCTCTCATAGTCCTTAGAATTAGGAGTAAGAGGACATTGTGATACTCCAATCTTTTGAAAATCATCATCCCGCGCTTCATCACCGCTGCTCTCATAGTCCATAGAATTAGGACTAAGAGGACATTGTGATACTCCAATCTTTTGAAAATTATCATCCCGCGCTTCATCACCGCTGCTCTCATAGTCCTTAGAATTAGGAGTAAGAGGACATTGTGATACTCCAATCTTTTGAAAATCATCATCCCGCGCTTCATCACCGCTGCTCTCATAGTCCATAGAATTAGGACTAAGAGGACATTGTGATACTCCAATCTTTTGAAAATTATCATCCCGCGCTTCATCACCGCTGCTCTCATAGTCCTTAGAATCAGGACTAATTGGACACTGTGACAATCCATACTTTTGAAATTCATCATCATGCTCATCATCACTGCTGCTCTCATAGTCCTTAGAATTAGGACTAAGTGGACACTTTGACACTCCATTATTTTGAAATTTTCCATCATGCACCTCAAAACTGCTGCTCTCATAGTCTTCAGAATTAGGACTAAGTGGACATCGTGACCCTCCATTCTTTTGAACTTCACCATCACATTCTTCAAAACTGCTACTCTCATAGTCCTCAGAATTAGGACTAAGTGGACATTGTGACACCCCATTCTTTTGAACTTCACCATCATGCTCCTCATCACCGCTGCTTTCATAGTCCTTAGAATTTGGACTAAGTGGAATCTGTGACTCTTTAAATTCTCCATCCCCTCTTTCATCAGTGTTGCTCTCGTAGTCCTTAGAATCGGGACTAAGTGGAAGAATTGACTTTCTATTCATAGTGGAAGGATTCCCACTATATTCATCAATATGAATAGAGTTGTTACGCGATGAAGATGTTGATGGTGTATAAACTGAAACTTCACCATCAGAGCAATCCATCACTTTCAAATAGAAAATGTTGAATGACACAAATGGAGTCTCCTGAGCGTATTATATAGCTTAAAGAATGAAATATTCCCTCCAAAATTATTCCCTCCAAAAATTTTCGCGAAAATATTTCCCTCCAAAAGTTTGTTAGATTTATTTACCTTTATTATTTTATTCTACAATTGATTGAAAAACATAAACTAATTTATTTTTATGAAATAAATCACTAAAATTCAAATTGTAAATCACAATCAGTTATACATTAATTATTCTAATAGTTAAAATATATCATATTTACTTAACAATTTCTTTTTTTTCTAATTTTTATAATATATTCTCAAACATATTAATCCCACATTCAATCCGTTGTAAAACAACTCTACAATATTCTCTCTATACTAATGTAAAACAAATTATCCCACATTAATCGTATGGAAAAACATCTTCGTAATTTCACTTATATAATAAATTTCGCTATCACTATTACTCGCCTCACATCTAGGTTTTCTGAAATTCCTTGAAAGACTCGTGAATTTGTGGAGCAGCGATATTGCTATCAACAATATATACAACGAAGAATTGTCGCAATTGAAAGGCAAGTACAATTATTTTTTCGAAATTTTCATATTAAATTACGCTAATGAAAAATATATTTTTTTTTAAATTAAAAAATTTTCCAAGCCAAATTTTTTTTTTATACCACATGGTGAATCGGTAACTGTGAATCGGGCTGGGTGGGGCGGGCAGGCCGGGTGGGCTGGGCGGGCCGGGTGGGCTGGGTGGGCCGGGCGGGCGGGCCGGGTGGGCTGGGCTGGGCGGGCCGGGTGGGCTGGGCGGGCCGGGCAGGCGGGCCGGGTGGGCTGGGCGGGCCGGGCGGGCGGGCCGGGTGGGCTGGGCGAGGCGGGCGGGCGGGCCGAGTGGGCGGGGCGGGCGGGCGGGCCGGGTGGGCGGGTGGGGGGGCGGGGCGGGGGGGCGGGTGGGATGGGCGGGGTGGGCGGGTGGTGGTGGGCGGGTGGGCGGGGCGGGGCGGGGGGGTGGGATGGGCGGGGTGGGCGGGTGGGCTGGGCGGGGCGGGCGGGTGGGATGGGCGGGGTGGGCGGGTGGGCTGGGCAGGGCGGGCGGGGTGGTCCAGACCACCCCGCCCGCCCCGCCCAGCCCACCCGCCCGCCCCGCCCAGCCCACCCGCCCACCCCGCCCATCCCACCCGCCCGCCCCGCCCCGCCCACCCCGCCCATCCTCCCCGCCCGCCCCGCCCGCCCACCCCGGCCCACAAGGCCCACCCGGCCCGCCCACCCGGCCCACGCACCCGGCCCGCCCACCCGGCCCACCCACCCGGCCCGCCCACCCGGCCCACCCACCCCACCCGACCCGCCCACCCGGCCCACCCACCCGGCCCACCCGGCCCACCCGGCCCGCCCACCCGGCCCACCCACCCGGCCCACCCACCCGGCCCACCCGGCCCGCCCACCCGGCCCACCCGGCCCACCCGGCCCGCCCGGCCCACCCAACCGGCCCGCCCACCCGGCCCGCCCGGCCCACCCGGCCCACCCGGCCCGCCCACCCGGCCCACCCGGCCCGCCCGGCCCGCCCACCCGGCCCACCCACCCGGCCCGCCCACCCGGCCCGCCCGGCCCACCCACCCGGCCCACCCGGCCCGCCCAGCCCGCCCACCTGGCCCACCCGGCCCGCCCACCCGGCCCACCCGGCCCGCCCACCCGGCCCACCCAGCCCGCCCACCCGGCCCACCCGGCCCACCCGGCCCACCCGGCCCGCCCGGCTCGCCCACCCGGCCCACCCGGCCCGCCCGGCCCGCCCACCCGGCCCACCCGGCCCGCCCACCCGGCCCACCCGGCCCGCCCACCCGGCCCACCCACCCGGCCCACCCGGCCCGCCCGCCCGCACAGGGCCACCCCCGGGCCGCCCCACCCCGCCCGAGGGCGGAGCGTCGATTCCCGGGAATCAACGCTCCGCCCTCGGGCGGGGCCCGGCGGCCCGGGGGTGGCGCTGCGCCGGCGGCGCCGCCCGCGCAGCGCCACCCCCGGGCCGCCCCGCTCCGCCCTCGGGCGGGGCGGGGCGGCCCGGGGGTGGCCCTGTGCGGGCGGGCAGGCCGGGTGGGCGGGCAGGGTGGGCCGGGTGGGCGGGCCGGGTGGGCCGGGTGGGCGGGCCGGGTGGGCCGGGCGGGCCGGGTGGGCCGGGTGGGCGGGCCGGGCTGGGCCGGGTGGGGTGGGCGGGCCGGGTGGGCGGGGGGGGCGGGCGGGCGGGTGGGATGGGCGGGCGGGATGGGCGGGGGGGATGGGCGGGCGGGGTGGGATGGGCGGGCGGGGCGGGCGGGGGGGATGGGCGGGGTGGGCGGGCGGGGGGGATGGGCGGGGTGGGCGGGCCGGGTGGGCGGGGCGGGGTGGGCGGGGCGGGCGGGTGGGATGGGCGGGGTGGGCGGGTGGGCTGGGCGGGGCGGGCGGGTGGGATGGGCGGGGTGGGCGGGTGGGCTGGGCGGGGCGGGCGGGGTGGTCTGGACCACCCCGCCTGCCCCGCCCAGCCCACCTGCCCACCCCGCCCATCCCACCCCGGCCCGCCCACCCCGCCCACCCCGGCCCGCCCACCCCGCCCATCCCACCCCGCCCCGCCCGCCCATCCCCCCCCGCCCGGCCCGCCCGCCCATCCCACCCGCCTGCCCGCCCGCCCCGCCCACCAGGCCCGCCCACCCCACCCGGCCCAGCCCGCCCCGCCCACCCGGCCCGCCCACCCGGCCCACCCGCCCCGCCCGGCCCGCCCACCCGGCCCACCCGGCCCACCCGGCCCACCCACCCGGCCCACCCGGCCCGCCCGGCCCGCCCACCCGGCCCACCCGGCCCGCCCACCCGGCCCACCCGGCCCGCCCGGCCCGCCCACCCGGCCCACCCGGCCGGCCCGCCTGGCCCGCCCACCCGGCCCGCCACGCCCAGCCCACCCCGCCCAGGCCCGCCTAGCAATTTCTTTTTTTACTGATTTATGTGTTCTTTTTTTAGGAAAATGGCATCAAGAAAAATTTCTGTGAATCTTTCTGGAGCAAGGAGTCTTAAAGTTGTATCTTCAAAAAGCGTTGGTGAACGAACTCCACCTGAGCTCATACCTACAAAAAACGTTTGTGAACGAACTCCACCTGAGCTCATACCTACAAATATGTCAACTGTTTTAAGTGATAAGAAGCTAATCTCAGATTGGAAAAGTTCAAAAGAGGTGAAATTTTCATCAAGAGCCTGGTATGTGAAAGAAAGAGAGAGCACAACTGTGAATATATATCTATACATTGATACACGCAATAATACTGAAAATTTGGAGGTGATGGGAAAAGTCATAGATATGTGTTCGGTACCAAACACTGAAGTTGTTTACGTACTTACAAAAACTGCCAAGTCACATGAAAGGATTAAATACCGACTATCATATTCATTATATGATAGGAGAGAGGTATCTACAAAGTTGTGTAAACAAATCGTAAATGATATGACACAAAACACGGTAAGTATTGTTATTTGTATTTTTATTTTGCGTTTTGAAAATGTCTCGCTATATTTTTTAACTTTGATTATATTAACATATGATATTTTGTTTGGCAGAATTTTGTTGAAAGCTGTTCAATTATGGTGGGAGGCATTCATTACATAGAGAATGATATCATGAACGTTGTCAGCCATTTTTACTCAGTGTCAGAGGAAGATATGCAAAACATGGAAAATGTAGTAATTGATGATGCTACAAAACTACATCCAAAGAATCAGAAAAAAAGGCCTCTGGTGGATAAATCTAGCAAGGGTAAACAAGTTACTTTTGAAGACGATGAAGTTGACAATGAAGCATATGTTGCCATTACTGAAGATGACATTGAAATTGTGGAAGGTCGTAAAAGACCAAAAGTAACAATGGCCAAGAATAGATCTCTTCAGAATGTTAAGACGAAAAAAAGTAGAGTTGAAGATCTTGAAGTAGTCATTACCAGCAGTCAAGAACCTAGTGAAACTTCAAAAGAAAGCAGAGAAATCATTACACCAGGAGCTGATTTAGGTGATGGCATTATCAAAACAAAACAAAATGCCATTCGACAGAATTTGACAAAGAGAAACCTAGTTGATGGTGGTCGTACATTTCAGTTAAATGTGACACAAACCTATAAGGCAAGTGAAGGACAATGCCAATATCAAGTCAGAAAGCCGCACCATCTGCATGTTCACAACTTGAAGACATTGATGAGGTACAATCCATATGCTCATGTGGTTAGTTATGTGCTTCTTGTTGATCCACTTCAAGTTCCCAACAAAGAAGCATTTGATAAGTCAAAATGTTTTGAATACAATTATTATGTGCTTGGGGGAACCATTCTGTTGAAGCTCAAAGACAATTGATGGAGGAATATCCTAATAACCCACGTTTTGAAACGATGAAATGTATCATTTATGCTGGTTTAAATGAAACAGAAGCAAAGCTAGTGGCATGGGATCATAATTCAGATAATGAATATAGGATGTCTATGACTTTGGTCCAAAAGGTTAGATTTATTCATAGTGAATTCCTAGAAAAATGTGGTGGGGATAAGATCAATATTACTACAGATTTCCGAAAGGAATGTTGTATGGAAATAGGCTATCAAATTGAAGATAAAGGCAATTCAAAAAATGGAAAAGACAACAGATCTAGCGATTTATTCAGAGGTGTTGATAACATTTTCCAATTGGCATTTAGAACTGGAGATATTTGGAATTTGATTGATGACATTTTTAGCATGTGGGAAGACATTGGCATTAAAAACCAGAAGGTCAGAAAGTCTAAGCCATTGATATGTAGCAACAATAAATCAGCGCCTGAACTGAAGCAACTTCCAGACGATATGACCATCACGCCTTGGAGGGCGATGCAAGGAGTGAAAGATGAAAAAATTGTCAAAACAATATTATCTCGTGTGAAGTCGGGGGAATTATCATTGGAAGAAATGTCTAAAGAATTTCAAAAGTAAGTTTGCTGAATTATTTTTACTTATTTCCAGGATTATAGTTATCTTTTAACTAAAACATGTTGTTATTGGTAGTATTTGTTATACATATCAGTATATTAACTTTTTCTTACTTTATCTATGCAGTCACAAAGTTTACATGAAAATTCAGGAACAAATGGTTAAATTGTTGAATGAAGATAGTTGGGATGATGTTGTACGCAACTATCCAGATTCAAGTTCTACATCAACATTGAAAGCTTTTTATCTTGCATTTAAAAAGGTAACTTGATTTATACATTCAGTTTTAATCATCTGTGTACTATTTTTAATTTAAATTAAAACTTACACATACATTTGTTTGTTTGGTAAAAGATGAAGAAAGAAGATAATGGAGCACCAGACAGTTTCAAGACTTTTATTGAAAAAATAAAGATTGAAAGACTGAGAAAGCAACGTATTAAGAATGTTGAACTTGATCCAACTCTTAATCATTTCATTTGGAATGGGCTAGACAGTATTCAATATCAAGTAATACAAGGCGACTGTGAAGACATTGCGAAACTCATACCAAAAAGGGATTATGCCCTCGTTATTGCAGATATTCCCCATGGTTTCAATATTCCAAACATTTGCTATGATAATGACCCTTATACTTATCAAGCTTTTAATAAAGTGGTGGCGGGATTTAAGGAAGTGACGTCATCACCATTATGGAGATTTGTGACATTTCATTCAGACACACAGTTGGCAATGTTATTGTCAAGCTTCAAGGGGAAAACAAATTCAAGGATGCAGCTTACATGGTAAGATGTTTAAAGGTGTATTTGATTAATGTTGAAAAATTAATTTATGTACAAGTTAATTGAAATTTTACTATTTTATGTTACAGGCAAAAGTCAAATCTTCTTGACAATGAAGATCAACAATTTATAAATGACTGTGAGTTCATTCATATTGATAGTTGGGAAAAAGATGATAGCCATATGTCTATGATTTTTAATCGGGTGGACAAAAAGAGTCATAGCCAAATATTGTCTTATGATGTTGTTGTGAGAAAACTAACATATGAAGACAAAGAAATGAAAGGAGAGATAGTTAACATTTATCAGAAACCACAATTATTGATTAACTATCTTATAGACATATGTTCAAATGAAGGAGATTGGGTTCTGGATTTATTTTCTGGCTCAGGTACGTTTTGCCACATGGAATTGAATTTCAATATGTTCTTTTTTTTAATTAATATGTCATTGTACTAATTTACTTCATTATTTTTTTGTTCTTGATAATTAGGTACAACACTAGCATGCTGCCTTCAAAAAGGAAGAAATCGCATTGCAATTGAGAAAGATCCATTACAATGCAATTTCATTCAGCAAAGAATTAATGCTCTCCAATTTCTTCCAGATGCAATGCAAGAAATTGGGTTGAAGAAAGGGGACTTTAGTGAATCACGTGTGGCAAAAAAGGCAAAGGAACCCCAACCACCATTACATGGAATGTATGGAAAGACACATATTGGGGGATTTGCAGACATGAAAGACCCATTAGAAGAGGAAAATGAGCAAAATGAGCAAAATGAAACAGAAAATATTGTGGAAGAGGACAATGATGAAACTCTAGAGGACGAAGAGTTTGGATTACGTGACATTCTTGATTAAATTTAAGTTATGCTTGTAACTCAAGCTTTGCAATGTTTTGACTTTGACATTTTATGAGAAGAATAAACACTCAATTAGGGTTGTTATACGTTCAATATTGGTAATATGTGATTTTTGCATTGATTTTTAAGTTAATCATTTTTTTTTGAAAAAAAAGTAGTTATTATTATCCTTTTGACATGAAATTCATAAAAAAAACTATTATTTGACCATTTTTAGTTAATATTTTTGTATAAAATTTGTGATTTTGACATGTTAATTCTAGCAAAAAATTATCAAAACGTTTAGTTTTTTTGTTATATTTATGTTAAAAATAGTTATTTTTTATGTCCATTGTTAAAAAATGTTGTTTTTTAGAAACAATTATTTCATGTCGATTGAAAAATTAATTAAGGGGGTTGAAAAGATGTCTAAATATGTAGATTATCTAAAATTCAAACTATCGACTTTATAATTTAAAAACGCAAAACAATAAAAAGCCCACTAAAAAAAAAAAATTAAGATAGAGAACAAGAAAATATGAATACAATGACGACTTCAAAAACTATCAAATTTAGAAAATAATTTTTTACATTTCACACACTAGAAAATTTAAAGTCAAAAAATAGGTCTTTTAAAAAAAGGGTGTGATGCAGAATACACACTTTTTAAAATCAGGATGAAAATCACTACCATTCACCGAGCCTCACCCACTTAATGCACATGAAAAAAATTAAAGTTCCAAAAAGCATGTTCTTAAAAAAACATGTGTATTCTGCATCAACACTTTTGAAAATCGGGTCATTTTTTTGCCACCTCTACAAAACGGGTAATAGTATCAGTTCCCGTTTCAAAGTTTACATTGTTAATGTAACAAAAGTATGGAAATGCTCAAGGAAAATATGGCATTAGATGCTATATTGGTCCTTCCAAAATGGGACATCGAATTTCACGTGCATGTTGACGCGTCATGTATCGCGCTGGGCGCAGTACTCACACAAGAAGGAGCAGAAGGAATTGATCACCAAATCGTGTTCACAAGTAAATGCTTGTCCAAAGCCGAGAAGAACTACTCCACTATTGAGCGAGAGGGATTGGAAATGGTATACGTGCCCCAGAAATACCGCCACTACCTACTTGAAGGACACTTTAAGATGTATACTGATCACTCTGCACTAAAATGCCTAGTGAATAAGCCTGTTTTGGGGGGGCGCATTTGTAGATGGTTGTTATTGTTTTAGGAATATGATTTTGAAGTAATCGTAAAGCCATGCATCTAAACGCAGGCCCAGACCACCTGTCGCGAATTGAGAATGGTGAAGAACCCACAAATCTAGAGGAGGGACTACCTGATGAACAACTCTATGCCACTTTGAGGATATAATCCACTTCTTAACCATAGGAACCACACCACAAGGGTATTCGGTGCAGCAGAAGAAGGAACTAGTGATATGCGCAACAGACTTTACTGTTATTGCAGGGCACCTCTACAAAATGGGCAATGATGAAATATTACACAGATATGTACCAGAATTTGAGCAAGGACAGATCCTTGCCGAAGCGCATGAGGCGGTTGTAGGAGGACATTACGCAGGGTGCACTACATCACAAAAGATTCTTCACACAGGGCTTTGGTGGCCAACCTTACATCAAGACTCAAAAGCGTACTGTTAGGCCTGTGACGTATGCCAACAAACAGGGAAACCATCATGGAGGGATGAGATACCACTCAAGCCACAGATAAACCTGCAACCATTCGAGAAATGGGCAATCGACTTTGTAGGGCCTATCACACCTCCAGGAAAGACAGGGGCACGCTATATCATCACTGCGACAAAATACTTGACCCGATGGGCGGAAGCACAGCTAGTTAAGGACTGCACGGCCGCTACAACAACAAAAATTTTGTTCGAGAATGTATTAACATGGTTTGGATGTCCAAAAATACTAATGAGTGACCGCGGAATGCACTTCCTGAATGAGACTATCGACGTGCTCACTGAGAAGTTCCAGATATATCATCAACAAAGCATACCGTACCATCCACAAGCAAACGGGACCGTTGAATCTTTCAACAAAATCTTAGAGACTACGTTGACAAAGGTATGTAATGCACAGCGGAATGATTTGGATTTGCGCATACCTGCCATGCTATGGGCATATCAAACAATGTGTAAGAAGTTGATGGGTCAGATGCCTTTCCAGTTAGTCTATGGGAAAGAAGCCGTCATGCCAATGGAATACATTGTACCCGATTTGCGCATAGCAGTGACGACATTCATGGCAGACCGCACAAATTTGGAAGAGAGGATCATGCAATTGGATTAACTTGAGGAGGAACGGTTTCTGGCAAGATTGCATCAGCAGGTACAGAAGCAGCAGGAAAAAACTTGGCATGATCGCCATATTAAGATGCACACATTCAAAGAAAAGGATCTAGTCTTACTCTATGACAGCAAGTTCGAGAAATTCCCTGGAAAGCTCTGAATGCATTGGTTGGGGCCCTATGTAGTACAAGAAGTCACAGATGGGGGCACGATCCAGCTTGCCAAGCTGAATGGAGAACCTTTCCCAAGCAGAGTAAATGGCAGTCGCCTGAAGCTCTACATAGGCGGGCCGACCGCATGACTAACTGACCAAAGGACAGTCTCACCACTCCAGGTAGTTGAAAGAGAGCGCGCGACATTAAAGCAGTCTGTGGGGAAGCTGTGCGATAATCAAGGGGCATGGATGTGTAGAAGGGGTTGCGCTGCTGCGAGGACAAGCAGAAAGGTGACCGTTGCTGACATTATTCATGACAACATGTCTGAGTTATGGGAAAAGGGAGCGGGCGACGGGAAATTAAGAGACACGATACGAGCCCAATCTGGAACGATCTACCGTAGGCTTAACGTTACGGCACAAAAAAGGAGGGAACCAGTAAATTTGAATTTCGAAACGCTTATAAATCACAGGGGATATTCGCCAAACGATCTGCAATTTTGAAGAAGGTAAGCTATTATGCCTCCCCGCCGAGATGGAATTGTTCATTATTTACGCTCAAGGAGTAAGCCCACAGGTTGTGATGTGGCCAATGGTGATACAGGACTTTCTAGATAGTATGGTGTTTCCAGTCACAGGCGCCGCACAGAGTTCAGCACCAATGATAAGGGATGTGCTGAAAATTCTTAGACACGAATCAGAACTAGTCCAGATGCCGCTACCTAAACCCTGGGTTGGCCAGCGCACCATCAAAGATAAGGGAAAGCCTGTAAATACAGAGCCAAATGATGGAATTACAGTTAATAGTTCACCTCTTCAACAACTTGAAGATTGGGATCTCGCGGATAGTAGCAATTGTCTTGCAAAATTGCAACACAGACTGTAGAAGATAGTGCGTATAAGTGACCAGAAATTGGAGACTTGTTGTGTTGGCATGAAGAATTCCTGTACGTGGCACCCCAGCTAGAGCTAAAATCCTATGAGGGGGTGCTCTATGTTAACCGAGTAGAGCAGAATGAGCATCATCGGTTGCACGAATTAGTGAAGGCAATGGAGTAGGAGTTAGCAGAAGAGTTGCAGGAGACAAAGAGGGAGCAGCAGCACGAAGTGTGTCACTCACAGGGATGGTGGACCGCGAAGCCTAGGCAGCGCGTATCACCGCACCAATGAGTGACTCGGGACGAGTCATGATGATTGTGTTGGGGGCCTGTTGGGTAGCGGAGGCCCTGCGTAATGGTTTTGGGGCTTAAAGCCTAGAAGTTAGGAAAATAATATTGTAAATCTCCGACATGCGCGGAGCACGAAATGTAATAGGTCGAGTCAAGGGGTTGTCCGCCCAAAAATAATATAGAATAATAGGAAGTAGGTTGGTCTGCCCATGGTCCGTGGACCATGGGAATGTATAAATAGAGTGAGGCTCTAAGGGTAGAAGGTAGTTTTTGGTTCTAGACTTCGATCTGATGTATTATGGGTTGGTGAAAGTAATCAGAGTTCTGCGTCTGTAAGTTCGAGTCAAGAGGGTTAGTAGGTAGATAGAGGCTCTGCAGCTGTGTGCACGGAGGCCTGATAGAGTCCGCAACTGTGTGCGTGGGGCAGAAGGAAGGTTGTACTGGAAAGAAGATATTAATAAAGATAGGTTGTTTCTGAAATATCGCGGATCTATTGTATTCGGGTTTATGCATCTATTATATGAATTTATATCTTTTTATGATTGCACACACTGGGTTTATTGTTAAAAGACTATATAAGAAGATCAGATCTATAATAATTTCATTAATAATAATGTACACCTGCGCGGATCTAGTCCAGAGTGGCACGAGGCCACAAAATGGTTCGTGACCCCTCCAGAGCACATCAAGACATCCCAAGGGTGCGGAAACCTAGTTCCACCACCCTCCCCTGCTACCTCGGGTGAGACCTCAGTCTATGCTCTGTGGGTTGTTGCCGAAAGGGTCGGTAGCTACAGGATTTGTTTGGCTAATACCTCTTCCAAACCTAGGTTAGGGCCCAATAAGCCAACACGGGCGAATGGGCTTGCTTTGATGGCGGGGTGAACTTTGGAGTGGGTGGAATGATGCTGGGAATTGGGCAGACTGAGAGACTTATAGGGAAGGGTGGCAGGTACGACTCAACCCTTTCCCCTTGTAGAGTAGAATCCAAGTTTCCCCCTCTGGTGGGTCTAACCCAAGCATCAGGAATGTGGTGAGTTTTGTAGGTTGTGTCCAACTGGTATGAGCAGTGCCCTCGGTCTGCCCAACTGACTGGACTTCTGCTTCCGCAGTCATTCCTCGTCGACCAGGCTGAAGGGTTTCGGATAAAGTCGGGGAGGTTGATGCAGTGTGCGGGGATGACTCCCATGACTAGTGTAATGCGATGGAGGTGGTGGTGGGGATCTATTCAATGATGGTGGTTGCGAGGATTGATTGCCCGACCTCCACAGTCAGGTCGATGATCGTAGCTGGTGGATTAACTTCCAGTTTCTTGATAGTTGGGGTTCGGGCGACTCAATTTTTCTTGGGCTTGTGCTATGGCTATTAGGAGCTTCATGGCTAGCGGCGTTGTGACAATCGGTGTAAACATGGTGGAGCCCTGAAATATGGCAGGGTAGTTGCTCTCACCTGACTCGAAGCTGGCAATTGTTCATCCAAGCTCGAACATCTTTTCTTCCATTTGGATCACCATTGGCTCGATTTCGTCCTCGACTGGCCACTTCCTACTGCTCTCGGCCCCATCTTTGCCTTACCCCTGTGGAGTTAGCACTCTAAAAAGGTACTTGTGCCTGCCTTCTATTATCTCACAGGCCACTCCTAGCCATGAGCCCACTTCTCTATGTAGCGCTTCCTCAGTTGGGAAAAACCTCAGAGGTATCATCCTAAATGTTTGAGGATGGGCGCACCTTGGACGCAGGTACGTATGTGCGTGGGAGGCACCAAACCAAAGGTCTTCTGAGAAATCATCTAATAGAGCCTTTGATATCCTTTCTGTCGACCTGACAGTGGCCAACATTTGCTCATACCAGTCCCTAAAGGCTATCTCGTTGAGCTCCTTTGTGTTAGGGTCTCTTGATGCCTTCCATGGGTCATATCAGAGTGCAATTGGTTGCCCCTCAAGGATGGGTTCCATTTACCTCTCCTTCGGTGGCCTCCATTTCCACATTGCCAACGACATCAACAGATATCCAAACACGAACCCGGTACCCCTTCTATATACGTCCTAGCATACCTAAAACAGCTCGTTGAGAACATAAGCTTACCAATTGAGCACCTCCCCTCACCAGCAATGTTCCGCAACTGAGATGGCATCCAAGGTGAATTCATTCTTTGTGAAGTGCCACATCATTTTGCCTGCAATGAGGTAACAGGAAAATTTAATGTCATCCTTGTTGATCTTATCTAACTTCGCCCCTCTCCCGCCCCACTCGGTCCCATATTTGGCATAAATGTTGTCTTCACTCTGCTTCTTGCCCCACTTTGCCCCTGCCTGGAATGAGTTGCTAACTACATTTCCACCCTCGGCTAGTCCTGTGAGCCAACTAATATCTTCCATGTGGATAGGGTACTCCTTGTCCAACCACAACGAACCTCCATGCATCCTACTCACTAGCAACTTGGTACACTGCATCGTGGAAAATTGAGTGCCAAACACAGGTAGGCTCCTCAAATGGAGGAGTGTTGATCTCTGTAATCCCTTGAATTCTTCCCTGACCCTAGAGGACTTAGTGCCATCCTCCTTTAGGAAATCCTCCATGTAGACTTCTCTCTTCATCGTCAGGAACTGGAAACAGTCTGTGAAGTCATTGTCTATCAGATTTTCCTTGTCTTACTTGCCATATAAATTGTTGACTGCTTCAATTCGTGCATCCAATGCGTATTGTGGAACTGATACAAGTCCTTTAGCCATCTCCTTTCTCCTGTGATAAACTATCTGCACTAGAGGCTTCCTGCTTTTCTGTCTCTGCTCCTGTTCTTCAGAGCAAACCTGTAACTCTTCTGTTGTCTACAATTGGAATTATGAAATTCCCTTCATTCTTCTGCGACTTAAGTAGTCGATCCTGACACAACATTCCCTAATTGACGAGGTCTTAATAACTAATTACTCCATTGATCTTCCCATGCATTTTGGCCAGACCTTGCCACCGCCTTCCGACTTGGACGTGACAAACCTGACGTGGACTCGAAGGTATAGAGTGGGCTGCATGGCGTATTTATTTTTCCGTGATGTGTTTACTTATTAACTAACTTTACGCTTAATGGGAAAATATATTGCGGCTCCTACTCTGACAGCTACTTATTTAGTTACTTAATCAGGAAATGACTACTGGTATGATAGACAGGACAGGTATTTGTGTGGTCATAAATGTTGGAAAAAGTGCATGCCTAGATGTATTCTACTGATTAGGATTACGTATGTGGCCACTGACTCTACTGACTGGGATTTTATGTGTATCCACTGACGCTACCCCCCCCCCCAAAACTAACTCTGTTGACGGGGACTACATGTGTGCCTACTGACGCTACTTCTCCCCCCTGACCATAAATGGGTTGTGGTAAGAGAAAACTCTGCCGCAACCTTATTGGTATCTACCACCCATATTTTTACTTTTATTTTATTTATTTTATTTATTTTTTATTTTTTATTTTATTTTATTTATTTATTTATTTGTTTATTTTATTTATTTATTTATTAATTTTATTTTATTTTATTTTATTTTTTATTTTTTTTATTTTTTTTCAGTTGCGAAAGGGCTTCAAGCATGCGCCATTCACCCATCCATGCAGTAAGACTCCATCCAGTTGCGCAAGCCTAACTGCACCCGAATATCGGATTTCTGTTACTATAAATGGACCCAGCCAATGCATCTTCAATTTCCCTGGGAACTTCTGGAACTTGCTGTCATAAAGGAGCACTTGTTCCCCTACTCCAAACGACTTCCTCTTGATATGCATATCGTGCTAAGCTTTCTGCCTTCACTTCTCTACTGATTGATGGAATTATGCTAAAAACCGAGTTTCATCAAGTTTTGTCAGCTAGTTTAATCATTCTCTTAAGGCACTGTTGTCTGTCATTCTTGTTGCCTCTGAGATGAACATGTTGGTGTTTCTGGGAAAACTAGTTTCTTTTTTATCTGCTAGTCCCACTAAGATGGGTAGCTATCTTAGAAACAAACAATCAAAGCAATTTGCAATTTCCTTTATATATGATAGATAAGAGAGAAGCAAAGAGGACCGACCTGGATCTTTCGCTTGATTCTTTGCTTGATTTCTCTCTCCCTTGATAGAGCTTTCCACTCCTCTCCTACTTGTCCCGCTTAGAGAATACCTGTAGAACCAAATTAAAAAAACACCATCAAAGCATCTCGATCTATAATATCATAAACAATGCAAAATCAGAAATACATTGACCATACAATTGCATTTACAAATAACAAGATTCACAAATACACGATTGAATGGAGGAAACCTCAAAGAACTTTATTAATAGTAGAAATATAAGAGAGGATTACAACCTAGCTATTTGATCCAGCATCATCCTCCCAGCATCGAAGCCCTCTTCACCTCATGAAAAGCAAGATCACCCAACAATAAAATGTTCCCTCTCAAAGAGAAACCAACAACACTTCCTTACCAATTACAAAATTTCCACCTCTAGATCTCTCAGATGAGGGATCCATTTATAGATGTCTTGCAAGGGTGTGAGTCAGCTCTAGGTTTTTGATTAGTGTCATTCCACTAGTAGTTCTTAGTTCCACTTGGAGATTTCATTGATCTCTTACTCATCCCTGGGCAAATTCAAAGAAGCAAGTGTCATATGAGAAGTTTCTAGAAGATTCCATGAGCATCCACTTAGCAAACTATCTCAGCCATTTGTCCATTCTCGCTCATCGCACCCTACAGAAGGCCTCTTCAGTATGCATCACACCTGGCTAGTGTAGCAGCCAGTATGCATCGCACCTTAACCATGGAGCAGTCAGTATGGTCCAGTTTTGGCCAGTTCTGAGTGGGTTTTCAAGTGGAACTTCTGGGAAATGATGTAATCAGTTGACCATGATCCTTTAGGGTATGAAACAAAAATTTTAGGGGTTAAAGAGCCCTTGGTTTATCAACATATGTGATTGGGGTTGAAGTGCCCAAATATGTCTATAATAATTGCCCCCTAAAGCATGAGGTCGTAAATCTTTTGGTGTCGGGTGAAATGCTTTATAATGAGGATCCGAGGAATTTGAATTGGAAGGTGACCTGTATAAGATACAACACAATACATCATAATCACATTATTTTCATGATCTAGCTGAGGTGGGCATTCCCATGCTCAGCTTTATAAATTCATTTTCATGTACCTAGAACAGATAATCGTCTGCATTGCAGACTGGTGATTCTTCATATGAAGGGTCATCGTTCCTAGCTTGGATGACCATCTATGCAGCTTCTGTTACATTTGATGTCTTTATATTCCTAAATATATCGTAGCCCAGATGGATGAAACTAGATTCAGCGTCTTCAAACTCGTTCAGTCTTTGCCCGATGTACAAGTCGATCCATGTGAAAAGATGTCCTGAAGTCGAACATAGAAAGACATCGCCTGACTACTAGCCAATGATGTGAGTTGTTAACAGGCGTGAGAGGAATCACCGATAATGTTAACGACCCTCAAGGTACTACAGTACAATTCACGTGGTGTGAATATATGATCCAATGTCGAACACCACGTAAAATCTTTCAGTCGAAGGCCATTGATGTAAACCTATCGCCGGAAGTGAGAAACTTGCCATTGAGGCATGCAAGCTTCAAAGTACTGAAAGGGTTGTTTCTAAGTCAACTTCTTGGATAATGAGCTGATGTCAACAAGAAGTGACTTGTCGTAGGATGGCCTTGATGTATCCCACATCTACGACACAAAACGAAGCAAATGATTTTATGGAGGTGAAAACGATCTGATGATATAAGTTTCAGGAATGGCGGTCATGAAAAATGCAGGGTGAAGGTATTGCAGTGGATGAGGCATTAGCTGGATGGTGAATTCTCTGAATGACTTCTCTTGAACATATCGGCGACACTGAGATGGATTGGTAGCGTTAACCCCAAAAGATGGATGGTATGGAGGACCAATGATGATATGATCGGCGAACGGAATAACCCAACCCAACTCAATCATGGTGATGGAGTGAAAGTGTCATGTTCAAGAGTGACCTGCTACCAATGAAGTTCTTCAAGTTTTCTTCCCTTTTTCCCCATTCATTGCTGACCAGTACCTCTTTATTTTTGTCAAGCTTAAGGAGGATAACATATGCTTGTTCTATAATTTTTCCTTCAGGCAAACCTGTCGCTATGTTTTAGCGAGCCTAACAACAGTGAAACTCATTCTTGTCCAGGTGGACAAGTTTATCGCTATTGTTTTAACGAGTTTAACGACAAAGATAACTCGATCCTTTTCATGTTTAGAGAGTTTGAAAAGGGACAAAAAGGAAACTCCAGTCCTTTTTTGTAGCATAATCCCTTAAGTCCGAAAAAGTATAAAATAATACGAAAGGGATGACTTTTCGATCGTTTTAGCTAGCCGAAAAAGACAAGCGCTCGATCTTTTTGTGGGATAATCCCTCAGGTCCAAAAAGATTAAATTGTAGAGGAGGGATGGTGCTTCCCCTTACTTTAACGAGCTGGAAAGGCTAGTAGCTCGACAATCTTTCCATATTTAATGAGTCTAAAAAGAGCTTAAAAGAGACTCATTTTTTAGGAACGAGTGATGTTTTCGGGTAGCAACTAGTTCCAGGTAAGTTTGGAACTTCTAAAAACATGGCAATGTGAAGAGGGTGGCTAACAGAATCACTCGTCACAGCTGTTCCTCAAAAGGGTAAACAATCAAGTGGAAGTGTATGATCGGCCAAAAGAATGGAGGTGATGGTAGAACACAACCAAGGCTTAAAATGCTGATAGCATGGCAATCACAGAGGTCGTTTACTGAAGGTGGGTTTATTTTTTAATGAGATTGAACCTTGCGTTAACATATGCTCAGTAGGGGGTTTATTTTTTAACGAGCTTGAACCTTGCGGAAACATTGATCATTAGCGAGTTTATTTTTTAACGAGCTTGAACCTTGTGAAAACATTACTCATACCAGTCGTTTAAAAGATGTCTCTCACTGGTAGCTTCATTTTTTAGCGAGCTTTCACCATGTGAAACTTTGCTCATTTTCCGTTTTATGTAAGCTAGAAACAACCAAACTACAGATCTAACTACACTAAAAGCTAAGGAACTACTGAGGATAGGTAGGATAGTTTTGTCTTTCGTCTAGACAAAACACTTCCTTTGCTTCGTCCGTGCGCTGGAGACAAAGGTGAATGGTGGTTAGACCAATCACCCAACCTAAGAAGTTGAAACTAAAAAGCTAAAAAGCTAAAAACGCTAAAAAGCTAAAAAATGAAATTGGTCGTTTTTCACTTGCATACAAAGGTTTGCATGCCCCCAGGTATTGAGAAAAGGAGAGTCTCCCAGTTACCATATGGAAGTCCCTATGGTTAGGCAAGATTGTTTCTGTCAGTGGTTAGACAAAAACACTTCCTTGGCTTTGTCCATCGAAATAGACAAGGGTGAATTGTGTGAGCTTCCAATCACATAACCTATCCGGAAACCTATTTTTTTAGTTGGGTTTGCCTGCCGAAGCAGACCAGGGTGCATGCCCCCTAAGCTTTGTTACATTCACCAGACTACTCACCGCAATCTGGTGGATGGAATGAACGTTGAAGAGACACTCTCGATGAAAAGAGACCATTTAGGGATGATGTTTGATTTGTAGCTGTGTTTGAACTGGGAAATGAAAGCTGGTCAATAAGTTGTATCATTTTGCCTTCATGCGGGAAACACATCACTCGAAAGAGTGTGGAAACAATAGCTTCCATGCTATATATATAGTCACATCCAAGAAGAAGATTGTAATCTAATGGTCCTTGGACTACCATCACGTTCAAATGAACGGTTTTCCTTTTCAAAGTTATAGGCAACATTTGAAGGATCCCTAACGGTCTACTGGTTCCTTTGTCAAAGCTTGATAAATTTTGAGTAACAGGCATAAGCGATGGCGAGCCAAGCGCTTTCCCAGCAGTTGAGGAAAGGATACTCACTGAAGCCCCTTCATCTATGATAGTGCCAGACATGATCATTTTGTAAACTTGTACTATGATTCGGAATGGTACATTAGATGGAAGGCGGGGTGGAAACGACTAGACTTCTCGGAGGGGGTATCGGATAAACGGCTAGATGAACCCCTTGAACTGGGGAATTTTCCTCCTGTTGTAAAGGAACGGGTGGATTGCCTCCAAGTTAATTACACTCTGTATTAACAAAAAGAATTTGAACGGCTTCATTTTCATTCTCTTTGGAAATAGTATCATCTGAAGGCAGACCTTCTGAAGGCAAGACTGGGTCAACTGCCATCTCGACCTATTTACTTTGGTCCAGTATGGACTCAGAAGGTTCACTCTCAACGATAGGCATTTCAACCGATGATTGAGTTACGTCAATCGGGTTTTCAACTAGCGATGGACTTGGTAAGAGTTTCTTGTATCCAGGTGGAAGTCGCTGCGATGAAGCAGGGCGGTTATCTAGGACACTTTTGGCTTCGTCCAAAAAAGGACAACGATGAAGAGCATGATCAGCTTCACATAGCCTACATGGAAATCTGACCTTTCCTTTATGTCCATTGATTTCACTAGTTGATGATGTGTTATCAACATGATGACCAGAGGTTGATGACACCTGACGGTGTGAACGGGGAGACCATTCTCTCAAGATCCGAGGGATGCACGGACATTCTCGATGAAGGTGGTATCCCTTGCAAATTATGCATGGAGATTTGTGTTTGGAAAGTTTGGTGTGCAGATTTTCACCAGATGTTGCATGTTTGCCCCCTTGCTTGACTGAATTCTTCTTTTTTTCCTTCCCTTTCTTCTTATTCTCGGCCACCTGGTTACTAGCATCTCTACTTTCACCAAGCGAAGAAGAAGAAGGGGAGGGAGAAACAAACGAAGTAGAAGGCGAAGGGTCAACTTCAGTGTCAACTGGTCGCTGATTAGATTGCTGAGGAATCACGGTGTTTTGAATGACTGAGGTTGAGAATAGCCATACTGGCAGGCCAATTGTGATTCCTGGAAGGGACAATGTAGCCATATACGGAGCATCAATATCTCCCAAAGAAGAGAAAGGACTAGGATTCCCCCCAAGAGGGATTCCTTGATTGGTGGACTCCATTATCTCAAACTAAGATTAACGAAGGAACATGGATGTTATTTCGATTTAAATAAATTTTAATGATGCTTTGACACAACTTTGCTTTTTCAATTTTTAATAGTCTAGAAAAAGCTAAAGATGACTCTAGTCGCCTTTGATTTTTAATGAGCCCGAAGTGACAAGTGCTCAGATGGACCTTTTCATTTAAGGAGTCGAAAAGGAATGAAAGTGACTACTGTGGAAATATAGACAGAGGGATTACCAAATCAATCACAAAACTGCAATATACACCTTGGTGGTAAATTAAAGAGAATTTACCAAGGACTTATGTATGATAGTCAATCTTCCCAAATGTTGTGTTTAGTGCATTGCAACTGATAGGGCGGCAAACACGGCTTCCTATGGATAAAAGATATCAGCCTATTGTGGTCTCCCAATATATACTCGATGGTACGGAGTGCACAAGTCCGTACTAGCACTTGTCGGATCAAAGAGGAGGAATCACCCAACCTTCGATGAAAATGTTGCATGTATTTGTTTTTCGTTTCCCTAATGTGAAAATGCCAAAAAGGAAAACTAAGTACAGATCTGAATTATTTTCTTCAAAGCGACATTTTGACAATTTCTTTTCAAAATGAAAGGAAGACTAAAATGACACTTTTCGATTTGAATAGAAAATTGCTTTCGACACTTCAAATATTAGCAATTCAAATCAAATACAACGACAAAATTACAATCAACTATCTAGAGGAGGAAGACTTTACGACACTCTTCTTTTTTACTCAAAATGACAATTAGGACACTTTTGCATCAAAAAATGACAGTTCGATTGGGCTACTTTTTGACTAGGAATTGTAAATGATGCACAAATACATAAAAACATTTATCAATCCTAATCAATGGAGGCTAAACAATGTAAAGGAAAGAGGCTTCAGCAATGAGATACTGATCATAAGCAACAAAACAACTGAATAGAGCTGAAAACAAGGAGGAAAAACCCAAATTTCAAAGAGAGAAATAGGATTACTCAGTCATCGCACCTGTCCTTAACAAAAATAGGGATGCATCTCACCTGCTACACACGGGAGGTGCGATGCATACTGGTTTCCAGTTACAGACAGTGCAATGGGCCAGGGAGTGAAACTGAGTTGGGTTTTTGCTCAAAATTTGCAGCTAAGTTCAGTGATTTAAGCTGAGCTATGATGAACAGTAAAAACAAAGTACAGGGTTATGATCTTAAGAGGTTATTGAGCTACCACAAGGGCATTTAGGATTTTTGTAAGTCAGATGTTCAATTCATAAACCAACCCAGAGATTGACTGAAGCAGCATTCATCTACTTTGCAATTACACAGCAAGAGTAGGTCGAAGGCTATCTGGCTAACTTTAGGCTCCGTCTGTAGTTTATAAAGAAAACAACAATAACAAACAAACTAACTAATCACTCCCCAGTGGAGTCGCCATTTTGTTTCTGGGAAAACTAGTGTCTTTTCGATCTACTAGTCCCACTAAGATGGGTAGCTATCTTAGAAACAAACAATCAAAGCAATTTGTGATTTCCTTTATATATGATAGATAAGAGAGAAGCAAAGAGGACCGACCTGGATCTTTTTCTTGATTTCTCTCTCCCTTGATAGAGCTTTCCACTCCTCTCCTACTTGTCTCGCTTAGAGAATACCTGTAGAACCAAAGTAACAAAACACCATCAAAGCATCTCGATCTATAATATCATAAACAATGCAGAATCAGAAATACATTGACCATACAATTGCATTTACAAATAACAAGATTCACAAATACACGATTGAATGGAGGAAAACTCAAACAACTTTATTAATAGTAGAAATAGAAGAGAGGATTACAACCCAGCTATCTGATCCAGCATCATCCTCCCAGCATCAAAGCCCTCTTCACCTCATGAAAAGCAAGATCACCCAACAATACAATGTTCCCTCTCAAAGAGAAACCAACAGCACTTCCTTACCAATTACAAAATTCCCGCTTCTAGATCTCTCAAATGAGGGATCCATTTATAGATGTCTTGCAAGGGTGTGAGTCAGCTCTAGGTTTTTGATTAGTGTCATTCCACTAGTAGTTCTTGGTTCCACTTGGAGATTTCATTGATCTCTTACTCATCCTTAGGCGAATTCAGAGAGGCAAGTGTCATATGAGAAGTTTCTAGAAGATTCCATGAGCATCCACTTAGCAAACTGTCTCAGCCATTTGTCCATTCTCGCTCATCACACCCTACAAAAGGCCTCTTCAATATGCATTGCACCTGGCTATTGTAGCAGCCAGTATGCATCGCACCTTGACCATGGAGCAGTCAGTATGGTCCAGTTTTGGCCAGTTCTGAGTGGTTTTTCAAGTGGAACTTCTAGGAAATGATATAATCAGTTGACCATGATCCTTTAGGGTATGAAACAACACTTTTAGGGGTTAAAGAGCCCTTGGTTTATCGACATATGTAATTGGGGTTGAAGTGCCCAAATATGTCTATAACAGCTAGGTAGTATAAATTCTGCTGGTACTACCACTTCCCTTCCATATACAAGTTGAAATGGAGTTTGCTTATGGAGTCTTTTTACTGTCGTCCTATATGCCCATAGGGACATGGGTATTCTTTCATCCCAGTCATCCTTATTGGAAGATACGACTTTTGTGAGTCCCTTCTCCAGTATCTTGTTAAATGCTTCTACTGCACCATTGGCTTGTGGGTGGTACGGGATGCTCTTGTTGTGTTGAACCATGAATATCTTTAGCAGAGACTCAATGGTATCGTTTAGGAAATGTGTGCCTTGGTCGCTTGTGAGGCTCCTCAGGCATCCAAACCGTGAAATGATGTTCTCAAATATCAACCTTGCCACTGTTTCTGTTGTGCAGTCCTTTACGGGTGCCGCCTTTGCCCACCTTGTGAGGTATTTTGTTGCTGTTATGATGTACCTCGCTTGTGAATGTCTCGCTGGTGGAGAAATGGGTCCAATGAAGTCTACCACCCACTTATCAAATATCTGCATTGTGTGGACTAGATGTAGAGGCAGCTCATCATGTCTCGATGACTTTCCAACCCTTTGACAAATGTCGCATGTCTTGGAAAATTCTTTAGAATCCTTATGGATAGTTGGCTACCACAATCTTGCATGGAGTATCTTTCTTGATGTGGCCTTCCCTCCTACATGACCTCTTGCGACCCCTACATGGCACTCCCATAAGACATCATTCCTTTCATGCTGAAGGACACAATGCCTCAGTATTTGATCTAAGCCCATTTTATAAAGGTGTCCCGCAATCAACTGGTAATCTACTGCCCTAACTACTAAGTGTCATCTCTGCGCTGTTGTATATTTTGCTAGGCAGTGACCAGTTGTCAAGAATGAAGTGATTTGTTCCAGGAGGTTTGGAATTTCCTCTACTCTAAATAAATCAACATCGAGCAACCGATCATCTATTGCTCCTTCATTTTCCCCTGTTTCTAGCCACGACAAGTGGTCTGGTCCCACATTGAGTCTGTCAGGCTTTACCACTACTTCAAATGTGAATTCCTGGAACAACAACAACCATCGGCATATTATCCCCTCTAACACTGGCTTGTTTACAAAATACTTTAGCGCAAAATGGTCTGTGAAAAATTTGAATGGCACGCCTAGTAAGTAGTTTCTAAACTTTCAGAGAGACTAAACCATTTCCAAGGCTTCCCTTTCGGTTGTTGTGTAGTTCCCTTCTGCAGTAGACAACTTCTTGCTAGCATAATACACTGGATGGTCCATGTTTTTCTCCCCTGGATGTGTTAAGATTGCTCTAAGTGCTATTCCTGATGCATCGATGTGCACGTGGAAGATTTTGTTCCAATCAGGATATGCCAATATAGGGGCGCTTACTAGTCTCTCTTTCAAGTTATTCAGGGTTGTTTGGCATTCCACAGTCCAAATGAACTCTTTCATTTTATTCAGTAATTTCTCCATTGGAGCTATGATGGATGCGTAATTTTTGATAAATCACCTGTAGTACCCCGTATGCCCAAGAGTTTCTCTTAGTTGTTTGATGTTGCACAATGGTTCCATGTGGATAATTGCTGCAACCTTTGCAGGGTCTACACATACTCCATCCTTGCAGATGATATGGCCCAAAAAATTTCCAAAGGGGACCGCGAAGATACATTTCTTGAGGTTTAAGGAGATCTCCAATTGTCTGCATCTTTCGAACATTATTCTCAATAGGCTGGTGTGTTTTTTCAATAGACTGTATACTATCCAGTCATCCATGTAAACTTCTAGGAACTTATGAATATAATCTCTAAATGCAGCTATGACGATTCTTGAGAAGACTGCTGGTGCATTTTTTAGTCCAAATGGCATGACATTGTAGGCATATGACCCCCACTCCGTAGTGTATGTTTTTTCCTCTTATCTTCTTCAGCTATTTTGACTTGATGGTAACCCGAGAAACCATCTGTGAATGAATATGCTTCGTTCCCCGCAACATTGTCTAGGACCTCATCACTAAAGGGCGTGGGAAATGGGTCTTGCACGCATGTGTTAATCAGGCTCCTGTAGTCGACACATACTCTGATTTCAATTGTGTCCTTCTTGTTCGAAATAACTATTTGACTTATCCATTCAGCTTCATCCACTAGGAAGATGATCCTTGCCTCCAACGTTTTGTCAATTTCCCTCTTAACTCTCTCTTTCACCCTTGGGTTTAATTTGTATGGTCTATGTTTTACCGATCAGGCATCTGGTCTCAAGACAATTTTCATCTCCCCAAGGTTTCCTTTTATTCCCTTCAATTCTGCCACTGAATACTTGAATAGGTCTTGATATTCGTGCAATAGGTCGAAAATTTCCTTGGTGGTTTGTTCATCCCAGTAGTCTCCCATCGATGCTATCTTAGGCTTATCCTCTAACCCATCATTCTACTTCCTCAGCTTCATTGGTAGAAGGTGAGCACCTTCTGTTAGGGGGCTCACCCGGATATCCCTCTCCCCTTCTGTTTCCCCAAAGGCTAGATGTCTTAGTCCCTCCATCCCGTCATCGTCATGTAGTCCTACGTCTACCCTATCACACACTGCATATCTTGGTGACTCTATCTCATACAAATACTGCAGAAAACTTTCGTCGAGCCCTCCTTCAACCAACAGCTCCGATGTGAAAAAAAATCCCTTTATTGCTTGGAGTAGCCCTGTCATTTGTGTCTCATCCCCTATGAATGAGAAGTTGCTAACAAACTGTGCCTCCATGGTATCCCAATCTGTTTTCTACCAATAGAACTCCTCTTGGACATACCATGCTCGGGGAACAGGTCCGAAGGTATGTATAAATGCATGTACCCATCGATCCCTCAGCGTTCCTTTACTTTTCCAATTGACCATGCAATCCTTGATGTGCTCCTCGAGACTTGAATCCCCCTTGTATTTTTCCTTATCTTATGGTTGATCTTCATCCCGGATAAACCTTTCCTTCATGGTTTGTTTGACGCTCGGCCAGTCTTTTAGTGTATTGTAATGCGTTCTCCACCCTCTTACCAGAGTTGCCATGAGGCCGATACTTAGATAGGAGATCCTTTGATCCTATGTTACTTCCTGGTCTAATCTATCTACAAAGGAGTCCACGGGCTCAAGGCCATGGTACCTCGGGTAGTCAGCTATCTCCATTTCTCCCCAGTTTACTCGGCTTATCATCGCACACTGTCTAGTGGTCAATTTGTATCCCCCCTGCTGCCATGCATCCCATGCAGCTTCTGAGCTAGATTCCAAGCTTTGGATGCTTTTCCAGCTTACTGATCCTCCGACTGTGGGCTTGATGTAGTTCTCCCCCTTCCCTATTGTGAGCACATATAGTTGGTCTAACCCTCCTGGCCCATCCCTGTCATCTGCTGGTTCTGTGAACCTAGGCCCTTGGTAGGGGTCTAATGGTTGGATCACCCTTAACCCATCTGCTTCGAAAATCATCAGTTATTTCTTCAGGTCTATGACCACGTAGTTCTCGTATGCCCAATCAATCCCCAGGAGTGCTGGGTATGGGTCCTTATCCCCCATGATGTCAATCACCTCAAATTTTGTGTGCATCTTCACCCCCGCCACATCAACCTATACATTCTCCAATATCCTAATTAGCAGTATGCAGTACTAATTTTCCATTCTTAGTTGAATTAGTGAGTATTTTAATTGAGGCTTCCCCATTGCCTCCCAAGTTTTCCTAAGTAGGATATTTACATCTGACCCCAAGTCTAACATGGTGTCTCTTATCTGGAATCCTGCCACTTGCGCATTGATTCAGAACTCCTTGCCGCTTCTTCTCTTATTCTGTTTCACTCTTCTTGAAGCTTTCTCTGGTAACCCTGCACCTGGTCAATCCAATTCCTCTTCCTCCAGGGATACCGTAGCCTTTATACTTTTTCTCAATTCCTTCAGCATGTCTTCATCCTCAACTATTTTCAAGAATAGTTTAAACCATTCTCCAATTGGTTGGGTGTGATCAGGCATGTGGTTATTGCGGTCTTCTAGTATCCTTCTCTGCAGTCATCCATTCGAACAGCTTAGCTGCCTCCTGATAGTACTGCTTTTGGTGTTCAAGATGATACCCCTTCTGTGGAGACGTCGCTTTAAGGATTAAGGGGGGGTCCTCTATGTAGTAGTCCTCCCTTGTCTTCTTCCCTCCCCTAGTGACTATGTTAATATTGGTTGTGGGGAGGCCATCATCGGTCCGTGGTTCAACTTTCACCAAGTTGGCCCCTCTCTGTCTGGTCCTTTCTTCTCACTTTGCAATGAGTTCTGATAGTCCTCCATTGCATGGGTATTAATTCGACATTGCGAGCACCAGGGTCTCCTCGACAGCGGACATTCTCTAGCAACATGCCCTTCCTGATCATAGTTGTAACACCTCACAAGCCCTCTTCCTCTTGTTCTTCCCCCTCGCCCATTTCCTCCTTGTCTCCCTCGGTTTGATTCATTGACCCTGAACATAGACCTGTCCATCCTTTCTACTAGGGCATCCAGCGCTCGACACTGATCGGTGTGATGCATCATTGATGCGCAAAACTCATAGTAGGTATTATTGGGGACGTTAGAGTACTTTGAAAAATGGGGCACATCCGTGGCAGGTGTCCATATGCCCTACAGACTTCATAAAAGTCCTGAGTATTCCTCCCTGGGAAGGCTCCTTGCACTCCCACCGTGCAACTCCCGCAGTTGGTTGGGCTCCTAAAAACCCCGCAACCCCACCTGCATGATTAATCCCTCACAACCTCGGGCATTCTATCGCGATGTGCCCCTCCACAATGTAGTGGGTGCACCAAACATTGGGTCTTGCTGGACGCATTGGCTAAAGATCTTTCAATTTCTCCATCAAGGTCACGATCTGGTTCTGCAGGCCTAAAATCGATGGGTCTTGCAGGCTCACCCCTCCCATGTACTCATGCGGTATCTTGCCATAGCTTCTATGCGTGATGCTTGTTCCTGTTGGCATTATGATTCAGGTGTTGTCCTTGATGGCAAACCCATTCAGGTGATAAATCAAGAAGGACGCAGGAAATATGTTCAGCAAGTGCGTCCCCGCAGGTATACCATACAGAACCCGCGTCCAGGGACGCAGGCCAGCCGTTCAGGAGGTGCGTCCGCCCAGTGCACACATTTCAAGGCAGAGAAAAGCACGTGGGGGTTTCTTGTGTGGTATCTAGCCGACGGTTTTGTGTTTCTATGGTGTCGGCTCGTGGTTTTGTTCCATGTTTTGGGGAGAAGCTTGCCTATATAAAGCAAAGGAGTTCATTTGGATTATGCATCATCTTGGTTGAATATCTTTTGGTGAGATCTAGTCCAGATCTATGAAGGCGAATCTTCTAATGGACTGTGATCTCTATGGCGCATGATCAGATCTGTGGATCTGAGTGTTTGGGTTGGTTCTGAAGTCCTCATATCTTTTATATCTGAAGGGACGCAGGTTCAGTGAAGGGAAAGTGCGCCGGGACGCAGTACAGTAAAGGCTCAGGTGCGTCTCTGAGGCAAAGGACGCGGCGCGACTGTGTTATTGGGTGCGTCTCTGAAGCAAAAGACGCGGCGCGATAGTGTTTCTGGGTGCGCCGGTCGCAGCAAATCATAGAGGAACAGTGCGTCAGCACGCAGAACAGTGGAAGGTAGACTGCGTCCAGTCGCAGGTCACAGAAAGAAAATATGCGTCCTTGTCTTAAGATGATCTGTTGACTATATATTTCTGTTCATAAGGTGTTCTGGGTTATTTCTGTAATTACTGATCTGATATCTGTAGTGGACTGTATCTGTTGTATACTTGTTGATCATTTGATTCTTCATGAAAAGAAGTAGGGGGTTGTAGCTCCCTTCCAGGAGAGACTGGAAAACGAGAGAGAGTTGTAGCTCTCTGCAGGTTGCAGCCTGCGTGCTGGTAAAGGACTGCACCAGTACAAAATCATTGTAAAAAGAATTTCTTGAAAGAAGATAGAGACATATTGCAGCAGGTGGTTTTCTCCCGCATTGGGTTTCCACCTTACATCTTGTGTTCTTTGGTGTGACTGTCTATTTTCTTTATTCATGCTCATTATTTTATGGTACTGATATGCAAGAATAACTCAAAAGATCAAATAAGGAAGATTTGGTAAATTGCTTGATAATACTGATTCACCCCCCCTCTCAGTATTATTTCCAACAATTGGAATCAGAGCAGGTACTTCAGAAAAGCTTGATCGCTTGAAGGTAGATCGTTCATCATGAGCAACTACGAGAGAGAAGCATCAATCAGGCCACCAGTTTTTGATGGGACAAACTTCAATTATTGGAAGGTAAGAGTTACTGCATATCTTCAATCTCTTGGTACTGAAGTTTGGGACATTGTAGAAACAGGCTATGGTTTTCCTTCAGCTACTCCTACAGATCCAGCTGAGAAAAAGAAGTATGAAACAAATGCGAAAGCAGTCAGTACTCTATTAGGAAGTATATCCCAAACAGAATTCATGAAGGTAATGCACTTCAAATCAGCAAAAGAAATATGGGACAAAATGATCACAAGCTATGAAGGAGATGAACAGGTAAAACAAGCCAAACTTCAAACTCTCAGAATTCAATATGAGACTCTCAAGATGTATAATGATGAAAGTGTGGCTAATTATTTTCTTCGGGTAGATGAGATTGTAAATTGTATGAAAAATTTGGGTGAAGAAGTAAAGGAGTCTCTAGTAGTTCAAAAGATTCTAAGATCATTATCCCCAAGTTTGAATCCAAAGTATCTGCAATAGAAGAAAAAGAAAATCTCCGTGTTCTTACTATGTCTCAGCTACATGGAATTCTAACTGCTTATGAAATGAGAAAGGGAGGACCATCAGACAGAAGGGAGGCTGCTTTTAAAGCATCAGGCAAAGAAGATTACTATGAAGCAAGCCATGATCCAGAAGAAGAGGAAGAAGAATCAAATTTTGTCAGAAATCTTCAAAGAGGTTCTGGAAGGTTCAGAGGTAAGCTACCTTTCAAATGCTTTGCTTGTGGAAGAGTAGGTCATTATGCTGCAAAATGCTCTTATAAGGATAAAGGAAAGGAACCAGTTAGATGGAACAAGAAACAAAGCGCAAATAAGAAAAGCTACTACACCCATGAAGATAGTGATGGCTTATCAAACAGTGATGAAGATGAACAAGGTAATAAATATAGGTTGTTAATGGCATTTGAAGATGATGATTATGAGGATGCTGTAGATGTGGATAACCTTTATGATGAAATTACTAGACTCAAGAGATGCATAGAAGAAAAGAACATGATTATTGATACTCTACAATTCCAAATTGATGAAAAGGAAAAACATCTTGAAAAATTAGAAGGTGAAATTGTTGGTCTTAGAAAAGAAATTGAGAAAACAAAAACTATTAATCTCAAGTTTGTCAAAGGATCTGAAACTTTGGATGAGATTATCAGTGTGCAGCGGTCTCCACTAAATAAGACAGGTTTGGGCTATAATGGAGAAACTTCTCAAGCATCCACTTCAAAAAGTTATCTTGATGCAGCAAGAAGAAATGAGCAAGAGCACAAGGAAGATCATCAGGTAAAGCAGGGACAAATGTCAAGCAGAAACTATCAGGGGCAATCCAGCTTAAGGGTGAACAAAAGCCACAACCAGCCACAGGTAAAATCTTCTCAATTTGGTTCAAGAATAGATGAAAATAGAAATTACAATCAGTTGGCTGGTAGATCCAATAATCGCAGAAGCTTCTTCAATGGACAATGCTTTTCTTGCCATAACTTTGGTCACAAAGCAGCTCAATGTGTTGCGTATAAAACAATCATGACTAGGGAAGCTCAAAAACAAAGAAGTATGACAGGAATTACAAAAAGGACCTATAACAACTTTTCAGCTCTTGAAAATGAAGTTGAATGTTCTATTTGCAATAATTTTGGACATAAAGACTTTGAATGCAGAAGCAGGTTTCCGGAAAGAAAGGTACAAGAGCAGAAAAAGGAACAAGCCTCAGGCGCCAAAACATGGAGAATAAAGGAACCTCAAACAGAAAGATGTGGGATAGCATTTTATGCAGAAGGACAAGAAAATCTATGGTACATTGACAGTGGATGTTCGAAGCATATGACAGGTGATAAAGAAAAACTTGAGTCTTATTCTAATTTAGAAAAGGGAAAGAAAGTCTCTTTTGGAAATGATACTCCTGCAACTATAAAAGGAAAAGGTATTGCTCCTTTAAAAGAAGATGTTAAGGCTGGAAATGTTTTGTTTGTTGATGGATTGAAGCATAATCTACTAAGTGTCAGCCAGATGTGTGATCAAAGAACCGAGGTTATATTCAGATCAAATGGATGCCTTGTTCGTGATCTTGATACAGGTAAAACAGTTCTCAAAGGAAAGAGAACTCCAAATAATCTATACATATTTGATGAAGGACAACAACAATGCTATCTAAGCAAGAATGAAGAGCACTGGTTATGGCATCGAAGGTTGGGACATCTAAGCTTCTCACAAATAAGGAAAGCTTGCAAATATCAGGCAGTTCGCGATCTTCCAGATATCAAAATTCCTGACAACACCATATGCAGATCATGTCAGTTTGGAAAACAAACCAGAACTAACTTTCCAGAGAAAGAAGGATCAGCCAGCATGCCTCTTGAGCTAGTACATACAGATGTATGTGGACCATTCAGAAAAAGAACACCTAGAGGAGAGGAATACTTGATATTATTTATTGACGATTTCTCCAGGTTTGTTTGGTTAGGACTTATGAAGCACAAAGATGAAGCATTCGAAAAATTCAAAACCTTCAAAGCCTTGGCTGAAAATGAATCAGGTCACAAAATTAAGTGCCTCAGATCTGACAGAGGTGGGGAATTTACTTCAAATGAATTTTTCGATTTCTGTGATGAACATGGGATAAGGAGAGAATTCTCTACAGCTAGAACGCCTCAGCAAAATGGAGTTGTTGAAAGAATGAACAGAACAATCCAACAAATGGCTCGTGCTATGCTTGATGAATCAGGAACCCCCGCAACCTTCTGGGGTGAGGCTGCACATACTGCGGTTATTATTCTCAACAAGACAAATGTCCGGGTGAACAGCACTCAAACCCCTCATGAGCTCTGGAGTGGTAAAACTCCTTCGGTAAAGCACTTCAAAATATTTGGGAGCAAATGCTATATCAAGAATACTGAGGAGCAGCTTGGCAAACTTGATCCTAGAGCAGATGAAGGCATTCTTCTTGGCTATTCTCCACATAGCAAAGCATACAAATGCTACAATAAAAGACTTGGCAGAATTGTTGACAGCATTGATGTAGTGGTTGATGAAAAGGGATATATTCCTAGGCAAATACATCGTGAAGACATCGAAGAAGATGAGAGCTACCCTCAAAGACAGAATGATGAAGAAGAAGAACCTCAAGAAGAATCTCAAGAAGAACCTCACGAAGAAGCAGAAGAACGGACAAGAATAGAAGAAAAGACTCCATCCAGATATGTTCAGAAGAACCATCCAGAATCTCAGATCATGGGACAAAAAGAAGCAGGTATACAAACTAGAAGAACAGTTGCAGAAGCTTCAAGCTATTTGGCATTACTTTCCTCCACCGAACCACAAAATGTGAAAGAGGCATGCAAAGATGAATGTTGGGTGAAAGCAATGGATGAAGAACTTGAGCAAATCGAAAAGAACAACACTTGGGAGCTGGTTCCTAGACCAAAAGATAAGAATGTTATTGGAACAAAATGGGTCTTCAAAAATAAATTGAATGAAAATGGAGAAGTAATTAGAAACAAAGCCAGACTCGTTTGTAAAGGGTATGCGCAGCAAGAAGGAATAGACTTTGAAGAAACTTTTGCTCCTGTTGCAAGACTTGAGGCCATCCGAATGTTCCTTGCTCTCTCAAGTTTTCAGAACTTCAAAGTATTTCAAATGGATGTGAAATCAGCCTTTTTGAATGGAGACTTGGAAGAAGAAGTGTACATTGAACAGCCAGATGGGTTCATTCTTGGAAATGATCCAAATCTTGTATGCCGATTGAAAAAGGCTCTCTATGGTCTCAAACAAGCTCCAAGGGCTTGGTACTACCGGTTGGACAAATATCTTCATCAACAAGGTTTCTTAAAAGGTTCAGCAGATAGCAATATGTATATAAAAGTTGAAAATGACAAATTGCTAATACTTGTTGTGTATGTTGATGACATTATTTTTGGCAGTAATGAAGAAGCTATGAGTCAAAGCTTTGTCTCAGTCATGCAGAAAGAATTTGAAATGTCCTTGCTAGGAGAACTGACATATTTCCTTGGTTTGCAAATCCAACAGAAGGAAGGAGGAATCTTTTTATCTCAAACCAAGTATCTCAAGCAGATTTTAAAGAAATATGGCATGGAAGATGCAAAACCAGTATGTACACCCATGGTCACAGGATGTAGTCTCAGTGCAAATGATGAATCTGCAGCAGTACATCAACCAACCTACAGATCTATGATTGGAAGTTTACTATATTTGACAGGTACCCGACCAGACATCATGCATGCAGTTGGAATAGTTGGAAGATTTCAGGCAAATCCGAAGGAGACTCATCTTCAAGCAGTAAAGAGAATTTTCAAATATCTTCAAGGGACTCAAAATTATGGCTTATGGTATCCTAGAGATACAGATCTTACTCTTCATGCCTATACAGATGCAGATTGGGCCGGAAGCGTGGATGACAGGAAAAGCACAAGTGGTGGTGCGTTCTTTATGGGTCCCAGACTGGTCTCTTGGTTCAGCAAGAAACAGAGTTCAATTGCCTTGTCTACAGCTGAAGCGGAATATGTTGCTGCTGCATCTTGTTGCACCCAACTTCTTTGGATGATGCAGACTTTGCAGGATTATCACATCACTTGTACACCTCCTATTCCTATCTTATGTGACAACACAAGTGCAATCAGCATCTCAAAGAATCCGGTTATGCATTCAAAAACCAAGCACATACCAATCAAGTACCATTTTCTCCGGGAACAAGTACTTGAACAGAAGGTCAAGTTGGAGTATGTTCCTTCTAAGGAACAAGTTGCTGATATTTTCACCAAACCGTTGCCCAGGGACACTTTTGAATACCTCAGGCAAAAGCTGGGGGTTGTTGATGCATCATCTTACTATTGATCATCTTCCTATTGGTGGTATAGGCTCAGGGGGAGCACATAATGCATTGTTGGCATTATGGAAAAGGAGATCTTGGAAATAGCTGCAATATGTCTCTATCTCCTTCATGATGGATTTCTGGTTACAGATCTGGAGATGCATGAGCATAGGGGGAGCATACCCTTTGCCCTTGATGTCAAAGGGGGAGAATGAAGCTGAAGATTATGTGGTTGCCATCAAGTCCAAAGGGGGATATTGTTGGCATTATGATTCAGGTGTTGTCCTTGATGGCAAACCCATTCAGGTGATAAATCAAGAAGGACGCAGGAAATATGTTCAGCAAGTGCGTCCCCGCAGGTATACCATACAGAACCCGTGTCCAGGGACGCAGGCCAGCCGTTCAGGAGGTGCGTCCACCCAGTGCACACATTTCAAGGCAGAGAAAAGCACGTGGGGGTTTCTTGTGTGGTATCTAGCCGACGGTTTTGTGTTTCTATGGTGTCGGCTCGTGGTTTTGTTCCATGTTTTGGGGAGAAGCTTGTCTATATAAAGCAAAGGAGTTCATTTGGATTATGCATCATCTTGGTTGAATATCTTTTGGTGAGATCTAGTCCAGATCTATGAAGGCGAATCTTCTAATGGACTGTGATCTCTATGGCGCATGATCAGATCTGTGGATCTGAGTGTTTGGGTTGGTTCTGAAGTCCTCATATCTTTTATATCTGAAGGGACACAGGTTCAGTGAAGGGAAAGTGCGCCGGGACGCAGTACAGTAAAGGCTCAGGTGCGTCTCTGAGGCAAAGGACGCGGCGCGACTGTGTTATTGGGTGCGTCTCTGAAGCAAAAGACGCGGCGCGATAGTGTTTCTGGGTGCGCCGGTCGCAGCAAATCATAGAGGAACAGTGCGTCAGCACGCAGAACAGTGGAAGGTAGACTGCGTCCAGTCGCAGGTCACAGAAAGAAAATATGCGTCCCTGTCTTAAGATGATCTGTTGACTATATATTTCTGTTCATAAGGTGTTCTGGGTTATTTCTGTAATTACTGATCTGATATCTGTAGTGGACTGTATCTGTTGTATACTTGTTGATCATTTGATTCTTCATGAAAAGAAGTAGGGGGTTGTAGCTCCCTTCCAGGAGAGACTGGAAAACGAGAGAGAGTTGTAGCTCTCTGCAGGTTGCAGCCTGCGTGCTGGTAAAGGACTGCACCAGTACAAAATCATTGTAAAAAGAATTTCTTGAAAGAAGATAGAGACATATTGCAGCAGGTGGTTTTCTCCCGCATTGGGTTTCCACCTTACATCTTGTGTTCTTTGGTGTGACTGTCTATTTTCTTTATTCATGCTCATTATTTTATGGTACTGATATGCAAGAATAACTCAAAAGATCAAATAAGGAAGATTTGGTAAATTGCTTGATAATACTGATTCACCCCCCCTCTCAGTATTATTTCCAACAGTTCCAACACATCCTGGAGGGTTCTTATCTTCTGTTGTGTTAGTGGCATTCTGGTCAAAGGCAATAGTGCCTTAATGAACCAATCCCGCCAGTGGTTTGGGTCCAGAGTGTAACTCAACTTGGAAATGGCATCCTTAAACCTTTGTGTAATCTCCCAAGCCGTCTCTCCTTCCCTCTGCTTAATCCCCCAAAGTTCCGATAGCCCTCGCTGATCCGTCTGCGGTACCTTGAACTCCTACACAAATCCTCTCTTGATGTCATCTACTGTGGGTTCTGATTTTGCTCCGCCCACTTTATAAACCAGCGTAGAGCCCTTTCTCTTAGCGTGGTTTGGAATTCTACCACCCTTACATTGTCTAGAGTCTAGCAGGACCTACAAATAGCTTCGCAGAGATACCAGTGCTGCTCTACATCCTCATTTCCTCTTCCCACAAATTCGGGGTATCTGGTAAAATATCTCACCATATTTATCTGGGTAGGTGCTATCAGCACGAACCCCTTGCTCCCCGGCTGTTGGGATCCCTTTGATCCTAAGTTACTAATATTAATGGTTCCTATGCCACTCCCAATGTTGAACTGGACTCGGTATTTCTCCCGCGTGCTATATACCTGCACTGCCTTAGCTAAGCTAATAATAAATTCCTCCAGATTGTAATAAAGTACCAGGGGAAGATCAGGGGAAACACTACCTACGTCTCGGGGCTATTGCTGTTAACTCTTAATGGATGCTTCCTCTTCGCTGAATAACCTCCTCATCACCTCACCTATATCCTCCTTTCTTCCTTCTTTGTGCCCATGTGGCCTCTTCTATTACGATACATCTGTCACAACCTACACTTGCAATACAGATTCCGCAACCTGTAGGGAAGGTCTGTCCCCATTTCCCCGACTTTTCCATCTTCCTTCACTGCTCTCGCTTTGCCCATTACTGTCTTCTCCTTCCTCTTCGACTCGGTGTTTTCCCCTCACCACTCCTACTTGGTGGGGCCCCATCCTTTTCTCCACTAGAGTCTGAATCACCCTCGCCTGCTACTTATCCACTAGCAGTGCCCTTCTCTATGCCCTAACATCTTTTGCTTTCTTCAGTTCTTCAACATCCATCCCTTCAGCATCATCTCTATCCCTCAACTGGTAGCATTCCCCCCTCTATGTCTCCCCTCAGTACTGGGGATTTATGTTGCCATCCCCGCAGCAGGAGAAGACAATAGTCCTTCTTCCACCATAAACATCTTGATCCACGTCGGGACTTCCCTCATCAACTCACCTCTCAGTCCCGAGCCGAATACAACTTCTGCTTTTGAAAAATCTCCGTGGAAAACTCAACTACGTATCCCTCCACCATAGTCCTTACCCAAAATTCAATTGCTCTCGTCAGATCATTATCCAATTGTTGCAGTAGGGCAACATCTAACCGGGCCCAGCTTCAGAAATTTGTCACCAATCCACTTGGCTGAGTCTATCTCTTCAGCCTTCTTAACCAATTGTACAGATCCTCCGAGAACTTACACCAAAAAATTTCATACTGATCATTAGTGCCGTTAGCATATAGAATTTTCTCGCTTACCTTGATGATCATTTGACTTCTACAGGTAGCCTGCTCTGCTACAAACTGATCTACTCTATGGTTCCACCAATCCCTTATCTCTCTTTTAAATATCCTCGACACCATAGTCGGAACCAGTTCTCGTACCTTCAGGTCCCGACAACGAAACCATTTGTTGGCTCGTGAGAGTCATCAGGGGGGAGACCCTGGGTTCAGGCACAGGAGGCCGACAATGGTCCAATGTAGTCTGGGACAACGTCGGCATTTTCACCTTACCCCAAAGGGCAAGGAGTCTCACCCGAGCCACATCACGACCAAAAGGGAGAAGGGTTCAGCATGGAGTCGTGAAAGTCTTAACCGAGTTTCATTCAATCAAATACATGAATGCATTATATAAAACACAGAGATAACAACACACTCATGATGTCACATGAACTACCGATTACATGCAATTGTTAAGTCATTCAAAAAAAGTTTAAAGATCCCTCATACACAAGGCCAAGATACATAATAAACCGCAACTGATCTTAGCAGATCTTTATATTAATCATGACAGTTAACCATTACAACATCACTTAGCTTCCACTGTAAACAACTACATAAAATACTTGGGTTAGTTCTGTGGGTACTGTGCAACTTCACGGACCATGTCTTCTTGGCTCCTGTGATCTTCCCCTCCGTCGGCCACAACAAGAATCCTTTTCACCTTCCCTTAACCTTGCCCAATCTAACCCCACTCCTTTCCTGGTCTTCTCTTTTTATATCCCTTCTCTGTTACTTGGACCGCCAGTTCTTCCCTTCGGCTGCTTCTGCACCTTCCCACCCCCTTGTCTACCTTTGCCACCCGCTACCACCTTGTCGTAGCTCTTGCACAACTGCTTGTTCCACCAACCAGCAGTTGCTGCCACCTGTTTCCCTCTCATCCCTTGGTCAGTAAAAATTGGTCAAAACCTTTTCAAAATGTAAACAAAGGCCCCAATAGAATTTTATTCACAATGCAGATAACAGACAATGGAGAAATATAAATCACATTTGTATTATACAACATGTCTGGGCCTTGGCTTGCTTTGTTCAGGCTGAGAAAATACAAATTTATAGGGGGTGAAGGAGGATCTAGAATCCTGCATGTGATTCAAATGAAGATCTAGAAATTAATGGCGGTGTGGTAGGTTCGGCGCGGGTGTGGTGGTGACGGCTGAAGATGACGGAGTGTCGGGGAGTCGGCGCCTGGCATTAGAACAGTGCGCGTCGATTTGGGTTCAAAGGGATTGCTGAAGTTCATGGTCTCTTCTAAGTGAATTCCAAAGATTTTGCGGTATTCCCCACCATATGTGTTAGAATAATCCCGACGTTGTCTATCCCTGTTCATGTGATGTCTATGCGTGACCGATCAACAGAGACTAATAGCCATGACAAGCAGATAATAGAATGAAGCTTTGATGCATTTGAACTTACTTCTGATTAAAGTCGAAGTAACCTCAACCGATCCTCAACCGAACATGCGCGCGCAACATGACCTCTCTCCACGGGTCTCCAAAACGCCTTCCCCTTACAACTCAAGGTTCTTTTGGATATAGAACTGTCCTCAGACAGGGGGCCCAGTAGGCTTCGAATATTAACAAAAATAAGTAGATTACATAAAGCTTATTACAACAAGAGATCTCAGAGTTCTCTGTTAAGCGACGATCTTGAACTTCTGCAGACCCTTTCTTATATAGACTTCTAGCGAATATAATCCTAGCTAAGAGATGACGTAAGGGTGGATATTATTGAGGGTCCTGTCGGTATTTCTTTCACCGACGGTGTGTACTCAATCTTTCCAGTACAATGATTTTATCTACAACATGTGACTATACTATCACATTGCTAGCTAAAAATTCTACCATGGTCCCATCAGACTCCTATCTGAATCATCATGATCGGGAGAACCAAGTTCTGGTTCGTACTCATCGAGTATCTTCTGATAGTGGCGTTCCATCAGCCGGTTGTATTCTTCGTCGATATCTACTTCTGGGTCCTGAGCATCTGTCATATTGTCCAGTAAAGTAAATGTTGTCACTTTTCCTTTGGCATCTTCATCTAAAATTATTGTCCTCCGGGATGCTGCTTTTGAAGATTCTCCCTTTTCCGTATTTGTCTTTATCCTGTGGAGGCTCGGTTGCTGAGGTGTGTACATAGCTTCCTGTTTTTCCCACTTGTTAAGAAAAGGTAAAGCACTTATCTCGATGTCTAGAAAGGAATCTTTAAAGACATTTCTTATTGTGGGTGACCTCTGAACTGCCAACTCAATGCCATCTAATAGTTCCCATTTAAAAATTTGAAACATGTTTGTGGAACTTTCTATAGCATGTTGAACCCACGATCTGCAATTATCACTCATAAAATCTTTATGCTGCCACCCTAACTCGAAAATTATTTAAGCGCAGATTATTTTTGAAATCATCAAACTTATTATATGAATGACATTATTGTTCCAATTGGGTGAGCGAACACTTATCGTGACCAAAGCCTTTTGATTAATTACAAATTTTAACACTTTAGGTTCTCCTTGTAAGTCATTCATTTTAAGTAGAATCTGGATTTTTTCTACTAATTTTAAATTTCCAAATTCATGGAACCAACCAGCATGCTATTTAATCATTTCTTCATTGTTGCTGGTTTCTATTTCTCCAATACTTTGATGACTAAAGCCTGTGCAAACTGATTAGGATCTATACTTTCTCTTAATCTAAGACTGTGAAAATCCCAAGGGGATGAGAAAGTTCTGAGATATTGCATCGTCCGCTGAATGCACTGAGATATCCTGGTAGTTGGCTTTTTTCTGCATAAGCCATCCTTGATCTCCCAATCAACAAATCCTTCAAATATCTCATACTGAGGGAAAGTGTCGCTTGCTGCATAATTCTCATCAAGCCTCTGCAAGAAAGAAGCTTCTAATTCCTCGAAAATGTCGGGGATCTTTAAGGACACAATATATTTTTCTAAATCATGCTTGATAGGAATCTCTTCAAGATCCAACAGTTTTTCTCCTGTAAAAATGCTAATAGCAAAATCAATTCCCCCAATGAGCTGATAAAAATTTAAAACTTTGAGGGTCCAGATCATTTTGTCAGTGTATACACTAGACCATAGATCAGATAAACTTCTGAAAAATAATTTCACCTTCATATTTGGCAAAGGATATACATTTACCAGTGTATCATCTAGGCCCAGAGAAACACCTATATTCTTGGACTGCCATGCTTGGCATTTTCGTATCCAAGTATTTCTTCTCAATCTCATTCCTACAACCTTTTTTATTTCTTCTGCAAGGTGGCTTGCATGTCCTTCAAAAATTCTGAATCTATCAACAAATGTAGCAAAACTATCGTCCTGTGGACTTTTACCTGGAATGGTAAAACACGAACCTGTACAAGTCATGAATGCTTTATTCATATCCCTGGTTAATGAATCTGTTAGAAAATTTGAATTACCTGGGATCCACTCAACTTCAAAATCAAATTGTTGGAACCAAATCTGCCAAGCAAGAATTCTTCCCTTTGCAATTTGTCTTGATATTTTGGCAGATAGAAAATATTTGAAATTCTTGGAGTCTGTTCTGATTAAGAATTTTACGGGGGTGAGATATAACTCAAATCGTTGTATCCCGTTGAATATAGCCAATGTTTCCTTTTCGGCTATGAAGTAATTCTTTTGACTGGGTGTAAATTCACCCGAAGCATAAGCACAAAGCTTTTCTTCACTTTTTTCTTCACCGTTTTCTCTTCGTTCTAAAAGAACAACTGCCCAAAAATCTAAAGAAGCATCAGTTTGAAGTATAAGCAAACCATCACCTGGTGGCTGGAGCTTTGGCAGTTGTTGGCATTCTGCTTTCAATTGTTTAACAGCTGTTGTTGCTTCTTGTGACCATCCCTGTTTGAGATGTTTCCTGATCGGCGTTGTTTTCTCTGTCAGATTTGGGATATACTTGTGAAGATAATTCAGAACTCCTAAGAATCTTTGAATCGTCTTGGTATCCTTCAATTCATCGGGAAACTGTGTCAATTTGGTTAATACATGAGGTTGCATTTGAATTGCACCATTGACAACATTAATTCCCAGAAAATCAATACTATCTTGGAATAAAGACATTTTCCTTTCTGACAAAACTATACCATGTTGCTGAACTTCTTTTAGAAAAATTTCTAAATGCTCTAGATGGGTTTTTACATCTGGACTGTGAATGAGAATATCATCTATATATGTAACAATGAAATCATATTTAGCAAAAATAAAATCCATTCTTCGCTGGAAGAATGCAGGGGCATTTTTCAAACCGAAGGGAACAACCTTCCACTGGTAAAATCCGGCTGGACAAATAAAAGCAGTTTTATGCCGGTCCTCTAGCTGGATCTGAATCTGATAATACCCAGACTTCATGTCAAATTTACTGAATACCTTGCTATGCTGAATTTTTTGCATTATTGTCTCAGGCCTTGGCAATGGATAGTTAAAGCTCTGAGTGATGGCGTTGAGGGGTTTATAGTTTATCACCATTCTAGGTTTTCCCCTAACTATCTCAGAATGATTCCTTACCAGAAATGCTGAGCAAGAATAATGGGACTCGCTTGGCTCAATGAGCTGCATCTGTAGCAATTATTTTATCTGTTTCTTTATTTCCTGCTCATTTGAGGGAGTGCAGGGAATCATCTTTCCTTTGACTCCATTGTCATGCAAGGTTATAATTTCTTGCATCGGACTTTCGGTTTCGCAAAACTGTTGTGGGTTTTCCGAGCAACTTTTTAAAATTCATTTGTGGATATCATCTTGTTTTGTAGACCAATTGGGATTTATGCATGCCAATTGTTTTGTTTTAAATTCTGGTCTGGATTCATAGAACTGTAGGACTTCCTGCCAATCATCAGAATCTTTTAATGGCTTTCTGGCTCCTACTCTTTTCTGGCTATTTTCATGTCTGGCTTCTGAGTTTGTAATAAACAACCTAGGGACAGAAATAGCTTTCTTCTTCAGATTGATAATCAACTTATCTTGGCTGATTGTTACTGGAAGCACAAAATTTATAAATGGCATTCCCAACATTAAGCTAGCTGAGGGATCAAAATGTTGTATTGCAGAAATTTTAACAATACTCCCCCCAACTTTCAAAGAAATATTGTCTACATAATGAGTTAAACTGATAGATCCTCCAATGGTTTCTGAAACCAGTATATTTTGCAGTGGTTTCCACAGAGATTTAAATAAATATGGTGCAGCCAAATTATTAGATCCGTCGGTATCAATGAATGCATCTACAAATACCCACTCATTTTTTACTTGAACTTGAACCGAAATATAAATAAGGCTATTAGTCTTGACTATATTTTTTAGCAGTGTATTTTCTTCTGTTCTCTAAATCTCTGGTTGTGGAAGACTGGTTGAGGTTTTTGTTCTTTTCTCAAATGGGCAAAAAGCATTTCCTTCTGGCAAAGGTAGCACAGAGTGCTTACCTTGTTTTACTGACAATGATACTGCGCTTGCAGATTCATCATCTGAGTCATCCATTGTTTCACTGGTGACCTCAATGTCAGTGTCACTCTCTTCTTCACTATAATGGTATTCTTCTGAAAAATCATCATCAGAACATGATGGACAAATATTCATTTTTTGAACATTCTCTTCTTCTTCTGCATCTGATATTTCAGTTAGAATATATACATCTGAAATATCATCTTCTGAGTCTACAATTGACCAATCGTCCTGAAACTCTTCTATATCTACACATGCTTTGAGTTTACTGGATGAATTCTGTGGGCATTTACGAGCAAAGTGTCCTTCTTTCTTACAAATGAAACAACAGTTGTTGTTTCTGGGTCATGATCTTTTTTTCAAAAATTTATATCTACGGAAAGGCTTTTTTGGATTTGAGACTCTCTTGGGTTTAAATCTACCATACCTTTTTGTTTTCTTCTTCTTTCTGAAAGGTGTCCATGGTAGCATTATTTTGCAGACATCTGAACTGGGTGTGATGTCATGCGCCTTCCTATGCCAGTATAAGTATTTAACTTTCTCTGTAACTCTGAAAATAAGGTCAACCCAATAAACTTGATCTAATCTTTTGTTCTGTACATCTAGATCTTTCATAACAAGGTCTTTGAAAAGCATCTTGTTTTACGAGTGCTGAGTAGATAAAAGCTGCTTCAGTCAATCTCTGGAATAGATTGTATGAGTTCAACATGGCCAACTTCTTAAGATCCTTCTCTACCATTGATAGAAGATCTGTATCTGAAGTAGATAGTAGATCCCTTGAGTCTGACTTGGTAGAACATGAGAAGGTTGAAGACCTGGAAAGCTGGAACCCTCCTGCACTAGATTCAAAAGAAATTTATCCAGTTCCAATGCTATTCAAATTAACTAAGAAGGCCTATTTTAAGGAAGTTGAACTGAAAGTAAGAATAAAAGGTCCATCTGTACAAATTATAGGTCTGAATTTGTTTTCTGAAGACGAAATCAGAAAGTTTAGAAAATATGTTGCTGAAAAGAAATATTTCTATTTGCACTTTGGAGGAATTAGAATTGGACTAGCTCCATTATTCCGTCATGGTATAGATACTCCCTGTATAGTTGAGCTTTTCGATACCAGACATAATGTATATGAACATGCCCGAATTGGAACCATACTTGGAAACTTATCCTCGGGATGTCAATATGGCACCATCTATCCAGACTATGCCATTAGTTTGTCTGATATCCACCTTAAAGACTGCTGGAAAGCTTTGATTGGAGTACAAGGCCTAGAAATGGTAGAAGACAGTGAATATTTGTTGGTGATAGTCCAAACCTCATTTCAGTTAATAAATACTGTACATCCTAAGTTAAGACAACCAGTGTTAAAGGATTGTGTTGCTGTAGGAGTAAGCAATGCACAGGTAGAAGGAGTTCATTATGACAAAGAAGCCTTGCCTAATGACTGGTACATCCAATATAAGTCTCTGGCCGCTACAGATAGTTCGAATAACATGCTTAAAAGAATGTCTGTATCTGATGGTTGTGTTAAAATAATTCCAAACAGACCAAGAATACCATGACCGATAGCCATGCCAGAAAAACATGTGCTACCAGCAATCTCAGAAAATGAACCCACTTCTGTCAGTGGAAGAAGATCCTTTTATCGTCATATTCCTGCACCAGAAGAGCCCAGTTCTTCCACAAGTACACCACTGTCTACAAACCAGTTGTATATACCAGAAGAAAAGCCATTCTTTGCTGTAAATAAAATGTTTAGAAATTATATTAGTACTACTCCACCTGTAGAGGAATTTCAATTTTCAAATCAAAGATTTGTAAAAGGAGGAAAGTGGCCACCAAAAACAAAGTTTAGTACTTCTTCATCCAATACCAGACAACCACCTACAAGAGTTGATTGTGCCCCATTACTAGAACAGAATTCACAGAATCCAAATGAAATGGACCAAGTATACCAGATAGGAAACTATCTAACCACTTGGTGTGCTCATGCAGAAGATGTTCTAGATGACCTAGGCAAACAGGCTGATCTGATAAATGCTAATCTCAAATTTCTCTATGATGAGCAACAATCAGAAAAATTGGAAAAGGAAGAGAGGAGAAGAAGGAAACCTAAGAAGAAGGCCAAAGAAATTCCAAAATTTCATATAGATATGAGTGCACCCAATTATTGGGATCTAGAAGAAGAAGAGGAGGCAAAAGAAGAAGTAACTGCAACCAGTGCAGAAGAGGGTACTTCTAAGGACACTGGAAAGCTAACCAGTGAAACAAAGACATATAAAACTGATAAACCTTTTGAGTCAAAGAAAGAAGTCATGATCCTTGAACAAGCTGCCTCTAAATTCCCGTCTTTCATTTTGCCATCCATAAACAATCAAAATAAGGCACATATTTTGAAAGAATTCAATAAATATCCTCGTGTTGAAGAATACCTGTATGCAGCTAACACTAGTGGCTATATCTTAGATCTAGATAGTTCTTCAAACCTTGGAGAATCAATCCGGATTTGGATAGGAGCTTTATATCAAATGCAGGTTACTACAAAATTGGATAATATATCCATCATGGTCCTAGCAGAAAAACGCATGACTGGTATAGTTTATGATTGGTGGATGGGACCATCAGAAGAGGAAAGAAGAGCCGTTATGGAAGCCGGACTATCCACCTTAGAATTGCTACTAAAAACACAGTTCGTGCCAGAACTAGTTGATGAGAAGAAGCAAATAATAACAGATCTTAGTCGAATGGAATTGAAAGATTTGAAATATCTTGATCAATTCAGTAAAGATTTCATGGCTAAGGTTTTTAAAGCTAATCTCTCAAATGATGTGGCTCAAAAAATTTCATTTTTGTCAAAGTTACCAGGCAATCTAGGAGACCTCATTATGAAAGATCTAGATGTACAGAACAAAAGACTAGATCAAGTTTATTGGGTTGACCTTCTCTTCAGAGTTACAGAGAAAGTTAAATACTTATGCTGGCAGAAGAAGGTGCATGACATCACACCCAGTTCAGATGTCTGCAAAATAATGCTACCATGGACACCTTTCAGAAAGAAGAAGAAAACAAAAAGGTATGGTAGATTTAAACCCAAGAGAGTCTCAAATCCAAAAAAGCCTTTTCGTAGATATAAATTTTTGAAAAAAAAAGATCAAGACCTAGAAACAACAATTGTTGTTTCATTTGTAAGAAAGGACACTTTTCTCATAAATTCCCATAGAATTCATCCAGTAAACTCAAAGCATCTGTACATATAGAAGAGTTTCAGGACAATTGGTCAATTTTAGACTCAGAAGATGATATTTCAGATGTATATATTTTAACTGAAATATCAGATGCAAAAGAAGAAGAGAATGTTCAAAAAATGAATATTTGTCCATCATGTTCTGATGATGATTTTTCAGAAGAACACCATTACAGTGAAGAAGAGAGTGACACTGACATTGAGGTCACCAGTGAAACAACAGATGACTCAGATGATGAATCTGCAAGTGCAGTATCATTGTCAGTAAAACAAGGTAAGCACCCTGTGCTACCTTTGCCAGAAATAAATGCTTTTTGCCCATTTGAGAAAAGAACAACAGCCTCAACCAGTCTTCCACAACCAGAGATTAAGAGAACAGAGGAAAATACACTGTTAAAAAAGATAGTCAAGACTAATAGCCTTATTTATATTCTGGTTCAAGTTCAAGTAAAAAATGAGTGGGTATTTGTAGATGCATTCATTGATACCGGTGGATCTAATAATTTGGCTACACCATCTTTATTTAAATCTCTATGGAAACCACTGCAAAATATACTGGTTTCAGAAACCATTGGAGGATCTGTCAGTTTAACTCATTATGTAGACAATATTTCTTTGAAAGTTGGGGGGAGTATTGTTAAAATTTCTGCAATACAACATTTTGATCCCTCGGCTAGCTTAATGTTGGGAATGCCATTTATAAATTCTGTGCTTCCAGTAACAATCAGCCAAGATAAGCTGATTATCAATCTGAAGAAGAAAGCTATTTCTGTCCCTAGGTTATTTATTGCAAACTCAGAAGCCAAACATGAAAATAGCCAGAAAAGAGTAGGAGCCAGAAAGCCATTAAAATATTTTGATGATTGGTAGGAAGTCCTACAGTTCTATGAAGCTAGAGCAGAATCTAAAACAAAACAATTGGCATGCATAGATCCCAATTGGTCTACAGAACAAGATGATATCCACAAACGACTTCTAAAAAGTTGCTCGGAAAACCCACAACAGTTTTGGGAAACAGAAAGTCCGATGCAAGAAATTATAACCTTGCATGACAATGGAGTCAAAGGAAAGCTGATTCCCTGCACTCCCTCAGATGAGCAGGAAATAAAGAAACAGATAAAAGAATTGCTACAAATGCAGCTCATTGAGCCAAGCGAGTCCCATTATGCTTGCTCAGCATTTCTGGTAAGGAATCATTCTGAGATAGTTAGGGGAAAACCTAGAATGGTGATAAACTATAAACCCCTCAACGCCATCACTCAGAGCTTTAACTATCCATTGCCAAGGCCTGAGACAATAATGCAAAAAATTCAGCATAGCAAGGTATTCAGGAAATTTGACATTAAATCTAGGTATTATCAGATTCAGATCCAGCCAGAGGATCGGCACAAAACTGCTTTTATTTGTCCCGCTGGATTTTACCAATGGAAGGTTGTTCCCTTCGGTTTGAAAAACGCCCCTGCATTCTTCCAGCGAAGAATGGATTTTATTTTTGCTAAATATGATTTCATTGTTACATATATAGATGATATTCTCATTCACAGTCCAGATGTAAAAACCCATCTAGAGCATTTAGAAATTTTTCTGAAAGAAGTTCAGCAGCATGGTATAGTTTTGTCAGAAAGGAAAATGTCTTTATTCTAAGATAGTATTGATTTTCTGGGAATTAATGTTGTCAATGGTGCAATTCAAATGCAACCTCATGTATTAACCAAATTGACACAGTTTCCCGATGAATTGAAGGATACCAAGATGATTCAAAGATTCTTAGGAGTTCTGAATTATCTTCACAAGTATATCCCAAATCTAACTGAGAAAATAGCGCTGATCAGGAAACATCTCAAACAGGAATGGTCACAAGAGGCAACAGTAGCTGTTAAAAAATTGAAAGCAGAATGCCAACAACTGCCAAAGCTCCAGCCACCAGGTGATGGTTTGCTTATACTTCAAACTGATGCTTCTTTAGATTTTTGGGTAGCTGTTCTTTTAGAACGAAGAGAAAGTAGTGAAGAAAAGGGTGAAGAAAAGTCGTGTGCTTATGCTTCGGGTGAATTTACACCCAATCAAAAGAATTATTTCATAGCCGAAAAGGAAATATTGGCTATATTCAACGGGATACAACGATTTGAGTTATATCTCACCCCCGTAAAATTCTTAATCAGAACAGACTCCAAGAATTTCAAATATTTTCTATCTGCCAAAATATCAAGACAAAGCGCAAAGGGAAGAATTCTTGCTTGGCAAATTTGGTTCCAACAATTTGATTTTGAAGTTGAGTGGATTCCGGGTGGATATGAATAAAGAATTCATGACTTGTACAGGTTCATGTTTTACCATTCCAGGTAAAAGTCCACAGGACGATAGTTTTGCTACATTTGTTGATAGATTCAAAATTTTTGAAGGACATGCAAGCCACCTTGCAGAAGAAATAAAAAAGGTTGTAGGAATGAGATTGAGAAGAAATACTTGGATACGAAAATGCCAAGCATGGCAGTCCAAGAATATAGGTGTTTCTCTAGGCCTAGATGATACACTGGTAAAGGTATATCCTTTGCCAAATATGAAGGTGAAATTATTTTTCAGAAGTTTATCTGATCTATGGTCTAGTGTATACACTGACAAAATGATCTGGACCCTCAAAGTTTTAAATTTTTATCAGCTCATTAGGGGAATTGATTTTGCTATCAGCATTTTTACAGGAGCAAAATTGTTGGATCTTGAAGAGATCCGTATCAAGCCTGATTTATAAAAATATATTGTGTCCTTAAATATCCCCGACATTTTCGAGTAATTAGAAGCTTCTTTCTTGCAGAGGCTTGATGAGAATTATGCAGCAAGCGACACTTTCCCTCAGTATGAGATATTTGAAGGATTTGCTGATTGGGAGATCAAGGACGGCTTATGCAGAAAAAAGCCAACTACCAGGATATCTCAGTGCATTCAGCGGACGATGCAATATCTCAGAACTTTCTCATCCCCTTGGGATTTTCACAGTCTCAGATTAAGAGAAAGTATAGATCCTAATCCGTTTGCACAGGTTTTCAGTCATCAAAGGATTGGAGAAATAGAAACTAGCAACAATGAAGAAATGATTAAACAGCATGCTGGTTGGTTCCATGAATTTGGAAATTTAAAATTAGTAGAAAAAATCCAGATTCTACATAAAATGAATGACTTACAAGGAGAACCTAAAGTGTTAAAATTTGTAATTAATCAAAAGGCTTTGGTCACCATAAGTGTTCTCTCACCAATTGGAACAATAATGTCATTCATATAATAAGTTTGATGATTTCAAAAAGAATCTGCACTTCAATAATTTTCGAGCTAGGGTGGCAGCATAAAGATTTTATGAGTGATAATTGCAGATCGTGGGTTCAACATGCTATAGAAAGTTCCACAAACATGTTTCAAATTTTTAAATGGGAACTATTAGATGGCATTGAATTGGTAGTTCAGAGGTCGCCCACAGTAAGAAATGTCTTTAAAGATTCCTTTCTAGACATCGAGATAAGTGCTTTACCTTTTCTTAACAAGTGGGAAAAACAGGAAGCTATGTACACACCTCAGCAACCGGGCCTCCACAGGATAAAGACAAATACGGAAAAGGGAGAATCTTCAAAAGCAGCATCCCGGAGGACAATAATTTTAGATGAAGATGCCAAAGGAAAAGTGACAGCATTTACTTTACCGGACAATATGACAGATGCTCAGGACCCAGAAGCAGATATCAACGAAGAATACAACCAGCTGATGGAACGCCACTATCAGAAGATACTCGATGAGTACGAACCATAACTTGGTTCTTCCGATCATGATGATTCAGATAGGAGTCCGATGGGACCATGGTAGAATTTTTAGCTAGCAATGTGATAGTATGGTCACATGTTGTAGATAAAATCATTGTACTGGAAAGATTGAGTACACACCGTCGGTGAAAGAAATACCGACAGGACCCTCAATAATTTCCGCCCTTACATCATCTCTTAGCTAGGATTAGATTTGCTAGAAGTCTATATAAGAAAGGGTCTGCAGAAGTTCAAGATCATCGCTTAACAGACAACTCTGAGATCTCTTGTTGTAATAAGCTTTATGTAATCTACTTATTTTTGTTAATATTCGAAGCCTACTGGGTCGTCTGTCTAAGGACAGTTCTATATCCAAAAGAACCTTGAGCTATAAGGCAAAGGCGTTTTGAAGACCCGTGGAGAGAGGTCGTGTTGCGCGCACATGTTCGGTTGAGGATCGGTTGAGGTTACTTTGACTTTAATCAGAAGTAAGTTCAGATGCATAAAAGCTTTATTCTATTATCTACTTGTCATGGCTATTAGTCTCTATTGATCAAATTCAGTATTAGTCGGCAGCAGGCGATGGTAGTCGACAGGTGTAGTTGAAGAAATAATGAGAGTTGTTGTAGTTTCTACGACAGCCAGGATGTATAAATTTTCATGTTTGTGAAAGAAATGATCAAACTCTCAGTGGAGAGTCTTCCTAGTTCTATCAACTGGTATCAGAGCCATGGAAGAGGCATGGAGGAACCGCCTTGAGATGCAGCAAGCAAAGGCTGTGTTGAGATCCAGTCATGGGTTTCATTGCTCTGTGTAGAGTGGAAAATCAGAGAGTGCATGGGCTGACCTTGTAATCGACCAGGTCACAATCCACGTCATAATACATTGTGAGCATTATTTATTTACTGGGGAAAGAGAAGGGACAAAGAGCATTTCGGTGGCTATGTCAGAGATTGGTCGAAAAATAGAATCACCTGGACAAAATTGTGGAGTGAGAACTGAGTCAGTGATATTTTGCTTATGGCAGGAGTGCTAGTCCAGTGCGCTGATCTGAGAGGAGTCATACCGTAGAGTCTCTGTCATATAGTTGGAGACCTGTTGAAAGCTGTGGAGCAGTGTGCTGCGTATTTGCTGAAGGCGAAGCCGCTAAAGACCGTTAGGACGGGAACATAGAGAAGTTCGTTGCATATTGGAGTGGATTCAATACCCAGATCAAGAAAAGGAGACAGAGACGCTTTTGTGCAAGCTGGTGGAGAACGACACGAAACCCTACCACGCTGCAACGATGACCAGAATTGTGGGGCTTTGACTTGGGCTTGACTGACAATTGGAGCTTAAGGAGATAATTGTTCACAGGTTTTCCTTTACAGTATATGACAAGAAAAGTGAGTTGCATTGCTTGGGCAGGGACTACTTTGAGATGGATCTTTCCGGGCCATCATTGAAGTCATAGCCGCCTGTGATAGACTTGGGAAATGATTCATATTTCTTAAGTCTGCATGTCGATCCCCCCTTCACTGTGGGATTGTATAGTCTGAAAATCATTTTCTTGTTTGGGAACTACAATGAACTATGTCAAAGACGTGACAGTTGGATGTGCGGGGAAGAGATGTTGATCGCTGTGTAGAGGTCGTTGTTGATCTGAGCATGAAGTGGGCATGGAGGAGTCGAGGAGCAATGTGCGAGTAATCTTTGGAGCGGTGGTTAAACCAGGAGCTACGTGGAGGAGCTATCCCAACCCACACTTGGAGGACACCGAGTCAAAATATTGAACCTGTTAGAAGTTGAGCGCTGCGTGGAGGTTATTATGGTGCTGTCAATTGAAGAAGCCACTGTAGATCGATGTGCTGTCAAGTGAAGAACACTGCAGGAGAAGATCGATGTTGGAGTCTTTCCTGACAAGAGGAGGTGTAAACCTGAGTCAACTTGAAGCAAAGTGAAGAGTTGTGTTTCTGTCCTGTTGTGTGTAGAGCAGCGTGAGGGAGTTGGCAGTGAGCGTTTGATTCTATACCTAGGGTTACAGTTCGTGGCTGCTTAATGCAAAGGCTTGAATATTGTCTACCGTGTTAAAAGAAGTTGTGCAATGAAGAGCTTGTGAAGATCAACCGACATGTGGAGATTGTCATCCTGTTGATTTTTCTTTGGAGACATAGCTCAGGTGAGCTGTTGAGAGGTCGCCCTGTAGAGTTGTGTGCGATCCAGTGTTCTCTGGAAGAGGGCATAAGGGTGAGCCCATGAGTGTTTAAGCTTGATGGTGTGTAGAGCTGTGGGCTCTGTGGTGTGAAGAGCCAAAGGAGGGCTCAGTGGTTGTGAAGGGCAAGTGGAGTCTGCCCTATTGTTGACGCTATTGGAAAGCGTTGTTTCCAGTGATGTCCACTGAAGAGGGTTGTGCTGCCCGTGATGATTGTATGGCGCAGAAAGTGATTCAGTGGAGTAGGAGTTTCCCATGATGAAGATTGTGTCAACTGTGACACCTGTGTGGCGTAGATCGAAGAGAGTATCCAGTGGAATTGTTGGTGGATAGAAGTGTCTGCAACATCATGTCCGCTGAAGAGATTTTTGTTGTGTGAAATAAATAAGAAAATATGAAAGCCCCCTTATCAATTTTTTTTTCTGCTGTTGTAAGGCCTAGTTGAGACTAAGACCAGTAGGCACATTAAAATTTAGGTCGTCGTGATTAAGGGGAGGTTTTTTAGAATAATCCTGACTACCTGTTCATGTGATGTATATGCATGTTCATGTGATGGTGAATGTAGTCAGCAGGTTAGTTAAAGAAATAGTGATAGTTGATATAGTTTCTACGACAACCAAGATGTATAAATTTTCATATTTGTAAATGAAATTATCAAGCTCTCATTAAAAAGTCCTCCCAGTTCTATCAATATGTTGATCATTAATTAATATGTTAAAAAATTATGTAATGAAGGTATCTAGATTGGTTTGTATTATATCTTGAAATTCAAATTGAGTTGTGCTACACAAATTAACCTTTAATTCTCAGCATGATCCATAGATTAGTATTGCAATCACAATGTATACCCTATGTAATTCCGAATGTATATCAAAATCCCATGGTATGTGGAATGTATATTAATATTTTAAATGGAGATTTCTTGATGGTGGAAAGAGTATAAGAATTTTGGGATTTTCCTTTTGTTTACACATATTCTAGATTTTCTTTAATTACTATAATTTGCGTATAATTTCTTTGTTATCTAATTAAGAAATGTTATCTAATTACTATTTCTTAATTACGGTATAAAACTTTGATGTGATTTTTTTTTTAATTTTTTAACATTTCTTAATTACGGTATAAAATTTTGATGTGAATTTTTTTTGAATTTTTTTTTTCAATATTTTTTTTGATTTCATGTTTGATCACGTAGATTTTCACATTATATTGTGTAATTTTTGGTTTAATATTTGTTGTTTTGCATTTTGATGATTGATTATAGCATATGTTGATTAAGAAAATTGAGAAAAATTAGAAGTGTTTAATTACAAACAAATTCAAAATTAAGAGTGCAAACAAATTCAAAATTAAAAGTGCAATGCGTTATGCTATCTTGTTAAGTGAAACATGGATCGTTCTTATTGAAGCAATTGGTATGGTGCTAGTCATAAGGTATTTTTAAAAAATTGAACAAATGGAAGAGGGCAGATGGCCTAAGGTTGTCTTTAATGACATATTGTGCCAAAGAAAGAAGACTTGGATGCAACAAAATAACAAATGGTTTAGTAAATCGGGTATTTGTTTGAATATGTGTCCCATAAACAGTAAAGAGATAAAAGTTTTTGTTATCTATAAGTTCCACAAGTGTATTTGGGATAAGGACCTAGGGAGAAAAAAAAATACTATATAAAAGTGTTTAATCCCACTCATAATCATCAACAAAAAGCGTACATAGAGACTGATATTTTTGGGAAAGCCAAATTCTTATTGCTCAGTTAATGACTAATTCTCATTCTCATTAACAATGTTGTGACACTTGGTGCTGGAAAATGCCAAAAGAAGTGTGGGAGGAAAGAGTATGTATTTTTTGTTTTTCGGGAAAAGTGGAAACATAAAAGCACTTCATTTTAGAATGTGAAGCCTTCAAAGACAAGAAGGAAAAATATGCAGATATTCTCGTAGCTAGCTCTTAATATAATCTATTTAGCTAAGGGTTTGTCGAAAAAATAGAAGTGTTTATTGTGAGACTTCAGAAAAAAATGATTGAATACATCAACCAGATAAAAAAGCAATCTTTATCCTCACAAATGTTAAAATAATTTTCTTATTTTAAGAATAGATATACAAAATGTACATAACTGCGGGAGAATGCCATTTTAGGAACATATTTGAAATCTATTATCCGGCACAATGACTTATTGTGGACCTTGATTTCAGGGTGGAAAAATAATAATCGCAAATGTTCACTCGGGTGCGTTGGTCAAGGTTCTGTCGCCAGGTTTGTGTGCCTCTGTTCCTAGGATTAATCCACACATTAATGAATCGATCCATTTCTATGCAATTACAGCTACGTCCAGGCCCATATTGGTTTTCCCAGGTGATTTTTGGAAATTCTGTTCATGTTCTAAACATCATTAACCTTGCTACTGGAAACTCTGTATTAATTATAAGACGTACTGGTAAGGTGGCAGAGCAGTTGTGAAAATATTTTGTCTATTAATTATAAGACGTACTGGTAATGTGGCAGAGCAGTTGTGAAAATATCAATTATAAGATGTACTGGTAATGTGGCAAAGCAATTGTGAAAATATTTTGGGATAAAAGGGATCGATGAAGATCATGTAGGTGAATTCCAAAGAGAGATAGCAATGTCGACGGTAATCACCACTCTATTTTATTAATCATCAATTAATATGCTCAAGATTCTTCAATGAAGAGGATGAAGAGATTCGGTAGGGTTTGTATTATATCTTGAAATTTAAATTCACTTGTACTACACATTGGAGCTCTAAAAAAAATTCAATTGAAAAAACATCTTTCTATTAATTAAAACAAAAGATGTTACAAATTTTACAGTTATAAGTCGATTAAACTCGATTAACCTGTTACTGTAGAGAGCAAATTTCAAAATTAACTGAATTGGTCAGTTACTGAAGTGAGCGGGTTACAAGAATTGGGTTACAAGAATTCCACAGAGAAGGGTTATCTGTTAAAGAAAACTAAATGCTTTCGGAATTAGAAATCATAATCTAAAGTGCAATTTTACATTACACAAATAATTTTTCAATGTTTTATTGATCATAAAATTTATAAATATATAAGATATAATATACAGACTGATATTTGTAGATCATGATTCCAACTCACAACATAGGAATCAGTAATCAGTAGATTCACCATAACAATTACATATGAAATAAAAACAAAACATTACTTTACTTCCAACGTTCAATCGAACCCACAAAAATATAACAAACACCAAAACAAAAGTATCGCAAACAGAAAAACACTCATGCTCTCAAATTCTCAATGAGTTGGTTACATTGGAGCCTTTAATTCACAGCGTGTAACCGCAATGCATGCTGTATATTAATATTCTCAAGTGGAGTTTCCTGGATGAAGTGAAACTCCATCCAATCTAACATTGCACGTAAAAGCATAAGCATCTTGAGATTTCCCTTTTTTTTGCACATTTCTATATGGTTTTTTTTATACTGTAATTTGGGAATAATTTTCATGTTATTTAATGACCCAAAGCTTAATTACTATTGTATACTTTATATTGATTCTTTAATTACTGTAACCTAGGTCGAGTTTCTATCTAGTCTTTGTTGGTTTGCTTTAAAAAAAAATTAAATAATAATTATAATTTGGGTATAGTTTCTATCTTGTACTTGTTCTTGTTCGGTTTGTTTTTTTATTTAAATAATTGGATGTGCAATCTTTTTTTAATTTTCCTATGTTTCAATTTTCTTTGAATTTTTTAATTTTTATGGTTTCAACTTTGAATGTGCGTATCAATTGTTTGTAATTTTATGACTGAATGTAGCGTATGTTGTCAAAGATTTCTTTCTTTCCACATGGATAGATGAGAGGTAATTTTCACAATGGGTATATAAATTGTGCCCAATCAGTTGAAAAATCTAAATGTAAAATATGGACTGGTCTCAGGTGTAACTCAAAATAGTGTAAGAAAATGAATACAGACTAAGTAGGATTTGACAGTGAACTACAGAACTTAAGTCCCTAAAATTAGAAGATAGTTAGCGGAAATGACACAATTATCACTATTTTTTAAGAAGCGTTGTATGCTAGAAAAACAGACTGTAAGCAAGATCCATGACATATGTATTTTTATATTTTAATATTAATATAAAAATATTTTTTTTCATAGGTTAACTTTTAATATCAAAATAAAAAATCAGAGTTTTGAAAATTTTTAATTTCATCCCTACTATTATACTAGAAATATATACCCATTATTAAATCTAAATATTTCATAATTTTTCCAAAAATAAATATTCCACATGACCTATTTTTAAATAAACTAAATTTGATTTTTTCTTTTTTTATATTTTTGATATAAATGACAAAAAAAAAATTCCACATTATTAAAGTCTAAATCATCCGTAATATTTTATATTTTAAAAATACTATTCTAAACTACCCTCAACAAAACATATTTATATACCAAAAAACCAAGACAGCAGTAAAGTTGAAAATAAATATCACAATCTTTGTAAAGTATTAGTTTACAAGAGGCAGCTATATCCTTTACAACATCCATACATGGCAACTTTTTATTTAACTTACGTGTTTAAGTAATTTGACTTATCAACTGATTTAGTTTCGTGAATATTTACATGATTACGAAAAGGTCCGTTACAAACGGTTACGAATGTAATGAATTATAATTTTAAACAGCCATAAAATTGGTATGCAACGTGTTGAATATATAAAAGTAATAAGTCATTTATATCATATAGTGATTCATTTACATATTATTTTGGGAATCTATACACTCCATAAAATGGTTGTATTTTTGGAGGTATGATCCAATCTCTAGTTTTTTTACATAACATTATTATGCCTATAAGCACCCCAAATCCAATAGTTGTGCCCAACCCCACTGCAATCAATGATACATGTTTATTGACACGACTGAACCATGTCTCACTAAGACCTTTCATTGTGCTTTTTTGAGGTTGTTTTTCTTTTTCCTTGCATGCTGGTAAAGGAAAACCACATAAACACTCTTACTTTGAAATGAAGTAGAATTGAAAGTGTCAAATTGTGTTCCTTCCGGGATCCTCCAACAAAGTTTGTTGGATGAAACATCTAAAGATGCAAGCTTAGTTAAAGTAGAGAGCTCTTGAGGGATCTTGCCACTCAAATCATTATTGGCCAAGTCCAATTGTTCCAAAGAAGATATTTCACCAAGAGATGCAGGTATTTTCCCTTCTAGCCTGTTCCTTGATAAATTTAACAATCGTAGGCTACTGAGATTTCCTATGCTTGGAGGTATTTCTCCCACAAGATTATTGTTGGACAAGTCCAATATTGTGTTTGTGGACAACACATATGTTAGAGTGTACTCATATCCCTTGATGACAATTTCTAGATCCTCATAGAGTGTATTACCACTGAGTTTGGAAGAATCGACAATTTTGAATCCTCGGAGTCTTTGAAGATTGGATGGTATCCTTCCACTAATTCTGTTGTTGGATAAATCCAACACTTGCAATTGGGTCAGACTTGTGATGTTTGAAGGAATATCCCCATGAAGTTTATTATAACTGACACTTAAAACTCTCAACTCATGAAAGGATGCAAGGTACCCAGGTAGTTGACCTATGAATTCATTTCTACTTAAATCTAGTAGTTGAAGTTGGGTGCATTGAGCCAAAGAATTAGGGAGAGTTTGAAAGAAGTTATTAGAATAAACTGAAAGAACCTCCAAAGAAACAGGAAATCTTATGTCTAGATTTCCACTCAATTTGTTCTCAGACACCTTCAACCTCTGTAACATGGTGCATTTACTTAAAGTTGGTGGTATTGTCCCTGACAAGAAGTTGTTATTCAACACTAAATTCTTCAAAGACTTGCAGTGGCCTAGAGATGCAGGAATCCTTCCATTCAACTTGTTTTTGGATAAGTCTAACACTTCTAGTCCCACACATTGGCCAATATGATGCGGGATTGGTCCATCGAGATTGTTTTCATATATAACTAATTTTTGAAGTGAAACCAAAGCACTAATACTTTCAGGAATGTTGCCGGAAATATTATTTGAATATAAGTAGAAGGTTCTAAGAGCGTGAAGCTTTCCTATACTAGTTGGAATTGTATTTGTAAAATTGTTTCTATCTAAATAAAGTTGTTCAAGCTTCGTCAAATTGGCAATTCCTTCGGGTATTTTTCCACTCAACTTGTTTGTGCCAAGACTAAGGAAGGTCAACTCACTCAATTGTGTAATGGCTTTAGGTATACCACCAGTCAAGCTATTGGCACCGAGATTGAGGTAAGTAATCTCTGTCAAATTACCAATGGATTCAGGAATTGGCCCAATAAAATTGTTATAACTAATAGACAAGCTTTGGAGAGAGGTGTAGTTGCTCAAAATGGAAGGGATGGGACCAGTCAACCTATTTATACGTAGATTCAGTTTAGTAAGCTGACTCAAATTGCCAATGGAGGAAGGGATGGGACCAAGCAACCTATTTGTACCTAGATTCAGTTTAGTAAGCTGACTCAAATTGCCAATGGATTCAGGAATGCTACGAGAAATATTATTTGAATATAAGTAGAAGATTCTAAGAGAGTGAAGCTTTCCTATACTAGTTGGAATTGTATCTGTAAAATTGTTTCTATCTAAATAAAATTGTTCAAGCTTCGTCAAATTGGCAATTCCTTCGGGTATTTTTCCACTCAACTTGTTTGTGCCAAGACTAAGGAAGGTCAACTCACTCAATTGTGTAATGGCTTTAGGTATACCACCAGTCAAGCTATTGGCACCAAGATTGAGGTAAGTAATCTCTGTCAAATTACCAATGGATTCCGGAATTGGCCCAATAAAATTGTTATAACTAATAGACAAGCTTTGGAGAGAGGTGCAGTTGCTCAAAATGGGAGGGATGTGACCGGTGAGTGAGTTGCGATCCAAGGAAAGATATGATAGACTTTTCATCAAACCCAAAAAGAAAGGGATTGGACCCGTGAGATTGTTGGAATTAAGGGACAACAATCGGAGAGAAGTGCAGTTGCCAAGAGAAGTTGGAATACTTCCACTGAGGCTAAAGGGCAAGGGCTCTTGTTTGTTTTTGAAATACCCGTCAACATACTATTCTCATCCACCAAATCGTCGTCGTTGAGGCTCCCGAAAAATAAAAAAAAAGAAAAAAGAAAAAGCATACCTAGATCTTAGGGATCTATTTTTAGCAGCTGGGGTTACATGCAAAAGCCATTTTAGAAAATTCCCACCAAGTGTCGCTTTTTCCAAGAATCATGGCATGCATGTCATAAGCCTCGATCTTGCCAAAACTATTTATTCGACGCCTCAGAGCTCATTCCTCATTTCAATCTTGGAGCTCTAGAATTACCTACGCCTATATGAACTTTCAGCACACTCATCACAACTTTTTCCAGGTAAATCTTTTTTTCATGTCTTTTGATGTTTTTTTGTTGCTTTTCATATTTCGGTTTGTGCAAGTGTTGTTTGCTCGGTTTAATTAAATTCTTGTTGTCATTTCAATGCATATTAGCTTGTAGAAGCAATATTTTGAGTTTTGCATTGCATTTCCTTGTTGTCGCATGCATGACACTATGTTCGTCGTTGTGGCGACTCGTTTCACACACTTCATTGTTTTCCCATATTATTCAATCCTGCACCTAATAATTGCATGCATGTTCATTCACTCATATTTGCACCCATCTTTGAATATGCATTTAGTCCTTACATCTTTTCAGTCACTCGTCGAAAGGTCTAAGCTGCCTAGTCCGAACCTTGCCTTACTTGGCTTGCACTGCCCATTTATGGGATGGAATACCTTGCCTTTCTCCAAGGAATTATGCAAAGCCTACCTCACACTGGCCTCCTAGGTTGTGATCTGCACAATTCTGAGAGACAGTGCCTCAATTGGCCCTCAGTATTGCGTAGTGAAATTTCCCGGGTTGTAGTGATGCTGACTGAAACTATGCATTCGCAGTTTCAGTCCTCAATAGGCCAAGTTGGACTGTGCTCTACACAGTTTTAGCAGTCAGTCAGCTCACTAGCAGCCTGGACTATGCTCTATGTAGTTTCAGCAGTCAATCTCCCAACCTCTCGCGAAGAAATCTGCGCAATTTTCCAGTCAATCAATCAGGTGTGTTGCATGTCAATCCTCAAGTTGCTTTTGGTATTCAACTGATATTTTTTTTTCCATGGTTGTTTCTCTAGCTCTAGGTATCACAGGTGTTCATCATTCTCTCAGCAGTATAGGTACAATGGCTTTCAAGAGAGCAGGGTGAAAGGACACCATTTAGAGCATAATTAGGGATGTGGTCAAGCAAGTGTCTATGAGCTTTCCCATCTATGAAGATACTAAGTTGTTCATAGACAAGGAGATCAAGATCACATGGCAGGACATCAATGACATCTTTTCAGGCACCTTTCAGGAGAATCTGGAGGAACACAGAGTCTATGTCAACATACACAAGTCTGGCTTGTACCAGGTTGCATGCAGGTATCCCGAATTTCCATGCGCGGACATGATCCATTGGATTTTCTCACATACTGATCTAGAGACAATGGTATTGAGCAGTGCCAGTGGAACAAAACTTGCTACCTTTAGGGTAGAGAACTTTTAGCAGATGTATTACTTGCCGCAACCAGTGGAAAAAATGGATGCACTCTTCACCCACCCCAACAGTAGTACGAACTCGAGAGACATATTGAAGAGTTGGGTGAGAGAGTTGTCTAAGTTTAGGATGACACCCAACCAAGTATACAAGGAAAAGGCACTGCAGAAGGCTTATTAGTTCTTGTTCATCTTTGCATTCTGCTTGTATGGTCAAGAGAGTACAAAAAACTTCCCGTAGATTTGGGTGATCGTGTTGGATCAACTGGTGAACGAAGAAAGAACCTTTCAATTGGTCCAACATGTTGCCTCTCCAGCTGAAGGGGTAAGTAACAAATGCCTAACATTCGCCCAAGGGTTAGAAAGTAAATCTATTCATGTCCGCCTACATGCTTGATGCAATCTATGCCCGTCAGCAGTTCCCTGGCTTGGGAAGGGCATGGACACCTTCAGAAACCTCTGTACACATCTGTTGCAGGTTGTTCTTCGAGTGCAGCTTCTGTGGATTTATACTATAGTTATCTGACCACTTGGTCACCCCAGTGTACATGATGATCTTTGAGCAGGATCCGCCTTGCATGTCATAGGTAGTGATGGAGGCATTGGTTAACATAGAATATTGGTACGCCTCACCCCTTGGCACCTTCATCTGAATGTACAACGAAAAGAAGGCTCTGCATGTGTTACCGAAGTTTACCATGGAAAATTTGGTCATGCAAGAGGTTGCATACCACATCTCGATACGGTTGTCAGTGAAACTGCAAAGGAAGAAGAAGGCACATTGGCTCACTCTTCGTTTGCGTATCGGGTTGCATGAGATCTAGAGTCTCAAGCATACTGAGGCTGAGACAAAGGAATTCAAGAGGTTCACCTTCGGCACTAGAAGTTTCAATACATGTGACCCACATTTCTTAGTGAAGGACCATTGTGCGAGAGTGTATCATCCTTGGATCCATGGGGCATGTCATTGGCCTGAGGAAGACCTATGGAGGTATTGCTACAACTCCTTAAAGCTCAATGAACCAGTCACAATGGCTGTAGAATGGTTAGCAGCGCACAAGGTAGCAACATCTTAGAGAGAAGCAACATCAGCACCAACAAAGGGCGACAAACTTGTGCATGACAAAGGCAAGAGGAATATTGCCGACAGCACAGAGGCAGAGAAAGGTTGTAAGTTCAAGGGAGATCCACTTGTATTAAGAGCAGCTTTGGAGATTGAAGCAAAGAAGCGACATCACAACGAAAGGATTGTGCAAAGACAGAGGGAGAAATAGAAACTGGAGGAGGCAAAGAAGAAGTTGTAGGAGGTGAAGCAACAACTAAGGGAAGAACAAGAGCTATGCAGAAAGGGAAAGGAAGCGCAGCAAGAAAATGAACAACAAGAAACGCAGTGTACACACATTAATGAAACTGCGCAAATACAAGTTATTGACTCATCACAGCTGGCATATAGCAAACAGGATGAGCAGTGATAGGAGCAAGACTTTCTCAAGAGATTGAACAGATGTTGGAAGATGGGCATGGATTTGCTTTAGCTAGAACAAGATCAAGATATAGATCTCATGCTCAAAGGCCTAGAGGTCACTCTGCCAGTTTCACCAGATCTAGGAGCAGAGCAAGTCCAAAGTGATCAAGGAGACACTCAAATCCTTGAGGACAATCCGGAAGAATATGTGCACAACATATCCTTTGACAAGTCACAAAAAAGAGTTGTATAATCATGCAGAGCATCCACTTCAAATATCCATGTATCTCCTATGTAGTTTCAAGAATGAGTGATCGTGTCCGATGTGCATAGACATATAGCTGCATTGGCCGATGCTAAAAAGGCATATGCCGAAGCCACTAGCTCAAGTGTGAGATTCTTGATAGTTGAGAACGAGTGCATGACTAAGGAGTTGCAAGTGGCTAAGCAGGGAGAAGAGCAAGCTACAACATCCACTAGAGCAGAGTTGAGGAAAGTGATACTTAATGAAGCATCGTCTCTCGAGACAGTCATGTGGAAGTTGTACTTCAAGTTCATCATTGTGCATAAGTCAGTTGCCCATCTTAATGCTTGGCAGCAGAACTGTGCTAGGAGAGCACACATCTTGACATATATACAAACTATTGTCGATCACATGTAGATATGGACAATGAGGTACAAAGTAGCCCCGTTGTACTTGCCAAAGATGATGAAACCAAAGTTAGTGGAGTTGAAAGCATGCATCTAGAGTTAGATTTGGAATTATGAGGAGCTCCTACAACTCATCACCAGCTTTTAGGCTTCACATGCATGAGTGTTTAGGAGCGTGGATATCATTGTGTACACGCAAGTGATCCCATCCATTGCCACACTCACTGAGGTGAAAGCAAAGAACCAAGTCCGACTGGAGCTAGACATGTACTTCGAACAATTGATGTGCATAGCCACGAACGTAGATTTGCAGATGAGCATAGACACTCTGCACTAGTATGTCACTGGTCCGGTTTTACTCAAGACCTTGATATGCATGTTATATGAGGAGTTGGATAGAGGTGCCAAATCAGTGTACCCAGATGCAACGGAGGCAAGAGTTTTCTTTCAGAAGGATGTCACTATGGAGTACACAGACACCATAACAGAATACCAAGCTTGGCATCAATTTTCCACCATCGATCACTAAGAGGATGTCGATGAGTTAGTCTTCCCACAGTTGTCCGATTATCATTGATGTCTTGCATGGCTTACTCAAGCCCATTTTTGTCTCACATGGGTACATGTGAAGATTGTATTATAAAAATGTTGTAAAGTGAAAGACCAAGTGTCAATAGTAGAATGTAAACATTCATGTGTAAGTTGAAGAGTCATAAGGGTAGCTCAAGAGTCACAAAGGGGAATGTCAAGGGTCACCCCACCCTTTGTTATATATAAAACCCCATAACTCATTGCACAGGATTTTGGGAGCCAAGCTTTTGATAGGTATAACTTAGAGAAAGCTTGGAGTGTATTGTAATGAGCCTTGGATTCTCCATAGTGTAGAGCGAGTACATATCTTTGGAGGAGCAGACAGCAGTGACTCTAACATTCCACTATTGGGGCTAGTGGTTGTCATGGTTGTATGTATGATTGGATCTTTCACTCTTTTAATATAACAGAGCCAACACATTTCATGTATGTAACATTATTGTAGTTTGACTATTCTGGTTACTCTAATAATGTATATAGTTGTAACTTATGCATGTATGTATGGACTATTCCATACGCGTTTGTATGAATCTTATTGAAGCGTGTTGTTTATTTAACTCATCACTTTGGATTGTCGACTATTCTACTTTCCATCTTGTGATGTCTTTCAGATCATGTGTTCCCTTTCAAGTTGCGTACTATTACTATCTTGTAAGGGGCACACTCTTCTCCCCTTCCATGTGTTAGAGCCTTTCCATGCGTCTTCCCTGACTTGCTTCAAGGTCACACCCTTGCTTCCAACAAGGACATCTTACTTACCTCTACGCAACCGCAGTCAAGGCAATACTGTACTACCCACTACTGGGACTCCTACTCCAAATGGTCTGAGGTCTAGTTGAGACTTCTTACCGAGGAGATACCTTGGCATGTTGGTAGGTATAACACCATTAACAGACTGAAAAAACATAATGGTATTTTACAGGTATGGCAAAGCTGAAGGTATCATGGCAAGAACGACATTTGGAGCCCCTCCGTGCTGATGTTTAGGGGAATCAAGCAGTGAGAGGGGTGCTAGCACGATATGGCATGTTGAAGTTCTTGGGGAACACTATGATGAGGGCTGGAGAGCCCTTGCTGTCGAGGATAGTGAGTTATTGGGACCCAGATTAGGAGGCCTCTATAGTAAAATGGCACAGGATCAATATCACGATCCAAGACATATATTTTCTGATAGGATTGACCCCCTTGGGAGTGGTAGGGGAGATACATCTAGTGTTGTCTCGTGGGAGGCATATTGGTGAGTTTCTTGATCGCCACTATGTATCAGGGAGTCATGCAAAGGGCGTGACCATACATATCACTAACTTGGAGAGGCTTGAGACATGAGCTACAGTCGCACGGTGTTGCGGATTTGTGGGAGTCATGTCGTCCACCATATCACTAGAGGGCATATGATGTTGTCGTCATTGAAACGATATTTGATATTATGTAGATGTGGGACCAATGATAACTATTCGTTTGGGACAATTTTATTCTCACTTTTCTTTGAGAATATCCCCACTATTTGACCTCATGTTCAGATCCGTGATGGGGGCCCACAGGAGCCCAGGATGCACCGCTTGGGACAACTACTAAGATGAGGTGGAGGAGGGGGAGTCAGATGAGTGTTATGACCCAAGTTTTTCACTCATTGGGAGCATATGCCACTATATATAGATTCTTATCCATACAGTGGCATGAACTATCAAGAGGATCCTAACTTAGCACTTCCACCAGGACGAGCATGGGGCCCAGATGGTAAGTGAAAGTTGATATATATTTGATGCATTTATAGTGTAATAAATATATGTATGTGGTACTAATTTCTAAACTTTGTGGTATGCACATATAGCACTGGTGAGGCCGGCAGGATACATGGGATGAGCTATAGTGTCGAGGACTGCAAATCAGGGTGGTACCTCATCACAACAAAGACTAGGTGGTGATGCTCCAATGGAGGATCTGTTACGCAGATGTGATGTACTACTGACTGGGGTGATAGAGTGCGGGTGGAATGAGCTAGAAGATCGATATATAGATGACTGCACATGCCTTCTCTCAGAGCGACGAGGAATCATGCAGCGCATTATGATGGCCGATCAAGCATTATGAGATCTATAGACTGGGAGGATGGAGCCATTGGCTTGGGACCCTCCAGATGATAGTGATTAGGCATAGGGATAAGTGGGTCCCCATTTTTTTTATGATAACATGCGAATGAGCATGTCATATGTATTTAGAGTAGTGGACTGAAGACATTGTATGACGATACATATTTATGATTATGCATTTTTTTGTGATGAATATGGTTTGCCATTTGTTTATGGATGACATCTTCTTACATGTGATAAATGTCAATTTAGAATGTTATTAACAATGGTATCTACATAGTGATTGTGGGCTCTAGGAACATGATTGAACAAAATGTATTCAAATTCACGTGCCAAAAACTTAACTCGTAGATATTTTCTAAATAAGACAGGGTTTCTAGTGATATGAATGACTATGTGTTTTAATGAATGATTGTCCATTGTTGACGGTGTATTGTAATAAAAAATAAAATTATAAAAATAAATAATATAATAGTTCTGGTATCATCACCATCATTGATAGTGTATTTTAATAAAAAATAAAATTATAAAAATAAATAATATAATAATAAAACTAAATGTTTAAAAAATTTATTAAAAATTTATAAATAAAACTAAATGTTTGAAAAAAATATTAAAAAATTATATATATTTATAAGTTAATATTTTAATATAAAAATAAATATTTAATAATGCAAATATAACCTTTAAAATATTCTTTTAAGAGTCTTAATTGTAACCTAGGGACATGAGTCTGGCCCAACTTCTTTATAATTCCTTGTTAAGGAGCACTGACATGGACGGAAAACTTATCACTTACAGAAGCATTGAAACCTATATGGTGGTTGTAACAATGTCACAAACCCAAGTCACTTCATTAATGTATAAAATGTTGAAATATAAGGGACGTATAAATTATATACTATTAGATATTAGATATATAGTTATGTAATATTAGAACCATATTATCTTTTTAGAATGAAATATGGTTCTACATCTCCATTACTTCGAAAAATAATATAATTTCACATATGAATGCAAATCATACACATGTACAAATTTCTTTTCAAATAAAATAATGAAAGCCATTAGCATTATGTGGAATATTTGTCTTTTATTAGTCCTTGCCATCTGGCAATGGCCATGGACTATAGTAATCAGATTCACGATTTTTAGCATTAATTCACGCGGTTTATATACTGAAAAACCTTGAGTGTGCGGCTTATGCAACCCGTTCCGTAAGTTAACTATATGGTAGTTTGTTTCATCATCTTATTTGGCCTCTTCCCGAGGAGAAGAGGCCAAAAGCATATGTTATTTTCGACTTGCGTTGTTTTCATTATTTGGAAGTGGAGATTAATTCTAGCATTAAAGGACTATTACAATCGAATTGCATTGAGATCTGAGGCGTATGTACACCCAACAAAAAATTTAACCAAAGTTTTCTGTACACGCGGCTTTACGGGCTCTGGTCACAATATTCTGAAGGCTGGTCCACGCGTCTTCTCTTCTATTATACACTTGACACGTTTCCCTGACTGCTTATACGCTTGACACATTTCCCTGACCGCTTGAGAAAATTCAGAAAAATCTGTGTGGGTCAGAAAATTCTATATCGGTTCAATGGAATTTTGTGAATTATTGAAATTTTTGCGGAACGATGAAGCCTGCCCGATCATTCAGTGAAGCTAGATCACTCACTGAAGTGATCACGGTGATCTCAGTCCGATCACTGAACTGATATTGGTCCGGGTCCGATAACTCACTGAACCCTGCCCACATCCAGTTGTTGTGATGCCCACACCTAGATGCTGTTCATATTGTTAGAATTTTTGTGTTTTTCAGATATTATTAGTAATCAGTAATTAGTTTTGCATTTTTTCCAGATATTATCAGTAATCAGTATTGCAATTGAATGCATTATTAATAGCTTACCAGGCGTGAAATTTGTTACCTGCGTATGCATTTGTTGGTATGCCTGTACCTGCTTTCCAAATTTCTTTTTCTTTTGGGCAGGACTAAACTCTTCTCCACCATTTCTTGTTTGGAAGTGGACAAGGCCTGTACCTGTTTTCCAAATTTCTTTTCCTTATGTTCTCTGTTTGTAAGAACTAGATACTACTTATGTTCTTTGTTTGTAAGAACCAGGCTAAAGTACTTCTTCCGTAAGAACCATATGAGAAATCATGAGTTGTTAGTCCTTAGTTATTAAAAATCAGATGAGAAATCATGATTTGTTAGCTGGTAGATACACAACAATTTAAACGATTGATTTATAAATAGAGAAGGGCTTGAAACTTCTTACAAAATGATTTATAAATGTAGGAAAAATGTTCGTAACGACAGAAATTAGGATTAGAAATCTTTGAAAATATTCGAGGGCTAAAGCAATTTTCTGAATGACTAATAAACATATAAACGTTGCAGGGCTTGAGCCTATTTTCAAAACAATTTATAAACAAAGGATTTCTAAACTTGTTCACCTGCGATTCAGTCAAAAGGTCCAAGTATGTGGACGAGCGCGAAGAAAGAACTTTTGTTGTTGTCACCAAATGCGACCGCGCACCTGAAGGGCTTCTAGAGATGGTCACCATGAACATCGTTGACATACGCCTGTTCAGCTGCGCCTCTTCTTCAGAGCTCTGGAGCCCGTCGTCTTCTTTGAAGTTGAAATGGGGTTTGTTATGACAGAGCAGAACAAAGAACAAATGCTCTCTGCGCTCTGTTATGCTCTGAGATGGCCATGTTTCGTAACAGGTACTTGCCTCTTCCACATGGAGTGCTGGAGATCATTGCAGCAATGGCATTTTTTGCAGAGTATCTCATGTTTAACTTTCATTCTACAAGCCATGCTGGTCTTGAAGGCTGCTATCACCAAATTCTAGTGCTGCTTGTGGGTCTCTGTATTATTTCAGCAGTATTGGCAGCAACATTTCCCAAGAGCTTTGTGGTAGATTTATTAGGTGGCGTTACATTACATTGCAGGGTCTTCCTGCTCGGGTTTCAGGTTTCAATATGCCTGATAACAGATGTTAGCCTGATGCAACCTTAGGTGGCCTACTTTAGAGACCCTTCTCGGGTTTCAATCTTCCTGCTCGGGTTTCAGGTTTCAATCTGCCTGATCACATATGTTAGCCTGATGCAAGCTTAGGTGGCCTGCTGTAGAGCTTGCATGTGTTATGCTATGGAGAGAGAGGTGTTAGGCACATGGCCCTCATGTAGGGCCCACAAGGTGGATAAAAGTTTCGATTTTCATTTTTATTTTTATTGAAATCGATTGATTTTCTTATTTTTATTTAAATTTGAAATTTCATGGTGCATTGTCGTTTCTCAGTTGAGAGCTTACCAGGGTTCTGCCCCATTGATTCACTCTTCGCCTCTGTCAACGGATACGACTTAACGACCCTCTTCCGATTTTGGAGCTTTCTTCGTTTCTAAACGACTTGAATTTCTCTCCCCATCGGTTACTTCAGAAACATCAACTCCAGCTCCCCTCCCTTATTGATTGTTGGGCAGCATGACCAAATGCACAATATCCAGATCCACTCTTAAGTGTCGGGACAGATGGCCTCAATTTCAATGCTGCAGAGGGGTAGATAGCTATGAGAGTGAGCAGGGAACGCGAATGCATAACCGAAGGGGATCAACAGAACTCGAAAGGTGTTCAATAATGGTTTCCGAAGCGAGGTTCCATATTCATATACGGAGCGAGCAAGCTATTAATTGGCACAATTCACATCAAAAGAGGAGCCATGCAAAAATATAATGCTGAATTAAAAATTCAAAATTAGAGGCATCTTTGTTCAGGGAGCTCTTTCTCATTGGTCATTTAAGTCAGTAATCCATGGGCTGTACATTGAGATCTGTTTCAGGTCATTACACTGTTGTCATGCAGAAATGTAAGTTGTAACGTTGTTGAATTAAGAATTCAAATTGTAATTTAAAAAATTGTATGCTAATATTTGATTTATCTAGCATTATGTTAAATATACAGTTTATGTCGCCCTTACTTGGGAAGTGAAGGAATCTGTGGATTGTTCTTTGCAGGTTCATTCATTGGAAATCCAAACTGATTGAAAAATTCAACTGTTCTCACAATGGTATGCAATGTGAATTTTATTTCCACTCATATACTTTTCCAAATATGGATTTTTTATCGGAATTTAGTTGCCTTATTTCAGCCTAATAGAATATTGACTTAAAAGGAACATCTGATCTCCTCCTTTTTTCATGTTTCGATTTCACATAAAATAAAAAACTAGTCTCAAACAATGTGTGCACTAAGATCTGATAATATTAGGAAATGGTTGCAGTTTTTTGGGGGTTATGGATATCCTACTACATCATTCGAGCAGACTTATAGATGTTATCCGGCTTCTTTTATTGATAAGGTATTGCTTTTACTATTAATTTTTGATATTGTAGATTAAATATATGATAGTAAATCAGGTTTTCTAATTTGTCTCATTTATATAGGTGGTTAAGTTTCTCCTATCTACTAGTGTGTATCCAGAAATAAGAGAATAGAAATTAAAGTTACCATCAGTGAAATGCGTTATTTTAAAGAAAAGAATTATTTTTTTATTTTTTATTTTTTTTATATTTTATATATTGAAATAAAAGAATTTCCAAACTGCCGCAGCTATATCTGTAAGCAGGGTGTTATACAGGGCTTTCTAGAAAACTTACAAATTGCAAGTTGATTACAACTATTCAATGCCAAAGACAACGTTTTTAATAGATTGGGAGTTTTGCCCCATAGATTGTTGGGGATGAATTGCCCATATGGTCGATTATCATGAATGCATTGATCTGTTTGTGTGAGTATGCAGATCAACGTCCCATGTGTGAACTATCCATTTTGGCTTCTGTATCTCTTATATATTCTATTTTATTCCTTGCATTTTAATTCCTTTTTGACACTGTCAATTGAGTCTTTGTCTCCTTGAGCTTCTATTTGCATGTGCAATGTGCATTGATCTGTTGAATAATTCTTGACTCAGTGTTATTCTTTTGCTATTCTGAGTTCTCTTTTAGGTTATGTTACTGTTCTTCCCTTGTTCATTAATACCGATTTGTGTTCTTGCTTGTAAGCTTTATTCTGTTCAGGCTATTCTGTTTCTGTTCATGCTGCTCTGTTTCTGTTCATATTTACGTTCTTCTGTTCTATCAACCCAGAAATGCCTTCTAATCTGTGGAGATAAATCCCTCATGATCTCTAGGAACACCAGCCAGTTTTTTTGTTTTTTACTTCAATAGTACAATGAGTTTTGGCAATGTGTGGGATGAATTTGTAAGATTCAAGAAAGCCTTGAAATAATCTTTTTGTTTATTGGATTTTAACTTTGGAGCAAAAAATGTACATGTTGGCTTAAAGCCTTTTACAAACTTAAATTATTCACCTTCAGTTGAATAATTATTGACTCAGTGTTATTCTTTTTCTATTCTCAGTATTGTTTGTTTTTGTTATGCTTGTCAGATTAGATTGCAGTTACTAGTGCTTTTGTTTTTCTGTTGTTGTGTTTTAATCGATATGGCCATGTTTCGTAACAGGTACTTGCCTCTTCCACATGGAGTGCTGGAGATCATTGCAAAAGTGGCGTTTTTTGCAGAGTATCTGCTGTTTAACTTTCATTCTACAAGCCATGCTGGTCTTGAAGGCCGCTATCACCAAATTCTAGTGTTGCTTGTGGGTCTTTGTATTATTTCAGCAGTATTGGCAGCAACATTTCCCAAGAGCTTTGTGGTAGATTTATTAGGTGGCATTACATTACATTGCAGGGTATTTGGTTTTATCAGGTTGCATTTACTTTGTATCGCCCTATGATGCCAACTGGTTGCGGCATCAAGGATCATGAAATAGCATGTGAGTCCAGAGAATTTGAAATGATGGGACAACTCTGAAGCTTCTGCTTCCATTCTATTAAGTGTTTCAGTATGTTTGCTAGAAGCCACCTACATCTGTTAGTATTATTATTGTAATATTTCTGGCTTGCTCCTAAGCCTAGTACTTCAATTTTAGGTGCATATGTTGTTGGTTATTTAACACGTCAGAAATAGAAATTAAAGTTACCATCAGTGAATTCCCTTATTTTAAAGAATTTTTTTTTATTTATTTTTTATATTGAAATAAAAGAATTTCCAAACTGTCGCGGCTGTATCTGTAAGCAGGGTGTTATACAGGGCTTTCTAGAAAACTTACAAATTGCAAGTTGATTACAACTATTCAATGCCAAAGACAACGATTTTAATAGATTGGGAGTTTTGACCCATAGATTGTTGGGGATGAATTGCCCATATGGTCGATTATCATGAATGCATTGATCTGTTTGTGTGAGTATGCAGATCAACGTCCCATGTGTGAACTACCCATTTTGGCTTCTGTATCTCTTATATATTCTATTTCATTCCTTGCATTTTAATTCCTTTTTGACACTGTCAGTTGAGTCTTTGTCTCCCTGAGCTTCTGTTTGCATGTGCAATGTGCATTGATCTGTTGAATAATTCTTGACTCAGTGTTATTCTTTTGCTATTCTGAGTTCTCTTCTAGGTTATGTTACTGTTCTTCCCTTGTTCATAAATACCGATTTGTGTTCTTGCTTGTAAGCTTTATTCTGTTCAGGCTATTCTGTTTCTGTTCATGCTACTCTGTTTCTGTTCATATTTACGTTCCTCTGTTCTATCAACCCAAAAATGCCTTCTAATCTGTGGAGATCAATCCCTCATGATCTCTAGGTTGGCAATGTGTGGGATGAATTTGTAAGATTCAAGAAAGCCTTGAAATAATATTTTTGTTTATTGGATTTTAACTTTGGAGCAAAAAATGTACATGTTGGCTTAAAGCCTTTTACGAACTTAAATTATTCACCTTCAGTTGAATAATTCTTGACTCAGTGTTATTCTTTTGCTATTCTCAGTATTGTTTGTTTATGTTATGCTTGTCAGATTAGATTGCAGTTACTAGTGCTTTTGTTTTTCTGCTGTTGTGTTCTAATCGAGATGGCCATGTTTCGTAATAGGTACTTGCCTCTTCCACATGGAGTGCTGGAGATCATTGCAGCAATGGCGTTTTTTGCAGAGTATCTGTTGTTTAACTTTCATTCTATAAGCCATGCTGGTCTTGAAGGCCGCTATCACCAAATTCTAGTGCTGCTTGTGGGTCTCTGTATTATTTCAGCAGTATTGGCAGCAACATTTCTTAACTGTAGCTGGAAAATGCTTAAAAACAAAGTTCCCTTGCTCTAGCTTCTTCTCAGCATCTAATACAGTTTTCGTGACTTGCCCACTCTTGCATTCTCAGGATGAACTTAACGCAGGGACTTGCTGCCTCGCAGCTCATCTTGTTTCTTTTGCTTTCCTCTTTACTTTTCTAAGAGGGCGAGCTGATCATGAATGGTGAATACATCACTCTAAAATTTGAGTTCTATTTTTGGTTAATGTAAAGTAATATGAGTATGATGCATTTATGATACATTCCTTAATATGTATGAATAGCTTACATTTCTTAAGGAGTGATTTCTTGTACAGATCCAATATTCTTCTTTTTATGTACCAATTGTGTAGGACCTATTTCGGAATAGGTAGTGCCTTGGTGAAATTCTCTCGTACATGGATTCTCCTTTTAGGTTTATTATTAGCAATTAAGTTTATTAAATTACTTTTTATTCTCTTCTTTTTATGTTTGACTAAGTGAAGAAGGACACACTAGTTAGGGTTTTATTAGTACATGTGTGAGTACTAAACATGTAAGAAATATATAAGGCTTATGAGAAGTTAATGTAGTCTATTGTAGAAATTATAGTAATATTTTTATTTTTTGAATGAGAAGACATTGTTTCTAGTTTTAAATGTTTTTTTAATTGTTTGTTGCATTTATATTAAATTGATTGCTATATCAATTATCATTTGATTTGGTACTTAGAGTAAAGTTGAAGTCATAGGGCTATAGCCCCTATTTTAATAGTAAAATTTGTTTCATTAGTTGGGGTAAAGAAAAATTTAAATTTCATTTTGGTTAACAAATGACAAGCTTTGAAATCAATTCTTTACTAAGGAAGTTCCTATTTCTATAATTTAGATTATTGATTGAGATTTTTCCAATTGTCACTTATGAAAACCTCATATTAGGCCATATTACTACCAAAAGTGACTATGGTATTAGTTTAAAAGTGAAAATGTGCATAAAGTCATGCAACTAACATAATTCTTAAAAGCATGAATGAAACTAATTTAAATCTGCATATCATAATTTAAATACATGGATATCGCTTCATGAGTTACACACAATATTCAAGCATTTCAACATAGAATTAAAACTATCAAATCTTACTAGTGAGATCAGTTTCGAAGGGCTTAATTTCGTAAGGCAAAATATGTCCAAAAATCCACAATCGCTGGGAGGAGACACCCCAAATCCATCCATGTTAAAGGTTGGGGTGGCCCAAGCCAGGTGCAATCCTTAGGTAATTTTCACAACTTATATGCCCTTGGATTCCAATTTCTTAGACCTGAGGTTAGTCTCATAAGTTACAAAAACACTAGCAAACAATAAATAACATATAATTATAAATATATTTAATTGAAACAATGAATAAATTCTTATCTTTAAAATGTTTACAAAATTGGTTGCAAGTGTTAGATGCTCCACCCAACCATATGCATTGTTGCATCAATTTTCTCTATAAGAAGCCACCCTTGAGCGAGGGCTACAAGTCCACAAATATTAATATCTCCCATACATGTCTATTGTCCACTCACATAGTCCAAAAACCAATAAAAACATAGTGACATGATTCCTGCAACAATTCCATGCACCCAACTCTATTCCCATAAATCTATGCAACCCAAGGAATGACTTTGCATTTCCTACATCCCAATCCATCAAACAACCTCCATCACCTCTAAGACTACAATACAAAATCAGCCAATAGCTTCTCACCCGAGAGCTCTAGGAAATCCAACTATTATAGAAGTGCTCATATCAACCTTTATACAAAGACTTAAGTAATTGTCCACAAGGACTCCTCAAAAGCATACCAACATAGTCCTCAACATAAAATCTAGCTATAAAAACTAGTTTTCAACATAATATAAAGCTACAACCTCTTGCAACACTCCCATAAACTCTATAATTATTCTCGTCTTTATATATATGTGTGTGTGTGTGTGTGTGTGTGTGTGTGTGTGTGTGTGTGTGTGTATATATATATATATATACCCCTATACTTGAATTCCCTCTACTTGAATTTCCTCCCATGATTAATTGACTCTAACTCTTCCCAAGGAGTATTGTACTCACCCCATGTTGTCATAACTATGTGAGATGACTCCCTCACCCATTTGTTAAATGATTTTACTTAGTCCCATTCTTTAACAACTCTCTAAGGGTACTTTTCTATCAACCTTACATATGCATTCAACGATTGTGTTTTAATAAGCCAAAGAGGATTAAATTGTAAAGGGTAATTTATTAGGAAAATGACATGGTATTATAGGCCTATGGATTTCCCTTTGGACCCCCATTTAATCCCCCTCTCTTGTGGAATCATAGCCCCACTATGACTACCTGTCTTTATCTTTCTTGCAGCTAGTGATGTATTTTCTTTTACTGTTTTCCATGTAAAATGTTTACATATTACATCACTAGGCCCTAAATCATTCAATATATAGACAATTATACATTGCTAATCTCATGCCCAAATCTAAGGTGTTACATTCCTCTCCCCCTTGATTTTTTACTATCCCTAATGCACCTTACTATATATGTGTACATGTATACATATACAAAATTTTACATCACAAAAATCAACAATGTCTTAGTTTAATGAATCCTATAGAAATTCCATCCAATTTTCTATCATCCACCTTCAGCCTGCACAACCTAAGGAGTTGTACTCCCTTCTCTACATCATAGTTCCTTGGGTTGTCCCAATTCCCTTCTAGGGCTCTAGCATAGGCTAGACAAGAAGTCTCAATTTATCATTCTAAGAAATTCAATTGCACCCAAAATGGAGTCCTTATGCATTTATGTACAAGGTTGCACTCATATTTCTCCAAAATTTGCAAAAATATGGAGGTACTCTTCATGTGTGGCCTCCTCATGCTCCCACATGGAATTTTTGGGATCATAGGAACTCCACTAGTTGCTTACTAGGTTAACAAATCTACTCTTGAGAACTTTGAATTTCTTGTCCATGATGCACATTGGCTCAAATAAAAAATCCCCTTCATGTTGCACTTAGATCATAGTCAAATCAATGAGATTGTTAGGATTAAGAACATACTTTTTCAATAGAGACAGATAGAATACATTATGAATTATCATGGATGTAGGCAATGCAAACATGTATGCAAATATGCCATATCTTTGTAGAACTTTGAATGACCCGTAATATCTTATTTCCAAATTTAGGTAGCTCCCAGTGTTGATGAGTTTCATTTTACCTTTACTTTTATAAAAACTGCTCACCCACTTTAAATTCTCTATGTGCCCTGCCTTTATTCACATTATTATTTTCCCACCCTCTACAGCCTTTAAATTCTATTTTATCTTTACCATTTTCTTTCATTTCTCTTAATATTTCTCACCTAGTAATGTTTATGTGTACTAAGTTATCTCAACTCACTCGTGTGTTACATTTTCCCCATACAAGGATTCAAACACACTCATCTTGAATGATGTCTAATGCCCATTATTGTAGGAAAAATCAACCAATTGATGATAGTCTTCCCACTTGGAAGGCTTGTCCATAACAAATATTCTTAGCACATCCTCAATTATTTGGTTAATCCTCTCTACTTTCCCATTTGATTTTGGATGATACCTCATGTTGAAATTCAATTTGGTCCCAAGTCCTCTAAAAAACCCCTCCAAAAATTGGAATTGAACATGGGTTCTCTATCTGACATTATTTCCTTATACATATCATGTAGCCTTGCAATTTTCCTCATATAAATTTCTAAAATGTTGGATTCCTTAGTAGCCATCTTAACTAGAAAAAAATGAATAAGCTATGTAAGCTTATCCACCACTACCATGATGGAATCATGTTGCCTTGTTCTCCTTGGAAACTTGGTAATGAAATCTATAATAAATCTTCTCATTTTCATTTAAGAATGAAAAATGGCTATAGCAAACCTATAAGATGTTTGTGTTGACCCTTCAAATTTTAACATTACATATATTTTGCTATGTAATTAGCCACATCATCTTTCATTGCTAGCTAAAAGCATTAGCCTCTTATGGTTGTAACTATTTTATGATATGCTAGATGTCTAGCATAAGGTATATTATGCATCTCCTTTGGTGGTAATTTTATTAATCCTAGAGAATTAAGAAAATAGATTTTGTTTTTGTATAGGAGGACTCCATCCTCTTCCATCTTGTAATATTTAAATTTTTTCCATACACTATCCTATTATAAACCTTCTTTAACCTACACATAATACTAGTCTACTATTACAACCTCCAAAATTTTACTTCTTAAATTTGAATTATACATGCTAATGGTTGTAGCATGCATCTCATACACCCTACTACTAAATGAATCAACCACTTTATTCTCTTTTCCCTTAACGTTCTTCATGCAAAATCATATTCACTATGGAATTCTAGCCATCTTGTTTGTCTAGCATTTAGTGTGGACTACTCAAAAACATATTTTAGACCATTGTGACATTATCCATTCATTATACACATAAAATTAGTTGGCACATTTGTCGATTGAAAAGGAACTACCAAAAATTCATAATGACCCTACATTGTTTGTGAGGCAATGTTGCTAATACCTTCTTCTCTAATTCTCACTTGATGGTAACCTACAATAAATATTGGAAAATATTTTTTCTTTTCAACCAATCAATAAGGTCAAAGATTTTTGGTAAAGGGTACTTGTTATTTTATTGTAGCTTTACACACTCATTTAAAGTCAATGCACAACCTTAGAGTTCTATCTTTTTTCTCATTTAATTATTACTAATACCTACTATTGATTCTTCACATAAATGTTGATGGTTTATGGGGTCATGTTAATTTCATATTGATTGTAGCTAATTGTAATATGTATCTATCTAATTCATTTTGTATGGTATGAAGTTTCATCAAAGTTAGATAATAATGATTAACATATTATTAGTGTGTAGGAGTGAAGTTCTGATAATAAATCTACACATAAATTATGAAATTTCAATTATATAAATTTAATATAAAATACTGTATCAACATAATTTAGTGATTATTATATTTTGATTCAAACAAATAAATTTAAATAATATTATTCGAAATAAATTTAAAAAGTAATATTTTATAATTTGATATTTATAAAAAACAATATTTTATATCTTGAAATTTATATATTTTGTCGAGATGAAGCAAAAACCAACTCTAAGTAAAATATTGTAATAAAATTACACTTACACATTTTTATTTAGGCAAATCATGGCAAATAATTGTACTTTTAAAATAATAATACAACTTTAAAAGTAAATATAAAAATATTAACTAATAACAATTATTTGCACTTCAAATTAACAATAGTATTAGAGTTGCATCTCAATGAAATAACGTAAATACAATGACCTAATAATTATATTACAATATAAATATTTCATCTTTTATCATAGATTTTGTTAACTCTATCTTGCAAGACCTAACAATCATAATCAAACCCAAATTATTATTTTTTTTCCAAATTTTTTACCTCTTTTTTCTTATTTTTTACACCATTTAATTAAAAATAATAACAAATTTACAAAACTTTCATTTCAAACTATTCAAATGACTTCACCCTAAATTTCAATAAAGTTTTCTTAAATTTCTTCTATAATATCCCAACAACCACTTAGTTTCCACTAACTAGCAGCAACTAATAAGTTTGCCAGCGTGTATTAATATAGACAATATTTCATACTAAAGTCTTAATCTATCATAATTAATAATGTAATTGAATAACTAATAACTAATTCTTCTATAATATCTCAACAACCACTTAATTTCCACTAACTAACAACAACTAATAAGTTTGCCAGCTTGGACAATGTTTCCTACTAAAATCTTAATCTACCATCATTAATAATATAATTGAAATAAACAAGTAAACATTATAATATTGAATGTTGCCAAATCTACCATTTATTCAAACTTAATAGCATATACCTTTGAAAATCAACAATTAATACCATCCTATACCATATAACTGGGTAAATAGTGTTCATCAACCTTTGGTGAATCGGGCTTGTGAATGTGCTGTAAAGTAGTCATAATGAATAAAGTCAAATGAGCCACTTACATTTCTCGATTGGTATTTCAGAAACAAACAACAGATTCTGTCTCTTGGCACCAATATTTGGACTAAATTCGTGTAACCCAAAAACGAAAGAGCTTACTTGTCTGTTTACGATCCATTGTCAAACAACATATAAAAGATTCTTGATATGTTATAATCCATTTTCTAATAGGATTAGACTAATAAACAGGAACCGTCTAAATTCTTGAAATCAAAGAATGTAGAAATAACAATTTCGTTGTCGAAACTGAATCGGCTAGATTCCTGTAATGAAACTGCAAGAGATTATTCGTCCATTATGATCCACGGTCAAATACAACACGACAGATATTTGTGTCTTTATGTGCTGGACTAAATCAGTACCTTAATTATGAATTTCCAAAGAGAAAACTTCTTTCTCCAGATATTTGTCATTAAGGGCTGGACTAAAACAATATCTTATGAATTTCTAAAGAGAAGACTTGCGCCTAGATTCCTGTAATGAAACTGACAGAGATTATTTGTCCATTAGGGCTGGACTAAATCAGTACCTCACGAATTTCCAAAGTGAAAACTTCTTTCCCAGATATTTGTCTTTATGTGCTGGACTAAAACAGTATCTTATGAATTTCTAAAGAAAAGACTTGTTTTAGTCCAGCACTTAAAGACAAATATGTGGGCAAAGAAGTCTTTTTTTTCGAAATTCATAAATTTCTAAAAGGAAGACTTGTTTTAGTCCAGCACTTAAAGACAAATATGTGGGCAAAGAAGTCTTCTCTTTCGAAATTCATAAATTTCTAAAGAGAAGACTTGTTTTAGTCCAGCACTTAAAGACAAATATGTGGGCAAAGAAGTCTTCTCTTTCGAAATTCATAAATTTCTAAAAGGAAGACTTGTTTTAGTCCAGCACTTAAAGACAAATATGTGGGCAAAGAAGTCTTCTCTTTCGAAATTCATAAATTTCTAAAGAGAAGACTTGTTTTAGTCCAGCACTTAAAGACAAATATGTTGGCAAAGAAGTATTCGCTTTGGAAGTTCATAAATTTCTAAAGAGAAGACTTGTTTTAGTGCAGCACTTAAAGACAAATATGTGGGCAAAGAAGTCTTCTCTTTCGAAATTCATAAATTTCTAAAAGGAAGACTTATTTTAGTCCAGCACTTAAAGACAAATATGTGGGCAAAGAAGTCTTCTCTTTCGAAATTCATAAATTTCTAAAGAGAAGACTTGTTTTAGTCCAGCACTTAAAGGCAAATATGTTGGCAAAGAAGTCTTCTCTTTGGAAATTCATAAGGTACTGATTTAGTCCAGCACTTAAAGACAAATATCTGCGGAAAGAAGTTTTCTCTTTGGAAATTCATAAGGTGCTGATTTAGTCCATAAAGACACAAATTTGTGGCGTTGTATTTGATAGTGAAATCATAATGTACAAATAATATTTTTCAGTTTCATTATAGAAATCTAGTTGATTCAGTTTTGAGAATAGATTGATGGACAATGAAATTGTTATTTTCAGATCTTTGATTATTAGTGTAGATCTATTTAAACCATGAATTTGCTAAGAGTTGAGAGAGATCAAATCTCAAACTTGAAATAAAAATTACAAGTCAAGAGATTTATTCTCTTTTAGTGCAAATATGTGATTAAGCTGGATTAAATTGTCATTGTTTAATTTGCATTTTTAAATATTTTATCATTTTCAATATTTTATATTAAAAATTAAATAAGTTACATATTTTCCTCTTATTAAAAAATAAATATATTATTTTATTTTTAGTTAATTTTTTTTTGCAAGCATTGAAATATTTTACTAATGTAAACATTAACACACATATATACTGAAATATGTTAAGTATATTTTACTAAGGTAAACATTAAAACACACATATATATTATATCGAAATATATTAGTTAATATGGATATTCAAACCATTTATTTAAATTCTATATTGAGATATTTATAAGAGAAACAGATTTTTTTTAATTACTTTATATCTATAAAATTATATTATTTAAGATAGGCATTTAAATATTTTATTTGTTTCTAGAAGAGTGAAAGAGAAATATCAAAGAACTAAGTAAAATGAAAGTGAAATATCAACCACTCATTTAATTGTTTTATTAATCCAATTTTTAATTGTTTATTTATATGGTTATTTAATTTTTGTTTTTTGCAAAAATTGTTTTTATTTTTTTTAGGAAGCTTACACGTGTCTCTCATAATAGACTGTAGGATGGACCTTTTGGCCATTTTTAATTGTTTATTTACATGATTATTTAAATTTTGATTTTTCCAAAATTATTTTTATTATTTTTTGATAACATGATATACTTACACATCCTTTATACTGGATTGTTAAATAAACCTCTCACCTCAACAAAAATTTAGATAATTCTCTTAAAATTAGAAAATAGATTATAACACATCAAAAATCTTTTATATGTTTATCCATTTTTATATGTTGTTTGGCAATCGATCGTAAACAGACAAATAATCTCTTTCGTTTTTGGGTTACACGAATTTAGTCCAAATATTGGTGCCAAGAGACAGAATCTGTTGTTTGTTTCTGAAATACCAATCGAGAAATGTAAGCGGCCCATTTGACTTTATTCATCACAACACATTCACAATCCCGAATTACCAAAGGTTGATGAACACTATTTACCCAAGTATAAGATATTAATTGTAGTCCGCTGTGTATAAACGATTGGGTTTGAATAGATCGTGGATTTGGCAAGCTGTATAGCACCCTATACAATATTTAAGTTATAATGCTTACTTCAGTTATTCAATTATGTTATTAATGATGGTGGATTAAGATTTTAGTGTGAGATTTATTACTTGTTTCAGTTTCAGTTAGTGGAAACTAACTGGGTGTTGGGTTATTTTAGAAGAAAGTTATGGAAATTTTATTGAAATTTAAGGTGAATTTTATCTGACAAAAGAGGTTGATAGAATGGCAATTACGAGCGTTAAAATGGAGATGGGTTCATTTTTACACAAGCTTGAACTATAGGGAAATATGCTTGGATTCAGTTTCATGTTTACACAAGCTTGAAACGAAAAACTATGCTTGAGATTGGTTTACATGCCCCCAACATCATGAATCGATTCTAGGTGCATGCCCCTCAACCTTCATTACATTCACCTAAGTAGATTACTCATGGTTATTAGGTGGATGGAATAAAGGTTAATTTATGAGATCAAGTGAAAAACTCGACTGTGATTTTACGAGATCTAATCAAAGACTCCAATTGGAACTTTGCTCTAGGGGACCTTGTTTCATTTTTTAATGAGCTTGACACAAGACAAGAAACTCTGGTCGGATTCCTTGTTTCATTTTTTAACGAGCTCGACACAAGACAATGAACTATGCTCTAGGACTTGCTTCATTTTTTAATGAGGTTGACACAATAAAGAACTTTAGTGTGAAATTTATTAGTTGTTTTAGTTAGTGAAAACTTAGGGGTTGTTGGGTTATTTTAGAAGAAAGTTCTAAAAACTTTATTGAAATTTAGGGTGAATTCATTTGAATGGTTTGGAATATATATATATATATATATATATAAGAAATATTAGAGGTAAAAAAGTTTGGAAAAATAATTATTTTGGGTTTGATTATGATTATGGGGTTTTTTGTTTTTTTGGGACAATTTTTTATCAATTTTGGCCAAAAAAAAGACTTGCGAGAGTGATCAAAGAAGCAGGGAAGGAAAATGGTAAACAAGGTCAAAAGTCGAGAATAGAAAAGAGAAAGAGGCAGGCACAGATCTAATACAGTTATCTTGGGACTTGCTAAAGTCGCAGAAGAAAGATCTAAGTGTTAGCTTTGAAAGGATCAAGAGGATATGGGCCAAAGCACCTGGATTTCGTGGGTTCAAAGTAGACCAAATAAAGCAAGCAAGATCAAAGTAGTGGAGTGAATCTATAAAATCCGCATGGATTAAGTCGAGAAAGAGAGAATAAATACTATGCCGAGATACTGCTAGAATGAAGCTTGAAGCTTCATGCTTGTATTTTGATTGTAATTTGGTTATGTTGTGATTTAACCTAATCTTCTCATAAAAGATGTTGTGTATCTTTGCAGTGTAGAAATTAGGTTGTAGATTTGCCACTGCTCATGAAGTTTAATCAAAATCACAACACACAAACCTACTCTACTACTCTACAGATAGTAATTCACAATTTAGAACAAAAATGTCAGACATGCAATAAGAAATCACACACATGCAAATAGTATTTTCTCGGGGAAAGAAAACTGCTAAAAACCTTAATGTCTGCTTGCATTAATCTGATGAATAGAGATGTATTATAATTTCTTTGCTCAACTCAGCACACCCTGCAAGTGCATAATCTATCTCTCTACTCACTAAAGGCCTCTGATCCAGACTTAGTCAATTTCTGCATCTACTTGAGCCCCTATTTTCTTGTGTAATTCCTGAGTAATTGAGCCCCTATTAAATTGGATATTCTTCTAATCCATTGCGTAATTCCTGAGGATGGTCCATCTCAACTTATGCAACACCTATACACTCAACTCATTTACAATTGCTAGTTCACTGCCTTGGAAACTCCACTAGAACTTGGCAATCGTATTATTTTCATGCATGAGATAATTATTAGGTGCTTGGCCAGTTAACTAGATGATCTCTAAGTTAGAATGATGTCCCACTACTTAACTGACCACCAACTAGTTCTATTAATAGTTAAAACTAGTTTAACTGATTACAACTGAAATCAACTCAACCCAGACTCCTAAAATTTAGGAATCACTACATACAATTGAACTTCATGCCCCTAACTCTAATTAACTGAGCTATAATCTTATAAAAAAAGAACCATCACATGAAATCTAAACTTCAACTCATTAACTCGAATTGAGTGTTCTTAACTGAGTGACAAGAGGCATGTCACCTCAGTTAACTCCTCCAAGTTGTCTGTTGGTGTGGAATTTTGAATTTCCTCAAATTGACTAAGGAAAAATCAAATTGTGACTTTCTTGCTACATTTTTCAATACATAGATATGTAATGTAATGACCCATTGTTGATAACATGAAGAAGGTGTTGTGGGGTATTATTTTGTGTTCCATGAAATGTATGCTGATTTGTTATGCTAACTTTTAAATTTTTTTATGTTACTCTTCTCTGCACCTATTATGGTTTTGTTTATTTTACACAATATATTCAATTCCCTATATACATAAGTTAATAATGATCAATGTATGTGATAATTCGAACTTTTCCACTATTTAGCATTTCCCATTATCTTTAGAAATCTCAGCACACCTTGGGTGAGACATTTCTCCCTTGCGAAGGAATCAAAATGCCAACATTGCTCTAAACTACAATGGGATCTTTGTTGGAAACTTGAGGTAAAACCTAGGGTCTATAAAGTAAAAATTGTTTCCAACAAATGCTTTTGTTATTGAGACCTAAGTATTTTGAGGGGATCTAGATCACGGTGTTGAGGATTCTCAAAGGTGATATTCAAGAGTTGTGGTACGGGAAGCTTGATTCGTTTATTCTACAAAAAGATTAGCTAAGACATAAGAACTTAGAGTAGATGAAGGAAGAGATCTTGTTTGCAGAACCCGCCAACAACCAATACGAAATTTTCTGGTTTAAGTTTCCTCAAAATTTGTACAATTGGATGAGTAGATGGTAGCATAAAGATGATATTGGATGTTGTGGTTGCATAATTAGAAATTGGACCACAGCTGACTTGGTCACATTGTATTTTTAGACATTGAGTTAACCATAGTTGTTGACTTTTGGGTCCAATCAAGATTTGAAGGTTATATTATTGAATTCACTATAGAAAACCATCAGTCCTTTTCCAAAGCTAAAGGAGTATTCAAGTACAATTTATGGGGAAGATTGTTAAAATAAATCCCCATGTGGATCAAGGTCCTTATGGTTGATGAGAGATTGTTACCGTTTCAAGAAACCAACATGGCAATTTAAAACCCTAGGTACTCGGGGTAGGGTTTAGGGGAGAGATATTACTCAGTTGCGGAAGATGAGGGGAAGTTGTGATGGATGCAGACATGTTGTGGAGAGCTTGATATTTTAGGGCACTAAAAAGGGCATGGATAATTGACATGTTGTAGGAAAATAATTTGCAAGAGATTAGGAGGAGGAGAGAGTTGTAATATATATGTGAAGCTTTGGGTAGTCCAAGGTTGTGCATAGAAGGAAGGAATGACTAGCCTAGAGTTATGAAATAATGAAGTAGGAGAAGGATCTCATTCTGGAGAAATAGGAGCAACTATATGAGGTGTGATAGGAGGCTAGAATAGAATAAGTTGTTATGAAACCAGCTCACAAAAATATAGAAAAGATAGATCAACGCCTTAGAATTCAGCCTCTTCGAGGGGGCAACCTCCTTTACATTACACAAATGAATGATTCTTTGATTATTCAAATGAAAAAACCTCCTTTCTATATATAGGAGTCTAAGGAGTCTCAATATAACCCAGCCGACCTAACAATAATAATATAAAGACACAAAAATAACAATAGAGGGATTCTATGGGGCACAGTAATAACAATATGGGGACAATAGGGGCACAACAATATTAATTAGGGATATAATTACAATAGTAATGGGGTAATCACTAGTATTATAGGGACCTAACATGCCCCTTTCCTTCAAAAAAGTGTTGTCCTCAACGCTTGAGTAGTTCTGGATGCTTCTGTATAAAATTCTCATCCTCCCATATGGAATCTTCAGCGGATAAGTTCTTCCACTTGATGAGATACTCCGAAATTGATCGATTTCGTAGCTGTCGAGTTCTTGTTTCTGTGACTGCTTCCGGTTCCAATATAATTTTTCCTTCCTCGTCAAGTTTTGGCAATATTGTTTGAACTGGGAGATTGTCACCTATAACCTTCTTTAAACATGAAACATGGAAAACTGAGTGCACTCGAGAAGCTGCAAGAAGCTCCAATTTGTATGCCATAGTAACATTCTTTTGCAACACCTTGTACGGACCATAATACTTTGGTGATAATTTATTATCCTTCTTAGCTTGCTTGAGGGACATTTGTTTATATGGTTTAGCCGTAGGAATACCCAATCACCTACATCAAAACTTCTTTCGCTGCGATGTTGATCCGCCTGTTGTTTCATTCTATTCTGCGCCAACACGAGGTTGTCCTTTAAGAGTTGGAGGACTTGTTGTTGATGCTCGATGTGATGTTACACTACTTGAACCTTAGAATTTTCTCTTAAATATGATGTGATGGATGGTGGCTGATATCCATAAAGTGCCATAAATGGGGTCATTTTTGTTGTTGTATGGAAGGAAGTGTTATACCACCATTCAGCTAGAGGCAACCATTTGACCCATTGTGTTTGTTTATTAGATACAAAGCAATGAAGATATCCTTTCAAACATTTGTTTACTATCTCAGTTTGCCCATTAGATTGAGGATGATAAGATGAGCTATGAGCTAACTGAGTACCGAGACAAGAAAATAATTATGTCCAAAAATTTCCAGTGAAAATGGGATCTCTGTCACTTACAATAATCTTTGGGTTTCCATGTAGCTTTTGAATTGTTTCCATAAATGCAGTAGAAACTGTACTAGCTTTAAATGGATGTGATAATGCACAAAAGTGTGCATACTTGGTAAGTATGTCAACTACCACCATGATGACACTCTTTCCCTCAGACTTGGGTAAACCTGTGATAAAATCCATTGAAACCTCCTCCCAACATTGGCTTGGAATGGATAAAGGTTGTAATAGACCCGGGGTCTTAATTGTTTCAACTTTATTTTGTTGGAAAACCAAACATTCTGCCACAAACTTTTGAATATCCGATTTAAGGCCATCCCAAAAAAATTCTTTCTTAACCCTGTGGTAAGTTTTTAAAAATCCTGAGTGCCCTCCTAAGGGAGAAGTGTGCAATTCCATAAGAATCTTTTGTTTGAGTTGGGAATTCTTACAGAGGTATAAGCGATCTTTGTACCATAACGAATCATTTTGCCAGCTAAATGTATCAGATGTATTGGAATCTTGTTGTAACTTTTGAATAAGTGTCCACACTTCTTCATAATTCTTCCATTCCTCCCTTGCTTCATTTATCCAATCTCGTTGGATAATAGAAATGGCGCACAACAATGCTTCCACATCCTCATCCTTTCTTGAGAGTGCATCTGCCACCACATTTTGCTTTCCTTTTTTGTAGATGATTTCAAAGTCATAACCCAACATCTTTGTGACCCACTTTTGTTGCTCTTCAGAGAATAATCTTTGTTCTAAAAAGTATTTAAGGCTATCATGATCGGTTTTTACCTTGAAGTGTCTTCTCATTAGGTAGGGTTGTCATTTCTTAAGTGCATGTAGTATTGCCAACATTTCCTTCTCATAAATAGCTTTGTGTAAAAACTTTCCCTTGATTGGACGACTTTCAAAAGAAATGGGTCTTTCATCTTGCATTAAAACAACACCAATTCCATTTCCTAAAGCATCACATTCCACAATAAAGGTTTTTGTGAAGTCCATTGTAGCTAAGACCGGTGCTTGGCACATTGCCTCTTTAAGATGTTCGAAGGCCTTTGTTGCTTCTGGAGTCCATGAAAATGCATCTTTCTTCAATAATGTTGTTAGAGGTGTTGCTATTCTCCCATAATTCTTAACAAACTTGTGATAATACCCTGTCAACCAGAGAAATCCTCGCAGATGCTTTATGGATGTGGGGATTTTCCATTCCTTAATGGCTTTAATTTTGCTAGGGTCTACCTTAACTCCTTCATGAGATACAATATGACTCGAATATTCCACCTCTTATACTCTAAAGAAACATTTGGATCTTTTTGCATATAATTGTTTCTCCTCCAATAGTTGTAGCACCCTGTCAACATGTTCAACATGATCCTTCCAAGACTTGTTGTAGATTAGTATATCATCAAAAAATACTAACACAAATTTTCTAAGGAAGGGTTTGAAAATGGAATTCATCAAACCTTGAAATGTAGAAGGTGCATTGGTAAGGCCAAAAGGCATGACCAAAAATTCATAATGACCCTCATGAGTTCTAAATGTTGTTTTTTGAATGTCTTCAGTCTTCATTCTGATTTGTTGATATCCTTAACGAAGATCAAACTTGGTGAAGTAAATTGATCCATGCAATTCATCCAGTAATTCATCAATGACAGGAATGGGAAAATTATCTTTAATAGTGAGCTTGTTGAGCTCCCTATAATTCGGACACATGTGCCATGATCCATCCTTCTTGTGCACCAATACTACTGGAGTAGAGAAAGAACTTTGACTAGGTTGAATTATACCAACCTCTAGCATTTCTGCAACCATACATTCAATTTCACTCTTTTGGGCATAGGGATATCTGTACGGCCTGATGTTTGGAGGAACACTTCCTGGAATCAGATGAATAGCATGATCATGATCACGAATAGGTGGGAGACCTTTGGGAGTCTCAAATACCTTGGAATGATTGTCCAAGACTTTTTGGAGATCTGGAGAAATAGATGATTTCGATGTGGAAACATCTAGAGAACATAATTGTGCAATTACACCTCTTTGTTCCCTTTTTAGAAGCTTTGTCATACCGTTAGAGTTGATTATCTTTCCTGGTTTCCCTGCAATACCCTTTAATTCAACTTCCTTTCCTTCTACAGAAAATTTCATGAAAAGTTCTTGAAAATTAAAAGCTATTGTACCCAAGGATTGTAGCCATTGGACTCCTAGTACAACATCAACACCTCCCATTGGAATGGAAAGCATTGGGCTAGTCAATACATATTCTCCCATGGATAGCTTGATATTATGGCACTTTCCAGAGCAATTTATTGTTCCTCCATTTGCAACCATCACTTGACACTCTGGTGCTGGATATAGGAAGCAATTCAATTCTTTTGCTACCTTACAATGAATAAAATTGTGGGTACTTCCTGAATCAATCAACACTATTACCTTTTTCTTCTTGATTTGTCCTTCTATCTTGATGGTTTGAGGAGTGGTAATTCCTGCCAATGCATTACAAGATATGGTCATATTCATTTCTTCTTTATCTAGGCTTTGTTCCTGGAGTATATCCTCTTCTTTTGACCTTTCTTGCTCCTTTTCTTCTTCCTCTTCACAATCTATGTAGAATAATTTCTTCTCAGCACACTTATGACCTTTAGTGTATTTGCTATCACAACTGTAACAAAGCCCTTTTGCTCTTTTTTCTTCCAATTTTTGTGGTGTCAACCTTATAGGTTGTGGAAGACTAGGGGTAACAACACTTCCATCTTTATAGTTGTGAGTGGTATGCTTCCTGGTTGCCATAATTTTGCTTTCCATTTTTCTTGCTAACCTGAATGCCTTCTCTAATGAATCAGGTTCCCAAAGGCGAACATCATGTTGGATATTATCCTTTAAAGTCCCTATGAACACATCAATCCTATGCTCCTCTGGAATATTTTTTACCCTTATGTTCAATTTTTGGAACTCTTCAATGTGCTCCATTATTGAACCCTTTTGTTTGAGACTTATCAATTGGCTAAAAAAAGTGTTGCTTTTTGTATCCTCATAATGCGCTGTCAATTCTTCTGTAAAAATTGCCCAAGTGATAATTTGTTTACGAGAGCAAAGTCATTGATACCATACAAACTAATTTGGTTCCAAATATAAAGTTGCAATACGTACCTTTTGTGTCTTTTGCAAATTATTGAGATCGAAAAATTGCTCCATCTATAATATCCATGTTGCGGGATCCTTGCCATCAAACTTCCTCATATCGATTTTTGGAATATAGTGGGTCTTCAATCCAACATTCGAGTCTATGAAATCATGATTAACATTTATTTTGTTCGCATCATGAGTTCCCTTTACTACCCTTTCACCATTTGTAAGTATTTCCTGTAGAAAATTTGTCAAATCTGTCTTCAAATCTGCCATGTCTATTTTCAAATCTGTCTTCAAATCTACCATGTCTCTCTTCAAATCTGTCTTCAAAGCTATCTTCAAATAATCCATATTAGCTTCCATGCCCTTTATCTTAAATTCCATGCCATTTATCTTAGCTTCTGTTAGCTTTTGTGAGAGTGACATTTGTTGCACTTGGTCTTGTAATTTTGATATATCATGTAGCATTTCTTCCTCTTCTTCATGAGTCATGCTAGAGCTTTCAGGTTGCTTACTAGGTGTTTGCATTTTCTTTCCTTGGGGCATCAATTACTGATAATAATTCTCTACTATGCCCTTTGAATTCCTTCAAAATAATTTTTCAAACCAAGCTTAAGCAAAAATTTAAAAAAATCTACACACCTTTTTTCACTTTGTAGGAGCTTGATATTGCCTCTGATGTATCTCTGTAATTTCGGATCATCCAATTCTGAAATTGCAACCTGCAGTAGCCCTCTGTGTCCTCTTTCCAATGCCACTAGTCTGATCCAAATTGGATTCTCCAAGGAAGAGTTATGCCAAATCTCCCACAGTGACCTGATTATAGACTAGTTCAGTAGAGCGAACTTGTACGACATGCCACATGTCCCTGTTTCGACCTTTGGCTTTGAAAAATATATACAAGAAACTACAGTCCATCCTCTTTCTGTACCTTCTTACGAAACTTCAATCTGATGCTTAGAGAGAAAGTTATGACGATTTTCCCCAGGTCACCTGTTTGGAATGTAATTCAGGAGTCTGCAAAAAGACCAACTTCCTCAGATCATATCTCCACAAATATAGCGCGAAAAGCTCTGAAATTCGGACCCAAGGTTCAATACGATTTCGTCTCAAATGGGTTTTTTTTTTTTTTCGCTTCTGAAACGTCGCAAAAAAAAAGTTATAGCGAAAATGCCACGATGACCTATTTGGAGCAGCGAAACCCTAAAATCCAAAGCTCTGATACCAAATGTTATGAAACCAGCTCACAAAAAGATAGAAAAGATAAATCAACGCCTTATAATTCTACCTCTTCTAGGGGGAAACCTCCTTTACATTACACAAATGAATGATTCTTTGATGATTCAAATGACAAAACCTCCTTTCTATATATAGGAGTCTAAGGAGTCACAATATAACCCAGCCGACCTAACAATAATAATATAAAGGCACAAAAATAACAATAGAGGGATTCTATGGGGCACAGTAATAACAATACGGGGACAATAGGGGCACAACAATATTAATAAGGGATATAACTACAACAGTAATGGGGTAATCACTAGTATTATAGGGACCTAGAATAAGTGGAGCCCACCAAGAGTTGGGGGAATCTAGATGCCCAAAACACCTAAATAGCCAGTTGTGATGAGTAATGAGAACCCTCCCATAGACGAAATTTCTTAATTTGATAAGTATTCTTTGAAGATGATTCGATTCTTGCAAGTAGAAGTTCACCAAGCAGTAGTGCAGCTAAGTCTCTCCCTAAGTTCCCCCTAGTACTACATCAGAATCCTGTTAATTTTCTTCCCAAACTAGTCAAAAGTTTAAAATATTAGAACGTTTTTATAATAGATATCAGTAGTTGGTAGCTCTACTAGAGTTGGTATTTCTAGTATTAGTGTTCAGACAAATTTTGCAGCCTTTTCACAACCAAGTCCACAAGATTTTGTGTCGGTTCCACCTAGTCAATATATCATGGCTGGGAATCACTTGATATCCAAAGTTCTCAAGATGAGGAGATGAAAATGTTGAGCAACATTGATATTTATGCGAATCCATTTGGAGGGCTAGACAAACCCTGGATGCTACAAAGATCATTGAATTTTAGATGATTTTGAGGGATCAAGCAGTCAAATGGTTTATTAAGTGGTCTAATTTAAATCCAAATCCAATTCTTGGCATAACTAAGTGAGAGATTATCAAGGAATTCAAGCTTCCCCATACAGATCAAGAGGGTTTAACATAATTATGGGATATCAAGCAGTGTGCAGGAGAGACTGCATGGGAATGCATGGAGTGATTTAAGGATGTTATTGGGAAACTAACTTATCCAATTGATCCTCATCACGAGAGTTTGGTTCATTAAATGTATAATTCTGTTAACTAGAACTCCTTTGATGCAATAAAATATTTATAGTTTATAGGATGTACTGGAACAGGCTTTGAAGATTGAAGCAATGGCAGGATACCCACATGAATATAGGTTGGGTACTACTTTCAGGGATCCTTATATCATTGGATTACAACACCATATTACTGATTTGTTGGAGAGCTTGAAGGATATCCATATTGCATGACCTCTATGTCCCCAAGTGTGATGCACTAATTTTCATGTCGAGGGGCATTACACCACTAAATGTCCAAGTTTGTGGAGTGCATGCCCATTTACTATGCCTATGGGACCATCTCAACCACCACTAGGACCTATTGTGGGAGTCGTGCAAGTGTCCACAAGTGTTCCTTATCAGGGACATGCCTAATATTATGTGTTTCCTGATCACCAAGGTATGTCACCTAATGAGTATTGTGAGTTTTTCTGCGCTTATGGAAATTCACTATATCTTTGTCCTGTTTTGCATAAGCCTTTATAATGTTTCAAACGATATGTTTTTTGAGTTTTATGGGTCTCCAACTCACCATACTGACAAGTGTAGACTTTTGGATGCTCTTCCTAAGTGTTTAGATTGCACTGCATTCCGGGTTAACGAAGCTCCTCAAGGACGAGGAGGAGGCCGCTTAAGAGGGGTAGATCTAGAGGAAGAGGTCATATTCGATGCTACAACTATGATCAGGAGGGCCATGTTGCTCACAATTTCCCATTACCAAGGAGGCCCTAATGTTATCACTGTCACGTAAATACACATGCTACTTAGGGCTATCCAGAACTGATTTCTCGATGGGAAGAGTGCAATAAAAAAAGATGCACAAATCTAATTAATTTTGAACTTAGGAAGCCTAATTTGGTCCTTGAAATGAATATCAACATTGTTACCATGGGAGGCAAGAGAACTGGAGCAGATAAAGAGGTATTAGAGAAACCTACCATAATAAGACCTGCATCACCAAAGAAGTATTATGACTCCAGTCAATAGAAAGAGTACTGCAAGGATGCTGCAAAAATCTTTAAGCAGTTGGTTTCTTCTTACAACCCGTGAGCGAAATAGCTAGAAAATGGACAAATGAAGAGTCCTCGATATTTGTAGGACAAATATCAACCAGTTATGGAGTCATTGAAATTATTTTTACACATTATGAGTGATGAGAAACTATCGGTCAGTTGCATAAAAAACTTAAAGCTATTGTTAAAGACGAATAATTTTCAAAAACATGTATTTCTGCTAATTTTCCTGAATGAAGTTCTAGATGTTTCCACCGCAACAATAGGGGAATAGGAAGGGAGTTCCACATTGATGCCCAAATTGTAAGATTCCATATAAAATACTTTATGTTAGATTTGGGATTAGATGAAAATATTTTGCTGAGGAAAACTTGGGAGTTGTTGGGAAAACCCATGTTGGTGTTTTCCCCTATTCAACTACGCATGGATAACAAGTACTACATTATCCCCATTGGTTGGTTGGAAGATGTTGAAGTTGATATTGTGGGAGTGAAAACATATGTAGAGTTTGAAGTTATTGATATAATGGGTGAATAAAGATTCATATCCAACTTTTCCAGGAATTGATTAGGCCTTTGAAAACTATGTTGTTATCGACCTCAAGCAAGAGATCATGACTTTTGAAGTATATAGAATGAGATTCATACAACCATTGGACCCTTATCAATTTCAAAGGTTCACAGAGCCTATTGATGATGTAGAAGATCCCAATATTTTGGATCAACTATATCAATTCACTGCAAGAAAGAGAGAAGACTATATCAATCCTATAGTAGATGGTTATCTTAGCTGGAGGAGTGTTTAGGACATAGAAGCTGGTTGAAATGTTGAATTGGATGGTTGGAAAGAAGGAGACCATGAGCTATTCTCTAGACATTATGCAACTGTTTTTTTGTGCCTACTAGATTGGTATTGAGATAATGGATTACCCTAATTTCAATGGTATAGGATCTACTGTAAATGTTATTAAAGAATTTGATTCAAATATTGAATAAACACAACACCTACAAGATGGTGTGGAGCTCATCGTGACCAATTTCAAAATTGGGAATCAGTTAGAACTATTATGTTGGGTCGATTTACTGTTCTTGAGAAGAATCTAGAAGTTATTCCTGTATATGAGGGTTACCATCTCATAGAAGCATGTTTAGAATTATAGTGCAATGTGGACAAAACTTGGACTTTCTATTGAATTTTGGGTGCATCATTTCATTCATACATTGGGAAATTTTATGCAACTATGGTACTTAAAAGAAGAGATGAAACGATAGACCACTAATTGGGCGGCGTTGATACCACACTTCTGTAGTGATTTCTCTTTCTCAGATGAGGATGCAAGGATAGATGATGCTTTTAAAGAAATAAAAAGAGTGTTTTCCCCACTTGAAAACCTATTGCAAAATTCAACAACTATGAATACTTCAGATATTTATATGAATCTAGATTTCATGAAGTTTGTCACTTGCAGCAAGATCAATAAGAAACCTGAAGATGACGAATTGGAAGAATTAATGCATTTAACATTTGAGGAATTTGAAGGTGAAAAACATCAAAGATGATCTTTTTAGGGGTGATCCGCACCTGAAACAGTTATAGATGTGAAAGAATAACATCAGAACTAAAGACATGCCTAAGCTAGCTTCCATTGGTGACTACTGGGATGAGAAAACCACAAAAGAGATCTTGAATTTATTGAAATAATATGAATATATTTTCCATGCATCAATTTCATAACATAAAGGAATAAATGGTGATTTAGGAGAAATGAAAGTTGTTTTGAAACCTTATGTGAGGCTAGTCAAGCATCAACCTTGTTGTACCTTAGGAGACAACCCCTGGCTGAGTAGAGGTCAGTGCCCAAGATATTTATTCAAAATGATAAAAAACTTGATTTGTTGTCCCATTTTGAAACTTCAGAAGTATTTTTTTTTACAGGTAATAATTATGAAATCTTCTTGGAATAAAAACACCTTTCAAAGTGGCCTCTCTGATAATGAATGTGATTTAAGTTGTAGTAAAGGGGTGAAAAAGATGTTTGAAAGTTTTAAACAACATACTACTTATAGCATAATCTCTTGCTTTAAACTTTAGCATAAATATGGAAGATAAATGAATGGAAATACAAAAAAAAGGAGCGCATATTAAGATTATTTGACTTTAACATATAGATACTATGAATTCAATGAAATTGTGTAACACCCCCTCCTAGGTCTACCTAAAGTAACCATGCCAACCAGGGTAAACAGGAGACAAGAGGCTACTATGATGGGATTCAACCTCCTATGTGTTCTTAAGGAAGTGGAATCAGCCGAACATCACACACAGTCATCCAACAACATCAGTAGATCCCTCAAGAGACAAGTCAACCACTCAAACAACCTATCCCTAAGTTCCACTGTTGTCTGAGAAACTTAGGGCAGAGTAACACTCCCTAGCAATAGACCAGGTGAGTTATAATGCTTCACAGACACTGCCCAAGCGAGTTATAATGCTCCCTAGACACTGCCCAGGTGAGTTAGTCTATAGGGTAACACTATGTGGGCTAGTAATCCCAGAAATTGAGCCATTTTTCTAGCCTAGACTTCCCAACCTCTGCCAAAAACTTGTTGGAACCTTTAGGAGCCATTAAAAACATGATAAAAATTCTAATGAATCAAACTCAACCTCAGGATTAGGCCTGAGCATCCCCAACTGAGACTGACATTTTGTCAAACACTTTGTATCAATACAACCCACAGGTCTAGGATACAAGACATAACATAAATGACTGAAAAAACTTACGTAACATAACCAGAAGGATCACCTCCTTCTCCAATGAACTATTATATCATCAATGAGGTCTTGCGTCCATTCATTTAATAGTTGCAAGTAAATACATAAAATAGCCATGACATGAACGAGTCATTTAACCATGCTTATAACCAGCATAAAACCATGTAAACATTAGAGATATGGCAACCATTAAATATACATATAAATCAATGCATAAGTAAGAGAACTTAGTTGTTATTAATCATAGGAAAATCTGACCAGGTTTGGGACTTCCATGTACCACCCGACCATAGACATGGCTTAAACAAATATCTCTTTCATCCAGTCACCCTCATGGCATATTCCAAGCATGAATGTGGGATCTCATAGAACAACCAATACAAGAAAAACCAAGGGAATCGAGAGGTTGAACCACTTCCACCCTCATCAAACCATGATCACACCAAAACTGGTGCTCTGATGAAAACCAAACCGAACTTGGAATGCCATCCATAATCCATCACTATCCTTGAGGAATTTTTCATCTCCTTGTCTCTCAAGATTTACCACAATCCAAACCAGATCACTAGGCCTAAACCGAGACTAGTCTCTAACGCTTTACCACAATCAGGCATTGTACATTGTGTCAGGAACAACCGGGGGGTAGAAACCCCCCCTGTAGGGGGGTTTGCAGGGGGTGGTACCGCCCCTGCATGGGTTTTAGGGCAGAACCCTTTTTTGTTATGTAGACCAAAGCATGGGAGGCGAACAAAGAGATGGTGGGAAAACCTACCCATGGTTTTGTGCATGGGTTTTGCACATGGTTTTGGGCATGATGGTTTTCTACCCATGGTATTTTATAGACCCAATCAAGGGAACTGCAATTATGTTCTAATCCAGGGTTAATGGATTGAGGTTTGTGAATGATTCAACATGTATATATATGTATTGTAACATTGAAAGGAATATAATGAAAAATCAATCTGTTAGTCCTGGTTTCAGGATCAAGGGGTAAATATCTATGTATATTTGTTTTATGTTCTTGCCATTGTTTATTTTTCTGTTTGAAGAATTCGTTTACAGGTAATTTTTATATAGGGTTAAAACTTACATTTGGTTTCAGAGTTGTTTTGGCTTTAAGGGGACGCATTTGTTGCTGAGAGTTTTTGCTCGGACCTGTGAGAGACCCTGTTCAGTGGGAGATCTGCTGGATCGATTCTTGCGGTGAAAGAAGATGGTGAGTAGTGGAAAGATAGAGATAGAAAAATTTAATGGTCAAATTTTTGAGTTGTGGAAACTCAAGATGGAGGATCTGTTGGTGGACCCATATCAATGTATTATTGTAGATCCATGCACGACACTAATAGGAATGTCGACATAATACTGGGTGAAGTTAGATCAGAAGGCAAAGAACACAATATGATTGTATATCTTATATTCAATGTTGTTAAATGTATCAGGGGAAGCTACAATGAAGGATTTGTGGGTTAAGTTAGGGACTTTGTACTAATTTAAGTCTCTAGTGAACAAATTGTTCCTACGGAAAAAGTTGTATAGCCTCAGGATGGAGGCTGGAGACTCAGTGACAGAACATCTGAACACCTTTAATATTGTGGTAGGGTAGTTGTTATCTGTTGATATAAAAATTTTAGACGAAGATAAGTGCATCAATTTTCTATGTTCTCTACCATATTCGTGGGATACTCTAGTGTAATGTTATGAAACTAGCTCACAAAAAGATAGAAAAGATAGATCAATGCCTTAGAAATAAGCCTCTTCGAGGGGGCAACCTCCTTTACATTACACAAATGAACAATTCTTGGATGATACAAATGACAAGACCTCCTTTCTATATATAGGAGTCTAAGGGGTCATAATATAATCAGAGCTGACATAACAATAATAATGTAAGGGCACAATAATAACAATAGTGGGCTTCTATGGGGCACAGTAATAACAATATGGGGACTACATGGGTACAACAATATAATAAGGGGGTTGTACTAATAACAATAAGGGGTTACACTAGTAGTATAGGGGCCTAACATGCCCCTCTCCTTCAAAAAGTGTTGTCCTCAACGCTTGAGTAGTTCTTGATGCTTCTGTATAAAATTCTTGTCCTCCCATGTGGAATCTTCAGCTGGTAAGTTCTTCCACTTGATGAGATACTCTAAAATTGAACGATTTCGTAGCGGTCAGGTTCTTGTTTCTGTGAATGCTCCAGGTTCCAATATGATTTTTCCTCCTCTTCAAGTTCTGGCAATATTGTTTGAATTGTGATCTTCTGCAACTTTTGAATGAGTGGCCATACTTCTTCATCCTTCTTCCATTCATCCCTTGCTTATTTTATCCAATCTAGTTGGATAATAGAAATAGCACAAAACAATGCTTCCACATCCTCATCCTTTCTTGAGAGTGCATTTGCAACAAAATTTTTCTTCCATTTTCTATAGATGATGTCAAAGTCATAACCCAACATATTTGTGACATATTTTTCTATTCTTCTAAAGATAATAGTTGTTCTAAAAAATATTTAAGACTATCATGATCCACTTTTACCTTGAAGTGTCTTCCCATTCGGTAAGGTCGCCATTTCTTAAGTGCATGTAATATTGCCAAGATTTCCTTCTCATAAATAGCTTGCTTGAGATGTAGCAGTAAAAATACCCAATCACCTACATCAAAACATTTTTCACTACGATGTTTATCTACCTGTTGTTTCATTCGATTTTTCACCAAAGTGGCATTATCCTTTAAAAGTTGGAGAACTTGTTGTTGATGCTCGATGTGATCTTTCACTGCTTGAACCTTTTTCTTCTTGATATGTCCTTCTATCTTTAGAGTTTGAGGAGTGGTAATTTATGGACCTACTCAAGGGGGGAAAATATTTTAGCAAGATCGACTTGAATTCTGGATATCACTAGGTACCAATTGAACCCTCTGATGTGTGGAAGACTGCCTTCAAAGCCAAGGAGGGCCTTTTTGAATGGCTAGTTATGTTGTTTGGGTTGACGAATGCTCTTGCAACCTTCATGAGGCTGATGGATGACATCTTGTGGCTATTCACCAATTAATTTGTAGTGGTATACTTGGATGACATCCTGATCTTCAGCCAGAGTTGAGAAGAGCACCTCCACCACATCTGACAGGTTCTCCAAACATTGCGGCAACAGAAGCTGTGTGCCAATTTGGATAAATGCACTTTTGGCATGACCCAAGTTCAGTATCTGGGATACATTATTGATGTACGGGGGGTGCATGTGGATCCAACCAAGATCCAAGTCATTCAGGATTAGCCAGCCCCAACCACTCTAACAGAGCTCCGCAACTTTCTGGGTCTTACCAATTTCTACCGCAGGTTCATGTTGGGGTCCTCTCATATCACTTGGCCCTTCAGTCAAGTCACCAAGGGAGGAGCGAAAGAAAAATTATTTTGGTCTGAATCTCAACGGAAGGCGTTCGCAGAGTTGAAACATTGCCTATGCTCTGCACCAGTGCTCACATTACCAGACTTGCAACAACCATTTGAGATCGAGACAAATGCCTTTGACTATTCTATTGGGGTAGCCCTTACTCATCAGGGTCATCCAGTGGCATCTTTTCATGAGTGAATTTCATTTGTAGTTACTGTCTCCTTAACCTGCGGAACTGCACAATCCCTTTGCTTAGTCTTCCCTGAACTACACATTGCGCAATCACAATGGGAACGCCTGCTTCATTATGACATTTTCTCCCTCAACTTTCCAGTTCTATCTCCCAGTCCCTCAACCATTGCATGTTGTGTATTCATAGTGATCAAACCTCCATCACTACCTTCTAGAATTGCACACTGCATAATCCTTATGCCTCCTCCTCATTCCTGCACTTTGTGCCAGGTTTAATCAGTGAATTTCATGAAGAACAAGATAGACTAGGAGATTTCCGGACTGATGTGGTCTTTTCAAGAGTGAATTCCATCTACAAGTATTGTATCTTGACATGAGAAGAAGATGATCAAGGAGGATACCAAGGAGATCATGCAAGAAGATACTTGTGAAGTTGGAGAGACAAATATATTTTCAAGCAAGAAGACGAAGGGACACTATATCACGATAAAAGCTTAAAGATCAAGATCACAAGAAAGACTCCATATCATCTAGCCTCTTGGAGGACAAAGATGAAGTACATACAAGACTTATCATGAAGATATAAAGATGGAAACAAAGAAGAGAATCTTGTCATATACAGTTTTCAATGAAGTCCATGTCATCAGCGCCAAGTCATGGATTGTCCAAGTGTCACATCAAGAGTCATATGTGTCATTATATTTTCCACATCATTGTGGATGTAATTATGTAATTTTCAAAAAATGAGAAATGTAAAGAGTGTGGAATTCCAAAGGTCACTCATAGAATATGAAAAGTGATGTAGAAGTCCAAAGGTCTCATAGGAGTTTGAAAAGTCACATGTAATCCCAAGAGTCGTGAGGGGGGATCAAGAGTCACAAGGGAGGTGGAGAGTTACCTATTTTGTTATATATACACCCTCATAGCTCAAGTAAAGGACTTTTCACCTTGGCTTCTCAAGCTAGGCATATGAGAGAATAATAGGATTTTGAGAAGAAAGTAGTTGCTTAATGCTCCACTATTGGAACAAGTGTTGTATCAATGTAATGATGTATCTTGGAAATTTCACTAAGTAATTCAAACCTCTTGGAGCTAATACACTTTTCATTCATATTTCGTGAATGATTGTGAGACTATTCTTTCATTCTTTTACAGTGTATTTTTATACTACTTCATACTAATCAAAATGAATTATTTTGTGGGCTTTAGTATGTATCTTTGAATTGTGTGTCTTTTTCTTTCATGGTAGTGGTTTCTTTATGAACTATTTGGAAATATTTCTAGCGATTCTTTCAGATACATGCATGTGTATTTATTAGGATAGTACTATTACTTTTGCCTTAAGGACCAGTGTCATTTTTGTTCTATGAAAGAACCATTATACACTTTACAATTTAATACATCACAAGGCTAACACATTTGTTTATCTCGAAAGTAAATGTGTTTCTCTTGCATCATTTATTGAATCCAAAATATTTAAGGCAATGGAAACTGGACACACTTTCCGGTTGGGGCTCCTACTCCAAACAATGTGTGGTCTAATTGGGACTTCATATCGGGGAGACCCTCTTACTATTGGCGACTTCCAACAACGTCAACAATTCTGGCGATAGTAGGATGGAAACCCTTTTATGGGTGAAAACTCAACACATTCTAAGAAAGAACCTTCCGTGCAAGGCAATAATTATCTAAGCCCAACTGCAACTCATATTTATGAGAAAGGAGAGTTATCTCATCAAGGATCAAAACATGCTTTTGAAGTCACTTACACTTCAACCTATTACCCATCTATTTTCTAGAGCTATTGGATTGCTTCCTGTCACATCCTTTCTTCCTAATAAGCCAATAAAGAAAGAGACAACCCACCATGGTATGTTGGTTTCTTTAGTGAAAAAGTTTTTCAATAGAACCCTTGATGTTTTAAACAAACCTTTTGAAGGGTACATTCCACCACCTATTGGGGAAAATATAGAAAGTGACGAGGAATATTTTCATTTATCTGATGAGGAACAAAGATGTGAACAATGAAGGAGAAGACACTTCATAATTAGAGATTGAGGAGGAGGAGTAAGACGAAAACATGGCCAATGACCAATTGGATCGGATTTCCCGAGGGCCCCTTGCTCTTTTGGGGAATATCCATCACTTACGAAAACACTCGAAAATTTTTCTTACAAACTACGGCGATGGTAAGAAAGCGAAGTCCGAAGATCATATTGATGACTTCTACTTGCGTATACATATGCTAGAGGTGATTTTGATGATGTTGCTTGTAGGTTATTTCTGTACACTCTAGAATGTAGAGTATCTGTTTGGTATCATAGAAATCCACCTAATTCAATCCATAATTGGAGGAGTTTAAATAGTTATTCTTATAAACATTTGCTGATGATAAAACTCTAGCAATGTTACTTAAAGAACTCATAAACCTTAAGAATGGGGGATAAAGAAAAATTTAAATATTTCAATCAAAGATTTACATGTATTTTGAAATTTCCCACTGATTTACAACTGCACAATTCCATCACTAAGGATTATTATACCATTTCCTTGCCTACTAACATTTTTATTTTTGTCAAGTGTTCTGCAAAAGATTATGGCTCTTAACTTTACAGAAACAGTCGCCATTGAGAAGGACTTAAAGTATATTGGGGATATTGCTAATCATGAAGAAAGACTCAAGTAAAAAGTCCCAAGCCTCTTCCACCAAAGCTAAACCTAAATATCCTTTCGATATGGAAAACTTGACTAAATATTTGAAATTGTTAACCAACAGAGTATTAAAACTCACGAGAAATTTAAGTGAGTCATATAACAACAACAAGTATTTTAAGCCATTTCTTAAAAAAAAATTCAATCAACTGGCTAAGTCTACTCAAATATCCAATGTTGTGTTCAATGTAGAGAACTTGGGCATGGAAAACTACTGTACTTTTCACCAAGAAGCACATACCCTTAATGGAAGCACAATATGAATGTTGTAGTTGCAAATGTCATAGAAATATTGTCAGCAGAAGATAATTTGAAGCAAATGCAAGAGATTGATGAACCTGCCTCGATAGAGGAAAAATCAAATGTTGGTGATTCAATATTCATTCTCGATCTTATATTAGTGATAAAAAAAGTGTTGGGAAGCCCCCAACAGGTGATGTTCCTCCTCAACAACCTGTTAAACAATATAAATTGAGGAGTAAAGGATAGGTGCTTGAGAAATATGTGAGAAAGCAATTGTTAAGAAAGCTATTATCTCCTAGTAATCCTACTCAGGGTACCTGGAATGAGTCCAGGAGTATACAATCACATAAAAGTTCTTCTAAAAATAATAAGAACAAGTCTACCACCCCTAAGGTGTCAAAAAACGTTACACTACCTACCACTTCAGCACACACTGCTCAAGATGAAGATATTGATTATAATATTATTGTAGATATGAATAAGGCTCATGCAAATATTTCTATATATGAACTCGCCAAGATAGCAGGGCAATGTGAATTGATCATCTAAGCATTTGCATCTCAACCTCTATCAGGTAGAATGGTTTCTTCTTCTTAAGCCTCATCCGGTAAGATTCCAACCATCCTCGAATCGGTTGTTAATGCAACTAACGTAAATTCTAAGTCCACTTGCCAACCTTTTCTTTTAAATTTTGAGATCTTTAATTATAGTGTCCATAATTACCTCAGTTATTTTGGTGCACCTGCAAATGTCATGCCTCTATCTGTTGCACAAAAAATCAATGCTAAATGGGAAAACATCAATGCTAGAATCATTCAGTTAGATAGATCTTTAGTATAGATAATTGGTGAACTTAATAATGTTATAATAAATTTATCCTCAGACCATAGATTTCACCAATGTATTGATATTTCCATTGTGTACATTCAAGAAGCTTATGGCTTGCTTTTGAGTAGATATTGGTCTAGCAAGTTGCATGGATACTTTGCTATAGACTAGTTGCATTTGTGGTTTTCATATAAGGGAAAAAAATTCAAATACATGATGATACTGAACCTTTCATGAAACATACTCTCATGACACTTGAAGCTTCTAACGAGCCTATCAATTATGCACAAATGAGTTTTGGAAATTGTTTTCTAGAGGTCGATCATGGAAGTTATATTATGCAACATTCACTTGTACCACCAGATACACAGTTGGAACTCCTTCCTTGCAATCCAACTGGTGCTTATGATTTTATATCCCACTCCTTTCCTAGTATTCTCTTTTTATATCCCTTATCTTTTACTTGGACTGCCAGTTCTTCCCCTTGGTTACTTCTGCACCTTCCCAACCCCTTGGTTGCCTTTGCCTCCCACTTCCACCTTGCCGCAACTCTTGCGCAACTGCTTGTTCCACCAGCCAACCGATGCTGCCACCCGTTTCCCTCTCGTCCCTTGGTCAGTCAAAATTGGTCAAAACATTTTCAAAATTTAAATGAAGGCCCCAACAGGCCCCGACCACACTTCCTTGACTCATCCCCGAGTCAAGTCATTTCATCCTCTGTTGGTCCTGCTGATCCTGCGAGTGGTGGCTGTGCTATTGCCTGCTCTGGTTCTGTTGTCGGTTGTGCAGGTGATTCTTCTGCTTAGATCATTGCTTGCGGGGTGGCATCTGATTTTGTTGCACCTTCTTTCTCCTACAGTTCCCCTATTCCAAACGAAGGCTCCAATTCTGGGATAGAGGTCATTGTATACTGCCTAAACACTATGTAATTTTGAATGGCAGTGTCCCATTGGGCGAGAATTGCATCAGAAACCTGAGTAAACATTACGGCCGAGTGAGACGTTAGTTTAGTTGGCCGCTGGCTTTCGATGTTTCTCCATCCCCGCCCACTGGAGTCACACACATCCTTCAGAAGTAACACCTGCATTCGGACCGGTGGTTGCAGATCCCTAATGATCTTCTTCGTCTGTGCAGACTCCTCCTCTATACTATCAACCTGAGCTTCGAGGGTGTCCATTTGATCGTTGATTTGCTGCAATTGGGCAGGGTCTATGCAGTATTTCATGCTAGCAAACAGAGTCTATATTTGCTCTCGGAGGGGGTAGACCAAGTGGTTATTCAGTGCCAGGCTACCAGACTAGTCATGGACCTTGTTCATCGGCTAAGACTTGCTTCTTGGCTTCCAGCTCCCTAACCTTCCCCTCGATCGTCCTTGCATAAATTGTTATTGGATCATGTAATGCAGATCACACCGTCTCCAATTTTCTCTTCATCTCAGCATTGCTAGCTGCTAGGCGCGAGCATGCCGCCTAGATGTGGTCGCAACAACTAACCAGTGTGAAATTATCCATGTTTGTCAGTACTTTGGCATCCACCTCGGTGATGGTCAGCCATAATAATCTGAACCGCTATGTGACTTGGTCGACCTGGGCCTACAATCCAGTGTTTGCTTGCTACAGGTGATCACGCTCGTCAGTCACCATCTGCAACTGCTTCACCTGTCATTCATGCTCCTGGGCCAGGTCCTCATGGAGCATTTCAGCTCTGTGTGCTGCCTGCTAAATAAATGAAAATAACTGGGCCGACGACCAGTGCTAGAGTGTCTCGGCCTGCATGGTGCTAGGGTCTGGGAACTGCTGCTATAGGGGTAGGCCGCTAGCAATGGATTTGTTGGAATGGGAGGAAGGCTGTTGGGTAGCGGAGGCCCCGCGTAACAGTTTTGGGGCTTAAAGCCTAGAAGTTAGGAAAATAATATTGTAAATCTCCGACATGCGCGGAGCACGAAATGTAATAGGTCGAGTCAAGGGGTTGTCTGCCCAAAAATAACATAGAATAACTGGAAGTAGGTCGGTCTGCCCATGGTCCGCGGACCATGGGAATATATAAATAGAGCGAGGCTATAAGGGTAGAAGACAATTTTTGGTTCTAGACTTTGATCTGAAGTATTATGGGTTGGTGAAATTAATCAGAGTTCTGCGTCTATAAGTTTGAGTCGAGAGGGTTAGTAGGTAGATAGAGGCTCCGTAGCTATGTGCGCGGAGGCCTGATAGAGTCCGCATCTGTGTGTGCGGACCCCTGTAGCTGTGTGCACTAGGCAGAGAGAAGGTTGTACTGGAAAGAAGATATTAATAAAGATAAGTTTTTTCTGAAATATCACGGATCTGTTGTATTTAGGTTTATGCATCTGTTATATGAATTTATATCTTTTTATGATTGCGCACATTGGGTTTATTGTTAAAAGACTATATAAGAAGATCAGATCTATAATAATTTCATTAATAGGAACGTACACCTGCACGGATCTAGTCCAGAGTGGCGTGAGGCCACAGAACGGTTCGCAACCCCTCCAGACCACATCAAGACATCCCAAGGGTGTGGAAACCTGGTTCCAGCACCCTCCCCTACTACTTCGGGTGAGACCTCAGTCCATGCTCCGCGGGTTGTTGCCGAAAGGGTCGGTAGCTGCGGGATTTGTTTGGATAATACCTCTTACGAACCTGGGTCAGGACCCAATAAGCCAATAAATGGTTCCATTGCCGAGACTGGGATCTGCCTAAGGGATGGCTGATGTTGGGAGTCTGGAACCCTACGAAGAAAGAGATTGAAGATTGATTGGATCAAAAGTGGTACAAGTTCGTAGGTGGCCTTAGTAAACCTGCACACAAACCAGAAATTTAGCATGGTGAACGCAATCAAGTTGCCCGTATTCAAAGGAGCAGGAAGTGAAGATCCAGAACAATTTTTGTTCATACTAAGGGCATTGTGGGAAGCACACGAAGTTACGAATGATAATATTAAAAAGGCTACCCTGGTAAGTGCACTACAAGATCGCATGTTGACTTGGTATATTAAGCACTGTAGCGATCACCCCAATGCTGGAATAGCAGAGATCCGGGATGCGCTAAAAAAGGAGTTTAGTCGGCCGAAATCAGAAACACAGTTGATTATAGGATTCAAGGAGATCATGATGCTGCTAGGAGAAACCCCTTGGGATCTGGATCAGAGATTGAAGAGTACGATCCGAGAAGCTAACATGACGCTAACGGATGCACAGCACCGAGGGTCTTTAACGCCACACCTGAGGACAGCGCTGTCACAACAAAAGATCTCGACCCAAGTTGAAGCATTAAAAATAGCGATGATGTTGCATGAGACTCCAATACAGGATCTTGGGTTGGGAGTTCAACAGATCCATGCGCAAATACAAAGTATATGCTTGGAAATGCAGAGTCTGAAATAGGAAAAGGTGCCCAGGCCAGAAGTATGCGAGGAGGTGTGGTGTGTAAAGTGTAAAGGCCAAGGCCACGATAAGGATCATTGTCCGATATTCACAAACTACTTGACACCGGGGGGACCAATGCCATTGCGACCAGAGGCACAAGCGGGGCCAAGCACGACACCCTCGCTCTGGTGCACAATCTGTCAGGTGGGCGGAAAGCACAACACGAACAACTGTCATCTACTGCAAAAGTTTACCCAGACCCCCCAACAGCTATTTTGCAATTTTTGCAGATCAGTGGGCCACGATGAATGAGACTGCCGTAGTTATGAATTACTGATGGATCACACTCCTGCCTACAGGATGCAGACAGAGGCGCGAGGTCAAGATCCAGCCGCATCGATAGTGCGCGGTGGGTTCCAAGGGCGAGGAAGAAGACGGGCAATGGGGCCAGGAAGGGGCCGTGGGTAGTTAATATGTTACAACTGTGGAGGACCAGGGCACTACGCGCGAGATTGTACCAACCCAACCAAAATATCATGCCCTTACTGCGAGCAGTTCGATCATGAAATGATAGATTGCCCCACATTGATAGCACAGATTCGTGAGAAAAGGGCAGCACAACCTACGGCGATGCAGAACGTCCAGATGATGAGGTCCAAACCACGCGAGGAAGACTCTAACGTGAACATGATGCTTAGAAGCGGCATGACCACAGGGGAGGATAAGGGGAAACTAACCAAGGAAGACGCAGGGGTTCGCAAGGAGACATGTCTGGAAGCTAGGAAGAGCTTCACGGAGGTCTCTACCCCAGGTAGTAAGGATCAACTCGAGCCAGAAAGGGATCCCTTGATGCTAACTACCTTTTTAGAGACATGCATGAAATTGCTTCGCGACAATAGGGCGGTTAAAGGATTACAAGAGCTGATAACTAGGTGCGTAGGGTCAGGTGAACCTCGTGTGGTCCGAAAATTGGGGAAACATGCTTCGCATACCGGATGGGAAATGTGATTAACAACGTAGATTGGCGACTATGAGATGGATCAGATCATTCTGGACTTAGGCTCAGATGCAAATGTATTACCTAAATAGACTTGGGAGCGCATGGGAAAGCCCTCACTACAATGGTCTCCTATTCAATTGTGGATGGCGAACCAACAAAAGATCCTGCCCATGGGAAGATTGCAAGGAATTACAGTAGATATCGAAGGCGTGAGCACCCAAACAGACATTGAGGTAATAGAAATCGTGGACGAGAGTAGCCCTTACCCTGCGTTTTTGGGGATAGACTAGGCCACCGATATGAATGGGGTTATTAATTTAAAGAAGCGGAAAATGATATTTGAGAAGAAGTCACTCCGCGTAGTCATTCCACTAGACCCGGCTGAAGGACCGCGTTACACTGAACTCGTGCGCAATGAAGGAAGTGATGATGAACTGGATTGTATCTACAAGATTACTGCCCGAAATCAAGATTGGGTCAATCCAACTGTGGAAGGAAGAATATCGTGGGAGCGTGCAGAGTCCTGCACCAAAGATTCAGATGAGGAAGACGAGCAGTGGCATAATCGGTTGAACGGAGTAACAATGTTAAATTGCAATATGATGACTAGGTTGCTATATTGCGTGAGAGATCAGGATCGCGAACTCGCGATGTATGATGGGCTGACAACAGTAGATGAATTCCTGACCAAGTTTGAAAGCACGGTACCAGAACACCAACGGTTCGATGTGTTAAAATGGGCATTGTGTGCAACGCCTATGCGTTGGTGGGGAACACATGAAGGAACCTTCAAAGATTGGCGCGACTGCAGGTGCATGATGTAGATAAGATTTGGGAAGCCAGAATTACGAATAACTGAGAAATACGATGGACGTGATGACCCGCGCATGCACCTTACCAGATGGGTCTAAGCCTATGGAGAAGAGCCTCAACTAGAGTGGGTACACTTATTTTATCATTCCCTGGATGTCATCCCAAGGAATTGGTACACTGAAACAGAGCTCTGACATGGTACAGGCAAATGGGATATCATGCGAGAATGGTTCTTATTATCATTCTTCTTTGAGGACCAATGGATGGACACTGTTGACGATGCGTTACAAGTAGTAAAGGCCGCCATTTTCAAAGTACCAGTGGAACCGGAAGAAATAGTGCAGCCAAACTAGTCGCACCAGCTGAGCTGGGCCCTTGAATGTTACAACGTACAATTGAAGATGATGAGGATGATCCCAGAAACATCAATATTCTAGAAATAGAGGGGAGTCGCGAGGTGCACGGACCAGTGATCGAGGACCCCGACATCACCGCGCCGCTGAAAACGAAACAAGTGAACATTGGTATAGAGAAGGAACCGAAGTATGCCACACTTGGGGACTATTGGGATGATGCAACGGTGGATAATGTTGTCGAGTTACTTCGCAAATACCAGGAGTTATTCCCGACCAAAATCACAGAATTAAAAGGAATCCTTGGCGACCTGGGGATGATGAAGATATCTATGAAACTGGATATGAAGCCAGTCAAGTAGCGGCCCTATCGGTTGAATCCAAAATATAAAGCAAAGGTCTGCGAATAATTGGATAAAATGCTTGTAGCAGGAATAATTGAACCAGTAGAAGAATCCGACTGGGTAAGTCCTATGGTTGTACAGGAGAAAAAACAAAAGGGGAAATACACATCTGTGTGGATCTCAGGAAGCTCAACAATGCATGTGTTAACGATCCATTCCCAATGCCATTTACAGACGAAGTCCTGGAAAATGTTGGAGGACAAGAAGCCTATTCGTTTACGGACGGTTTCTTGGGGTAGCACCAAATCAAGATTGCGCCGGAGGATAGGAGTAAAAGAACGTTCGCTACTGAATGGGGTTGTTTTCAGTGTACAGTGATGCCCTTTGGACTAAAGAACACGCTAGTGATATTCTCACGCGTTGTGGTAGTTGCATTCAAGGAATTTATACATAAGTTCTTAGAGGTATATCTTATTGATTGGACTATATTTGGGCTACTTAAGAAACATACTGCGAGCTTACGGTTAATGCTAGATACTTGTCGACGACACCAGATTGCGCTAAATATAAAGAATTTTACTTTCCTCGTCCCCTTCGGGAACCTGCTCGGCCATGTGGTCTGCAAGCAAGGCCTGATGGTAGACCCAGAAAATATTGTTGTCATACTCAATCTGCAAGCGCCGCGAAGTGTCAAGCAGCTGCACACCACATTGGGACACACTGGTTACTATCGAAAGTTCATCAAGAGCTACGTGCAGATCACAACACCGATGGAATAGTTGTTGAAAAAGGATGCTACTTATTGCTGGAATGAGGAATGTAACAAAAGTCTGGAAATGCTCAAGGAAAAGATGGCATTAGCTCCTATATTGGTCTTTCCAAAATGGGACATCGAATTTCACGTGCATGTTGATGCGTCATGTATCACGCTGGGCACGGTACTCACACAGGAAGGGGCAGAAGGAATTGATCACCCGATCGCGTTCACAAGTCAACGATTGTCCAAAGCTGAGAAGAACTACTCCACTACTGAGTGTGAGGGATTGGCAATGGTATACGCACTCCAGAAATACCGCCACTACCTACTCGAAGGACACTTTAAGATGTATACTGATCACTCTGCGCTAAAATACCTAGTGAATAAGCCTGTGTTGGGGGGGCGCATTTGTAGATGGTTGTTATTGTTTCAGGAATATGATTTTGAAGTCATCATAAAGCCGGGGCATCTAAACGCAAGCCCAGACCACCTGTCCTGAATTGAGAATGGTGAAGAACCCACAAATCTGGAGGAGGGACTACCTGATGCACAGCTCTATGCAATGCGTGTTGCGGATGGCCACTTTGAGGATATAATCCACTTCTTAACCATAGGAACTGTGCCACAGGGGTATTCAGTGCAGCAAAAGAAGGAACTGGTGATACATGCAACAGACTTTACTATTATTGTAGGGCACCTCTACAAAATGGGCAATGATGAAATATTACGCAGATATGTACTAGAATTTGAGCGAGGACAGATCCTTGCCGAAGCGCATGGGGGGGTTGTAGGAGGACATTACGCAGGGCACGCTACAGCACAAAAGATTCTTCACGCAGGGCTCTGGTGGCCAACCTTACATCAAGACTCAAAAGCGTACTGTCGGGCCTGCAACGTATGCCAACAGACGGGGAAACCATCATGGAGGGATGAGATGCAACTCAAGCCACAGATAAAGCTACAATCATTCGAGAAATGGGCAATCGACTTTGTAGGGCATATCACACCTCCAGGAAAGACGGGGGCGTGCTATATCATCACTGCAACAGAATACTTGACCCGATGGGTGGAAGCACAACTGGTTAAGGACTGCACGGCCGCTACAGCAGCAAAATTTTTGTTCGAGAATGTGTTAACATGGTTTGGATGTCCAAAAATACTAATGAGTGATCGCGGAATGCACTTCCTGAATGAGACTATCAACGCGCTCACTGAGGAGTTCCAGATATATCATCAATAAAGCACACCATACCATCCGCAGGAAAACAGGACCGTTGAAGCTTTCAACAAAATCTTGGAGACTGCGTTGACAAAGGTATGTAATGCGTAGCGGAATGATTGGGATTTGCGCATACCTGCCATGCTATGGGCATATCGAACAACGTGTAAGAAGTTGATGGGTCAGACGCCTTTTTGGTTAGTCTATGGAAAAGAAGCTATCATGCCAATGCAATACATTGTACCCAGTTTATGCATAGCAATGACGACATGCATGGCAGACCGCGCGGCTTTGGAAGAGAGGATCATGCAACTGGAATAACTTGAGGAGGAACGGTTTCTGGTAGGATTCCATTAGCAAGTATAGAAGCAGTGGGAAAAAGCTTGGCATGATCGCCATATTAAGATGCGCACGTTCAAAGAAAATGATCTAGTCTTACTCTACGACAACAAGTTCGAGAAATTCCCTGGAAAGCTCCGAATGCATTGGTTGGGGCCCTATGTAGTACAAGAAGTCACAGATGGGGGTGCAGTCTAGCTTGCCAAGCTGAATGGAGAACCTTTCCCAAGTAGAGTAAATGGCAGTCGCCTGAAGCTCTACACGAGCGGGCCGACTGCATGACTAACCGACTAAAGGACAGTCTCACTGCTCCAGGCAGTTGAAAGAGAGCGCGGGACGTTAAAGCAGTCTGTGCGGAAGCTGTGTGACAATCAAAGGGGCATAGATGCACAGAAGGGGCTGCGCTACTGCGAGGACAAGCAGAAAGGTGACCATTGCTGACACTATTCATGACAAGATGTCTGAGTTATGGCAAAAGGGAGTGGGCGACGGGCAATTAAGAGACACGATACGAGCCCGATCTAGAACGATCTACCGTAGGCTTAACGTTATGACACAAAAGAGGAGGGAACTGACGAATTTGAATTTCGAAACGCTTATAAATCACAGGGGGCATTCGCTAAATGATCTGTGATTTTGAGGAATTAATTTATTGTGCCTCCTTGCCGAGATGGAATTGCTCATTATTTACGCTCAAGGAGTAAGCCCACGGGTTGTGATATGGCCAATGGAAATACAAGACTTTCTAGATAGTATGGTGTTGTCGGTCACGGGCGTCGCGCAGAGTTCAACACCAACGGTAAGGGATGTGTTGAAAATTCTCGAAGCAGAACTGGTCTGGATGTCACTGCCTAACCCCTGGGTTGGCCGGCGCACCATCAAAGATAAGGGAAAGCCTGTAAATACGGAGCCAAATGATGGAATTGCAGTTAATAGTTCGCCTCTTCAACACCTTGAAGATTGGGATCTCGTGGATAGCAGCAATTGTCTTACAAAATTGCAACACAAGCTGCAGAAGACAGTGCGTATAGGCGACCAGAAATTGGAGACTTGCTGCGTTGGCACGAAGAATTCCTGTACGTGGCACCCCAGCTAGAGCTAAAATCCTATGAGGGGGTGCTCTGTGTTAACCGAGCAGAGCAGAATGAGCATCATCGGTTGCGCGAATTAGTGAAGGCAATGGAGTAGGAGTTAGCAGAAGAGTTGCAGGAGACAAAGAGGGAGCAGCAACACGAAGTGTGTCACTCATAGGGATGGTGGACCGTGAAGCCTAGGTAGAGCATATCGACGCACCAATGAGTGACTTAGGACAAGTCACGATGATTTCCTTGGGGGCCTATTGGGTAGCAGACGCCCCGCGTAATGGTTTTGGGGCTTAAAGCCTAGAAGTTATGAAAATAATATTGTAAATCTTCGAAATGCGCGAAGCACGAAATGTAATAGATCGAGTCAAGGGGTTTTTCGCCTAAAAATAATATAGAATAATAGGAAGTAGGTCGGTCTGCCCATGGTCCGCGGACCATGGGAATGTATAAATAGAGCGAGGCTCTAAGGGTAGAAGGCAATTTTTGGTTCTAGACTTCAATTTGATGTATTAAGGGTTGGTGAAAGTAATCAGAGTTCTGTGTCTGCAAGTTCGAGTCAAGAGGGATAGTAGGTAAATACAGGCTTCGCAGCTGTGTGCGCGGACCCCTGCAACTATGCGCACGGGGCAGAAAGAAGGTTGTACTGGAAAGAAGATATCAATAAAGATAAGTTGTTTCTGAAATATCGCGGATCTGTTGTATTCGGGTTTATGCATCTGTTATATGAATTTATATCTTTTTATGATTGCACACACCGGGTTTATTGTTAAAAGACTATATAAGAATATCAGAGCTATAATAATTTCATTAATAAGAACGTACACCTGCGTGGATCTAGTCCAGAGTGGCACGAGGCCACAGAACAGTTCGCGACCCCTCCAGACCACATCAAGACATCCCAAGGGTGTGGAAACCTGGTTCTAGCACCCTCCCCTGCTACCTTGGGTGAGACCTCAGTCCGTGCTCCATGGGTTATCGCCGAAAGGGTCGGTAGCTGCAAGATTTGTTTAGATAATACCTCTTCCAAACCTGGGTCAGGGCCCAATAAGCCAACACGGGCGAATGGGCTTGCTTTGATGGCGGGGTGAACTTTGGAGTGGGTGGAATGATGATGGGAATCGGGCAGACTAAGAGACTTCTAGCGAAGGGTGGCAGATACGGCTCAACCCTTTCCCCTTGTAGAGTAGAATCCAAGTTTCCCCCCTTTGGTGGGTCTGACCCAAGCATCAGGAATGTGTTGAGTTCTGTAGGTTGTGTCCAGGTGGTATGAGCAGTGCCCTCGGTCTTCCCAACTGACTGGACTTTTGCTTCCGTAGTCGTTCCTCGTTGACTGGGCTAAAGGGTTTCGGATAAAGTTGGGGAGGTTGATGCGGTGTACGAGGATGACTCCTGTGACAGGTATAATGTGGTGGAGGTGGTGGTGGGGATCTATTCAATGATGGTGGTTGCGAGGATTGATTGCCCGACCTCCACAGTGAGGTCGACGATTGTAGCTAGAGGATTAACTTCCTGTTTCTTGATAGTTGGGGTTCGGATGACTCGCTTTTTCTTTGGCTTGTGGACCGTGGGCTCAGAGGGGGCTTGTGCGATGCCTATTGGGAGCTTCATGGCTAGTAGCATCGTGATGATCAGTGTAAACATCGTGGAGCCTTGAAATATGGCGAGGTAGTTGCTCTCACCTGACTCGAAGCTGGCGATTGTTCGTCGAAGCTCGAACATCTTTTCTTCCATCTGGATCACCATTGGCTCGATTTCGTCCTCGACTGGCCGCTTCCTACTGCTCTCGGCCCCATCTTCACCTTGCCCTTGCTGAGTCAGTGCTCCAAAAAGGTACTTGTGCCTGCCTTCTATTATCTCACAAGCCACTCCTAGCCATGAGCCCACTTCTCTGTGTAGCACTTCCTCAGTTAGGACAAACCTCAAAGGTCTCATCTTAAACGTTTGAGGATGGGCGCACCTTGGCCACAGGTACGTATGCGCGTGGGAGGCACCAAACCAAAGGTCTTCTGAGAACTCGTCTAACAGAGCCTTCGGTATCCTTTCTGTCGACCTGACGGTGGCCAACATTTGCTCATACCAGTCCCTGAAGGCTATCTCGTTGATCTCCTTTGTGTTAGGGTCTCTTGATGCCTTCTAGGGGTCATACCGGAGTGCAATTGGTTGCCCCTTGAGGATGGGTTCCATTTGCCTCTCCTTCGGTGGCCTCCATTTCCACATTGCCAGCGACATCAATAGATATCCAAACACGAACCCAGTACCCCTTCTGTATACGTCCTCACATGCCTCAAACAGCTCATTGAGAACATAGGCTGACCAATTGAGCACCTCCCCTCAGCAGCAATGTTCCGCAACTGAGATGGCATCCAAGGTGCATTCATTCTTTGTGAAGTGCTGCATCATTTTGCCTGCAATGAGGTAACAGGAAAATTTAATGTCATCCTTGTTGATCTTATCTAACTTCACCCCTCTCCCACCCCGCTCAGTCCCATATCTGGCATAAATGTTGTCTTCACTCTGCTTCTTGCCCTGCTTCACCCCTACCTGGAATGCAGTGCTAACTACATTTCCACCCTTGGCCAGTCCTGTGAGCCGATTGATATCTTCCATGTGGATAGGGTACTCCTTATCCAACCACAACGAACCTCCATGCATCTTGCTCACTAGTAGCTTGGTACACTGCATCGTGGAAAATTTAATGACAAACACAGGTAGGCTCCTCAAATGGAGGAGTGTTGATCTCTGTAATCCCTTGAATTCTTCCCTGACCCTAGAGGACTTAGTGCCATCCTCCTTCAGGAAATCCTCCATGTAGACTTCTCTCTTCATCGTCAGGAACTGGAAACAGACTGTGAAGTCATTGTCTATCAGATTTTCCTTGTCATACTTGCCATATAAATTGTCGACTGCTTCAATTCGTGCATCCAATGTGTATTGTGTAACTGATACAAGTCCCTTAGCCATCTCCTTTCTCCTGTGATAAGCTATCTGCACTAGAGGCTTCCTACTTTTCTATCTCTTCTCTTGTTCTTCAAAGCGAACCTGTAACTCTTTTGTTGTCTGCAATTAGAATTATGAAATTCCCTTCATTCTTCTATGACTTAAGTAGCCGATCCTGACACAACGTTCCCTGATTGACGAGGCCTTAATAACTAATTACTCCATTGATCTTCCCATGCATTTTGGCTAGACCTTGTTGCCGCCTTCCGACTTGGACGTGACAAACCTGATATGGACGCGAAGGTATAGAGTGGGCTGCATGGCGTATTTATTTTGCCGTGATGTGTTTATTTATTAACTAACTTTACGCTTAATGGAAAAATATATTGCGGCTCCTACTCTGACAGCTGCTTATTTAGTTACTTAATCAGGAAATGACTACTGGTACGACAGACAGGACAGGTATCTGTGTGGTCATAAATGTTGGAAAAAGTGCATGCCTAGGTGTATTCTGCTGATTAGGATTACGTATGTGGCCACTGACTCTACTGACTAGGATTTTATGTGTATCCACTGATGCTACCCCCCCCCCCCACTGACTCTGCTGACAGGGACTACATGTGTGCCTACTGACGCTACTTCTCCCCCGTGACCATAAATGGGTTGCGGTAAGAGAAAACTCTGCTGCAACCTTATTGGTATCTGCCACCCATATTTTTATTTTTATTTTATTTATTTAATATTTAATTTTTTAATTTTTTTTTTAATTTAATTTAATTTAATTTATTTTTTATTTTATTTTATTTTTTATTTATTTATTTATTTTATTTTATTTATTTATTATTTATTATTTTATTTTTTTTGCAGTTGCGGAAGGGCTTCAAGAGTGGGCCATTCACCCATCCATGCAGTAAGAATCCATCCAGTTGCGTAAGCCTAACTGCACCCGAATATCGGATTTCTCTTACTATGAATGGACCTAGCCAGTGCATCTTCAATTTCCCTGGGAACTTCTAGAACTTGCTATCATAAAGGAGCACTTGTTCCCCTACTCCAAACAACTTCCTCTTGATATGCCTATCGTGCCAAGCTTTCTACCTTCGCTGCTCTACTGATTGATGGAATTATGCTAAAAACTGAGTTTCGTCAAGTTCCATCAGCTGGTTTAATCACTCTCTTAAGGCACTGTTGTTTGTCATTCATGTTGCCTCTGAGATGGACATGCAGGGTAGTATAAATTCTACTCGTACTACCACTTCCCTTCCATATACAAGTTGAAATGGAGTTTTCTTATGGAGTCTTTTTACTGTCATCCTATATGCCCATAGGGTCACGAGTATTCTTTCATCCTAGTCATCCCTATTGGCAGATACGACTTTTGTGAGTCCTTTCTCCAATATCTTGTTAAACGCTTCTACTGTATCATTGGCTTGTGGGTGGTACAGGCTGCTCTTGTTGTGTTGAACCATGAATGTCTTTAGCAGAGACTCAATGGTCTCGTTTAGGAAATGTGTGCCTTGGTCGCTTGTGAGGCTCCTCGGGCATCCGAATCGTGAAATGATGTTCTCAAATATGAACCTTGCCGCTATTTTTGCTGTGCAGTCCTTTATGGGTGCTGCCTCTGCCCACCTTGTGAGGTATTCTGTTGCTATTATGATGTACCTCACTCGTTAATGTCTCGCTGGTGGACAAATGGGTCCAATGAAGTCTACCGCCCACTTATCAAATATTTGCACTGTGTGGACTAGATGTAGAGGTAGCTCATCACATCTGGATGACTTTCCAACCCTTTGACAGATGTTGCATGTCCTGGAAAATTCTTTAGAATCCTTATAGATAGTTGGCCACCACAATCCTACGTGGAGTATCTTTCTTGTTGTGGCCTTCCCTCCTACATGATCTCCTATGACCCCTGCATGGCACTCCCATAAGACATCATTCCTTTCATGCTGAAGGACACAAGGCCTTAGTATTTGATCTAAGCCCATTTTATAAAGGTGTCCCGCAATCAACTGGTAATCTGTTGCCCTAACTACTAAGCGTCATCTCTGCGCTGCTATATATTCTACTACGCAGTGACTAGTTGTCAAGAATGAGGCGATTTGTTCCAGGTGGTCTGGAATTTCCTCTACTCTAAATAAATCGGTTTCGAGCAACTGATCATCTATTGCTCCTTCATTTTCCCCTGTTTCTAGTTGCGACAAGTGGTCTGGTCCCACATTGAGTCTGTCAGGCTTTACCACTACTTCAAACGTGAATTCTTGGAACAACAACAACCATCGGCATATTCTCCCCTCTAGCACTGGCTTGTTTACTAAATACTTGAGCGCAGAATGGTCTGTGAAAAATTTGAATGGCGCGCCCAGTAAGTAGTGTCTGAACTTTTGGAGAGAGTAAACCATTGCCAGGGCTTCCCTTTCGGTTGTTGTGTAGTTCCTTTTTGCAGTAGACAACTTCCTACTAGCATAGTACACTAGATGGTCCATGTTTTTCTCCCCTAGATGTGCTAAGATCGCTCCAAGTGCTATTCTTAATGCATCGATGTGCACATGGAAGATTTTGTTCCAATCAGGATACACCAATATAGGGGCGCTTACTAGTCTCTCTTTTAAGTTATTCAGGGTTGTTTGGCATTCCACAGTCCAAATGAACTCTTCCGTTTTCTTCAGTAATTTCTCCATTGGAGCTGTGATGGATACATAATTTTTGATAAATCGCCTGTAGTACCCCGTATGCCCCAGAGTTGCTCTTAGTTGTTTGATGTTTCACGGTGGTTCCATGTGGATAATTGCTGCAACCTTTGTAGGGTATACACATACTCCATCCTTGCAGACGATATGGCCCAACAAATTTCCAAAGGGGATTGCGAAGAAACATTTCTTGACGTTTAAGGAGATCTGCAATTTTATGCATCTTTCGAACATTATTCTCAATAGGCTGGTGTGTTTTTTCAATAGAATGTATACTGTCCAGTCATCCATGTAAACTTCTAGGAACTTATGAATATAATCTCTAAATGCAACTATGACAATTCTTGAGAAGATTGTTGGTGCATTTTTCAGTCCAAATGGCATGATTGTAGGCATATGACCCCCACTCCGTAGTGAATGTTTTTTTCCTCTTATCTTCTTTAGCTATTTTGACTTGATGGTAACCCGAGAAACCATCCGTGAACGAATATGCTTCGTTCCCCGCAAAATTGTCTAGGACCTCATCGCTAAAGGGCATGGGAAATGGGTCATGCACGCATGCGTTAATCAGGCTCCTGTAGTCGACACATACTTTGATTTGAGTTGCATCCATCTTGTTCGGAATAACTATTGGACTTATCCATTCAGCTTCATCCACTGGGAAGATGATCCTTGCCTCCAACATTTTTTCAATTTCCCTCTTAACTCTCTCTTTCACCCTTGGGTTTAATTTGGATGGTCTATGTTTTACCGGTCGGGCATATGGTCTCAAGACAATTTTCATCTCCTCAAGGTTTCCTTTTATTCCCTTCAGTTCTGCCACTGAAGACGGGAATAGGTCTTGATATTCGTGCAATAGGTTGAAAATTTCCTTGGTGGTTTGTTCGTCCCAATAGTCTCTCACCGATGTTATCTTAGGCTTATCCTCTAACCCAACATTCTACTTCCTCATCTTCATTGGTAGAAGGTGAGAACCTTCTGTTAGGGGGATCTCCCAGATATCCCTCTCCCCTTTTGTTTCCCCGAAGGCTAGATGTCTCAGTCTCTCCATCCCGTCATCTTCATCTAGTCCTGCGTCTACCCTATCGCACACTGCATATCTTGGCGACTCTATCTCATACAAATACTACAAAAAACTTTCTTTGGACCCTCCTTCAACCAACGGCTCCGATGTGAACAAAAATCCCTTTATTGCTTGGAGTAGCCCTGTCATTTGTGTCTCGTCCCCTATGAATGAGAACTTGCTGACAAACTGTGCATCCACGGTATCCCAATCTGCTGTCTGCCAACAGAGCTCCTCTTGGACATACCACGCTTGGGGAACAGGTCCGAAGGTATGTATAAATGCATGTACCCATCGATCCCTCAGCGTTCCTCTACTTTTCCAATTGACCACGCAATCCTTGATGTGCTCCTCGGGACTTGAATCCCCCTTGTATTTTCCCTTATCCTATCGCTGATCTTCATCTCGGGCAAACCTTTCCTTCATGGTTTGTTTGATGCTCGGCCAGTGTTTCAGTGTATTGTAATGCGTTCTCCACCCTCTTACCAGAGTTGCCATGAGGCCGATACTTATATAGGAGATCCTTTGATCCTCAGTTACTTCCCGGTCTACTCTGTCCAAGAAGGAGTCCACGGGCTCAAGGCCATGGTACCTCGTGTAGTCAGCTATCTCCATTTATCCCCAGTTTACTCAGCTTATCATCGCACACCGTCTAGTGGTCAATTTGTATCCCCCCCTGCTGCCATGCATCCCAAATAGTTTCTGAGCTGGATTCCAAGCTTTGGATGCTTTGCCAGCTTACTGATCCTCCGGCCGTGGGGTTGATGTAGTCCTCCCTCTTCCCTATTGTGAGCGCATATAGTTGGTCTAACCCTCCTGGCTCATCCCTGTCATCTGTTGGTTCTGTGAACCTAGGCCCTTGGTAGGGGTCTAATGGTTGGATCACCCTTAACCCGTCTGCTTCGAAAATCATCAGTTCTTTCTTCAGGTCTATGACCATGTAGTTCTCGTATGCCCAATCAATCCCCAGGAGTGCTGGGTATGGGTCCTTATCCCCCATGATGTCAATCACCTCAAATTCTGTGTGCGTCTTCACCCCCGCCACATCAACCTCTACATTCTCCAATCTCCCAATTGGCAGTATGCAGTACTGATTTTCCATTCTTAGTTGAATTGGCGAGTATTTTAATTGAGGCTTCCCCATTGCCTCCCAAGTTTTCCTAGGTAGGATGTTTACATCCGACCCCAAGTCTAACATGGTGTCTCTTATCTGGAATCCTACCACTTGCGCATTGATTCAGAACTCCTTGCCACTTCTTCTCTTGTTCCGTTTCACTCTTCTTGAAGCCTTCTCTAGTAACCCTGCACCTGGTCGATCCACTTCCTCTTCCTCCAGGGATACCACAACCTTTAGACTTTTTCTCAATTCCTTCAGCATGTCTTCATCCTCAACAATTTTCAAGAATAATTTAAACCATTCTCCAATCGGCTGGGTGTGATCAGGCATGTGATTTTGCGGTCTTCTAGTATCCTTCTCTACGGTCATCCCCTCGAACAGCTTAGCTACCTCCTAATAGTACTGCTTTTGGCGTTCAGGCTAATACCCCTTATGTGGAGACGTCGCTTTAAGGATTAAGGGGGGGTCCTATGTGTAGCGGTCCTCCCCTGTCTTCTTCCCTACCCTGGTGACTATGTTAATATTGGTTTCGAGGAGGGCGTCATCGGTCTGTGGTTCAACATTCACCAAGTTGGCCCCTCTCTGTCTGGTCCTTTCTTCCCACTTTGCAATGAGTTCTAGACAGTCCTCCATTGCATGGGTATTAATTCGACATTGTGAGCACTAGGGTCTCCTCGGCAACGGACATTCTCTAGCAACATGCCCTTCCTGATCACAATTGTAACACCTCACAAGCCCTCTTCCTCCTGTTCTTCCCCCTCGCCCATTTCCTCCTCATCCCCCGCCAGTTTGATTCATTGACCCTGAACGTGGACCTGTCCAGCCTTTCTGCTAGGGCATCCAACGCTCGACACTGATCGGTGTGATGCGTCGTTGATGTGCAAAACTCACAGTAGGTATTATTGGGGACGTTAGAGTACTTTTGAAAAATGGGGCACATCTGTGGCAGGTGTCCATATGCCCTACAGACTTCACAAAAGTCCTGAGTATTCCTCCCTGGGAAGGCTCCTTGCACTCCCACCGCCGCAACTCCCGCAGTTGGTTGGGCTCCTGACGACCCCGCAACCCCACCTGCATGATTAATCCCTCGCAACCTCGGGCATTCTATCACGATGTGCCCCTCCACCATGCAGTGGGTGCACCAAACATTGGGTCTAGCTGGACGCAATGGTTGAAGATCTTTTAATTTCTCCGTTAAGGTTACGATCTGGTTCTGCAGTCCTAAAATCAATGGGTCTTGCAGGCTCGCCCCTCCCTTGTACTCATGTGGGTATCCCGCCATAGGTTCTATGCATGATGATTATTCCAACACATCCCTAAGGGTTCTTATCTTCTGTTGTGTTAGTGGCATTCTGGTCAAAGGCAATAGTGCCTTAATGAACCAGTCCCACTAGTGGTTTGGGTCCAAAGTATAACTCAACTTGGAAATGGCATCCTTAAACCTTTGCATAAGCTCCCAAGCCGTCTCTCCTTCCCTCTGCTTAATCTCCCAAAGTTCCGATAGCCCTTGTTGATCCGTCTGCAGTACCTTGAACTCCTGCACAAATCCTCTCTTGATGTCATCTACTGTGGGGTTCTGATTATGCTCCGTCCACTTTATAAACCAATGTAGATCCCTTTCTCTTAGTGTGGTTTGGAATTCTACCACCCTTACATTGTCTGGAGTCTGACGGGCCCTCCAAATAGCTTCGTAGAGATACCAGCAGTGCTCTACATCCTCATTTCCTCTTCCCGCAAATTCGAGGTATCTGGTAAAAGATCTCGCCATATTTATCTGGGTAGGCGCTATCAGCACGAACCCCTTGCTCCCCGGCTGTTGGGATCCCTTTGATCCTAAGTTACTAATATTAATGGTTCCTGTGCCACTCCCAATGTTGAACTGGACTCGGTATTTCTCCCACATGCTATATACCCGCACTTCCTTAGCTAAGCTAATAATAAATTCCTCTAGATTGTGATAAAGTACCAGGGGAAGATCAGGGGAAACGCTACCTACGTCTCGGGGGTATTGCTGTTAACTCTTAATGGATGCTTCCTCTTCACTGAATAACCTCCTCATCACCTCACCCATATCCTCTTTGCTTCCTTCTTCATGCCCATGTGGCCTCTTCTCTTGCGATCTGTCTGTCGCAACCTGCACTTGCGATACAGATCTTGCAACCTGCACTTGCGATACAGATTTCGCAACCTGCACTTGTGATACAGATTTCGCAACCTGCATGGAAGGTCTGTCCCCATTTCTCCAACTTTTCCATCTTCCTTCACCGCTCTCGCTTTGCCCATTACTATCTTCTCCTTCCTCTTCGACTCGGTGTTTTCCCCTCACCGCTCCTACTTGGTGGGGCCCCATCCTTTTCTTCCCTAGAGTCTAAATCACCCTCGCCTGCCACTTATCCGCTAGCAGTGCCCTTCTCTGTGCCCTAACATCTCTTGCTTTCTTCAGTTCTTCAACATCCATCCCTTCAGCAGCATCTCTATCCCTCAACCGATAGCATTCCCCCCTCTACGTCTCCCCTCGGTACTAGGGATTTATGCTGCCATCCCCGTAGCGGGAGAAGACAATAGTCCTTCTTCCACCATAAACATCTTGATCCACGTTAGGACTTCCCTCATCAACTCACCTCTCAGTCCCGAGCCAAATACAACTTTTTGTTTTGAAAAATATCTGTGGAAAACTCAACTACGTATCCCTCCACCGTAGTCCTTACCCAAAATTCGACTGCTCTGGTCAGATCATTATCCAACTGTTGCAGCAGGGCGACATCTGACAGGGTCCAGCTTCGGAAAGTTGTCACCAATCCACTTGGCTGAGTCTATCTCTTCAGCCTTCTTAACCAATTGTACAGATCCTCCGGGAACTTACACCAAAAAATTTCATACTGATCATTAGTGTCGTCAGCATATAAAATTTCCTCACTTACCTTGCTGATCAGTTGACTTCTACGGGTAGCCTGCTCCGCTACAAACTGATCTACTCTATGGTTCCACCAATCCCTGATCTCTCTTTTAAATATCCTCGACACCATAGTCTGAACCAATTCTCGTACCTTCAGGTCCCGACAACGGAACCATTTGTTGGCTCGTGAGAGTCATCAGGGGGGAGACCCTGGGTTTGGGCACAAGAGGCCAACAATGGTCTGTTGTAGTCTAGGACAACGCCGACATTTTCACCTTACCCCAAAGGGCAAGGAGTCTCACCCAAGGCATGCCATGACCAAAAGGGAGAAGGGTTCAACATGGAGTCATGAAAGTCTTAACCGAGTTGCATTCAATCAAATACATGAATACATTATATAAAACACAGAGATAACAACATACTCATGATGTCACACGAACTACCGATTACATGCAATTGTTAATTCATTCAAAAAAAGTTTAAATATCCCTCATACACAGGGCCCAGATACATAATAAACCGCAACTGATCTTAGCAGATCTTTATATTAATCATAACAATTAACCATTACAACATCACTCGGCTTCCACTGTAAACAACTACATAAAATACCCGGGTCAATTTTGCAGGTACTGTGCAACTTCATGGACCATGTCTTCTCGGCTCCTGCGATCTTCCCTTCTGTCGGCCACAACAAGAATCCTTTTCACCTTCCCTTAACCTTGCCCAATCTAACCCCGCTCCTTTCCTAGTCTTCTCTTTTTATATCCCTTCTTTGTTACTTGGATTGCCAGTTCTTCCCCTCGGCTGGTTTTGCACCTTCCCACCCCCTTGGCTGCCTTTGCCTCTCGCTGCCACCTTGCCGCAACTCTTGCACAACTGCTTGTTCTGCCAACCAGCTGTTGCTGCCACTTGTTTCCCTCTCATCCCTTCGTTAGTCAAAATTGGTCAAAACCTTTTCAAAATGTAAACAAAGGCCCCAACAGAATTTTATTCACAATGCAGATAACAGACAATGGCGAAATATAAATCAAATTTGTATTACACAACATGTCTCGGCCTTGGCTTGCTTTGTTTAGGCTGAGAAAATACAAATTTATAGGGGGTGAAGGAGGATCTAGAATATTGCATGTGATTCAAATGAAGATCTAGAAATTAATGGTGGTGTGGTAGGTTCGGCGCAGGTGTGGCGGTGACGGCTGAAGATGACGGAGTGTCGGGGAGTCGGCGCCCGGCATTAGAACAGTGCGCGTCGATTTGGGTTCAAAGGGATCGCTGAAGTTCATGGTCTCTTCTAAGTGAATTCCAAAGATTTTGCGGTATTCCCCACCATATGTGTTAGAATAATCCCAACATTGTCTATCCTTGTTCATGTGACATCTATGCCTGTTCATGTGATGACGAATTCAGTATTAGTCGGCAGCAGGCGACAGTAGTCGACAGGTGTAGTTGAAGAAATAATGACAATTGTTGTAGTTTCTACGACAGCCAGGATGTATAAATTTTCATGTTTGTGAATGAAATGATCAAACTCTCAGTGGAGAGTCTTCCTAGTTCTATCAACTGGTATCAGAGCCATGGAAGAGGCATGGAGGAACCGCCCTGAGATGCAGCAAGCAAAGGCTGTCTTGAGATCCAGTCGTGGGTTTCATTGGTCTGCATAGAGTGGAAAATTAGAGAGTGCGTGGGCTGACCCTGTAATCGACCAGGTCACAATCCACGTCATAATACATTGTGAGCATTGTTTATTTACTGGTGAAAGAGAAGGGACAGAGCGTTTCGGTGGCTAAGTCAGAGATTGGTTGAAAAATAGAATCACCTAGACAAAATCATGGAGTGAGAACTGAGTCAGTGATATGTTACTTATGGAAGGAGTGCTAGTCCAATGCGCTGATCTGAGAGGAGTCGTACTATAGAGCTTCTGTCGTATAGTTGGAGACTTGTTGAAAGCTACGGAGCAGTGTGTTGCGTATTTGCTGAAGGCGAAGCCGCTAAAGACTGCTAGGACGGGAACATAGAGAAGTTCACTGCATATCAGAGTGGATTCGATACTCAGATCAAGAAAAGGAGACAGAGACGCTTTTGCGCAGGCTAGTGGAGAATGACACGAAACCCTACCACGGCGCAACGACGACAAAAAATGTGGGGCTTCGACTTGGGCTTGACCGACAATTAGAGCTTAAGGTGAGAATCGTTCACAGGTTTGCCTTTACAGTTTATGACGAGAAAAGGGAGTTGCATTGCTTGGGCGGGGACTACTTTGAGATGGATCTTTCTCAACCATCATGGAAGTCATAGCCGCCTATGATGAACTTGGGAAATGATTCATATTTCTTAAGTCTGCATGTCGATCCCCCCTTCACTGTGGGACTATATAGTCTGAAAATCATTTTGTTGTTTGGGAACTACAATGAACTACGTCGAAGATGCGACAGTTGGACGCACAGAGAAGAGATGTTGATCGCTGTGTAGAGATCGTTGTTGATCTGAGCATGAAGTGGGCGTGGAGGAGCCAAGGAGCGATGTTCGAGTAATCTTTGGAGCGGTGGTTAAACCAGGAGCCGCGTGGAGGAGCTATCCCAACCCACACTCGGAGGACGCGGAGTCAGAAGATTGAACCTGTTAGAAGTCGAGCGCTGCGTGGAGGTTATTATGGTGCTATGAATTGAAGAAGCCACTGTAGATCGATGTGTTGTCAAGTGAAGAACACTGTAGGAGAAGATCGATGTTGGAGTCTTGCCTGATAGGAGGAGGTGTAAACCCAAGCCAGCTTGACGCAAAGTGAAGAGTTGTGTCGCTATCCTGTTGTGCGTAGAGCAGCGTGAGGGAGTTGGCAGTGAGCGTTTGATTCTATACCTAGGGTTACAGTTCGTGCCTACCTAATGCAGAGGCTTGAATATTGTCCGCTGTGTTAAAAGAAGTTGTGCAACGAAGAGCTTGTGAAGATCAACCGACATGTGGAGATTGTCATCCTGTTGATTTTGCTTTGGAGACAGAGCTCAGGTGAGCTATTGAGAGGCTGCCTTGTGGAGTTGTGTGTGATCCAGTGTTCTCCAGAAGAGGGCATAAGGGTGAGCCTATGAGTGTTTAAGCTTGATGGTGTGCAGAGCTATGGGCTCTGTGGTGTGAAGAGCCAGAGGAGGGCTCAGTGGTTGTGAAGGGCAAGTGGAATCTGCCCTATTATTGACATAATTGGAAATTATTGTTTCTAGTGGTGTCCACTGAAGAGGGTTGTGCTGCCCATGATGATTGTATGGCGCAGTGAGTGATTCAGTGGAGTAGGAGTGTCCACTGATGAAGATTGTGTCAACTGTGACGCCTGTGTGGCGTAGATCGCAGAGAGTATCCAGTGGAATTGTTGGCAGATAGAAGTGTCTGCAACATCGTGTCCGCTGAAGAGAGTTGTGTTGTGTGAAATAAACAGCGAAATATGAAAGCCCCTTTATCAATTTTTTTTTGTACTGTTGTAAGGCCTAGCTGAGACTAAGACCAACAGACACTTTAAAATTTAGGTCGTCGTGATTAAGGGGAGGTTTGTTAGAATAATCCCGACTACCTGTTCATGTGACCTCTATGCCTGTTCATGTGATGGCGAATGTAGTCAGCAGGTTAGTTAAAAAAATAATGATAGTTGATATAGTTTCTACAACAACCAAAATGTATAAATTTTCATATTTGTAAATGAAATGATCAAGCTCTCATTAGAAAGTCTTCCCAGTTCTATCAATATGTTGATCATTAATTAATAAGTTCTATCAATATATTGATCATTAATTAATATGTTAAAAAATTATGTAATGAAGGTATCTAGATTGGTTTGTATTATATCTTGAAATTCAAATTGAGTTGTGCTACACAAATTGACATTTAATTCTCAGCGTGTTCCATAGATTAGTATTGCAATCGCAATGTATACCCTATGTAATACCGAATGTATATCAAAATCCCATGGTATGTGGAATGTATATTAATATTTTAAATGGAGATTTCTTGATGGTGGAAAGAGTATAAGAATTTTGGGATTTTCCTTTTGTTTACACATATTCTGGATTTTCTTTAATTACTATAATTTACGTATAATTTCTTTGTTATCTAATTTACTATTTCTTAATTACGGTATACAACTTTGACGTGAATTTTTTTTGAAATTTTTTTTAACCTTTCTTAATTACGGTATAAAATTTTGATGTGAATTTTTTTTTTTCAATATTTTTTTGATTTCGTGTTTGATTGGGTAAATTTTCACTTTATACTGTGTAATTTTTGGTTTAGTATCTGTTGTTTTGCATTTTGATGATTGATTATAGCATATGTTGATTAAGAAAATTGAGAAAAATCAGAAGTGTTTAATTACAAACAAATTCAAAATTAAGAGTGCAAACAAATTCAAAATTAAAAGTGCAGTGTCTTATACTATCTTGTTAAGTGAAACATGGATAGTTCTTATTGAAGCAATTGCTATGGTGCGAGTCATAAGGTATTTTTAAAAAATTGAACAAATGGAAGAGTGCAGATGGCCTAACGTTGTCTTTAATGACATATTGTGCCAAAGAAAGAAGAATTGGATGCAACAAAATAGCAAATGGTTTAGTAAATGGGGTATTTGTTTGAACATGTGTCCCATAAACAGTGAAGAGATAAAAGTTTTTGTTATCGATAAGTTCCACAAACATATTTGGGATAAGGACCTATGGAGAAAAAAAAATACTATATAAAAGTGTTTAATCCCACTCATAATCATCAACAAAAAGCGTACATAGAGACCGATATTTTTTGGAAAGCCAAAATTCTTATTGCTCAGTTAATGACTAATTTTCATTCTCATTAACAAAGTTGTGAAACTGGGAGCTAGAAAATGCCAAAAGAAGTGTGGGAGGAAAGAGTATGTATTTTTTGTTTTTCCGGAAAAGTGAAAACATAAAAGCAATTCATTTTAAAATGTGAAGCCTTCAAAGACAACAAGGAAAATCATGCAGATATTCTCGTAGCTAGCTCTTAATATAATCTATTTAGCTAAGAGTTTGTTGAGAAAATTAGGGTGTTTATTGTAAGGCTTCACAAGAAAATGATTGAATACATCAACTAGATAAAAAAGCAATCTTTATTCTCACAAACGTTAAAAATAATTTTCTTATTTTCACAATAGATATACAAAATGTACATAACTGTGGGAGAATGCCATTTTAGGAACATATTTGAAATCTATTATCCGCCACAATGACTTATTTTGGACCTTGATTGCAGGGTGGAAAAATAATAATCGCAAATGTTCACTCGGGTGCGTTGGTCAAGGTTCTGTCGCCAGGTTTGTGTGCCTCTGTTCCTAGGATTAATCCACACATTAATGAATCGATCCATTTCTATGGAATTACAGCTACGTCCAGGCCCATATTGGTTTTCCCAGGTGATTTTTGGAAATTCTGTTGATGTTCTAAACATCATTAACCTTGCTACTGGAAACTCTGTATTAATTGTGGAAACTCTGTATTAATTATAAGACGTACTGGTAATGTGGCAGAGCAGTTGTGAAAATATTTTGTCTATTAATTATAAGACGTACTGGTAGTGTGGCAGAGCAATTGTGAAAATATTTTCGGGTAAAAGGGGTAAAAGGGATCGATGAAGATCATGTAGGTGAATTCCAAAGAGAGATGTATAGCAATGTCTACGGTAATCACCACTCTATTTTGTTAATCATCAATTAATATGCTCAAGATTCTTCAATGAAGAGGATGAAGAGATTCGGTATGGTTTGTATTATATCATGAAATTTAAATTCACTTGTGCTACACATTGGAACTCTAAAAAAAATTCAATTGAAAAAACAACATCTTTCTATTAATTAAAACAAAAGATGTTACAAATTTTACAGTTATAACTCGATTAACCTGTTACTGTAGAGAGCAAATTTCAAAATTAACTGAATTGGTCAGTTACTGAAGTGAGCGGGTTACAAGAATTCCAGATAGAAGGGTTATAAAAAGCTTTTTCTTCTGAAAACAAAAAGCTGTCGGAATTAGAAATTAAAATCTAAAGTGCACAAATAATTTTTCAATGTTTTATAATACACAGACTATGAATCAGTAGACTCACCATAACAATTACATATGACATAAAAACATTACTTTACTTCCAACCTTCAATCGAACCCACAAAAATATAATAAACACCCAAACAAAAATATCGCAAACAGAAAAACAGTGGCTTTATATCACCCATGCTCTCAAATTCTCAATGACTTGCTTACATTGGAGCCTTTAATTCACAGCGTGTAACCGCAATGCATGCTGAATGTATATTAATATTCTCAAGTGGAGTTTCCTGGATGAAGTGAAACTCCATCCAATCTAACATGGCACATAAAAGCATAAGCATCTTGAGATTTTCCTTTTGTTTGCATATTTCTATATCGTTTTTTTATACTGTAAATTGGGTATTTTTCATGTTATTTAATGACCCGAAGCTTAATTACTATTCTATAATTTATATTGATTCTTTAATTACTGTAACCTAGGTCGAGTTTCTATCTAGTCTTTGTTTGTTTGCTTTTTAAAAAAAAATTTAAATAATAATTATAATCTGGGTATAGTTTCTAACTTGTTCGTGTTCGGTTTGTTTTTTCATTTAAATAATTGGGTGTGCAATCTTTTTTCAATTTTCCTCTGTTTCAATTTTCTTTGAATATTTTAATTTTCATGGTTTCAACTTTGAATGTGCGTATCAATTGTTTGTAATTTTATGGCTGAATGTAACGTATGTGGTCAAAGATTTCTTTCTTTGACCACATGGATAGATGAGGAGGTAATTTTCACAATGGGTATACAAATTGTGCATCGCTGTGCTGGAATGCCATGTGAACATATTTAAAATCTACTGACCCGTACTTTTGGACCTTGGTTGCAGGGTGAAAAGATAATAATAACACATGTTTGTTGAGAGGAGACATGTTGAAAAACCAAGTTCAAAGCGGTAAAATTTTTTCTTTTGGAAGTTGTTAGGTTGTTGTTTTGTTTTTTTCACTTTGATTTTTGTTTTATTTTTCAATGATAGAAGAAAATTAATTATTGTGGTTGATATATAGATTGTTGGTGGTTATGCTACTATGTAGTTTCTGTTTTAGAGAAATGAGAGATATTATATTAGAGGAAGAGCATTGGAGGTAATTGCAAGTGTTACTTGTTTAATTAAACTGAGGATGAATCATATTAGTTGAAGAAGATGAACCATATTAGTTGGTTTGAAACGTCAACCCAATCTTAATGATGCGATTAATTGGAAAGAGATGTAAGAATCTTTCCATTTAACTTGTTTTTGGATAAGTCTAACACTTCTAGTCCTACACATTGACCAATATGATGAGGGACTGGTCTATCAAGATTGTTATTGGATATATATAATTGTTGAAGTGAAACCAAAACACTAATACTTTCCAGAATGCTACCAAAACACTAATACTTTCCAGAATGCTACCAAAAAATTGATTTAAATTCAAGTAGAATCTCATAAAAGATTGAAGCTTTCCTATACTATTTGGAATTGCATTTGTAAAATTGTTGGTATCTAGATAAAGTTGTTCAAGCTTCTCCAAAGTGGTAATTCAAAGTGGTAATTCCTTCCAGTATTCTTCCATTCAACCAGTTTGTGCCAAGATTAAAGAAAGTCAACTCACTCAATTGCGTAATGGCTTTAGGTATACCACCAATCAAGCTATTGATACCTAGATTGAGATAAGTAACCTGACTCAAATTACCAATAGATTCAGAAATTTGACCATTAAACTTTTTCAAGGGACAAATAAGATAAATTTCTTATCAGACTTAAAACTGCAGGGATTGGCCCAATAAAATTGTTATAACTAATCGGCAATATTTGGATAGAGGTGCATTTGCTCAAAATGGGAGGGATGGGACCAGTGAGTGAATTGACATCAAATAAAGATATGATAGGTTTTTCATTAAACCCAAAGCAAAAGGAATTGGACCAGTGAAATTGTTGAATCCTATATACAAATGTTGCAGAGAGGAGCAGTTGCTCAAAGAAGCAGGTATATGTCTAGTGAGGTTGTTGACTTCCAAGTAAAGAGTAGATAGGCTTTTCATGAAACCGAATACAGGAGGGATTGGACCAGTGAGATTGTTGAATCCGACGGACAACTCTGGAGAGAAGTGCAGTTGATCAGAGAAGTTGGAATATTAGATGAATATTTCCACTCAAACCATTGTTGGTCAAGCGAATATGTTCCAACTTGACTAGACGACCGAATTCTATCGGTATAGTCCCTGTCAAGCTGTTTACTGAGTGTCAGATCCATTGAAGCCGTGTCTTTGGAATAGAACCGTGGAGCAGATTAAAGATGAGGTCCAGCAATCGCAGCAACTTTAACTGCCCAAACTCTGGTGGAATTATTCCTGTTAAATTATTCTGGGAAAGATTCAAAACTCTTAATAACGAGAGACTAGAAAGAGATGGTGAAATGCTACCTTGCAATCTTAATCCAGCCAGTGTTATGGCAGTCACTCGTTTTGTACGCCTTCTACAGAAATTGCCATTCCAGGAGCACACGTTATGGGAGTTTTCTGCCGTCAGTTGAGCAGCGATGAATCCGGATCCGATGTGAGGGCCTCTACGTCCCTTTGATCGCCAATATCCATGGATGAAGATCTGAATTCACCCTGCTCCTGATTACCTCCGTCTTCCTTTAAAACAAAATCATGAGGCCGAAAAGAAGCACTTCCACCCATATACGGCTGATCATGGAATAAACCATGTTGCCTGTGAATCTGTGAGGAATAAGTAACAGTGGCTGCAGGGACAGTAGTTAATGCAAGGCTCACAAATCACATAAGCCATAGTACCTTTCTCCATTTCTCTCTTTCCCAATCCTAACGGTTTCAATGGGTTGCCTGTGAGATCCCTTGTGTGCAAACACACACATAAATATTGCAGTTCTCATATCCAGTCGCTAGAGGTGCCCAATCTAAATGTAAAATATGGGCTGGTCTCAGGTGTAACGCAAAATAGTGTAAGAAGATGAATACAGACTAAGTACGATTGACAGTGAACTACAGAAATTAAGTACCTAAAATTAGAAGATAGTTAGCGGAAATGACACAATTATCACTACTTTTTTTAGAAGCGTTGTATGCTGGAAAAACAGAGGGTAAACAAGATCCATGACATATGTATTTTTATATTAATATAAAAATATTTTTTTTCATAAAAAATATTAGGTTAACTTTTAATATCAAAATAAAAATTCAGACTTGAAAACCTTTAATTTCATCCCTACTATTATACTAGAAATATATACACATTATTAAATCTAAATATTTCATAATTTTTTTCAAAAATAAATATTCCACGTGACCTATTTTTAAATAAACTAAATTTGATTTTATCTTTTTTATATTTTTAATATAAAGGACAAAAAAGAAATTCGACATTATTAAAGTCTAAATCATCCGTAATATTTTATATTTTAAAAATACTATTATAAACTACCCTAAACAAAACATATTTATATAGCAAACAAACAAGACAGCATTAAAGTTGAAAATAAATATCACAATCTTTGTAAAGTATTAGTTTATAAGAGCCAGCTATATTCTTTGCGTGTTTAACTAATTTGACTTATCAACGGATTTAGTTTCGTGAATATTTACATGATTACGAAAAGGTCCGTTACAAACGGTTACGAATGTAATGAATTATAATTTTAAACAGCTATAAAATTGGTATGCAACGTGTTGAATATATAAAAGTAATGAATCATTTATATCACATAGTGAATCATTTACACATTATTTTGGGAATCTATACACTCCATAAAATGGTTGTATTTTTGGAGGTATCATCCAATCTCTAGTTTTTTTACATAACATTATTATGCCTACAAGCATCCCAAATCCAATCCCTGTGCCCAACCCCACTGCAATCAATGATACATGTTTATTGACACAACTGAACCATGTCTCACTAACACCTTTCATTGTGCTTTTTTGAGGTTGTTTTTCTTTTTCCTTGCATGCTGGTAAAGGAAAACCACATAAACACTCATTACTTTGAAATGAAGTAGAACTGAAAGTGTCAAATTGTGTTCCTTCCGGGATCCTCCCACAAAGTTTGTTGGATGAAATATCCAAAGATGCAAGCATAGTTAAATTAGAGAGCTCTTGAGGGATCTTGCCACTCAAACCATTATTGGCCAAGTCCAATTGTTCCAAAGTAGATATTTCACCAAGAGATGCAGGTATTTTCCCTTCTAGCCGGTTCCTTGATAAATTTAACAATCGTAGGCTACTAAGATTTCCTATGCTTGGAGGTATTTCTCCCACAAGATTATTGTTGGACAAGTCCAATATTGTGTTTGTGGACAACACATATGTTAGAGTGTACTCAAATCCCTTGATGACGACATCTAGATCCCAATAGAGTGTATTACCACTGAGTTTGGAAGACCCGACAATTTTGAATCCTTGGAGTCTTTGAAGATTGGATGGTATCCTTCCACTAATTCTGTTGTTGGATAAATCCAACACTTGCAATTGGGTCAGACTTGTGATGTTTGAAGGAATATCCCCATGAAGTTTATTATAACTGACACTTAAAACTCTCAACTCATGAAAGGATGCAAGGTACCCAGGTAGTTGACCTGTGAATTCATTTCTACTTAAATCTAGTAGTTGAAGTTGGGTGCATTGAGCCAAAGAATTAGGGAGAGTTTGAAAGAAGTTATTAGAATGAACTGAAAGAACCTTCAAAGAAACAGGAAATCTTATGTCTAGATTTCCGCTCAGTTTGTTCTCAGACAACACTAAATTCTTCAAAGACTTGCAATTGCCTAGAGATGTAGGAATCTTTCCATTCAACTTGTTTTTGGATAAGTATAACCATTCTAATCCCACACATTGGCCAATATGATGTGGGATTGGTCCATCAAGATTGTTTTCATACATAAGTAATTGTTGAAGTGAAACCAAAGCACTAATACTTTCAGGAATGTTGCCGGAAATATTATTTGAATATAAGAAGAAGATTCTAAGAGAGTGAAGCTTTCCTATACTAGTTGGAATTGTATTTGTAAAATTGTTTCTATCTAAATAAAGTTTTTCAAGCTTCGTCAAATTGGCAATTCCTTCGGGTATTTTTCCAGTCAACTTGTTTGTGCCCAGAGTAAGGTAGGTCAACTCACTCAATTGTGTAATGGCTTTAGGTATACCACCAGTGAAGCTATTGGCACCAAGACCAAGGTGAGTAATCTTTGTCAAATTACCAATGGATTCAGGAATTGGCCCAATAAAATTGTTATAATTAATAGACAATGCTTGGAGAGAGGTGCAGTTGCTCAAAGCGGGAGGGATGTGACCGGTGAGTGAGTTGCCACCCAAGTGAAGATATGATAGACTTTTCATCAAACCCAAAAAGAAAGGGATTGGACCCGTGAGATTGTTGTTTGAAAGAAACAACCCTCGGAGAGAAGTGCAGTTGCCAAGAGAAGTTGGAATACGACCCGTGAGATTGTTGTTTGAAAGAGACAACTCTCGGAGAGAAGTGCAGTTGCCAAGAGAAGTTGGAATACGACCCGTGAGATTGTTGTTTGAAAGAGACCACTCTCGGAGAGAACTGCAGTTGCCAAGAGAAGTTGGAATACTTCCACTGAATGAGTTGCCACCCAAGGAAAGATATGATAGACTTTTCATCAAACCCAAAAAGAAAGGGATTGGACCCGTGAGATTGTTGTTTGAAAGAGACAACCCTCGGAGAGAAGTGCAGTTGCCAAGAGAAGTTGGAATACTTCCACTGAGGCTATTACCCACCAAGCGAACATGTTCCAACCTGAGTAGGTGACCGAATTCTGTTGGTATAGTCCCTGTCAAGCTGTTTGCTGAAAGTCGGATCCATTGAAGCCGTGTACAATTACACAGTGCCTTTGGAATAGAACCGTGGAGCAAATTAAAGCTGAGGTCCAGCAATCCCAGCGCCTTTAGCTGCCCAAACTCCGGTGGAACTATTCCTGTCAAATTATTCTGGGAAAGATTCAGAATTCTTAATAAAGAGAGATTGCCGAGAGAGGGTGATATCCTACCTTGCAATCCTAATCCAGGCAGTATTATGGCAGTTACTCGTTTTGTGCGCCTTCGGCAGAAAATGCCATTCCAGGAGCACACGTTATGGGAGTTTTCTGCCGTCCAGTTGAGCAGCGATGCATCCGGATCCGATGTGAGCGCCTTTCTGAAAGACAAAAGAGCCTCTAAGTCCCTTTGATCGCCAGTATCCATGGATGAAGATCTGAATTCAGACTGCTCCAGATTGCCTTCGTCTTCCTTTAAAACAAAATCATGGGGCCGAAAAGAAGCACTTCCACCCATATACGGCTGATCATGGAATAAACCATGTTGCCTGTGAATATGTGAGGAATAAGAAAGAGTCGCTGCAGGGACAGTAGTTAAGGCGAGGCTCACAAAGCACATAAGCATCGTCATCGCCATAGTACCTTTCTCCATTTCTCTCTTTCCCAACCCTAACGACTTGAATGGGTTGCCTGTGAGTTCCCTTGTGTGCAATCACACATATAAATATTGCAGTTCTCATATCGAGTCGTTGAAGGTGTCAGATCAGTTGAAAAATCTAAATGCAAAATATGGACTGGTCCCCGGTGTAACGCAACTTGCGGAAAGTGACGGAAAGCTAAAGCGCAAACGCTCTTTCTTTGTTTTTTAAATGCCGTCGAACATACGAAACCGAACTTTCCTCGTTGTAACTGCTGCACGACACGTTTCGCAGCTAACAATTGTCATCCACTAAATCCTCGGCGGCGTTACGGCTCTTCAAAGAAATTTCCGCACCATTAGAAAATAGAGATGAAAATATGCCGTCATAAACACTCCAGGAAATTTCCACACCATGAGCATGGAGATGAAAATATGCTGTCATAAGCACTCTAGGAAATTTCCACACCATGAGCATACAAATGAAAATATGCCGTGTACTAATTGATTATGGTGTTAATAGATTATCGAAAGAAAATTGTGGGAATATATCTTCTTATATGTAAGTTATTTGGAAAGTATAGGGAATGTGACATATTTCAAAGGAAAATGGTATAAATTTAAGTTTTTAATTATTTAGGAAATAAAGGCGGAGAAGTTATCTGGATCATTTATTTTATAGAATATTATAGAAAATTTACTGGGGAAGGTATATCAAATGACATGTATTTGGGAAGAAAGTTGTGTAAATTCATGATTTCTATTTGAAAATTTGTTGGTATTAATATTGATTGGGACATAAAGGTGAAGTTGTTTTAAATTGAATTTGGTGCATCGGTCACATGGTATTATTGAAGAAAAATGTGGAAACTTATTTGTTACATCATATTTAGTGGGGAAGTCATATTAAATTAGACATATTTGTGAACAAAGTTGTGCAAACTCACGATTTTATGTGGAAATTGGTTGGCACTCATATTGACTAGGACACAAAAGTGAACAAGTTATAGGAACTAATTGTTTTTAGTTTGAATTTAGTTGGTGGGTTAATTTTTTGAGACATATTATCAAAGAAAGGTGTTGAAACTTATTCTATATGAAATTTAGCAAACACGTTGTATTGAATGAGATATTGGTAAAAAAAGTTGTTGAAACTTATTCTATATGAAATTTAGCAAGCATGTTGTATTGAATGAGATATTGGTAAAAAAATTGTTGAAACTTAATCTATATGAAATCTACGAAGCACGTTGTATTGAATGAGATATTGGTTAAGAAAGTTGTGCAAATTTACTAATTCTATTTAGAAGTTGGCTTGTATGGGAAAAATGAAATAAGAAATGAAGGTGAAGAAATTGAAAACCAATTCATTTGAATTTGAATTTTATTGATAGGTTGATTAAATTCTTTTAAGGAAATATTTATATTTAATGATTCATAGTGGAAATCAAAATAAATCTCAAAATGAATAGAACTAAGAAGTTATGTATTATCAATATTAATATAAATAATTATAAAACAAAATAAAAATAAAACCTAAAAAATAGGTAGTGTAATAATAAAACCAAATGTGCTCTATAGCTTCCAAAAGGAAAAAAGTCCTGGTCCAAACAAACTTCCTATTGAGTTTTATATCAAATGTTGGGACTTCATAAGTCATGATCTTCTCTTTGTTATCGAGTAATCTCGCTCTTCATGCTAGACATTGGGAACTTTCAACTCTACTTTCCCTGCTCTTATAACTCATTTTGATAACCATGTTTCTTTTGACCAATAGAGGTCTATTTCCCTCTACAAATCAATTTAAAATATCATCACAAAAATCATTGTGTTTCACCTAAAGCTCATCCTCTCCCACCATATCTCTATTGAGCAATTTGGTTTTCTTTCAAATAGGCATATACATGAGGCCATTGGTATGGCTCAGGAGGTTCTTCACTCCATCCATACCTTTAGACAAAAATCCCTTGTTCTCAAAGTTGACCTCTCAAAGGCTTTCAATAGGGTCAATTGGCTATATATCCACCTCCTCTTACTTCACTTGAGTTTTTCCTTCTCCTTTGTGACTTGGGTTCTAAACTCTATCTCTTCCCCCTTCTTTGTAGTTCTAATCAATGGGGTTGCCTCCCCTTTTTAAATGTTGAGTGAGGTCTTCACCAAGCATGTCCCCTCTCACCCCTTCCTTTTCTCCTTATTGTGAAGGGGCTGAAAAGGATGATCCCATATGTCGTTCACTCTAGTAGCTTCAAAATAATCACCCTATCTCAAAACTTCTTTCTGACACATCTACTTTTTGTTGACGACATCCTCATCTTATGAAATGGGGATCTTTTTCATATAAACCACCTTCAATCCCTCCTAGAGTTGCTCATCCAGGACACAAACATGAAAATAAATAGATAAAAGTCCTCTTTATATTACTGGGAAATCCCAGAAAATGATATGTCTTCAATTTAAAATATTCGCTCTGTTCCCATAAAGAACATCGAACATGTGTCAAATATCTGAGCTTCGTTCTTAAACCATGCAATGATCATGTTCTTGATTAGGGATGGAATTTAGAGAAAATTGAAAATAAAAATAAAATTTGGAGTAATTGTTGGCTATCTCAGGTTGGTCGTCTAGTTCTTTCCAAATTTTTCATTGAAGCAATTCCTGCTTTTTGGGCCTCCCTAGCATGGACAGATGAGGGGATATGAAGAAAGATATAACAATTTTCTACCAGATTCCTTTGGTATAGAATGTAGGAAAAGTTTACCTTTGCACTCATAACCTGGAACTCCATCTCCCATCATAAATCTTTTGGTGGTTGGGGAATAAAATAGCTTCCTAAATTTGTCCAATCTCTGGTAGCCAAAGGGGTCTGTTGTCTCTCTCAGGGAAATGGCTTGTGGGTGAATACATTGGCTCAAAAATATGTTCAACCCTTATCCATAATGGATTGCATTCGCGCTCCCATAAAATCTTAGAATGCCTCCACAGCCTGGAAGGCAATACCCAAGGTATTTGTCATAAGCGTAAACCATATCTGTTGGAAAGTGTTATGAAACCAACTCACAAAAAGATAGAAAAGATAGATCAACGCCTTAGAATTCAACCTCTTCGAGGGGGAAACCTCCTTTACATTACACAAATGATCAATTCTTGGATGATACAAATGACAATACCTCCTTTCTATATATAGGAGTCTAAAGGGTCATAATATAATCAAAGTCGACATAACAATAATAATGTAAGGGCACAATAATAACAATAGTGGCCTTATATGGGGCATAATAATGACAATATGGGGACTACATGGGCACAACAATATAATAAGGGGGTTGTACTAATAACAATAACGGGTTACACTAGTAGTATAGGGACCTAACATGCCCCTCTCCTTCAAAAAGTGTTGTCCTCAATGCTTGAGTAGTTCTTGATGCTTCTGTATAAAATTCTTGTCCTCCCATGTGGAATATTCAGTGGGTAAGTTCTTCCACTTAATGAGATACTCTGAAATAGATCGATTTTGTAGCTGTCGGGTTCTTGTTTCTATGACTGCTCCAGGCTCCAATATGATTTTTCCTTCCTCGTCAAGTTCTGGCAATATTGTTTGAACTGGTATCTTCTGCAACTTCTGAATGAGTGGCCACACTTCTTCGTCCTTCTTCCATTCATCCCTTGCTTCGTTTATCCAATCTGGTTGAATAATAGAAATAACACAAAACAATGCTTCCACATCCTCATCCTTTCTTGAGAGTGCATCTACAACAACATTTTGCTTCCCTTTTTTGCATATGATTTCAAAGTCATAACCCAACATATTTATGACCCATTTTCTGTTCTTCTAAAGATAATCTTTGTTCTAAAAGTATTTAAGAATATCATGATCCATTTTTACCTTGAAGTGTCTTCCCATTAGGTAAGGTTGTCATTTCTTAAGTGCAGGTAGTATTGCCAACATTTCCTTCTCATAATTAGTTTGCTTGAGATATAGCCGTAAAAATACCCAATCACCCACATCAAAACTTCCTTCACTGCGACGTTGATCTACCTGTTGTTTCATTCGATTCTGCACCAAGGTGGCATTATCCTTTAAATGTTGAAGAACTTGTTGTTGATGCTCGATGTGATCTTTCACTACTTGAATATTTTTCTTCTTGATATTTCCTTCTATCTTGAGAGTTTGAGGGGTCGCAATTTCTTCCAATGCATTACAAGATATGGTTGGATTCGTTTCTTGATGCTCGATGTGATCTTTCACTTCTTGAACATTTTTCTTCTTGATATGTCCTTCTATATTGATATTTTGAGGAGTGGTAATTTCGTCCAATGCATTACAAGATATTTTCGGATTCATTTCTTTGTTCTCGATGTGATATTTCACTTCTTGAACCTTTTCCTTCTTGATATGTCCTTCTATCTTGCGAGTTTGAGGAGTGGTAATTCTTGCCAATGCTTTACAAGAAATGGTTGGATTCATTTCTTCTTTCTTTGGGGTTAGTTCATGGTGTATATCCTCTTATTTTGATGTTTCTTGATCATTTTCTTCCTCTTCATAATCTATGTAAAATAATTTCTTCTTAGCACACTTATGACCTTTAGTGTATTTTCTATCATAATTGTAACAAAGCCCTTTTTCTCTTTTTTCTTCCAATTGTTGTTGTGTAAACCTTGTAGGTTGTGGAAGGCTAGGAGAAAAAACACTTCCATAATTATAGTCGTAAGTGGTGGGATTCCTTGTTTCCATAATTTCGCTTTCAATTTTTCTTGCCCACCTGAATGCCTTTTCCAATGAATCTGGTTCCCAAAGACGAACCTCATGTTGAATGTTATCCTTTAAATTCCCTATGAAGACATCAATCCTTTGCTTCTTTGGAATATCATTTACCCTTATATTCAATTTTTGAAAGTCCTCAATGTGCTCTTCCATTGAACCCCTTTGTTTGATATTTATCAATTGGCTAAAGAAGGTGTTTCTCTTTGTATCCTCATACTGTGCTATCATTTTCTCCGTGAAAATTGACCACGTAACAAGTGGTTTATGAGAACAAAGCCCTTTATACCATAAAAATTGATCTGGTTCTAAATATGAAGATGTAATACGTACCTTTTGTAATAGTTTCACTTCATGTAGATCAAAATATTGCTCCATCTGTAGTATCCAATTTACTGGATCCTTTCCATCAAACTTCCCCATATCGCCTTTTCTTGATTTTAGGAGCTCGATCTTGAAACGACTGTAACTCTGTAGTTTCAGATCTCCAAGTTCTGAAATTGTCTTCTGTAGTAGCCCTCTGAGTCCTCTTCCTAACCCTGCAAATTTGATCAGAATTTGATTCTCCAAGAAAGAGTTATGCCCAACCTCCTAATATGACCTGATTATATAATGTTTCAATAGAGCGAACTTGTATGACATGCCACATGTCACTATTTTGACTTTCGGATCTGAAAAATATACTTAGAAAACTAAAGTTCGTCCTCTTTCTATAACTTCTTACGAAATTTCACTTTGTTACTCAGAAAAAAATTTATGACGATTTTCCCAAGGTCACCTATGTAGAATGTAATTTGGGAGTCTGCAAAAACCCTAACTTCCTCGGATGATATCTCTAAAAATGTAGCGAAAAAAGATTTGAAATTCAAACCCAAGGTTCAGACCGATTCCTTCTCAAATGGGTTTTTTTCAGCTTCTAAAACTTCTTAGCAAAAACGTTATAGCGAAAATTCCACGATGAGCTATTTCGAGCAGCAAAACCCTAGAATCCAAAGCTCTGATACCAAATGTTATGAAACCAACTCACAAAAAGATAGAAAAGATAGATCAATGCCTTAGAATTCAGCCTCTTTGAGGGGGAAACCTCATTTATATTACATAAATGATCAATTCTTGGATGATACAAATGAAAATACCTCCTTTCTATCTATAGGAGTCTAAGGGTTCATAATATAATCAAAGCCGACATAACAATAATAGTGTAAGGGCACAATAATAACAATAGTGGGCTTCTATGGGGCACAATAATAACAATATGGGGACTACACGTGCACAACAATATAATAAGGAGGTTGTACTAATAACAATAACGGGTTAGACTAGTAGTATAGGGATCTAACAGAAAGTTAGAAATGGATAAAACATACTTATTAGGAAGGATTCATGGATAGGAAATATTCATTGGTATCATCTTCTTGATCCTCTAATACATGTTCTAGGTGGGGGGGGGGGGGGGGGGGGGGGGAATTCACTTTAAAGCAAGCTTCAACAGGACTTTCTTGGTTGTCTATTGTTGATCTTCAGGTACAAGGGAAGGATGTGGTTTCTTGGGAATATTACGTTAGGACCCTCAAATTCTCCAATATTTTCCTTTCAAATAATGAATATAAACTTATATGGACCATAAGCCTCCATGGGAGACATGCACCAAAAATTGGTTATTTATCCCAAATTCTAGAAATGGTATATCCTCCATGGTGGGGGGAAATTCTTTGGAAACTTAGTTGCTCCCATAAATTAATAATTTTCATGTGGATCGTGCTAAAAGGAAATGTTCCAACTTGGGACACACTACAAGGAAACTCCTTTCAAGGCCCCAGTATATGTATGCTCTGCCAATTAGAAGAATAATCTACCCCCCATCTATTTATCAGTTGTCCCTTAAAAAAAGGTTTGGATGGAAGTCAAATGCTCTTGCCCACAAGCAAAGGATTGACATGCAGAAAATATATCAAGTTTCCTATATCCTTGGATTACTAGTTCTTTTCTTGATAAATTAGAGATCCTACCATTGTGTGCTAGTTGGGGTTCTAGGCTCAAATGTAATGTGGCTATATTTGAAAATTAACCTCCAATTTCTCTTAAAGAACCCTCTCAAAGCCTTGCGATCTTATCCATGTCCCCCCCACCTACCCCCCCATATTCATGTACCCTTCTCCACCCATCTATATTGAAATCCAAACTGGTTGTCCATGTGATCTTTTTTATGATGCTGCCCAAGGCTCCCCTTCTATTGGTGGAGTTGGGAGTGTTCTTCATCTCTCACCCTCCCATTCTCTCTCATTTTCTGCAAATATTGGCCCAACCTCAAATAACATGGATGGGAATTTTGCACTTTAAACAATAATCCTTTTAGACATATCAAAAATGTCCATGCCATTCATATCTATTGAGATTCTCAAGGGGTGTTGGGGTTAGTTCTGAGAAGAAGAAAAGTTGAAGAAATGTCAAATTTTTGAGGCATTTTTGGGAGTTGTTCATAGAAAGGTGGAGCAGAAACAATGTAGAGAAATGACACACATATATGTCATAGAAGGATGTGTATGCAGAACTTGAGCAAAAAGGAGAACCATGCATAAATGAGTAGTGTGTGAAGCGAATGGGTGAAATGGTTAAGTTTGAGGACATCTTCGAAATAGTTTTGAGTTGATCCATATTAGTAAGTGTAGTGTGTCTTCCCATGGTAATTATTTTCCTTGGCATTGTCGTTGGTATCATGGTTGATCATAAGTATGAACTATCTATAAATAGGCAGATGCCAAAGGATTTGAGTTGTTTGGTTGGTTCATGATTGATTCCATATTAGTTCTTTATTGTTGCTTTAAAGTTATGAGATTTAGGTTGGTGAGCTGAAGTGACTATTGTTGTAGTATTGTAAGTGTTGTGTCAAGCGTCCTTTTGATTATTAATGAAAGATGGTTGAAGCTTAGTTTGTTCTCATTTCTTGTGTTTGTGAGATGATTGTATCATGCATTTTTGCATAATGGTTGTGCTTCCTCACTAAGATTCTTACAACATTATAGCTAAATAAGACACCCTTTTCTAAAATTTTATTTTGATTTCTCAATATTTCAATGTATGTTCTATATATTTACATATGGGGTTCACATTAAATAATGGTTAAAATGTTTTAGAATGGTTGTATTGGTTCAATTCCTATTCCCTTCACAACTATAGAAGTCTGATTCCTATAGTCCCCCTCAATGCCTTAGGTGAGAATTCACCTCTCTTGGCCGCACTTCGTGCATAACCTAGGTTGAATTATAAAACACACCAACAAATTGTTTTGCTGTTGGGACTAGGGTTTGTGATTGAAGGGAGTGTGGAATCCCAAAAGGAAGGAAATCAAACATTGGATTGAAGAAAAGGAGTAGTGGTTTGTTGCTAGTGAAATCAAAGATTAATTGATCAGCGTGGATGAATGGCTACAATGGTATGCTTTCAAGGTCTACTATGAAATTTTCTTTTCTGAGTTTCTGCATTTTCTAGCATAATGGATTTAGAAGTTCAATGATCAAAATAGAAAATGACACTTTATTGAACCTAGAAGGTGGACTCTTGATTTAGTTCAACATTTATTATTTTTGGACTATAAGATATCCCTTACCATAGATTACTGGTTTGAGAGTATATTATAAGGATATATTATAATGTTTTCTATTGAAGCTATAATCTCTTATAACATTGTTAAGAGAAAGTTTTTAAACCGCCCATGTGGAAGATATATTCGATCATTGTTTAATCTCATTGAGACGTTGTTGTGTGATAAGGGTGTTTTGAATATGAAGTGTGACACCATGAGCAGCTAAACCCCTCATGTGCAAAGGGCGAGCTGGGGGATGGCTAGGAAAGAATATGAAGAAATAGGGCTAGGATGTAGGGGTAAAAGGATGAAGATAATGGACGAGTTGTTGAGAACTCCAAATGAGATTGTTAGGAGGTATGCCACAGAATTCAAGAGAGATAGTACATGGACGAAAATGTATGAAATATTTCCAGAGTGGTGTCTTGTGTAGTGGAAGAAGGTTCCAAGGCAGCAATGGTAGAGAAGAGGTTGGTGTCAGCATCTGTATTTAAGTCTAATAAAGGATAAGGAGAGAAGCCATAGGACAAGGAAAAGTAGCAAAGACTAGAGAAGCCCTAAGAGAGAGAACATTGGCATACTGTGCATAGAAGCTGAGGATGGAGGACCTTTCTAGCACAACTTGAGGACAATAGAATACATGCATTTTGATAACCCTACTCAAAATACGCCATACATCAAACCCATGACCTCACATGCACTAGTTGATTAGGAGGTAAGTACCCCAAGAAAAGTTTTACATATTTTAGTCAACAAAGAGAGTGAGTATAGTCAAGATAGTAGTAGGAGTGAGTCTAGTCACTTGAAGGGAAGAAAACCATAAAGTCCTTTGTTGAAGCACATTGCATAGAGTGCGATGTAGTAGATAGTGATTATACCTAGTATACCATTATCAGGGACGAGTAGGTGGAAGAAAATGGATGATACTTCCAAGATTCTCATGTTACATGGTTCAGGGATTGAAGATCTTGAACAACATCTATTTGTGTGTGAGGCAGTATGGGCTACAGATAACATTGAAGATGATTGCACAAAGATTATATAGTTGGTAACGTCTTTCAGAGATTAGGCATTAACCTAGTATATGAAGTATAGGAATAATTCTCTAGTTGGAGAGTTGATAACCCCATAAGACATTAAGCAGGTAGCATTGAAAGAATTTTGTAGGCTTAATTCTACATCTCAGTGTATCATATAGTTGAAGGAGATCAAGCAGTGACAAAAAAAATCTATTTGGGACTATGATAAGAGATTCAAATTTTTGTTAGGTCAGTTGGAAATTTGAAATCCCTTATGAGAAGCATAAGGAGTGGTTTATTGTCAAATTGTTGTTGAATATTCAAGTGCCTTTGACATAGTAGAATCTTCAAACCTAGTCAAAAGCATTGGATATTGCATTGAAGTTGGAGGCATCTCTAAAAACTAGTGGAGAGAGTTCTATCATAGTACAAATTCAATCGTAGATGGTTGCTCACAATCCAATTATAGGATTTAACAAAATGGAAAGAAAAATGCTTGGAGGTTTGGTGTAAAATTTGTAGAAAGGAGGAGCACTATATAAATGAATTCCCAGTGATGAAAAATTATATGGCAACTAGTGTATCCAACCCACTAGCACAAGGAAGATGATTATGGTGTGAAATTTGTAGAGTGTGGGGACATTCACCCTTGAGTTTCCCCATGATGTGGAAGTGTGAAATCTTTGTAAGAATTGTTGGGCCTCTAAAATGACGTTAATTTCACAACCTCTTGTCACCTTTGATATATAGTCTTATCTTGTCTTTTTACACCCCCATCATCCTTTTGTTATGTTATTTGATGTCATCATAGGATAAGGTAATCATTTTTCTCATTTAATTCCTAATTTCATTGTTTTTTTATGAATTAGAGATTTTAATATTTGTTTTATTTCTAGCAATGGTTTTGCCTAGTTCAAACCCTACACTATCTATAGATGAAACATCAATGGTTAAAACATCAACAAACAATTTGGAGGAAAACCAAAACATGGGTTTTTTCAATAGTAGTATCAATATGCTTCTAAATGATTCATAATGAAACTAGGTCACACGGACGACCAAGTTTCAACCCAAAATTGGCAAGTACCAGATAGTAGAATTTGGGCATGATTTCTAGGAATATGAAGATGAGTTTGAGAAATATAAGACATGGGTTTTTTCCATAAGGTCCTGATTTAGGTACCTAACGAGCAAATTTCTCAGAAAACGCACAGTGTGGGACATAACATTTGTTTTCTAATTACAACCAATTTCCAAATGCACAACCCAAATTGAGCACCCCACCACGAAGGAAATTGAATGTATATGCAAATATATGATTGTATGACTGAGAAAATAACTTGTAATAAGATTTGGAGCTATCTTTATAATCCAAATCCATGAAAATGAGATAGAAAGTTGTTTAATATTTTCGGAATTGGGGGAATTAGGCTCAATTTGCCTCATCACATTTTTGTATAACTATGTGACTGAAGAACACTAGAAAATGAGGGCTTTTATAGGTTAAAAAGTTCTTATAGGTTCTAGAATTGGCTACGTAGATGGGGTGGAAAATCCACTTGATGGATGTGAAGACCGCCTTTCTCAATGATGTAGTTGAGGAGGAAATTGATATAGAGCAGCTAGAAGGATTTGAGACATATGATTGGGAGTCACCTGTGTGTGGACTCAGGAAAGCATTGTATGGTTTCAAACATGCACCCTGAGCATGGTACACTCAAATTGACAGTTATCTCACTGGATTGGGCTTCATCAAAAGTGAAGTAGATGTAGACCTCTATCACATTGTGATATATGATAAGTTTCTTATTCTTGTTTTGTATGTCAATGATTTAATATTGACAGGTGATGAGTAGTTGATCCTCTCTTGCAAAGAGGATCTTGCAATAGAATTTGAGATGAAATACATGGGATTAATGCATTACTTCCTCGGGCTGCAAGTATGGCAAGGCGATGGTGAATTATTTGTGTCTCAAGGGAAGTATGCCTCTAAAATACTTCACATATTTCACGTGGAGAGTTGTAAGCCCATGGAAACACCTCTAGCTACAAACTAGAGGAAGGAGAATGCCACTTCAGGTACACAGGTTGATGCTACCATTTGTGAGAAGCTTGTAAGGTATTTGATGTATCTTGTGAAAACAAGACACTGCATGTGCTATGCAGTAAACAAGTTGAGTCCTATCAAGTTGTATTGGAAGGAAACAAATCGTGTGTTATGATACCTTAGAGGCACTATCGAGTATGGATTATGTTACAAGAGGATAGAGGGAGTGAAGCTCTAAGGCTTCACTGATGCAGATTGGGTAGGGAGTCCATTAGATAAGGAAAGTACTTTAGGTGCTACATTCAATGTTGGGTCTGTAGTTATTTCTTGGTACATCGAGAAGTAGAGGTGTGTGGCACTCAGTTCAATAGAGGATGAATACATGGCTGCAAGTCAAGAAACATGTGAGGCCATCTAGATGAGGAAAATACTTGTGGGCCTTTTCAGTCAGGAGATGGATCGAACGATGATATATTATAATAATCAAAGTTGCATTAATCTCTTTGAGAATCTGGTATTTCATGACATGTCCAAGCACATTGATATTCGGTATAATAATTTGTGGGACCGTGTGCAAAGGCGAATTCTATTGCTACGGTAAATTACAACTATGGAGAAAGATGTTGAAATCTTGACAAAGGAATTATTAAGAGGTAAATTTGAATTCCACTGGTGTAGAATACAGGTGGTGAAAAATCCATTTCTTGCTAAGAGGGAGTGTTAAAAAATGTAGCAAGAAAGGTCCAATTTGACTTTATCCTTAGTCAAATTGAGTAAATTAAATTTCCACATCATTGGGACTACTTGGAGGCAGTTAACTAGTGTGGCATAGCTCTTGTCACTTAGTTAGCTTAGTAAAATCAAGTTAGAGGTCTTGGAGTTCAATTATGCATGTGTGATTTCTAAATTTTACCAATATAGTTCAACTATTTTCATTTGTATTCATTTAACTAACCTCTAACTATTGATAGAGTTAGTTGAAGGTCAGTTGTGTAGTGGGACAATGGTCTAACTCGGATATGTATTAGTTGACTGATCAATCAACCCAAAATAGCTAATGCATGCATGGAATTCAAATTCCTTAGTTGAAGTGGAAATGACAAGGCAGTGTAACATGAGTTTTATACTAGTTTGAGTGTATAGTTGTTGCATGAGGTCAGGAGATCAATCCTTGGGAATTGTGCAAGAAAATAGGAGGAAATTCCTATCTTTTAGGAGCTAATTTATTGAAGGATTGTGCAAGGAAATAGGATGATAGATGAGCAAATAATTGGCTAAGTGTTGGCTAAAGTTTCCCATTCAGCAGAGAGAACAATTATTCTTTTGTAGGTTGTGATCAGAGTTGGAGCAAGCAATTGTAATAGTTTTTCTATTCAACTAATTAATGCAAAGAGGCTTGAGGGGTTTTTCCCAGTTGGATTCCCCTAGAATTAAATATGTAATTTTGGTTTTTCTTATTACATGTCTATGCATGTTGTTCTAGATTGTGATTTCCATTCCGTGGATCAGTAGAGTAGAATTGTGTCTCTTGTTTTTCAGTTTGAAATCTTGAGCAGTTGCAATTTCTATCAAATTTCTACATATCATGAGAGTGGAGGTAAGGGGGATAATATGCAGGTGAGGGTGTGGGTGATAATATACAAATCATATTATTAATATGATTTTCATATTATCTCCTACCACCACCACCATGACCCTATACAAATCATATCATCATCCCCACCCACACCATCATATTATCTCCCCTTACCCCAACTCTCATGATATCTTTACATAAATGGAGGAAAGTCATTGAAGGATGCAAAGCAAAGTATAAATTTTATGGGAACTCCTATTTGTCATGTTATTTTTTTTATGATTATTTTTCATCTAAAACTTCCCTTCACATAACATTTGCTATTTATTTTTACTCATAATTTAAACATCATGCATCAAATGTGTCTTTATAAATTTTTGGTTGTGAATATAAAACTAAATTTTTAGTTAATATAAGTTTTGTTTTGTATGAAATTTTTTAATTCTAACTTGACCATAAAATATCGTTTAATCAAGTAATATCATAGATGTACATGTTTTATATTACTTCAAAAAGGTCAAACATATTCATTCAATAGTATTCATTCCCAATGCCAAAATAGTCAATGATTTGATATAATTATGTATAGTCACTATTTATGTAATTTCAAATATTATACAAATGGTGTTAAATCATTCTCAATTTTTTTTAAAGTGGTTTGGTAAATCAAATTAACTATAATGTATTTTGAAGAGGTATAATCGATCTCAACTTTCAACATGATGAGTTGGACTAAAGGAGGACCTTATAAATAATTAAACAAGTTTGAACTCACTTTAAAATAGGAATGAGGGAGGATTCTAACATTTCAAGCAATATAACATATAGTGCATGTATTTTGAACAAATTCATAATCTTTGGATAAGTAAGAAGGATGAAGTTGTCCACACACGGGGTGTAGAACAATTGATTAATGGGTGTGTTGTTAAGACACTCCATGCTTAAAGGTCACCAATTTGAAACCCTATGGGTGTCTTGCTAGTATAACCCTCAGCCAAAGGCTATAGTGGTAGTTGTTGGAATTAACCTTATGTCACGTTTGTACAAGGTTGGCCTAGTTGTCAATTTCTCTAGTTACAAAAGAAAAAAAAAGATGAAGCTTTCCCATTGGCACCCTAACACCTAAAAGGCCCAAACCCAATTGTGGATTCAAGTATGAGTTTATTGAACGCATATCAAACCTAACAAATAGATCCATTTTCTAATCAAACTAATAAGTAGACCCATTTTATAAAATCTTGATTTGTCACTACCATACCAACACTGATAAAACTATGTAAAAACTCTTAAAATAAGAAAAAAAAATCGTTGTTTCCCCCAAACAAACAGGTAAGGTGAGCTCTATTATTTCTATTGGACAACAAAATTGCCCTTGGATTTGAGTACTTTATCCCTATAAATTAGTGTTTTACATAGCACACCAATGGCACATGGGTGTGGTCACGCCATGTGAACCTCAAATTTTAAAATGCAAGCTTAAGTGTTCAAGATATAGGCTTAGGTGTGCACACTAAAAGATTTGCAAGTAAACATGGGTTTTTTTCTAAGAAGTCAAAGAACTCACTACATATGAGTATATGTTTTTTGGTTTGGGACCCCTGACTTCTTTCATTTTATGCAATCTTATTTAAAATTAGTTATATATGAAATATTAGAATTATCTATATATATATATATATATATATATATATCTACCTATCAAATTGATACTTTAAAAATAAGTAAACATTATCACTAATATGTAGCCATTAAAATAAAATTAAACAAGTGTAATATGCAGTGTTGGTGCTTAGTACCTCCCTCTTATGCAAAAAATAATTGATAGCTAAATTATAGTAAGAACAATAAAATTAAAAGTTTTTCTTTGTTACAATCATTATCAAAATATCATAATTCCAGTAAAAACTATGTGAGAGAGCCAAAGTTGGATTTGAATCATGATAAGTTTTAAGCTCTCCATTTTTTATGGAGTAATATAGTGATTAATTTATATCTTTTTTATGTTTTTTACTTTTGTTATTTGAATTATTGATTTTAATTTTATCGTATTTATATTAAGTTAGAGTGAATTGGTTTTATTTATGACTTCAAAACTTTAATAACTTCATAAAATCTATTTAAAAATTTCAAAACTAATTTAAAGTCAAAGATTTTTTAATCAAAATTAAAAACAATGGGGTGAATGTGATCATATAACTTAGTTATATTAAGTGCATGCTTTAAGCACCACAACCTTGGTGGAGGGGGAATCAAATTACTAATAATCTATTGGTACATGATAACATAGTTTTATGAAAAAAAATTTAGCAATAATTAAATAATTAAACTATCAAAAAAATAATATGGTCAATAAAATATAATGGAAAAAGGTGAAAAAACATTGTTTTTTTCCCGTAGAAAAAAGTCGTAATTTTATTCATATGAAGAAAATTACATTTTGTAGATGCTTAAAGCATATGCATATGCGTTGTTCCTCAAACCAGGAAACAAAAGAATACAAAACAAAGAAAAGAGAAAAAGTAATGATCCAGCTGGCCTATGCTTTCCTGCCCTTCTTCTTCTCCACTCTTCGCCAACCACCAGTGTTGGGAGTGGGAGCAATAATGGAAAGCTGGTTTTCCGTTGTATTCATTGGTTGTTCCTTATCAGATTCCGATCCTTCGGAACCATGTGGTCTTTTGATGCCACCTTCTTCCACTTGAGATACTTGTTACTGCTTCATATTGTATTGCCCCAAGTTAGCCTCTCGGGTATTCTCTTCCTGTGTGTTTTTCTGTTCCATTTGTGTGTCTGTAGGTTTTTCCTTAAAATCCTCTTCTTCCAGTGGTTCGGTATATTTCCAACCTTTGGGCTTTTTCTGTTGTTCCTTATTCCATTTGGGCTCCTTCCTAGCCAGTGGATAGGCGTATTGAAGGTGCCTGCTTGCAAGCATCCGTGACATCTGAAAGTTGTGTTTTCGTAGTCGAGCGGTTGTGTCCACAATGAATTATTGAAATTCAGTGTGATGTGATCTGGTAGCCCCTGACTCAGATCCACTTCTACACATATTCTGGCAAATGTGAAGATTCCCCGAATAGCTCTATCTTCATCCGATTTTAAGAACTTCCCCATGGAGTTCCCAATGGCTATCAAGACTTTGCGATGCCAAAAATGTAGTGGGAGGTTATGTAGCCTTACCCACACTTGCATTGTTGAAACGACCATGGTATTAGCATCGAAGTCCGGAAACTAGGGGGTGATGAAGAGACCGCCATTGCCCCAAAACCAAGGCCCTTGATTTATTATGTTTTCTTGTTCTTGTTCTGTGCTGAATCTAACTATAAAAAACCCCTTTGGGCATAGGTAAATTTCACAGTTTTATGACCAATTGGTAAAGATCCATTGATGCAGTACATCTGATTTTGGCTAGTAACCATTAAATCTACAGATGACAGCATTATGGGATAAATCTGTGTATAGATCAGTTACCTCCGGCAGGGATATTGTAAGCATTGGAGATTTAGGCTTCTGTTCCATGGTAGCTTTGGTGTCGTTGCTGGTTTGTTCTGCATTTATTCCTTCCCCTTAACTGCATCACGAAAGGAGCTTGAGGTTTTAGAACTGGATCCCTTGCAACTGCCCCGCAGTCTCAGATTTAATCTGATAGTTGAATCTTTGATGACACCATAGTCCTGAAGTGTGTGATTGTCCTGTAGGCTGTGTCCTGTATATATCAGATTTTGGTATTCTGTTGGGGTTCCCAGTTTTTTCTGAATCTCCTCTTTTAATTCTTGAATGCTCGTCCCCTTGCTGATCTGGAGGCAGTAATGTCTTCCTTCTATCGATCTGATAAAAATTTGCCTTAGATCTTCCTCCATACATGGGGGATCGACCTTGTCTAGGTCTCGATCTGTTGGATCTGTCTTCTCTGTTTGTCCAAGAGCATCGCACAACTTGGGATTCTGTTCATACCTTGTTATCCCCTGTTCAGCCTCGTCAAGGTCATCGTCGAGAGGCCCAATACTCTCATTTGTTGAGAAAGCCTGGATCTCCCTTTGCCTGGTGGTTTTGGCGAGAAAATCCTGGCCCTGAGTCTCGCTTCCCCCTTGATGGCCTTAACCCTTGCTAGTCCAAAAATGTACAGAGACACAGCGTGCCTTAAAGCCTTCAACCTTTCACGTGCTTCCAAATCTTGCCTGATTGTCGTTCCTTTGTCATTTTGCTTGTGTATGACAGAGCGATCTTCCGTTCCTTGTCCCGGTTGAGATCTGCTTGATCTGGTCTTTCCAACGCATAGGTGTCCCTCCTGCAACCCGACCGCCTCAAAGTTCAATGGTTTTGGATCTGAACTGAAATCCTCTGCGACTTTCTTTACAGCTACCGTCCGGTGGTTGTTGATATACATGCAGAGGGCAAAGACGGTTTGCGGAGGATCAATCGGGTGCGCAGCATTGTGGATGGCCCTAATGAGGCCTGCAACGGTGTAGATCTTGCCTTTCCAGTCTCTGGATCAGGTATAATGTTCGTCAGAAGAGAGATCCATGCTCTGGCCGGATTGTGAGCTTCCATTTCAGCGGCAACGAGGGTTTCCTTGGTACCCAAGGTCCTTGGTTGGGTTTCTCAGAAAGATCTGTGATTTGTTAGCCGAGATCATGCCAAGGAGGTCAAGCTCATGTGCGGCTACAGTTCTTGCCACAGTGAAACCCTTGCTTGCGCTGTATCGAAATCAAGAAGTCGCCATGGCTCCCGATTCCGCCTATGAAAAAACATTGTTATTAGAAAACAAACAAGGAATAATTATAGGTTAATAGATATTTATTGTTGAAAATAAGCATGATAATGAATGGAAAGAAAATCTTAATTATAGAAAAAATCTCTTACATAATTAATTGTATTTCATAATGTTCAGTAAAATTTTAAATATTTCTAATTTAAGAAGATATTTAGCAATTACTTTTTTTTAACAATTTTTTATTTTGACAAATTAATTTTAAAATTAAACATCCACTCATTAAAAATAGTTAAAATTTAAAAAATTCAAAAAATAATTTTCAATTTGTAAAAAAAATAAAAAAATTTAATATTTAATTTTAAAATAACTTTATAAATAATTTTTAAAAATTTAAAAATTAACTAAAATTCTAGCCATTTTAATTTAAACTCAGAGAATGCCATTGAAATCACTGCATACACAACCATTCAACAAACTAATAAAAAATCATTATATTTGGAATTTCGGTAGCGCCCATTCACTCAAGTCCACTGCGTGATTGACAATATATTGTAGCGAGTCGGTCATTACTGAGTGCATTTGCTGTCTGACAACATATCGGAGAGGTGGAATTCCACCACCTTATGCAGTGGAAAACAGAGGTAAAGTATTCCATTGGGAAGGGTTTTTTAAACTTAATTTAATTGTAGATTTAGGAATATTTAAGAATCTTGTGTAATACATCATAATGCCATTGAGAGGGACACCATTCAACCATTTGCAGAAATTCTTCGAAATCGCCGTATTGACCGGGACCCGGGATTTGAACAGATTGCCATCTTGACCGGGGTATACTCGTCAATCGACTTAACTTCGGGGCTGTTGAACAAAGTCGTATTTAGTGGAACATACGGCTGATTTTTTCTTTTTTTTCTCCTCCAGTTGCATGGAGTGGGACATACTGGTGAAGAAAGTTGTGGAAACCCAGATTTCTAGTTGGGATGTGGCCGCCACTAGCTATGAAGTGGAAATTAGATTCCAATTTTTTCGCTCTTTTTTTTCCACCAGTTGTATGGAGCGGGACATACTGGTGGAAATTAGATTCCAATTTTTTCGCTCTTTATTTATGGATTTGAATAGATTGCCATCTTGACCGGGGCATACTCGTCAATCGACTTAACCCTGGGGCTCGTTGAACATGTTGAAAATATAATTTCAACTGTGCAACAGTTGAGCCATGCAGCAGCATGAAGACAATAATCGTGCGCTTCACCAAGGATCGGGAGGCAAAAACCACTCCAAAAATCAAATTGCAGGTTTAAGGATCCGCTTTAATCTCAGCCATTGGATCTGGCCGATCAATGGTCCAGATCGCATCGGCGTATCACAATGGAGGACTTACAAATGGGCTTTATTATTGTGCGATGAGCGATCGCCGATATCGCTATCGGCACATCGCTATCGGCGTTTCCAATGGAGCATGGGCCTTTCGCATATATATTGTCGCGATCCGATGAGCCGGACCCGACGGGTGATTAACATTTTGTTTCATATTATATCAGTTTCGCAGCGGGCCCCCTTTTCAATGTTTTAATGTCTTTCAAGCATATGTTATAATATAGTGCATCGGCGGTTATTGCGATCGGCATATCGCAATCGAGGAAAACAATGGTGCATGGCTTTTCATATTTTGTGCGCTATGCGATGAAGCCCGGACCCGATGGGTTTTCAAAGCCAAATTCCATAATGGTTGAAATCCACCCAAAAGAAATTTTTTGTGTTTTGCAGCGTTTGTGTATGCTTTCAAATATATGATGAAACAGAGGATCGGGCGACTGCGATATGCAATGCGACCCGAAAGACGGACCCGATAGAAAAGTTTTGCATGCATTAAACTTTGAAGGCAAAAGGGGCAGGATTTCTCAATGGTGTGGAGCCAGTTAAAGCAAGTATGGAGCAGTACATCGCGGCAGGCGACTGCTTTCAATTTACAGTATGGGCCGAGAAGGAAGACATTCAATTTTCAGCTACCGCAGTTAAAGTTCAGCTCAACCGAGGACAAGAAGGACAACCTCGAGCAGTTCACAGCATGGGTCTCCATCCTTGTTCATTAATTCATTCAAGTTTTGTTTTTTTGTAGAGTGTTGTAGTCCGCAGAGTGTGTGTGTATGAATGTTTGGTAGAAGAGCAGCAGCACAAGTGTATGAATGTTTTTTTTTCGCAATACGCAGCAGCGTAGAATGTAATCGGAATTGAATGAATAGAGTAGCACTGTGTTTTTCTTTTGGTGAATCCCTCTGAGCTGAAGAGGAAGAATTTTGTATCAGGCTTTTCATTTTAATTAATACAGATCCTTGTTTATGGGTGTAATACTCTGTTCTGATAAATAATTTTTATCCTTCCACTGTGTGAAGATCCTGGAGAGAAACAGAGCATTGTTCTCTGTGTGCATTTTATATTGTGTTTTTGGGATTTTGACAGAAAAATCTCCAACAATGGTATCAGAGCTAGTTCAGGCTCTTTGAAGGGTTCAAAGAAGCTGAAGGAGGGATTCTTACTGCAGCAACTTCTCCAGCAGAGCGAAGTCCCAAGCAAAAGAATCCAAGGTATTTTCCAGTGATTTTTAATACATAGTCAAGTATTGTAAGAATGGCTGGCACCAGCACCAGCAATAGCATGGGTATGCAGCTCCCACTATTTGATGGAAAAAATTATGACTATTGGGCAATAACAATGAAAGCCTTATTTGCTTCCCAAGACTTATGGGAAATAGTTGAGGATGGTTTTGAACAACCAGTAGATGAAAATGAGTTTAATGCATTAACTCAGGGAGAGAAAGATTTGTTGAAGAGCTACAAGAAGAAGGATTCAAAAGCCCTTTTCTTTCTGTATCAAGCAGTGCATGGAAGTGTGTTTCCAAGGTTAGCAGCAGCTAAGACATCCAAAGAAGCATGGAAAACTCTCAAGACAGCCTATCAAGGAATGGAGAAAGTGAAGACAGCAAAACTACAATTGCTGAGGAAAGATTTTGAGAACCTGTGCATGAAAGAGTCAGACAATATTGAGTCGTTCTTCACTCATGTAATCGGCCTGGTCACACAAATAAGATCTCATGGAGAGATACTTGAAGAAAGGAGGATTGTGGAGAAACTATTGAGGTGCCTACCCTCAAGGTTCCATGTGATTGTCACCACCATAGAAGAGACAAAAGATCTCACAAATTTTTCAGTTGATGAACTTCATGCATCACTGATCACACATGAGCAGAGGTTGAGTAGAAATGAAAACTCATCTCTAGAGCAAGCCTTCAAGACCCAGATGTCCTTTGGAAGAGGAAGAGGTCAAGGCAGAGGAAGTAAGAGAGGAAGAGGCAAAAGTCAGAACAGAGATGGAAGGAACAACCCAGCAGATGCACAAGGAAGAGGCAGCAATCCAAATCAGAACCAAGGTCAAGGCAGCAGCCAACAAGGAGGACAACATCATGCTCAAGGACAAAGGTATGAAAAATCCAATGTCCAATGTTATTACTGTAAAAAATATGGGCATTATGCCAGTGAATGTAGGAAAAAGCAGCATGATGTGAGTAATAGATCTAATGCAAATATTACTAGAGAAAATGTCAGCCAAGATAATGTGTTGCTAGCTTGTAACATGGCTGAAACAAATAGTGAAGATATATGGTTTCTATATTCCGGTTGTAGCAACCATATGACAGGGAACTTAGCCCTGTTTTCTGCTTTAGATCAAAGTGTGAAGTCACAAGTCACACTTGGGACTGATAGCAAAATTTTTGTTATGGGTAAAGGGGAAGTTAAAATATTTACAAAACAAGGTGAAAGGAAAACCATAGCAGATGTCTACTATGTCCCTGGAATGAGATGTAACCTCTTGAGTATTGGACAGCTTGTCCATAAGGGGTACAATGTTTTCTTTGAGAATGATGTATGCACCATCATGGATATAGCACCTAGCAAAAGATGCATTGCTGAAGTAAAGATGACAAGGAACAGGATGTTCCCTCTTAGACTAAGAGCAGGTCTGTAAAATAAAGAAGAAATTGCAGCAGTTACCCAAGAGGCTTTCCAAAGTGTGCCAAAGGATGAAAATTGGTTGTGGCATTTTAGATTTGGACATCTCAACTTTGGAGGTCTTAACTTGTTGAGCAAAAAAGGAATGGTAAGAGGATTACCGTTGATAGAGAAACCGGACAGCCTTTGTGAAGGCTGCATATTGGGAAAGCAACACAGAGAAAGTTTTCCAAGCGGGAAAAGCATAAGGGCAAAAGCACCCTTAGAAATTGTCCACTCAGATTTATGTGGACCGATGCAAAGTTCATCTTTAGTAGGCAGCCAGTATTTCCTAACATTTATTGATGATTTTACAAGAAAGACTTGGGTTTATTTCTTGAAGAACAAATCGGAAGTGTTTGAAAAATTCCGAAATTTCAAAGCACTTGTGGAAAATCAGACTGGGCTGCGCATCAAAGTTTTGAGAACAGACAGAGGAGGTGAGTATATCTCCAAGGAATTCCTACGATTTTGTAGGGAAAATGGAATTCATAAACAATTCACAGCAAGGTATACCCCGCAGCAAAATGGAGTAGCTGAAAGGAAGAACCGGACCATTATGGATATGCCAAGGAGCATGTTGAAGGCAAAGCATTTTCCAAATGATTATTGGGCTGAAGCCGTAAACTGTGCAGTATATATCTTGAATAGGTGTCCTACAAAAGCAGTGTTGAACAAAGTGCCGGAAGAAGCATGGAGTGGGAGAAAGCAAGGAATCACCCACATGAAAATTTTTGGATGTGTGGCCTATGCACACATTCCTGATCAGCTAAGGAAGAAGTTGGAAAACAAAGGGGAGAAATGTATCTTCATTAGATACAGTGAGGAATCCAAAGCTTACAGGTTGTATATCCCATCCACCAAGAAATTCTTTGTGAGCAGAGATGTTCAGTTCATTGAGGAGGAAGCTTGGGATGGAAGCATAGAGAAAACAGTTAATGTTAAAAACTGTTTGTCTCATGATGAAGATGATGGGGAGATTACTGAAATGCATCCCCAAATAGCAGCGCCAACCCAAGGACAGCAAGAGACACCCTTGAGGAGAAATGAGAGTGCTTCTCCAAGCACACCACAAGGAGGAAATTCAAGTGCATCTTCAAGCACTTGCACACCAAGTGAAAGAGGTAAGAAGTTCAGAAACTTGAGTGACATTTATAATGAAGGAATGAATTCCTTATTTGCCTTGTATTGTCATGTTGATGATCCTATTCATTTCGAAGATGCAATTAAAGATAAGAAATGGATAGAAGCTATGGATGAGGAAATGAATGCCATAGAAAGAAACAAGACATGGGATTTGGTTGAGCTACCAAAAGGTAAAGAAGTCATTGGAGTCAAATGGGTCTATAAGACCAAGTGCAATGCTGAAGGCAAAATTGAAAGACACAAGGCAAGGTTGGTTGTCAAAGGATACAAGCAGCAGTATGGGAGAGATTATGAGGAGACTTTCGCACCGGTTGCAAGAATGGAAACCGTGAGAGCAGTGCTGTCCATAGCAGCACAAAACAAATGGAAAGTCTACCAGATGGATGTGAAGTCAACATTCCTAAACAGAGTGTTAAAGGAGGAGGTTTACATTGAACAACCTCTAGGCTATGAGAAGAAAGGCTGAGAACACAAGGTTTGCAGATTGAAGAAAGCACTTTATGGGCTGAAGCAAGCTCCAAGAGCGTGGTACAGTAGGATAGATTCCTATCTACTGAAAAATGAATTTGACAAATGTGAGGGAGAACCCACAGTCTACATCAAAGAAAAGGATGGTAAGATTTTAATTGTAGTCTTGTATGTTGATGATGTAATTTTTACAGGTAATGATGACTACCTCATTGAAAATTTTAAATCAGTCATGAAAGAAGAATTTGAGATGACTGACATGGGCTTGTTGAGATACTTCTTAGGAATAGAAGTAGATCAAAATGAAAAAGGAATTTTTATCACTCAAGCAAGATATGTAAATGAAGTATTGGAAAGATTCCACATGCAAGAATGCAAAGCAGCAATCACTCCCACGGTAATTGGATTAAAACTCAGCAAAGAGGATAACAGCAAGGATTTTGATCCTAGTTTGTACAAGAGTATTGTTGGCAGCCTAATGTATTTAACTACAACTAGACCTGACATAATGTTTACTGTTAGTTTGATTTCCAGATTCATGGAGAGGCCAAAAGAGGCACATTGGCAGGCAGCAAAAAGAATTCTGAGGTATGTCAAAGGTACAAAAGGATTTGGCATCTTGTATACCTTCAGAAAGTTCAGATTTAGTTGGGTACACTGATAGCAATTGGGCAGGAAGTGTGGATGATCGGAAAATCACATCTGGTAATCTTTTTCACATGGGTTCAGGAGCCATTTCATGGGCTTCCAAGAAACAGCCAATTGTGGCATTGTCTACAGCAGAAGCAGAGTACGTGGCAGCTACAGCAGCGGCATGTCAAGCAGTGTGGATGAGAAGAATGTTGAGGAGCTTAGGCCAAGAGCAGGCAAAAGAAACAATGATTTATTGTGAAAATAGCTCAGCTATTGCCCTGTCCAAGAATTCTGTGTTTCACAAACAAATGAAACACATTGATACAAGGTTCCACTATATCAGAGAATTGGTAAGCAATGGAGAAATCAGTTTACAACATTGCAGGACTCAAGAACAGGTTGCTGACATTTTGACAAAGCCATTGGATCAGAAAAGCTTTGAATTTTTGAGGAAGTGTTTGGGTATGATTGAATGCCCAACAGTTGAAATTAAAGGGGAGTGTTGAAAATATAATTTCAACTGTGCAACAGTTGAGCCATGCAGCAGCATGAAGACAATAACCGTGCACTTCACCAAGGATCGGGAGGAAAAAACCACTCCAAAAATCAAATTGCAGGTTTAAGGATCCGCTTTAATCTCAGCCGTTGGATCTGGCTGATCAACGGTCCAGATCGCATCGGCGTATCGCAATGGAGGACTTACAAATGGGCTTTATCATTGTGCAATGAGCGATCACCGATATCACTATCGGCACATTGCTATCGGCGTTTCCAATGGAGCATGGGCCTTTCGCATAAATATTGTTGCGATACGATGAGTTGGACCCGACGGGTGATTAACATTTTGTTTAATATTATTTCAGTTCCGCAGCGGCCCCCCTTTTCAATGTTTTAATGTCTTTCAAGCATATGTTATAATATAGTGCATCGACGGTTATTGCGATCAACATATCGCAATCGGGGAAACCAATGGTGCATGGCTTTTCATATTTTTTGCACTATGCGATGAAGCCCAGATCCGATGGGTTTTCAAAGCCAAATTGCATAATGGTTGAAATCCACCCAAAAGCAATTTTTTGTGTTTTGCAACGTTTGTGTATGCTTTCAAATATATGATGAAACAGAGGATCGGGCGACTGCGATATGCAATGCGACCCGAAAGACAGACCCGATAGAAACGTTTTGCATCCATTAAACTCTGAAGGCAAAAGGGGCAGGATTTCTCAATGGCGCGGAGGCAGTTAAAGTAAGTATGGAGCAGTACAACGCGGCAGGCGACTGCTTTCAATTTACAATATGGGCCGAGAAGGAAGACATTCAATTTTCAGCTACCGCAGTTAAAGTTCAGCTCAACCGAGGACAATAAGGACAGCCTCGAGCAGTTCACAGCATGGGTCTCCATCCTCGTTCATTAATTCATTCAAGTTTTGTTTTTTGTTGTAGAGTGTTGTAGTCCGCAGAGTGTGTGTGTATGAATGTTTGGTATAAGCGCAGCAGCGCAAGTGTATGAATGTTTTTTTTTTCGCAATACGCAGCAACGTAGAATGTAATCGGAACTGAATGAATAGAGTAGCACTGTGTTTTTCTTTTGGTGAATCCCTCTGAGATGAAGAGGAAGAATTTTGTATCAGGCTTTTCATTTTAATGAATACAGATCCTTGTTTATGGGTGTAATACTCTGTTCTGATAAATAATTTTTAGCCTTCCGCTGTGTGAAGATCCTGGAGAGAAACAGAGCATTGTTCTCTGTGTGCATTTTATATTGTGTTTTTGGGATTTTGACAGAAAAATATCCAACATACGGCTGATTTTTTTAATTTATTTTTTCTTCTCCACCAGTTGTATGGAGTGGGACATACTGGTGAAGAAAGTTGTGGAAACCCAGATTTCTATTTGGGATGTGGCCGCCACTAGCTATGAAGTGGAAATTAGATTCCAATTTTTTCGCATTAGCAATTTTGAAGATATCTTCAATTTCAACGGAGGATTCTTCCTAGAACTTGATATGTATAATCATTTCAATGTTTTCCATATATTGTGTGATACTTGTCAATACATCATAATGCCATTGAGAGGGACACCATTCAACAAATTGCAGAAAGTCATACAAATCACCGTATTGACGGGACTCGGAGGTGAACAAATTGCAAAACCTCCCTGGTTCTACTTCCAATTTCCTGTTGGCAGAAATTCAATCAATCCTTCACTTCTTTAGTCATTCTACTTTGTCAGTGGCGCTGAGTATGGGACAGTCTGCTATGAAAGGTGCAGAAACTCGGCGCTATCATTTTGAATTTGGTTTTACTTCATATTGATGGGACACATTGGTAACGCAAGTCATACCTTTTCTCTGTAGCTAGAATGGAAGGCGTCAATTTTTTTTTGGTATTTTCTTTTTCAAATAATTCAAAGTCTATGGATGCCAAATCAATGCACCTAAATGGTGATTTAGAGGAAGAAGTATATGTTGAACAACTAGAAGGATTTCAACCGTCAAGAAATGAAAATGATGTATGCATATTGAAGAAAGGATTGTATGGTCTAAAACAAGCTCCTAGAGCTTAGTACTCAAGGCTTGAAAAATACTTACAACAATAAGGATTCAAAAGAGGAACAATAGACAACAATATTTATAGAAAAACATATAATGAAAATTTGTTGAATCTTATTGTGGTATATGTAGATTATATCATTTTCTAAAGTGTTATTAACTACATGAGTCAAATGTTTGCAGTAGAGGTTGAAAACGAGTTTGAGATGTCCATGTTACGAGAACTATCATTCTTCTTAGAATTGCGAGTGATTCAATCAGACAAAGTTATATTCATTTCCCAAACAAAGTATCTACGAGAAATATTAAAGAAATTTGGCATGGAAAATGTGCATATATTAGCACTCCTACGGCCATAAGATGCAAGTTCAGAAAAGAGGATGAATCTTGTGATGCAAATCAAACTATGTATAGTTCAATTATTGGAAACTTGAACTATTTAATAGTATCAAGGCCACACACCACACAAGTTGTTGGTTTGGTTGAAGGTTCCAATCTCCTCCAAAAAAGAGTCATTTTCTAGATGTAAACAGATTCTTCAAATATTTGAAGGGAACATTAGACTTTTACCTATGGTACGCAAGAGAAAATTCTTCACTTTAACAACATATACACATGTCGATTAGGAAGGTAGTGTGGATGATAGGAAAAGCACTAGTGCAAGAGCATTTTTCTTAAGAAAAATCTAGGTTTCTTGGCTGAGTAAGAAATAGACTTCTATCTCCCTATACACAACTAAAGAAGAACACATTGGAGTAGCCACTTGTTCGAATCAAGTAACTTTAGATGAAATAAAATTTGCAAGATATGAAGATAAATCATGATCAACCTATTCCCATTCTCTATGATATACAAGTGTTATCAATAGGTCAAAAAATCTCGTTTTGCATTCAAATACCAAGCATATTGCCATCAAATATCACTTTATGAAAGAATACGTAGCTAATCAGAATGTCAAGTTAGAATACATTTCTTCAAAAAAACACATTGCAGATATATTTACCAAACCACTACCCAAAGAAGCTTTTGAATATCTTCGAGAGAGATTAAGAATGACATTTCCTCCTTTTTCTCAATAAAAGGAGCAACTAATTAATCTTAAAAGAGTTAGGTTGTAGACAAAGGGAAGCATAAGCCTAGGGGATAATAGTCCCAAAAGGAAGAAGTAAAAGGGGGCTTAAGCACAAAGGGAGCAATCTCAAAAGAAGAACTACATAAGAAAAATTCTTGCATGCAAAAGGACACAACTGTGATAGGGGGAGCATATATGTCGTCACAGCTAAAGTAAAATCTGTATATCTTCATCAACAACGGAGAGTATGCATACATAAAGAAATATAATTGAAAAGGGGAGTACTCAACCCAAAGAAGAAGTAATCAATTGTAGCCAGATTTAATCCTTTTCTATTGATGTCAAAAGAGGAGTCTTACACATACATGAGAAGATAAAATAGATAGGGGCAGTTTCAGAGTTCTCAACATTGGTACATCAATGACTAGACTATGTCTAGTGTCGCCATCAATGAAAAATGGGGAGATTGTTGAACAATGTTTTATCATTGATGTCAAAGCTAAGAAGCAATAAGAACAATATGTTGTCACTGATTTTAGGTGGATGTTTTCCCAATATCAAGTAGAAAAGGACCAAACACAAAGAAAGGTGTAAAGGAGGAAATTTGGTGCAAACCTCAAGTTTTTTAAAGTCCACACAACTTCATGAGGTGGATCGTGCAACAAGTCAAATCGTTGATTCACATTGACTACAAACTCCTTCCATTTTTTCATCGTTTAATGAAAAGAAAGTACTTGATAGGTTTAGCAACATTAAATCATATTGGTACCATATGGGATGATATAGAGGTACTATGCACCAAATGTTATATTGTAAAAACGTTGAAATGGATTAGTTTGTATCTAGTATGAAATGGTAGAAAGATTATGTGGCAAAGAGATTTCATGACACTCCCACATGGATGATATTGATCAATTTGATGTCGTGTTGGTAGCCCTGAGTGAAATTTGGTAGAAAAAATGAAGTTTTTGGTCAACCAACGTGGTTTTGGAAAGTGACACATGGCATATGGTATGCCAGATGACACAACAGATGGACCAAGTGGAAGAAAATGATTGGTCCATGGTGGTTTGATGTGGTAGACCCATAGATCTTAGGACTCATGTCAGGACCGAGCTCGATAAAGTTTTCTCACATTATTATTTTTGGCCAAAAGGCCAAAAGGTTGTGGTTGCAACACCATGGTCAAAGAGCCAAGGGCTCGCCCCTAGGGGTCCTCTGGGTATCAGGTATATCATACTAGGCCATGTAATATTGGACTCCTTCCAATATGGAGGAGAAGCCTGATATCCAACATGGATGGCCATGGTTCCAACATGTCATGGTTTGTCATGGGGGGCGTGTTTTTTGATGGTCCAATATACCAGAGTATCAGGTACATGGAATGGATATCAATACTTGAACACTTTGGTATGTAGTTCCCTAGTATGATAGGGAAAATTTCATTAATTACAAATTACCATTAGTTGATAAGGTTATGCGACAACATCTCCCTCATATATTGGGATATAGAGCACCTCTTAGTGCAATCATTGCAATAAAATTATAAGCATTGGGCTAGCCAAGAAATATGAAATACATATTAGTAATAACAAAACCAAATACATAATCTCAAATCTAAAATTCACATTGAAGTTTTTAGTTTTGAACCAATCCCTTTTCGAATAAAAAACTAAAAAATGCTAATAATTAGATTCTATTCTTTAGACAGGAAGACAACAACAACATGATAGATCACAAGATCCAATCTTCCATGAGTCTTAATAGGAAGACATAGAAGAGAAACAAGAACATGAAGCACAAGAAGAAAAAGAGGAAGAAGAGCTAAAAACTTCACATCCAAAGACTCCCTTAAGGTATCTTCAGAAAATTCATATAGAAAACCAAATCCTTACTATAAGGAGTCAATGGTTGAGACTAGAATAAATCAATAAGCACACCAAGGCATGCCAAATTTTCCTTATTTTCCAAGATAGAACCCAAGAACTTTTTGAATCCTATGAAGATGAGAATTGGGGTAATGTTATGGAGGAAGAGATAGAACAGATTAAGAAAAAACATACATGAGAAATTGTTCCTAGACCAAAGGATAAGAATGTAATTCACACTAAATCAGTCTTTATGAACAAACTGAATGAGGTTGGACAAGTAGTGAGGAGTAGGGCCAGATTAATCTGCAAATTCTATGCACAAGTGGAAGGTATTTATTTTGAAGAAACATTTTCTCTTGTAGGTAGAATTGAATCCATCAATTTTTTTTGGTATTTTCTATTTCAAAAAGTTTAAAGTCTATCAAATGGATGCCAAATCAACCATCCTAAATGATGATTTAGAGGAAGAATTATATGTTGAACAACTAGAAGGATTTCAGCTGTTAAGAAATGAAAATGTTGTATGCATATTGAGGAAAGGATTGTATGGTCTAAAACAACCTCCTAGGGCTTAGTACTCAAGGCTTGAAAAATACTTACAACAACAAGGATTCAAAAGAGGAACAATAAACAACAATATTTATAATAAAACATATAATGAAAATTTGTTGAATCATATTGTGGTATATGTAGATTATATCATTTTTTAAAGTGATATTAATTAAATTTCTGAATCATATTGTTTGCAGTAGAAGTTCAAAACGAGTTTGAGATGTCCATGGTTGGAAAACTATCATTCTTCTTAGGATTGCAAATGAATCAATCAGACAAAGTTATATTCATTTCCCAAACAAAGTATCTACAAGAAATATTAAAGAAATTTGGCATGGAAAATGCGCATCTATTAGCACTCTTATGACCATAGGATGCAAGTTGAGAAAATAGGATGAATCTTGTGATGCAAATCAAACTATGTATAATTCAATTCTTGGAAACTTGCACTATTTAATAGTATCAAGACCACACACCACACAAGTTGTTGTCTGGTTGGAAGGTTCCAATTTTTTGCAAAAAAGAGTCATTTTCTAGATGTAAAGAGATTCTTCAAATATTTGAAGGGAGCCTTAGAATTTTACCTATGTTATGCAAGAGAAAAGACTTCACTTTAACAACATATACAGATGTCGATTAGGAAGGTAGTGTGGATGATAAGAAAAGAACCAGTGCAGGAGCATTTTTCTTAAGAAAAATATAGGGTTCTTGGCTAAGTAAGAAATAAACTTCTATATCCCTATCCACAACTAAAGAATAACACATTGGAGGAGCCACTTGTTGGACTCAAGTAATCTAGATGAAACAAACTTTGCAGGATATGAAGGTAAATCATGATCAACCTATTCCCATTCTCTGTGATAACACAAGTGCTATAAATATGTTAAAAAATCTTGTTCTACACTCAAATACTAAGCATGTTGCCATCAAATATCACTTTCTCAAAGAATAGGTAGCTAATAAGAATGTCAAGTTAGAATACATTTCTTCAAAAGAACACATTGCAGATATATTTACCAAACCACCACCCAAAGAAGCTTTTGAATATCTTAGAGAGAGATTAGGAATGACATCTCCTCCTTATTCTCAATAAAAGGAGCAAATAATTAATGCTAAAAGAGTTAGGTTGTAGATAAAGGCAAGCATAAGCCTAGGAGATAATAGTCCCAAATGGAAGAAGTAAAAGGAAGCTTAAGCACAAAGGGAGAAGTCTCAAAATAATAACTGCATAAGAAAAATTGTTGGCAAAAGAGCACATCCTTGATAGGGGGAGCCTATATGTAGTCACAGCTAAAAGTAAAATCCATATATCTACATCAACAACCGAGAATATGTAGACATAAAGAAAGATCATTGACAAGGGGAGTCCTCGACCCAAAGAAGTATTCAATTGTAGCCAAATCCAATCCTTTTCCATTGATGTCAAATGAGAAGACTTACACATACATGAGAAGAGCCAATAGATAGTGGCAGTTTGAGATTTCTCAACATTGGTTTATTAATGACTAGAGTATGTCTAGTGTCACCATCAATGAAAAAGGGGGAGATTGTTGAACAATGTATTGTCATTGATGTTAAAGATAAGAAGAAAGAAGAACAATATGTTGTCATTGATTTTAGGTGGATGTTTTCCCAATATCAAGTAGAAAAGGACCAAACACAAAGCAAGGTGTAAAGGAGGAGATTTGGTGCAAACCTCAATTTTTTTAAAGTCCGCACAACTTCATGAGGTGGATCATGCAATAAGTCAACTCATCAATTCACTTTGATTATATAATCCTTCCAGTTTTTCATCATTTAATGAAAAGGGGGTACCCGATAGGTTTAGAAACATTAAATCATTTTGGTACCAGATGGGATGATATAGAGGTACTATGCACCAGATGTTATATTGCAAAAATGTTGAAAGGGATTGGTTTGTATCTAGTATGAAACAGTAGAAATATTATGTGGAAAAGATATTTCATGAGACTCCCACATGTATGATAGATGATCAATTTTATGACATATTTGTAGCGGCGAGTGTAATGTGGTAGGAAAAATTGAAGTTTTCGGTCAACCAACGGGGTTTTGGAAAGTGACACATGGCATATGATATGTCAGATGACACAACAAATGGACCACGTGACAGAAAATGATTGCTCCATGGTGGTTTGATGTGGTAGACCTAGAGATATTAGGATTCATGTTAGGATCGAGCTCGATAAGGTTTTCTCACGTTATTATTTTTTGCCAAAAGGCCAAAAGGTTGTGGTTGCATCGCCATGGTCAAAGAGCCAAGGGCTCACCTCTATGGGTCCTCTGGGTATCAGATATATTGTACGAGGCCATGTAACATTGGAATCCTTCCAACATGGAGGAGAAGCCTATTATCCAACATGGATGGTCATGGTTCCAACTTGTCATGATTTGTCATTGGGGATGCATTTTTTTATGGTCCAGTATACCAGAGTATTAGGTACAAGGAAAAAATATCAATACTTGAACACTTTGGTATGCATTGCCCTGGTATGATAGGGAAAATGCCATTCATTACAAATTATAGAGCTCGTCAGTTGATAAGAAAAGTGATTGGGGTGCTAAGATGGATAACCTTATGTACACCTATAGTATGCAAAATTTTGGTATGAAGGTTGAGGTCATGTCACATGGTCATGAAATACTAAAAGACTCAGCTCCAAGGGATATGTCTATTTAGATATCACCATAACGACCTCTTGGTGTAGAAGGAAGGAAAACCTAATATTCAGTATCCAATATGGATTAGCAATTTATCATGGCATGTGGTCACGAGTTCCCAATGATTTATCCCTTAAGGCTAAAGGGTCATGAAAGGTGAAGTAAATATGGGTAATCTCTCTCTCTCTCTCTCTCTCTCTCTCTATATATATATATATATATATATATATATATATATATAGTCCTTACAATGTTTGAATTGGGGTGCAAATGTTTGATCAAGCCCATAATTCTAGCCAATGGTTTTTTACTGACTCATAGTATTATCCCTGGAAGTGCTCCAAGGTATTTTTTCATCTCTGATCAAGTTACTCTAATGTTATGTCAACCTTGATTGAGTCTATGTTGTCCAAGATTTGGAAATGTTTTACAAATAACTCAAACTAGAAATGTATGGAGGAAGTGATGGTGATACGATGAACTAATCTAAAATAGATTAGGAGGGAAAGGCACAAAGAAGTTTGGGGATGAAATTTGAAGAGGATGTGAAGAGTACGGTCAACATGTCTAAAAAACAGAGTACAAACAAGTCCAAGTTTGGAAGCATGAACTAGTTTGTGGTGAATAACGAAAAGAGTATTGCAGCAAGTAAATGGAAGCAACATTCAATCTGGAACCAATGTAGTTTACGGAATAGGGAAATGACAACATAGAAAATAGAGAAAGGATAGTGTACACAGTTGTGTAGAAGAAAGCAAATACAATTTGTGCAGAATTGTGAATATTAGAACAAAGCAATTACAAACCTTGCAATAAAGGGGATTCATGTAACCTATAGGTTGGTGCCTACAAGATCTTTCATATAAAAAAAAGTTGTAGTTTTTCCTTCAAAGGCTTCCACATATATCTTTTGTTACATGTTCAAATTATGAGATTGATGGTTTATGATGTTTGAATGGATATAAATAAGTAAAATTTGCCATTATACAGATTCACCTCCCCTTTCAACATAATTCTAAATTCCAACAAAAACTTTTTTCAATGCTTGAAACTACCTTTGGAATACCCCAAACCCCAATTTGCCAAACTAGGACCTATTGGGAAAAATGACCCTATAAGTTGATTCCCCCAGTTTTCTACCCTAAAAGAATCAAGATGGAAGATAAATAATATGATGATCCATCCAAATTATATCTCCCCATTTTTGGAGGCTCTTGGTCCCCAAAATATTTTATTGAATGACGTGAGGAATCTGTTCATCTCCCTTCTTCTTGGAGTACCATTTATCCTTTCCTATAATTCGTCCTTTCAATCCAATCTTCCAATGTTTGTTCTACTTTTGTCTTGTAGTTCTATAAATGTACAAAATTTTAACTTTGTCAACTTTCATAAGCATTTGATGCTAAATCCCCTATGAAAGATAAGACATACTCCTCTACCTAATCCAACATGAAAGGTTCGTAGAGTTTAAGATTTTCCTCACCATTGAGTAAATGCACATGTATGGGAGTGGGGGTAAATATAAAGAGGGTGGGGATGGTAATATGCAAATATATTACTTCCCCCACTCCCACCATCACTATATGAAAACCATATTATTAATATGATTTACATATTATCACCCCCACCACCACCCTCACCCGCATATTATCTCCCCTCACCATGGAAAATTTTAGGGGCTAATATTTGCAGATGGGCTGATTTTCCATGCTTTTTCCAAAAAAAGGATTCGCCAATTCCCATTTTTTCCTAAAAACCATTCGCCCAATTTTATAAGAAAAAAATATTTTACGTTAAAAATCGCCAAAATTTTAGAGAGACTACATAAAATCATTAGAACTTCGTATATTTTTACGAAAATATCACCAAGCATTTTATAGTTTTCATATTATGGATTAGTGAGATTCGCCAAGGTTTCTAATCTTTAAGATAATTTTCCATCCTTAAAATTTTCCCTGCCCCTCACCCCAACCCTCATGATATCTTTCCATGATGGAGGAAAGTCATTGAAGTATGCAGAGTAGGGTATAAATTTGATAGGAACTCATATCCGTCAAGTAATGTTTTATGATGAGTTTTCATTTAAAACTTCCCTTCACATGACGTATGATATTTATTTTTACCCGTCATTGAATATCGTGCATTATATGTCTATTAATTTTTTGTTGTGACTATAAGACCAAAATTTTAGTTAATGTAAGTTTTGTTATGTAGGAATTATTTTTGTTGTAGCTTGACTATAAAATACAGTTAAATCAAGTTTTATGTTACTTGAAAAAGATCAAACATATCCATTCAATTGTGTTCATTCCTATTGCTAAGATAACCAATGATTTAGTGCAGTTATGTATAGTCAATATTTATGTAAGTTCAAATATTTTACAAATCATCCCAAACCATTCTAAAAAAAATTGAAGTGCCTTCATCAAACCAATTAACTATAATGTATTTTGAAGAGGAACAATCGATCTCAACTTTCAACTTGATGGCATGGAGTAAAGGAGGACCTTATAAATTATAAAACAAGTTTGAACCCACTTTTAAATTGAAATTTGGGTGGATTGTAACATTTCAAGAAATATAATATATATTGTGTGCATTTTGAAGATATTCATAATCTTTTGACAAGTAAGAAAGATAAATTTTTATGCCCACAATGCATAGAAAAGTCGTTGAGTGGTTGCATTGTTAAGGTAGTCCCTACCTAATGGTCACTAGTTCGAAACCCCGTGGGTGTCCCATCAACACAACCCCAGATTTTTTTGAATTTAATTTGAAAATAAGATTTTAATTCTATGGAAATTTTAGAAATATGATAAATGGTAATGAAATCAATTATTTCACTTCTATTCAAATAAAGGTGACGAAAATATTTTGTAATGAAATCAATCGTTTGATTTTCATTCTTTTTATTTATAATATTGCAAAATAACCCTAGAATTCACGATAACCAGAAGGTTTTGTCGTAGGTATCAATACATGATGATGCCATTGACGGACAACAAGCAGTGTAATTTAAGGAATGTCATACAAATTGTTGTATTGACCGGGACATGGAGGTGAATAAATTTCGTTGTGTTTGGAATTTGTGTGGATAGAAATTCTGTCAATCCTTTGGTTCTTTAGCTATAAAGTAGATGAATATGGGAAGATTCTAGTTTGTTAGGCTAGTGAGTGGGGATATATTTTGAATTTCAAGTTGTTGAGTGAGATTTTTTTGGAAGTTTTTCCGGTGGGTTTTTCCTAAAATCTGGCAGGAATTTATTGAAATCACAAGCTTGATGGGTAATTCCTGCACAATCGAAGTGTCCTAAGGGTTTTTTAGGGTGCTGAATCTATATATATAGCCAAAAAACCAATTCAAATAACGCAAATCAAGATTTCACCTCAAAATTTTCTGCCAGATTCTTGCACTGGAAAGTCCAAAAAGTCACACTAAAGACAACTCCTTTTGAATTTTGTTTTTCTTCGTATTGAAAGAGTATGGAGGAAAGAGTATGTATTTTTTGTTCTTTCGGGAAAGTGGAAACATAAAAACACTTCATTTTAGAATGTGAGGCCTTCGAAGACAACAAGGAAAGTTATCCAGATATTTTGGCAACTAGCTCTTTGGATAATCTATTTAGCGAAGGGTTTGGCGAGAAGCTGGGAAGGTTAATAATGAGACTTCACAGGAAAAGGGTTGAATACATCAACCAGATGAAAAAGCAATATGTCCCATAGGCTATCTATAGTCTTGTGGATGTTAAATTATTTTTCTTTCTTTCTTTCTTTAATGTGACACGTTGGTAACACAAGTCACATTGTTAGGAGTAGTCGAATGAGTCGATGATTTTGACTTCATTTTTCAGGTCCTCCCTTTGCAGATGATTTCCCTCCTTCTTTCCTCTAGCTTTGACTCTCGCTCCCTGCACATCTCCATCTCCTACTCCCTCTTCCTAAATGTTTGTGTGACACTTATTTCTCAATATATAGAGAAATTAATGCGATTGGGTTGTATATGCTCACCATTAGATGCTTCAACTCCCACTCCATGTTCGTCTTCATCTCCCGCTCTGGCACGCCCCTATCCCTGATGGTAGTCTTTCAACCACACATAGGCGGGTGTGGCACCGCTACACTCTTTTTTTCACCAATACTTGAATGTACGGACTATGCCTAACTCTTCAACACTTAGTTCATTTTCCAATACTTCAAGTGTTATATCACAGCAGAAATAAAACATTCATTCATATTTCATTATTTCATCATTATATATGCACAACAGATAAAATACAATATTCAATGGGAGGGGCAACTCCCAATACTGAAGTCTACCTAAATAATATACAAGTATAATTTACAATATCTTTACAAAAATGGTGTTTCCAACACAGTCAGCACACTTCAATTTTCAAGTGTCCCCAATTTACCAAATATGTCGTGCACATTTCACCCAACTGCGGTCTACCCAACACTGTCATGCCTCTATCCGTTGTAACAGTTCACCTGTGCCCAATGATTCCCTCCACTGCTACATGTTCTTCTGGCACTTCCCCATGCCCAACACTTCACTTTGGTTCCTTGTCCGCATGTTGCAACCTGCTCGCACCATTCAACACACGGGTCACCCTGTCGTGCCCTAGGGTCGTTCAACCCTGCCAGGTTAGGTCGCCCTTCCGCGCCCTCGGGTCATTCAACCTTGCCGGGTTGGGTCACCCTACCGTTCCCTTGGTTCGTTCAGCCTTGTTGGTTCGGGTCGCCCTATCGTGCCCTCGGGTCAGGTTGCCCTACAGCGACCTCAGGTCAGGCCACCCTGTCGCGCCCTCAGGTTGGGTCACCTTGTCGCACCCTACAACTTTGTTCAGCTCAATCCGTCTACCCAAGAAACCCCAAACTCTATGCTACGAAAAACTTCTACCCTTTGCTCTTGCTCGTCCACCTGCTACCTTCGATGTTCGAATTCGCCTTGTTCACCTTCCTTTCTTGTTCGCTAGTTGCTTTCTTGATATCTTCCTTGAATGCTCTCTACCATGCCGAATATATACCCATGCTTCCAAGTTCAAGTGATATGACCGTCCACCTAAGTGTAGGTTAGCTTGGCTATATTTTTACATTAGCCCAACCACTTTAATACGTCGGTCGGTCTGATTTTTTCAAGTTGACCTCCACTCATCGCATGTCCTAGGCAGCTTATAAACTCACGTTCATCGCACTTTCCATCCATGGGTTGCACGGTTGCCTATGTTGCCCTCCACCGTCGCATTTCCTTACTCGACGCTCGTTGGTATTTCCCACCATTATGGGTGCATGCCCACCCATCGCCTTTAACTGACGCCTCACTCTCTACATCGCACAACCACCTGATTCAAGTAGTATGGGCATCCGTCGCACATGGGCACACCCAATTTGACTCGGTCGTGTTTAACTGAAGTCATCCCACTGTCGCATATAACTGAGTTCAGGGACTCATCGCATACGTGGGCATGCTCGACTCAACTCGTGGGCTTGACATCCTCCACCACTCTAAAAATGTTGTTGTCCTCGAAAACACCATCCCAACAACATCCATCACCAAGACATATCCATAAGTATGGGCACCCAGATATCTCCACCTATGACCTAATCCATGCTCCCAATCTACCAAAATCTGCAAGAAAATCATGTGCTGGATCCCCCTATGATGGTGACTAGTTGGGTATCTAATCCAACTATAACATCGCCTCCACAAGAATGCATCCTTGCTACATCATCATGGCTAATATTCACACCCTTTTGTCAATTGTATCCATCTCGCCCCAAGTGTTTGCTCATAAGTATAAAGGAATCACTTCCATGAGAAGCTAGCAATGAGCCTCATCTCCATGTCAATCTAAGAAGAAAGGGAGGAAGTGGGGGCCAAAGGCTCTCCCTCCTCCTCAACTAATAGCTCAATCCACCTGTCTGGATCTTACTCCTCCAATATCTGCATGAAAGCTTACCGACTCTCCTTCTGAGTCTTAGGTCTAGCATCTCCATTCCCTTCCACTACCTCTAGCCTGCCTATCAAGTCCAGGATACTATCAGACAATTCTCTAATAACCTGTGACTGCTCCATAAGTTTTGTCTCTATAGAAGACAACCTCTTATAGAGTTCTTCACCCCACTTGATGTCCTTTACATTCATCACTATCAACTTACACCCAACTGTCATAGCTGCCACGGTTGATATCCCTATAGGATCATCATCTGGTCCATCGTAAATGTACAACTTTTTCATATGTGGCATCATCATAGCCTCATGATGCTTCATAAATTCCATACCTAATAGTGCTTCATAATCATCTAGTCGCAAAATTGTGAAGTTGATCTATCTAGACCACTCACCAATGTTCACATCCACATTCTCTGTCGTACCAAGAATTGAATCTGGCAGAGAATTCATTTCTTTCAAAGAGCTTGAGTTGGTGTAAACTTCAGTCCAATATTCCTTGCATCTTCCTCTCTAATGAATTTATGAGTCGCACCACTGTCCATCATCGTGAGTAAAGTGCTTTTATCAATCTTCATATTCACATACCCTAATTTGTTACTCTCAGGATCTCGTCGTGGGATAGCTTCGGTGTCTACTCTAGCTCCCAGAATCTGCATCACCCCAATGAATGGTTCTTCTTTCTTCTTCTTCACATCCGCGTGTGCTTCTACAGCCACAATTGGTCTTCAAGGACAATTCTTCACCGTGTAGTTCTCTTCGCACAACCAACATTTCAGAGGCTTCTTCGTCTTCAACTTGTCATTCGATTTCGAATGCTTCTCCTTTGTATACTTCTCTTTCGGTTTATCAGACTTCTTCTTTCTCTCTTCAGTCCCTTTATCATAATGTTCTACCAAGTGATCAATTGCATCAAATGCTTCTTCTAGTGTCTTGATATTATGCCTCTTCACCTCATTGCATGCCCAGGGTTTCAATCCCATGATGAAATTGGACACCTTGTCTTTTTTCAGCATATCAGGTAGCTCCAAGATCGCACTCGAGAATTCCCATTGATATGCCTGTAGACTCCTTGTTTGCTTAATATACTTAATCTTCATCCTTGATTCCCAAGTCTCATCTTGTGGGCTAAAATGAGTCCGCAAAGAGTTCTTCATATCATCCCAAGTAGAGAGGTCATCATCATCACCATTAGCAATCTGATCCAACTTCCGTCTCCACCACATCTTAGCATCCTTAGTAAGGAATTAAGCAACTACTTTGACCTTGGCTTCATCATCAAGTATGCCCAAGCATTCTAAGTATTTCTCCATATCCCATAAGAAATTTCCAAGTGCTTTGGAACTCCTCATCCCATCATAAGAATCAGGTTCCTTGACTTTCACATGAGAAACTCCTCCAATTGGTCCCTGCCCAACTACTTTTTTCAAAACAACTATCTCATTTCGAGCATCGTCAAGATATTTTTGCAACTTCAATATTTCCTCCAAACCTTGGTCTCTTGCAACACCAATGTTCTTGACTTCCTTCTCTGTTTGTGTATACAACCATTCCGTATACTTGTATCAAACTTTGAGGTTCTCATGCTCCTCTTTCATCTTCATGAACTCATCCCAAATTTCAACATTCTTGGTCTCCAACAAAACCACCTTCGAAGAAAACTCCTCCATCTTGTCCAATACTTTGTCCATGAAAATTGTCTCGGCATCCCTACTAGATTCACCTGTCACCTGAGGTTCTTCCACCTGGTCAACCATCAATTTTTCTTGTGATCTTGTAAAGACCATACACTTCTTCATTCAACTTCGACCCTGTAACTTGTCTTTGTCGAACTTCTTCAACAAAGCTCAACTCGCCCTGAATCAAGCTTTGAAACCATCTGTCATGCCGCTATCCTGGTGGTAGTCTTTCAACCACACATAGGTGGGTGTGACATCGCTACACTCTTTCTTTTCACCAATACTTGAATATACGAACTATGCCTAACTCTTCAACACTTAGTTAAATTTCCAAATTTTCAAGTGTTATATTGCAGGGGAAATAAAACATTCATTCATACTTCATCATTTCATCATTATATATGCACAACAGATAAAATACAATATTCAAAGGGAGGGGCAACTCCCAATACTGAAGTCTTCCCAAATATTATACAAGTATAATTTACAATATGTTTACAACAATAGTGCTGCCAACATGGTCAGCATAATTCAATTTTCAAGTGTGTGGAGTTTACCAAATATGTCACGCACGGTTCACCCAACTTCAGTCTACCCAACACTATTGTGCCTCTCCCCATACTAACAGTTCACTTGCTCCCTGAACTATTACATGCTCTTCCGACACTTCCCCGTTCCCAACACTTCACTTCGATTTCTTGTCTGCACATTGCAACCTGCCTGCACCGTTTAGCACACAGGTCGCCTTTCTGGGTCAGGTCACCCTGCTGCACCCTCAGGTTAGGTCGCCCTACCTCACCTTCGTATCAGGTCACCCTGTCGCGCCCTCAGGTCAGGTCGCCCTGTCACACCCTTGGGTCGAACTGCCCTGCTAGGTAGGGTAGCGCTGCGATGCCCTTGAGTTGGGTTGTCCTGTCGTGCCCTCGGGTCGGGTCACTCTGTCACGCCCTTGGGTCTGACCGTCCTATTAGATTGGGTCGCCCTACCACACCCTGTAACTATTTTTAGCTCAGCTCGTCCACCTAAGAAACCCCAACCTCTATTTTGCGACAAACTATGGCCCTTCACTCTTGCTCATCTGCCTGCTCTATTCGCTTTTCTGTGTCCCCTTGTTTGCCTTCCTTTCTAGTTTGTTTATTTCTTTCTTGATCTTTGCTTTGAACACTATCCACCATGTTGAATATATACCCATGCTTCCATGTTCAAGTGATATGGTCGTCCACCTAAGTGTAGGTCGACCTGCCTATATTTTTATGTCGGCCCAACCACTTTAATACGTAGGCCAATCTTCTTTTGTCAAGTTGGCCTCCACTCGTCGCCCATCTTAGGTGGCCTATAAACTCGTCTTCATCACACTTGCCAACTCATCACACTTTCCATCCACGAGTCGCACAGTCGCCTGCATCGCCCTCCACCTTCACATATCCTCACCGGGCGCTCATCGGTCTTCCCTGCTCTTCGCCTTTAATCGACGCGCTCACTCTCTGCATCGCCCAACCACCTGATTCAAGTAGTATGGGCGCCCATCACACAAGGGCATTCCTGACTTAACTCGATCGTGTTTAACCGAAGTCATCCCATCATCGCATATAACCGAGTCCGGGCACCCGTCACATACATGGGTGCACCCGACTCAACTCGTCGGCCTGACACGCTCCCTCTCCCTCTTTCTGTCTCTCTGGGTGACAATTATTTCCCAGTCTATAGAGCCATTAATATGATCGGGTCGTATATGCCCACCATTAAATTTATACTTGTTTAAATATTGGTTACAGTCTATCTTCGTCTCTGTCTCAGCGCAACGGGCCTACTCCATCTCTATCTCCATCTCCACTCCTAGGCTCCATCACTGCCACATTCTTCATTTGCCTCGTAGTACAAGTCAACATTTTCCTACTCTCTACCCTCATTAATGTGCATTTCTCCGAACTACAAGACAAAAATTTCCAAATTTGAAATCTAGACTTCCTTGCCACTGCTGAATTTTAGACCATTTACAACTAGAGGCGTTTGCAAACAGAGGAGTAGTTGTCAACGCACCAGTGAGCAATGGTAATTTTTGTTTGAATAACTATTTGTTATCCCTATTTTTCTCCTTTTGTAAGGGATTTCCATTTCATGCTTCAGTTTAACACAAGCTAATTTTTACAATTCACACTTAAGTTTAAAACAAATTTACATGAACAACTTCAACATTATGTTTCATCGGTTTTGTTCTTCAAATATTCACATATTTTCAACATACATGATTTTTTGAAGTCTTTGAAATCATGTAGTTATTTTACATTCTAGACTTAGGTTTTGATGAAATTTTTTTACACTTGTAATTATGGACTTAGGTTTTGATGAAAACTTTTTACACTTGTAATTATAGACATTGAACATAAATCAAAATCCCGTAGTTAAAATTATGGACTTGGGATTTGACAAAATTATTTCATAGAATTTTAACATTAATCTAACCTCACAATTATTCATAGGTAATTTTTTGTTGTTCATCCGTTGTGGCAACTCACTAGGCCATTCTTGCGAAAACTCGTTGGTTCACCGTTCTAACAACTCAATGGGTAACTGTTGGAGCAACTTGCTGATGTGCTATTGCTAACAAAATTGTCCCAGACAATAGTTGTAGATGTAACATCATCATGGTTCACACCTCATTGGATTTTGGGAATAAATTGCTTTTAGGGATATTTCTTTTGTTTTGCTAAAAATGGCAAAAAATTGCTCGAATTGAAAATTTATGTTATTGAGATGGTATAATCTGAGTGTTCTAGGGTTTTTTAGGAGCCAAAAATCCATTTGTAAATTCAAACGTGCAATTTAAATAACAAAATATTGTGATTTCACATCAATTGTAAAGCCAAAAATCTTGTGAGAAATTGTCAGAATTATAGATTTCAATTCTTGAGACTGTATAATTTGAGTGTCCCAAGGTTTTTCAGGGTTCTTAATCCAATTAAATAACAAAAAAATGGGATTTCACCAACAATTCTATCGTTGGATTCCAATGATGATTTTTTGAAAAGTGCAAATAATTATATAACTTGATGCCACTATTGCAACAACTTGCTAATGAGCTATTGCTGACAAAACATCTCAGTCAATAGTTGTAGATGCAGCGTCATCAAGATTCACACATCATTGGATTTTGGGTATAAATTGCTTTCAAGTCTAGTTCGTTTTGCTAAAAGTTTGGTCAAAATGGTTCAAATGGAAAATTTAAGTTATTGAGATGGTATAATAGGAATGTTTTAGGGTTTTTTCAAGAGCTAGGAATTCATTTGTAAATTCAAAAGTGCAATTTAAAGAACAAAATATTGTGATTTAATCATCAATTGTAAGGCCATAAATCTAGCCAGGAATTGTCGGAATTATAGATTTCAGTTCTTGAGACTCTATAATTTGAGTCTCCTGTGGTTTTTTCAGGGTTCTGAATCCATTTATATATTCAAAAATGCAATTTAAGTAACAAAAAACTGGGGATTTCACCAACAATTCTACAGCTAGATTTCAATGATGCTTGTTGGAACAATACAAACATTGATATAACTGTAAAATTCGGTTTCTCTCCTCTTGCCCTCACTTCCTTATGTGTTTCTTGATGGAGAAGAATACAACTCTTGTGGGGAGAGAGAGGACCCAATCCTTTATATATATCATTTAACTCTTAATCTGGTACGTCCATCATATACCAATTCAATGCTTTAATACTTTAATGCATGCTTTAATGCTTTAATGCTTTTAACGCTTTAATGCTTCAATTAATCGGGTCACATTAAGATTTAGAAACTGCAGATTTCTAACATTCTCCCACTTGACCAGACTATTCATAATATTAAGCGTTGAACATCATACTATGATAAATTGCTGAGAGTTATGGCGGTTGTGCACTATTAATTCAATGCATTCCCTTCCATATACTACAATACCAGCAATTCATCAATTCATATTCATAATTTATATAAAACAGCATAATGGTCCACATAATGTCTTATATCATAATGAATAAACATAATATCTTTATAAGACTCTTTCTTGTTTAAAGTTACATAAAATACGTACTACTACATTAAAACAAGAGACACATAATTGTATATCAGAAACACATAAAAGAGCTCAGAATGTCACACATCAATTATTATTAATACAACCAAGACCCATTCTTTGAACATGTTCCTTAAATTGTCTTGGTTGTAACCCTTTCGTCAAAGGGTCTGTAATCATAAGTTCTGTCCTGATGTGCATGATTGACACTCTTTGTTTCTGAACCTCATCTTTCACAACAAGATACTTCAGATCTATGTGTTTGGCACCTTTTAGAGTACTTGTCGTTCTTTGAGAAAAATACTGCTGCAGAGTTATCACAATAAATTTTCAGCGGCTTGCTAATGGTGTCGACAACCGCAAGTCCTGAAATAAAGTTCTGCAACCATAATGCATGAATTGTGGATCCCTATTGATTCCACTATCATAATCTGATTCTTGCATATAAACCACATAATCATCAGAAATAGCTGAACTACGATTTCTTTGAGGTCTTCTTAATGCTACTTGTTGTGGTTCATGCATATCAGTATTACGTAAGTCATTTCTTTCAGGAAGTACTTCTTCATTTATATGTTGTTCATTATCATCATGCTGTTCTACAACAACTGGAACAACATTTGGAGTAATAGTAGATGGAGGAACTATTCTAGGAAATGTAACACTTACCCTTGTTTCCTTTATTTCTACTATTTCTCTTCTAGTACTCCCACTGACTTCACCATTCTCAAACGTCTCAAGGACATTCACAGATTGAGATTTTTCATGAAGCAAATAGTCATAACCATAACGGGAAAAATCGTCAATGAAAGTGATGAAATACTTTTCTCCATTAAAGGCTGAAGTGTCCATAGGTCCGCAAATATCAGTGTGTATTATTTCAAGAAGCTGGCTGCTTCTAGTGGCTCCTTTCTTATTATGTTTGGTTTGTTTACCTTTAATACAATCCACACATAATTCTAGATCAATAAAGTCCAAATTTGACAAAATTCCATTGCTTACTAATCTCATCATTCTTTCTTTGGATATATGACCTAGTCGTTTATGCCACAAGAAAGCAGAATTTTCTTTCAACCTGCTACGTTTACATCCAACATTATTTACTACATTCAACAAGGAATTCGCATAAGTGTCATTCAGTTTCAATTTATATAAACCATCAATTAGAATACCAGAACCAACATTATCAGTATTCTTATATAAATCAAAACAACCAGATCCAATCATACATCTAAAACCAGAATTATCCAATTTACTTGTGGAAATAAGGTTTCTAGATAATGAAGGTACATAAAGGGTACTATATAAGTCTAATACATATCCACTTTCTAGAATTAGACAATAAGTCCCAATGCCTTCAATTGAAGATTTCATTCCGTTTCCCATTTGGATTTATGGTTCGGATCATACGAAATCCCTGCACATTATTGGAAACGTGAGTTGTAGCACCAGTATCAAGCCACCATGTATTAATGGGAACTTCAACTAAATTTGATTCAAAACATACGAAAGATAGATAATTACCTCTCTTTTCGAACCAAGCTTTCCTTTTCGGACAGTCACTTTGATAATGTCCTTTCCTTTTACAGAAATGACATTGAATATCCTTTAGTTCCTTCTTTTCCTTATCCTACCCATTCTTAGCAGGTGCCTTTTTCTTCTTGAAATGGCTTGATTTTCCTTTCTTTTCTTTACTAGCTTTATTACTCGCAAAACTTACTGAGTGATTCACTTGATTTTTCAACCGTCCTTCTTCCTGAACAAGTCTACTGGCCAATTCATTAACATTCCATTTGTCCTTTATAGTGTTATAGTTAATCTAAAAAGGTCCATATTCAGAAGGTAGCGAGTTCAGGATAAACTGGACAAGAAAAGAATCCTCTACTGTGAGTCCCAGGGAGTTTAACCTTGCTGCAAGATTAGTCATCTCTATAATGTGCTCTTGCATAGTTCGCAACCCATCAAACTTCATGGTCGTGAGTTCTGCCATAAGAGTGCCAGCGAGTGACTTATCAGCTGAATGAAAACGCTCTTCCACAGACTGCATATATTCCTTAGCACTTTCTGTTTGTGGAATTGTTGACTTGATGTTGTTAGCAACAGTCATCTTAATAAACATAAGGCTCAATCTGTTACTGCGTTCCCATGCTTTATGGTGTGATTTTTCTGCGTCAGTACTATCTTTTGTAAGAGCAGCAGGTTTATCCTCAAGGAGTGCCAAGTCAAGATCCTGAGCACCTAAATGGAAATTGACTTGTTCACTCCATTCAGAAAAATTAACACCAGTGAACAATGTAACAGATGAAGCATGTGCATTCATGGAAACTCCTGCAAAATGAAATAACTATTAGCTCATAACTAACGCGATTCAGATGTAGGCATAATAGTATAATATAGCACTCCTTTGGGTAGACACTATCTTATACTTAACATAATTAAATTCCAAACATAAGTAGGTAATAAATATATTCAATTAAATAGAACTGACATCTTTGGATGATCAATATTTATTTAATCAAAATATCTATTAAACCTCATCATGTCAACTAGTTATAGAACAAGACTTTCCTTTGGGTAAGTTCTCAGGTTCTACCATTAGTGACGCCAGTTCTTAATTCGTATTATTATAACTGGCAATTTCTATCAATAATCATTATGTCACTTATGCACTAAATGATTATTCTGATTTTGACCACTTTGGTGATTAACAAAATCATAAATCTCATGTGCATAAAGCAAAACAACATTCTGATTTTGACCACTTTGGTGATTAACAAAATCATAAATCTCATGTGCATAAATAATTTATAACACATACCTTATGCAAAACAATCAGTCATAGAGCAATTACTTTTATGCCCAAATTTCAAACGATTATTTTGTACCAGTAAACTTTAATCGTGCAAAGCCAAAACAGTAAATGATGCACGAAACTTAACCCAATTGAAACCCCTTTATTTCATATTTCAAATATTCAGATCATGCATTTCTAAAAACTTACGCTTACCATTAATTCCTTTTGGCATTGAAACCATGCATGCACAGACAATTAAAGAATGCACACTTTCAAATATTTGTCCCTGCTAAGCGTCACATTATTTTTCCCTTCATTAATTTGTAAACACTGCAAAACTATAATGCAAGCATACACTTTCGTGTAAAGTCAACGTTTCATCATCAAAACTCTTCAAATATTTAATCCTTCATGATCAAAATAAATGTGTCAATAATTTCAATCTGGATTGAAGGGAAGACGCCCATATGAATAGTAACAAGGAATTCAAACCTGATATCTCTGTCAACAGTTACGTGGTCTCCGAGGATCATACATTTTATTTTCATTTTACTACGGACCCCTTTAAGTATTTTCACATTCACGCATGCATGTAAATGAGACAAGCAATTGTTCGGGAATAGGGATGTGGTCTTTAAATGCAATATTACAGCATAATACTCATTTGAACATGAATGTAAATTCCGAACAAACAACGAAAAGTATGCATGTCCTACGTGCAAATAAAAGTCTCCAGCTCATAATTCAAATGCGTCCATAGGAGTCGAGGCAGGAAGATAGCCTTTGAAATGGTATTAACAAGCTCCTACGAATACCACGATGATGGGAAGAGTGCTATGGCGGCCCTGCATGCCTAGTTAAAGAGGACAACATTGACTGGCCGCTCTCAACATCAGTGCTCGTGATTTTGTTAGCGTAGAAAAGCTGTCACTCACAAGATCAAACGAGTGCGTGAAGGCATGTGATTGACTGTTAAGAGTAATCGCAATCACAATCAGAATCTCAATCAGAATGGAAAGCCCATCTACCCATGCACGAGCTATACATGTAAAAACACAGACCCAAAGAAGAAAAGCAAATTAAAATAAAAAGAGGGCCGAGAATTGCAGGAGAGCACATGCGGAATCACGGGACTCGCTTATCTATTCATTCCCTTTTATAAAATATTCATTCTTCTTCAGAATTGTTTAAGGTGCGAATATTTGTCGTTAAGTGACAGGAATTGATCGAATCCTGCGGCGTAGTAAACGGAAGTTGGACGGTTTGTTGGTTATCGATTCTCTAATCACGTTAATCCCACGAATTTCTTTCTAATATAATAAGCGGAGTTCGTGAAAAAAAACAAAAAAAAACTCTTGAAAAGCATGAACCCCGATGAGGCTGTTCCATATGGCGCTGCACGCAGCCTCAATGAAGGCATCCATTTCGTCCTCATGGACGTCACACCTTGATGAAACCCCCATAGTTTCCCGAAGGCTCAATCACATGAGTAAAGCACAGAACAGATCAATTGCAATCATAGGAAATATTCAGTTATTGATTGCGGCTCTGATACCAAATGTAAAATTTCCATTAACAGCCCAAAGATCATCAACACCAAATATTTCACATTCAGAACTTAATATGTTGTTCAATATGACATACCTTGGCTAACAGCGGAAGATGTAATGGCTGCCATCTTCTGTCTTCTGTCTTCTGTTCTATCTTCTGTGTTCTTCTCAGAATTCGGTTTCTCTCCTCTTGCCCTCACTTCCTTATGTGTTTCTTGATGGAGAAGAATACAACTCTTGTGGGGAGAGAGAGGACCCAATCCTTTATATATATCATTTAACTCTTAATCTGGTACGTCCATCATATACCAATTCAATGCTTTAATGCTTTAATGCTTTAATGCATGCTTTAATGCTTTTAACGCTTTAATGCTTCAATTAATCGGGTCACATTAAGATTTAGAAACTGCAGATTTCTAACAATAACTTGATGTCAATGTTGCAACAACTCACTAATTTTTTATTGTTGACAAAATGTCTCAACCAATAGTTGCAGATGCAACATCATCAAGATTCACACCTCATTGGATTTTGGGAATAAATTGCTTTCAATGCTAGTGATTTTGGTTTGGTAAAATTTTGGTCAAAATTTATTCGAATTGCAAATTTAAGTTATTGAAATGGCATAATCTGAGTGTTATAGGGTTTTTGAAGATCCAAGAATTCATTTTTAAATTCAAAAGTGAAATTTAAATCACAAGATATTTTGATTTCATCATCAATTGTAAAGCTAGAAATGTGGCCAGAAATTGTTGAAATTACAGGTTCAATTCTTAAGATTGTATAATTTGAGTGTCTTAGAGTTTTTTCAAGGTTTTGAATCCATTTATATATTCAAAAATGCAATTTAAGTAACAAAAAATTGGGATTTCACCAACAATTCTATATTTGGATTCCAATGATGATTTTCAGAACAATACAAACAATTATCATAATCTAATGCTACTGTTGTGGCAACTCGTTGATGTGTTTCTACTGACAAAATGTCTCAGTCAATAGTTGCAGATGCAACATCATCAAGATTCACACCTCAAGCTAAAGGGCAAGGGCTCTTGTTTGTTTTTGAAATACCCGTCTAAGATACTATTCTCATCCACCAAATCGTCGTCGTTGAGGCTCTCTCTTGGAAATTTCCACACCACGCCATGCATATCAAGGCATCTACCAAAAACGATATGCAACTCGGAAAGCCTTTCCCTAATGCAACTTGGGATGCTATTAAAGAAAACTTCGAAAATTTATTCGTAAAAATTCATGATTACTATTAAAAATAAATAAAAAAATTGTTTGATACTCGTATCAATTAAACCATTAAAAAAAGTTATAAGAATTGTTTTTCTTTAATTTGAATTTGGTTGGTGTTTTAAATAAAATTTTCAAAAATTATAAACACTCATTCATCCATTCCTCTTTCCAAAACGGAAAATAGCATTATTGATTTTGTTATGGAAATATGGACATCTGGTTGGAACACACCCTATTAAATATCAATGTATTTAATTTATTTTAAATATTACGTAATACTCAACTCAAAATTACCTGTGGTGTATTCAGCTTAGAAGCCATAATTTACCTTTTTTAAGCTATCTTTAAGCAAAATTTCAAAATACTTAAATATTACGTAATACTTGAATCAAAATTACCTCTGGCGTATTAAGCTATCTTATTGTGCTCAGAACATCTTTACGGGAAATCTATCAATTTTACCAATTCGCTTTACATCATGAATGTTGATGGTTTCTCATTTTAAGTTAATGAAAAATAAACCTAAATTTAAGAAAATAATTCATGTTACAAGATTTTTAAATAATTTATTATTAAAAAAATTGTCAAATGTGTTTTTTTTTTTTATCGAGATACTTACGTTTGCAACCCATTGCCAAATGTAAATCCAAAATTATATCTCCGATGGCGTTTATAAGGATTTTATTGTTTTTACCTAAATCAATAATAAATATTATTAGTAAACATTGATCTTATTAGCAAAGTATTTAGTGACATATATCTAAATGTGATATAAATTAAATATTAAAACATCAAATTAGTATATAAGACTTCCTTGTTTGTGAGACGAGGGACCTATTTCTGGGCAGCAGGAATGGGGCCTACAAGTCCGTCCAACGCAATTTTGAGGGAAAAAAAATATGTTCTAGGCTGATGGGATGGGTAGGACTAGTGGTCTATTAGAAGCTGAAGCTAAGTGCTAGACATGCATGCCTTTGACTCTTGATTGTGCTGTAGTGGCTACAACTATCCTCCAAAATTTTTCCTTCACATCGTTTTGGAGCCTCCCTACCAACCATTCTTAATAGCATGTCTTACACCACCTAGGTACTTATACTTTCAGTTGAGTTTCTTTGGCTTATCAACTTGTGTTCGCTAACTTGTTTGTCTTCCACCCGCAAACTAACTTCCCATGACTTGGTCTCAAACTGGTTCTTGTGCTGAATTGGAAAACTACACAACACTGGAGGGCAACCAACCTTGCTCTCTAGAATTGTGCAGTGCATCCTGGCAGCCAACACTGCTCCCCAAATTGCGTAGAGTAGGCAGGTTGCCTTCCCCAAGAAAATTGCGCAGAGAAGCCCATCACTGGGCTTACTCTCAGAATTTGCACAGTTCTGGCTGGCAGCCTTAGCTTCAGTCCAGAAATTGCGCAGAGCTTGAGGGGTATCCAGAGCCACTCAGCCCAAAAACTGTACAGAAGTCATCCCAAGGCTTGATGTCCATTGCATGTGCTCACAGATTGACCAGTTCCCTCGAGGACTGTGCAATCTTGCCTTGCATGCATGGGCAATTTTTCCCGAAAAATAAAAGAAGGAAAAAAGAAAAAAACATACCTAGATTTTATGGATCTATTTTTAGCAGCTAGGGGTTACATGCAAAAACCATTTTAGAAACCTCCCACCAAGTGTCACTTTTTCCTAGAATCATGGCATGCGTGTCATAAGCCTCGATCTTGCCAAAACTATTTATTCAATGCCTCAGAGCTCATTCCTCATTTCAATCTTGGAGCTCTGGAATTACCTACTCATATACGAACTTTCAGCACACTCATCACAACTTTTTCCAGGTAAATCTCTTTTTCATGTCTTTTGATGTTTTTTTGTCGCTTTTCATATTTCGGTTTGTGTGAGTGTTGTTTGCTTGGTTTTATTGAATTCTTGTTGTCATTTCAATGCATATTAGCTTGTAGAAGCATTATTTTGAGTTTTGCATTGCATTTCCTTGTTGTCGCATGCATGACACTATGGTCGTCATTGCGGCGACTCGTTTCACACACTTCATTGTTTTCCCATATTATTCAATCCCGCACCTAATGATTGCATGCATGTTCATTCACTCATATTTGCACCCATCTTTACATATGAATTTAGTCCTTACATCTTTTCAGTCACTTGTCGGAAGGTCTAAGCTGCCTGGCCCAAACCTTGCCTTACCTGGCTTGCACTGCCCATTTATGGGATGGAAGACCTTGCCTTTCTCCCAGGAATTATACAAAGTCTACCTCACATTGGCCTCCTAGGTTGTGCTCTGCGCAATTCTGAGAGATAGTGCCTCAATTGGCCCCCAGTATTGCGTAGTGAAATTTCCCAGGTTGTAGTAATGCTGACTGAAACTATGCATTTGCAGTTTCAATCCTCAACAGGCCAAGTTGGACTATGCTTTGCTCAATTTTAGCAGTCAGTCAACTCACTAGTAGCCTAAATTGTGCTCTGTGTAGTTTGAGCAGTCAATCTCACAGCCTCTCGCGAAGAAATCTGTGCAATTTTCCAGTCAATCAATCAGGTGTGTTGCATGTCAATCCTCAAGTTGCTTTTGGTATTCAACTAATATTTTTTTTTCCATGGTTGTTTCTCTAGCTCCAGTTATCACAGGTGTTCATCATTCTCTCAGCAGTACAGGTACAATGGCTTCCAAGAGAGCAGGGTCAAAGGACACCATTGAGAGCATAATTGGAGATGTGGTCAAGCAAGTGTCTATGAGCTTTCCCATCTATGAAGATACTAAGTTGTTCATAGACAAGGAGATCAAGATCACATGGCAGGACATCAATGACATCTTTTCAGGCACCTTTGAGGAGAATCTGGAGGACCACAGAGTCTATGTCAACATACACAAGTCTGGCTTGTACCAGGTTGCATGCAAGTATCCCGCATTTCCATGCGCGGACATGATCCACTGGATTGTCTCACATACTGATCCAGAGACAATGGTATTGAGCAGTGTCAGTGGAACAAAACTTGCTACCTTTAGGGTAGAGAACTTTCAGGAGATGTATCACTTGCCGCAGTTGGTGAAAAAAATGGATGCACTCTTCACCCACCCCAACAACAGTATGAACTCAAGAGACATATTGAAGAGTTGGGTGAGAGAGTGGTCTAAGTTCAGGACGACACCCAACCAAGTATACAAGGAAAAGGCACTACAGAAGGCTTATTAGTTCTTGGTCATCTTCGCATTCTGCTTGTATGGTCAAGAGAGTACAAAAATCTCCTCGTAGATTTGGGTGATCGTGTTGGATCAACTCGCGAATGAAGAAAGAACCTTTCAATTGGTCCAGCATGTTGCCTCTCCAGCTAAAGGGGTAAGTAAGAAATGCCCGACATTCACCCAAGGTTCAGAAAGTAAAGCTATTCATGTCTGCCTACATGCTTGATGCAATCTATGCCCATCAGCAATTCCCTGGCTTGGAAGGGCATGGACACCTTCAGAAACCTCTGTACACATCTATTGCAGGTTGTTCTCTGAGTGCAGCTTCTGTGGATTTATACTATAGTTATCTGACCACTTCGTCACCCCAGTGTACATGATGATCTTTGAGTAGGATCCGCCTTACATGTCACAGGTAGTGATGGAGGCATTGTAACATAGAATATTGGTACGCCTCACCCCTTGGCACCTTCATCCGAATGTACAATAAAAGGAAGGCTCTGCATGTGTTACCGAAGTTTACCATGGAAAAGTTGGTCATGCAAGAGGTTGCATACCACATTTTGATACAGTTGTCAGCGAGACTGCAAAGGAAGAAGAAGGCACATTGGCTCACTCTTCCTTTGCGTATCAGGTTGTATGAGATCTAGAGTCTCAAGCATACTGAGGCTGAGATAGAGGAATTCAAGAGGTTCACCTTCGGCACTAGAAGTTTCAATACATGTGACCCACATTTCTTAGTGAAGGACCATTGTGCGAGAGTGTATCATCCTTGGATCCATAGGGCATGTCATTGGCCTGAGGAAGACCCATGGAGGTATTGCTACAACTCCTTAAAGCTCAATGAGCCAGTCACAATGGTTGTAGAATGGTTAGCGGCGCACAAGGTAGAAACATCTCGGAGAGAAGCAACATCAACACCAACAAAGGGCAACAAACTTGTGCATGACAAAGGCAAGAGGAATATTGCCGACAGCACAGAGGCAGAGAAAGGTTGTAAGTTCAAGGAAGATCCACTTGTATTAAGAGAGCTTTGGAGATTGAAGCAAAGAAGCGACATCACAACAAAAGGATTGTGCAAAGACAGAGGGAGAAGTAGAAACTGGAGGAGGCAAAGAAGAAGTTGTAGGAGGTGAAGCAACAACTAAGGGAAGAACAAGAGCTATGCAGAAAGGGAAAGGAAGCGCAACAAGAACATGAAAAACAAGAAGTGCAATGTGCACACATTAATGAAACTGTGCAAATACAAGTTATTGACTCATCACAACTGGAATATAGCAAACATGATGAGCAGTGACAGGAGTAGGACTTTGCTCAAGAGATTTAACAAATGTTGGAAGATGGGCATGGATTTGATTCAGCTAGAGCAGGATCAAGATATAGATCTCATGCCCGAAGGCCTAGAGGTCACTCTGCCAGTTTCACCAGATCTAGGAGCAGAGCAAGTCCAAAGTGATCAAGGAGACACTCAAATCCTTGAGGACAATCTGGAAGAAGATGTGCACAACATATCCTTTGACAAGTCACAACAAAAAGTTGTATAGTCGTGCAGAGTGTCCACTTCAGATATCCATGTATCTCCTACGTAGTTTCAAGAATGAGTGATCGTGTCTGATGTGCATAGACATATAGCTGCATTGGCCGATGATAAAATGGCATATGTCAAAGCCACTAGCTCAAGTGTGAGATTCTTGATAGTTTAGAATGAGCACATGACTAAGGAGTTGCAAGTGGCTAAGTAGGGAGAAGAGCAAGCTACAACATCCACTAGAGCAGAGTTGAGGAAAGTGATACTTGATGAAGCATTGTCTCTCGAGACAATCATGTGGAATTTGTACTTCAGGTTCATCATTGTGCATAAGTCAGTTGCCCATCTTAGTGCTTAGCAGCAGAACTGTGCTAGGAGAGCACACATCTTGACATATATACAAACTATTGTCGATCACATGTAGATATGGACAATGAGGTACAAAGTAGCCCTGTTGTACTTGCCAAAGATGATGAAGCCATAGCGAGTGGAGTTGAAAGCATGCATCTAGAGTTAGATTTGGAATTATGAGGAGCTCCTATAACTCATCACCAACTTTTAGGCTTCACATGCATGAGTGTTCAGGAGCGTGGATGTCATTGTGTACATGCAAGAGATCCCATCCATTGCCACACTCACTGAGGCGAAAGCAAAGAACCAAGTCCGACTGGAGCTAGATATTTACTTTGAGTAGTTGATGTGCATAGGCACCAATGTAGATTTTCAGATGAGAATAGACACTCTGCACTAGTATGTCACTGGTCCAATTTTACTCAAGACCATGATGTGCATGTTAGATGACGAGTTGGACACAGGTGCCAAATTAGTGTACCCAGATGCAATGGAGGCAAGAGTTTGCTTTCAGAAGGATGTCACTACGGAGTACACGGACACCATAACAGAATACCAATCTTGGCATCAGTTTTCCACCATCTATCAGTAAGAGGATGTCGATGAGTTAGTCTTCCCACAATTGTCCAAGTATCATTGATGTCTTGCATGGCTTACTCAAGCCCATTTTTGTCTCACATGGGTACATGTGAAGATTGTATTGTAAACATGTTGTAAAGTGAAAGACCAAGTGTCAATAGTAGAATGTAAACAGTCATGTGTAAGTTGAAGAGTCATGAGAGTAGCTCAAGAGTCACAAAGGGGAATGTCAAGGGTCACCCCACCCTTTGTTATATATAGAAACCTCATAGCTCATTGTACAGGCTTTTGGGAGCCAAGCTTCTGATAGGTATAACTTAGAGAAAGCTTGGAGTGTATTGTAATGAGCCTTGGATTCTACACAGTGTAAAGCGAGTACATATCTTTGGAGGAGCAGACAACATTGAATCTAACATTCCACTATTGGGGCTAATGGTTGTCATGGTTGTATGTATGATTGGATCTTTCACTCTTTTAATATAACAGAACCAACACATTTCATGCATGTATTGTTATTGTAATTTGACTATTCTGGTTACTCTAATAATGTATACAGTTGTAGCTTATGCATGTACGTATGGACTATTCCATACGTGTTTGTATGAATCTTATTGAAGCATGTTTTTTATTTAACTCATCACTTTGGATTGTCGACTATTCTACTTTCCATCTTGTGATGTCTTTCAGATCGTGTGTTCCCTTTCAAATTGCGTACTATTACTGTCTTGTAAGGGGCACACTCTTCTCCCCTTCCATGTGTTAGAGCCTTTCCATGCATCTTCCCTGACTTGCTTCAAGGTCAAACCCTTGCTTCCAGCAAGGACATCTTACTTACCTCTACACAACCACAGTCAAGGCAATACTGTACTACCCACTGCTGGGACTCCTACTCCAAACGGTCTAAGGTCTAGTTGGGACTTCTTACCGAGGAGATACCCTGGCATGTTGGTAGGCATAACACCATTAACAGACTGAAAAAACATAATGGTATTTTACAGGTATGGTAGAGCTGAAGGTATCATGGCGAGAACGATATTTGGAGCCCCTCTGTGTTGATGTTTAGGGGAATCAAGAAATGAGACGGGTGCTGGCATGATATGGCGTGTTGAAGTTCTTGGAGAACACTATGATGAGGGTTGGAGAGCCCTTACTGTCGAGGATAGTGAGTTATTGGGACCCAGAATAGGAGGCCTTTGTAGTAAAATGGCATAGGATCAATATCACGATCTAAGACATATATTTTCTGACAGGATTGACCCCCTTGGGAGTGGTAGGGGAGATACATCTAGTGTTGTCTCGTGGGAGGTATATTGGTGAGTTTCTTGATCGCCACTATGTACCAGGGAGTCATGCAAAGGGCATGACCATATAGATCACTGACTTGGAGAGGCTTAAGACATGAGCTACAGTCGCAACGGTGCTGCGGATTTGTGGGAGTCATGTCGTCCACCATATCACTAGAGTGCATATGATGTTGTTGTCGTTGAAATGATAGTTGATATTATGTAGATGTGGGGCCAATGATAACTATTCATTTGGGACAATTTTATTCTCACTCTTCTTTGAGAATATCCCCACTATTCGACCTCATGTTCAGATCTGTGATGGGGGCCCACAGGAGCCTAGGATGCACCGCTTGGGACAACTACTAAGATGAGGTGGAGGAGGGGGAGTCAGATGAGTGTTATGACCCAAGTTTTTCACTCATTGGGGGCATATGCCACTATATATAGATGATTATCCATACAGTGGCATGAACTATCAAGGGGATCCTAACTTACCACTTCCACTAGGATGAGCATGGGGCCTAGATGGTAAGTGAAAGTTGCTATATATTTGATGCATTTATAGTTTAAGAAATATATGTATGTGGTACTAATTTCTAAACTTTGTGGTATGCAGATATAGCACCGGTGAGGCTGGCAGGATACATGGGATGAGCTGTAGTGTTGAGGGCTACAAATAAGGGTGGTACCTCATCACAACAAAGACTAGGTGGTGATGCTCCAATCGAGGATCTATTACACAGATGTGATGTACTATTGACTGGGGTGATAGAGTGTGGGTGGAATGAGCTAGAAGATCGATATATAGATGACTACACATTGTTATAGACATTTTTGTGCCTCACGTCATGGAGCATGAAATGTCAATAATTACAGGGATCCTCAGTCCCTAAACATGTTGTTCTTACCCCTAAAAGAACAAGGTCATCAAACAACAGCACTTCCAATCAGTTCTCCACCTGAAAACACTTCAAAACAGGCTTATTTTGGATCATGTCAGCTGCTCCACTGAGCTTCTGCGCTGGAATGCAACTGTCCCTCTTTGTACCTGCGCTGGAAGTCAAAAGTAATGAAGGCTACCTGCGCTGGGCGAGATTGGCCAAGTGGCACAGTCATCCTGCAAGGTGTCAACTGCCCAGGAAGCTTCCAAACTGACACTTGGTTCATAAGATTCGCCCTGTGATGAGTAAGAGGTACTTGATCACCATGTGTAACCAAGGATCTCGAAGTGGACTCAAGAACTGAAGATTAACTGAAGAGGGAGAGGACACTAGTCAGCTCTATGCCAGCCTCAAGCTGACTCATCCTCTCTTCTTCTCTCCTATATATAGAGCTCTTCTATGAGGTCTAAGGGGGCTGGAATTTTGTTAAAGCAAGGAGGTGTTGTTGGTTTATAGTTAGAGCTATTGGGTGATTGTTTTACTAGAGGTGAAGAGGAGAGTTCTTGCTGCTGGGGAGGTGCTGCTGGATTGGAGCCATCATTGGTTGTAACCTTCTCAGAACCCTGTTACTTCTATCAATAAAGTTTTGCATGTTCTCCTATATACTTGTATTGCATTGATGTATGGTATTTACATGTATATTTGATTCACCCTAATCCATGCTTCAGTTATGAGTACATGTATCTTGTAGTTTCCTCTCTTGTTTTGTGCAGGATCTGTGTGTAGCTGGACCGGCAAAGAGAGCAAGGAGCTGGGAACAAGAGACAAAGAGAGAGGACAAGGATCGACTAAGCGAAAGACACCAGGTTGGTTGACCTTCTTTTCCTTCTCTCTGTACTTTCATAAAGGAAAACATCAAAGCTTTACTTTCAGTTGTTGCTAAAGACTGTCACCTTTAGAGTAGGGATAGGGTCATCCGCATCGGATACTTTTCCCCACAACAAACTGGCGACTCCACTGGGGAGCCTAGTATCTTGTTGGTGTTTGTAATATTTTGCTATTCATTTCTTGAAGGAAAGAGTACCAAATCGAAAAGCTTTTGACTATATCAAAAGCGAAGTAGAGGGACTGCTACTCTTGCTCATTGGCTGAGCAAATTCAAGATTTGAAGAGCTTATCTACAAAAGACTCTTTACTCTTTGTGATAGCTTTTCATCCTCTTGATCATCCCTTAGCCTGTACTTTACCTATAGCTTTTTATTTCAGCAAAAACAGTGCATTTTTGAGCTTTTTATGACCCGGAAAACTTTGTAGATGAAACTCTCGTGAGTCAGTGCAGGCTGTCCACAGGCAGTCTGCATTACAGCGTAGGTGCTCCCTTCGGGAACTGCGCTGAGAGTGAAACTGGCAGACTAGAACCTGCGCTGGTCCAGTTAGCCATTGTCTTGCTCAGTCTTCCTTTTGTGTCTTAGCCCTGTTTGCACTTGTTTTTGGCTGATTGCTTGCTGGTCATTGTACTTGTTGTAGACCACTTCTCCTTGACATTATTCCGCCTCAGTTGTGTGATGAAACTGTGAATGTTCTTTCAGTATTTCTTGTTTCAGTTACAGTTTCCCATTGTGAAAAGCGAACCAGTATAGCTGTGACCTCTTAGATCCTGAACTGTAAAAGTGTCTTTGTGATCTTATGAGCTAGTTTTATTACTGTTCATGGCTGTTTGAGTTTGTTTGCTCTTCATTTTTATGGTTTGAATCTATACATTTCCTGTGTTTAAACAAGTCTATCATAAGGTGTCTTTTTGATTGTGGACAAGCTTGTTTATTTCTACTTGAAATTAGATTCAAAATTATACAACAGTTTCCTTTCTGTCTAGCATCAACATTAAGGATAACGAAAAGAAATACATGCATTGTGCATTTTGCATTTGACTGTGTGCTTGACGATTTAGGAAAGTGTGCATTTTAGTGTGTGTTCTTTGATTTGTGGAAAAAGTTGTGTCTTTCTTTTCCCTCAAGTAGATTAAGGTTTTCAAAGTTGAAAGATTGAAAAGATTTGCTTCTCATTCTTTGATTGCATATAGGAAGTTGTATATATACATCTCGTGGCGAACCTGAAAGGCAAACTGTTAAGAAAGATCAACATTAAAATAAACTCAATTTACATAACAACGCTTTGGAATTTAACACAAACATCTAGAGGTCTAGGTAGAGACGTGTTCCGGCGTCGTTAAACATAGTGACTGTCGATCTCTACGAAGGTGGGTGATTCCTCCTGAGAGTCGGTGGCACTAACACGGACTTGAGCTCCCGCGTACCGTCGCGTATATTGAGAGACCCCTATAGGCTTTTATCCTTTATCCTTAGGAAACCGTGTCGGCCGCCCTACTGATCGCGATGCAGTGAACACAGCATTCACGAAGATCGACCACCTGTACCGTAAAACGTATTCTGTGGTTTCGCGAAAGGTTTGGCACACCCTCTGCCTAGATCTCCAGAGTAGTTTCTTTTGGCCATTTTCAAACTCTATAACTGAAAAGGTCCAACCGAGCATTTGTCACTTCGGGCTCGTTAATACATCGAAGGCGACTAGAGTCATCTTTAGCTTTTTCTCGACTCTTAAAACATGAAAAAGCAAGTTTGTGTCTAAAAGCGTCGTTAATAAAATTTATTTTAAGCGAAACATAATCACCTGTTATTCCCACGTTGATCTTTCAGTTGAAAAGTATGGAGCCCACCAACCAAGGAAGTAACCTTGGCGGAAGTCCAAATCCCTTCTCCTCTTGGGGAGATGTTGGTGCGCCTCATATGGCTACATTGTCACTTCCAGGATTGACAATCGGCCTCCCTGTATGGCTCTTTTCAACTAATGTTGTCCAGATCGCCACTAATCCTGAGCAGTCGAATCAACAGTCAGAACAATCTAGAACTACCCACCAGCCTTCCACTTCTTATGATACTTCCTCTGATCCTCCATCTTCACAAGGTAGAGCCGGAAAAAGTCAGCCTCCCAAGGAGAAGAAGGAAAAGAAGAAGAGAGAAAAGAAGCAGAAGGAGCCTCTGGCGAAGGCGACTGGGGGCAAGCAGAAGAAAGCTGACAAAAACCCACACACTGCACCGACCGGGCCTAAATCGCCATGTGTCATTTGCAAAGGGATCCACTTCCATCGTGATTGTCCTTGTATTCCCCGGATACTAAGGGACTGGTCCCCAAGGTTGCACAATCCGGTAGCATCAACCTCTGGTTGTCATGTTGATTGCATTCCGTCAACTAGCGAGAGTGAAGGACGAAGAAGGGGACCAAGATCACCCTGTCTATTGCGTGAAGGCAATCATGCCATCCACAAATGTCCATTCTTAGATGAGGCCAAGAGAGTTTTGGAAGATCGCCCGGTGTCACCGTTGCAACTTCCTCCTGGATATCGAAAACTCGCTCCTAATCCCTCGATAGTTGAAAATCCAGTTGAACCACTCAAGTGGTCAGCTGAAGTGTCAGTCATTGAGAATGAACCTTCTGAATCTAGACCAGACGAAAGTCTAAAGGTCGATACGGCAGTTGGCCCGGTTCTTCCTTCAGAGGTTCTATCATCCAATGACTCCGTCATTGAAGACCCGTCTTCAAATGACACTGTCGCCGAAGAGTCATCTTCATGCGACACCCTCACTGAAGAGAATAAGGATGACACCATCCAGGTTCTTTTCATCAGCACCGACTCAGATGAGCATCCGGGCAATGCGCCCATTCCTTTATCGCAGGAAGGAACATCATCAGAGTCATATCCGGCCGTATATTCGGTCCCACCACCAAGCAACCTGGTTGTATCCTTTGATTGGAATCAACTAGGCAGACCCCGGTTACCAGCCAGTATACCATTCAGAATCATTGTCCAGATCTATAGAATGATTATGGCTGGTACTATCATTGATGAAGGGGCGTCTGTGAGTATCCTTTCCTCTGTTGCTTGGAAAGCACTGGGTTCCCCAGCGCTTTTACCTGAGTTGAGAAATCTCTCAGGTTTTGATAAAGGAACCAGTCGACCATTAGGGATCCTCCCCGATGTACCTGTTACATTGAAAGGGAAGACCGTCAGGATGAACGTGTTGGTAGTTCAAGGACCCTTGGATTATAACCTACTCCTTGGACGCGACTATATTTATTGCATGGGAGCGATAGTCTCCTCACTCTTTAGAGTAATGTGTTTTCCACACGAAGGAAGGGTGGTCAAGCTCGTAGACCAACTTTCATTTCCGGGATCTCGCATCGCAAATAGTCAAATACCAATCCTAAATGGTCTGTTCACTCAAGATTCGCCTCCGCCCCCAGTCCTCCTTCCCGATGAGCGCGAGTGATTCGGAAAGAAAGACTAGGACCCAGGGGGCATGCACCCTGGTCTGCTTCGGGCAGAAGAAACCCCGGGTATAAGAAAGAATTTCCGCAGAAGAATATGACTAGTCCGTACCCCGTCCGAAGGAAGTGGGGTTGTTCTAGAATAATAATCTTTTGTTAAAGTTATGTGTTTGACCAAAGAGTCATTCACCTTTGTCTAAAAAAGTGGGCAATGCCCGAGTAGGAATTCCCTTATTGCAACAAGTAGTCACCATCTTTAAATTCAAGCCTCGCCCATCGAAACATATGTTTTGAAGGATAAGCAGGGGCAGTCTACGAAGAAGGAGACCGTATTGTTGTGACAGAGGGTAACCATCTTTGGACAACCCAATGATAGACACCGCCGAAGAAAGAGATTGATTTGCGGCAGCAAATCGAACCGTCTTTGGAATAATAAGAAAGAGGCAAGCCTCCCTCAATAATACCAATGTTTTGTCTTTGAGTAGTGTTCTTCTATTGTCACGAATAGCTGTTTGTTAAAAGTGGGCCGACGGGAAGCCTGAGTACTGCGTAAGACCCCTTAAAATAACGAGAAGACAAGTATCGTTCGCTTTAGATTAGCAAGATGACAAGTAAATGTGAACACCCAAAGAAAAGCAGAAGTAGGGGAGAGGAGGGGCAGCCTCGAAATTCTATCCTATACCTGGGGGCATGCAAACCTTCTGGAGTGCGAGCTAGGGGCGGTTATTTATCTGGTTTTAAGATTAGCCGTTTCCAAACTTGCATGAAGGAAGCCTGTGGGGCAAAAGTAAAATTTGCTAAAATTAGAGCATAGCTGTAGTAAGGCATAAGCTCTATAAAAATTGGTCCTTACGAGAGGCGTTCTTCATATGACTGGTATATCGAGCAGTTTTAGCATATAGTTCATGCTCGTTAAAAAATAAACGCAAATCCGAGCAGTTTTAGGACTGAATTTAAGCTCGTTAAAAAATAGAAAAGTGTGAGCAAAAGTTTCCCCCAGAGTTCAAGCTCATGGAAAAAATGAACCGGTAAATAACCTTTTGAGATCGTAAATTCATCAGCCATAAGAACCTTGATCGTGTTTTCATCCATCACCTCCACTGTTCATTTGGCCGATCATTCACTTCCATTTGTGTGTTTACCTCTTTTGAGAAACAACTGCGAAGAGTGATTTCGCCTAGCCATCCTTGTGACACTGCCGTGATTGGAAAATTCCAACCTGTACCTGGAATCTGCTGCTATCCCTGTTTATCGCTTGTTCCTCAAAAGACGAGTCTTCTTTCAGCTCTTTTCACTGACTCGTAAAATATGAAAAGTTTGCCGAGTTTTGGCCTTCCAGCTCGTTAAATAACCGGAACGCTATCCCTCCTCTAAATTTTAATCTTTTTGGACCTGAGGGATTATTGCACAAAAGGATCGAGCACTTGTCTTGTTCGGCTCGTTAAAAGTACCGAACAGCCATCCCTTCTGTATTGTTTTATACTTTTTCAGACTTAAGGGATTAGCTGACGAAAAAGGAATTATGGAGTTAACTTTCTGTACCTTTTTAGACTCTCTAAAAATGAAAAGGACCGAGTTCTCTTTGTCGTTAGACTCGTTAAAATGATTAAATAGCGACAAACTTGTCTTTAGACGAGAACGAGTTTCCCTATCGCTAGGCTCGTTAAATCATAGCGATGGGCTTGCTCGAAGGGCAGGTTATAGAACAAGCATATGTTATCCTCCTCAAGCTTGACAAAAATGAAGAGGTACTGGTCAGAAATGACTGGGGAAAAATTGGGAGAACATTCAAAGTTTAATGGTAGCAAGTCACTCTTGAACATGACACTTTTCCTCCGTACCACATCGGGTTGGGTTGTTTCATTCACCGGTCTCATCACCATGGTCCTCGCCAAACCATCCACATTTGGGGTAATGCTACCGATCCATCGCATCAGTGTCGTTATATGTTCAAGAGGGGTCATTCTGAAAGTGTCAACCGTGTCCCATCCACTGCCATACATTATCCTTCATCCATTCATGATCGCCACCCTGAATCATATGTCACAGTTTGTTTTCACCTCCACTAAAGTCATTAGCTCCGTTCCGTGTCATTGATGTGGGATTCATTAAGGCCCTCCTTTGACGGATCACTTCTTGTCGACTTCAGCTCACTATCCAAGAAGTTGATCTAGGAACACCCCCATCAGTACTTTGAAGCTTGCATGCCTCAATGGCAAGTTTCTCACTTTCGGCGACAGGTATACATCAATGACCTTCGACCAGAAGATTTTGCGTGGCGTTCGACGCCAAGTCCTTTATTCACGCCACGTGAATTGTACTGCAGTACCTTGAGGGTCATCGTCATTATTGGTGATTCCTCTCGGGCTTGTTAACGGTTTTCATTATTGACCGGTAATCAAGCGATGTCTTTCCATGTTCGACTTCAGCGCAATTCTCACATGGATCGACTTGTACTTAGAGTGAAGATCGAACGAGTTTGAAGACCCCGGATCTAGTTTCATCCATCTGGGCTGCGATATATATTCAGGAAATATAAAAGCATTTGCCGTGTACATCATTGCAGCAGATGATCATCCTATTCAAAGGATGATAATTTCAGCAGAAAATTATCAGTCTACCTTCAGACGATCGTCTGTCATATGTACCAAAATGTATTTATAAAAGCTGAGCATGGGAATGCCTGCCTCAGCTAGATCATGAAAAAAAAAAAGAATGAAAAATAATGTATTGTATTGTATTGTATTACAGGGCACTCTCCTCAGCACTGGAACGAACTTCGGATCCTCTAGATAAAGCATTTCACCCGATAAACGGCCTCATACTTTAGGGGGCAACTGTTATAGACATTTTTGTGCCTCACGTCATGGAGCATGAAATGTCAATAATTACAGGGATCCTCAGTCCCTAAACATGTTGTTCTTACCCCTAAAAGAACAAGGTCATCAAACAACAGCACTTCCAATCAGTTCTCCACCTGAAAACACTTCAAAACAGGCTTATTTTGGATCATGTCAGCTGCTCCACTGAGCTTCTGCGCTGGAATGCAACTGTCCCTCTTTGTACCTGCGCTGGAAGTCAAAAGTAATGAAGGCTACCTGCGCTGGGCGAGATTGGCCAAGTGGCACAGTCATCCTGCAAGGTGTCAACTGCCCAGGAAGCTTCCAAACTGACACTTGGTTCATAAGATTCGCCCTGTGATGAGTAAGAGGTACTTGATCACCATGTGTAACCAAGGATCTCGAAGTGGACTCAAGAACTGAAGATTAACTGAAGAGGGAGAGGACACTAGTCAGCTCTATGCCAGCCTCAAGCTGACTCATCCTCTGTTCTTCTCTCCTATATATAGAGCTCTTCTATGAGGTCTAAGGGGGCTGGAATTTTGTTAAAGCAAGGAGGTGCTGTTGGTTTATAGTTAGAGCTATTGGGTGATTGTTTTACTAGAGGTGAAGAGGAGAGTTCTTGCTGCTGGGGAGGTGCTGCTGGATTGGAGCCATCATTGGTTGTAACCTTCTCAGAACCCTGTTACTTCTATCAATAAAGTTTTGCATGTTCTCATATATACTTGTATTCCATTGATGTATGGTATTTACATGTATATTTGATTCACCCTAATCCATGCTTCAGTTATGAGTACATGTATCTTGTAGTTTCCTCTCTTGTTTTGTGCAGGATCTGTGTGTAGCTGGACCGGCAAAGAGAGCAAGGAGCTGGGAACAAGAGACAAAGAGAGAGGACAAGGATCGACTAAGCGAAAGACACCAGGTTGGTTGACCTTCTTTTCCTTCTCTCTGTACTTTCATAAAGGAAAACATCAAAGCTTTACTTTCAGTTGTTGCTAAAGACTGTCACCTTTAGAGTAGGGATAGGGTCATCCGCATCGGATACTTTTCCCCACAACACACATGCCTTCTCTCAGAGCGATGAGGAATCATGCAGTGCATTACGATGGCCGATCAGGCATTATGAGATATATAGACTGGGGGGATGGAGCCACTAGCTTGGGAGCCTCCAGATGATAGTGATTAGGCATAGGGACAAGTGGGTCCCCATTTTTTTAATGATAACATGCGAATGAGCATGTCAGATGTATTTAGAGTAGTGGACTCAAAACATTGTATGACGATACATATTTATGATTATTCATTTTTTTTTTGATGATTATGGTTTGCCATTTGTTTATGGATGTCTTCTTACTGTGATAAATGCCAATTTAGAATGTTATTAGCAATGGTATCGACATAGTGATTGTGGGCTCTAGGAACATGATTGAATGATATGTATTCAAATTCACGTGCCAAAAACTTAACTCGTAGATATTTTCTAAATAAGACAGGATTTCTAGTGATATGAATGACTATGTGTTTTAATGAATGATTGTCCATTGTTGACGGTGTATTGTAATAAAAAAATAAAATTATAAAAATAAATAATATAATAGTTCTGGTATCATCACCATTATTGATAGTATATTTTAATAAAAAATAAATAATATAATAATAAAACTAAATGTTTTAAAAAATTATAAATAAAACTAAATGTTTGAAAAAAATATTAAAAAATTATATATATTTATAAGTTAATATTTTAATATAAAAATAAATATTTAATAATGCAAATATAACCTTTAAAATATTCTTTTAAGAGTCTTAATTGTAACTTAGGGACAGTCTTAATTGTAACCTAGGGACATGAGTTTGGCCCAACTTCTTTATAATTCCCCGTTAGGGAGCACTGACATGGATGGAAAACTTATCACTTATAGAAGCATTGAAACCTATATGGTGGTTGTAACAATGTCACAAACCCAAGTCACTTCATTAATGTATAAAAGGGACCTATAAATTATATACTATTAGATATTAGATATATAGTTATGTAATATTAGAACCATATTATCTTTTTAGAATGAAATATGGTTCTACATCTCCATTACTTCGAAAAATAATATAATTTCACTTTCATAGGAAATATATTTATATGTGCCAAAATATGAATGTAAATCATACATGTATAAATTTCTTTTCAAATAAAATAATGAAAGCCATTAGCATTATGTGGAATATTTGTCTTTTATTAGTCCCTGTCCTCAAGGCATGGACTATAGTAATCGTTCGCGACGGATATAGCATTAGTTGACCTGCTTTTAGTCCCCGGTCATTAGCAATTAACCAAAGTTTTATTCCCAATCCTGATTTTTCATCTTATTTGGCCTCTTTCCAAAAAACTGAAGCTAGACGTCAAAAACCGAGGCGAAAAGAATAGGTTATATTTTTGTTTGTCCGATATTTTCAAATTGTCAGTCCCTGCAACCTAAACTAATGCTAGCATTACTGGACAGCATTAAATGTTATCTCAGCATCCACGGACACCTTGGTATATACCAAGCAGGTCTAAGCATATTGGCAGGTGTGCATGCAGGCACGGCAGGTGTGCATGCATGCATGGGGAGGTGTCATGTTTCGCTGGCCTGCCTTAGTTCTGGTGGTGGTCTTCCATGTTTTAAAACCGATCTTCTGTTTACGAAGGGTTGATAAAAGCAATGATTCATCTCATCCCTTACTTGCGAACAAGAACTGTAAGCTCGTGAAGGGCAAGCCAGTTTATGAAGCTAGTAACAGCTAGAACTGAAAGCAGAATGTAATAGCTCGAATAGCTTGGTACATGTTTCATACCCAATTCTATTACTTTAGAAATTTTATCTTAATAGAGTTCAGGCTTCTGTGATCCATATCAATTTAGAGAGAATTTTTCAGCGAAAATCACATGGAATACCATTCGTGGGTCCCTAAGATCTGTAAAGGATTCGATCGACCCTAAGGATATGAAAGGTGTTTATTTGATCCCTTGTTCCTGTGGGACCCCCTATATTGGAGAGACTGGTCGCTCCATCAATCAAAGGATTAGCGAGCACGTTGCGGACCTTAAGCATAGGAGAGCTAAGTCTTCCGCTTTAGCTGAACATGCTGAGAAAACCAATCATCATGTTTGTATTGAGGAGGCTAGTGTTATTGCTAGGGTTTCGCATTTCCATCATCGTAAATTTAGGGAAGCGCTTGAGATTGAAAAAAGGCCTAGCAATCTTAATAGAGACGATGGCTAGAAAGTTAGTAGATGTTGGGTCCCTGCTCTCTCTTCCTAGTTGGTTTCCGCCCTCCTCCTTAGGGTTTATTTCTGTTTTTATTATTTATTATTTATTATTTATTTATTATTATTTATTATTATTATTTATTTATTTAATTATTATTATTAGTATTATTATTTATTATTATTTTTTTTTTATTAACTTATTCATTTTAACTGATTTATTTTTTGATTCATTCTATATTTTTTGAGTCTTTTTAACTAATTTATTATTTTATTTAGTTATTCGTTCTATTATTACCATTTTTATCTAATTTTCTAAGACTTTTTAACAAAAATTTTTCTAACTAACCTATTTATTTTATTCTTTTTACCATTTTTAACTAATTTCTATTTTTATTTTATTTTGACTTATTTTTCTATCTAACCTAACCTCTGTGGTTTTCTTCCAGTAATGGATAATTTTTAATATTTATAGGCTTTTTTGTTTTTTATTTTATTTTCATTTATTTTGAGTATTTTATCTTTATTGTTATTTTATTTATTATTTTATTATTATTATTATTTTATGTTTTTCATAGTAACTAATTTATTTATTTTTAATTTAATTTTCATTTATCTATTTATTAATTTTATTTTGAATATTTTTAACTAATTTTTCCTAACTAACCTAACCTCGTTTTGACATTGGTTAGGTCTTTGATGCATCTGTTTGTTATTATTTTATAATTTTTAATAATATTTTTAATAAGATTATTTTATATATTAGGGTCCATTATTTAACTAATTTCTAATTTTTATTAATATTTGTGAACTTAGTACCCTTCAATTATATATTTTAGTCCTATTTCTTACTAACTATGCTAATAAAATATTTTTGACCCTGGTCCTGGAGTCAAACTAGCCGTTGGTCAGGAGGCTCCGTTCTGCCTATTTAAATTGCTTTGCTGGATCTGTTTCTTCAACTTGTCCTGACGATGAACCACACTTGTTGGTTCGAAACGCGTCGACAAATGGTATACCATGTGATTTTCGCCGAAAAATTCTCTCTAAATTTTATCTTAGTTACGCAATTAGCATAACTTTGATTGGAGGCCATGGTTTGCTCTGCTATCTGCCAAGCACTTATCACCTTGGTATCTTGCCAACCCAGATTTCCTTTGTAGTATAACTTTCTTTCTTTGTTATAATGCCTTGCGTCCATGCATCCTCTTGCAAAGCCAGATCCAAGGCACGTTGCTTGCATTCTGCAGATGTTTCAAGTAAAAAGTAGCATGACCAGTGGGAGCGAACAGAACCTGTGAAAGAAGGAGGAAGGCGTGCATGTTATAGAATTGACTATGATAGAAATAAATGTGAAAATATATTTCAATCTCACAAATTTCGCTTATTGTCTATTTATACAAGTTTCTGATTTTCTCCTTAAAATCTAGTTTAATGAAAAGCTTAGAACTTGGCCTCAGAACTAAAAATAATAGGCTCTAACATCAAAAGCATGGCATGCAAAAAGAAACGTTCATTTATGTTCTCACAAAAATAGACCGAAATATAAGACGTGCGGGGACTATCAATGACAGTGCTTTTGTGCATACGGACTAGGAACTTTGAAACATGCTTTCAAATATCAAACCTTAAATCAAATCGTGCTTAAAATGAAAAAGATATAATCTTGATACCTAACAGCCCATGTTAGAATATAAAAAGTACCTACACAGCCTTCATGGTCAGCCCGATTGGAGTAATTTGTAACCAGAATTCTCTTCTCATTTACAGCAAGAGCAAGCATTCCTGCCATGCCAGCTATCTGTGCACCAATCCCAAATTAATCAGTTGCATATTCTAAAACAAACCATGAATTCAGAGCTAAGAATGAAATTCTGATTGTCTTCTACATTACCCATATGGAACAATGTTCCCTTTGAGAGAAAAGATGGTAGTTTGAACTGCCTGCAACCTCCTGCGAAGCCTGTTGGTGTCTCGGCTCACAAAGGAGGACTCGGAGTCTCCTCCTTCATTACCATCTGCTGCTGGATATTTGGGGTGCAGACGGTATACGTAGGCCTGTTTGGACGAAACGAAACGAAAGCAGCCCAAAATACCTTGGCTGCTTGACACCTGCAATGCAGAAGACACCTGTCATTCATGCAAAAACCGCATGTAAGGGACTTCGTAATCAAGGATTCTGCATGGCTATTATTATGCCTATGTTTCTCATGTACTGCTCAAACTTTTGAAATGAAATACAATCCAAAAAAACCCTTTTGAAAAAAAAATCAATGTAAAAGTTAAACCTATAATTTCAACCGATTAAAAAAACCGAAAAACAGTTTAGTTTAGCAAGTTACACCGCAGAATTAAAGGACACGGCCTGTCAATTGCAAGCCCTTGATACACCTAGGACCTCTACTTTGTCTGTCTCGGTATGCAGTGAAGAATTTTTTTTACTGTTAGAGCTTTTAAAAATGAATAAAGACAATTTACCTCTGTTGTTCATCACGAATTTATTGCAGCGACAACCATTACCGAATTTAAGCTCAATTCAACAACCTCTGTCTCGGTATGCAGTGAAGAAAAACTTTTACTGTTAGAGCTTTTAAAAACGAATAAAGACAATTTACCTCTGTTGTTCATCATGAATTTATTGCAGCGACAACCATTACCGAATTTAAGCTCAATTTAACAACCTCTGCAACACATTCTTCTATATCTTATTCAAAACAACCTCTGCAACAACACATTCTTCCATATCTCATTCAAAACATTGATTTTCAAAAATATAACTGAATTTTGCAAAGAAAGTGACTTTGAATACACGCAAAATCTAAGTGGCAAGGATTTGCAAGTACTTTGGTATCTTGTTAACTTCGAATTCCACGGTTTCGCCATTGCGCAGATAGAGCTCGTTCTGCAACAGCTCCAGTATTTGATAGTGAAGGCGATAATGGCAATGCTTACAGATTGGGTTGCTTATAGCGAAGGCCATAATGACAATGGTTACAGCGAAGGCGATAATGGCAATGCCACGGACAACTCGTTAGTCTTGCTGAAGCCGATACCTGGGCATAGTGATGACGGAGTTAAAGCAAATTTGACATGTTACATTAACCATGCATGTAGCCAATGGTTTATGTGCACGGTGTTATGCTCTGGAAAAACATGCGCCCAATGAATTTTTTGCACAGGTGTTATGAGTTGTGTCATGCCAAAACCTAAATTGAGATGGTTTTAGTAATGACTGGCCCAAGCAAAGCGTGAACCGAAGGAAAAAAAGGTCTAATCAAATGACCCCACGAGAAGCATAATGTTTCATTAACAAAATACCATCGAATCGTGCACCAGCTCATGTTTGGCCTTATTATTCTTTATCCACATGACAGGAAATTAAAACGAACGGAGTGCGGTTACGTATTTCAAATTACTTTTTCGATCTATTATTTTATCCTCAGGCACCATAGCTAGTAATAGCTCTCTAAGAACCTTCTCGGGAATAGGCTCATTCAACCAGTCCTCGGAGTTTGTTTGAAGTAGCAAACATTTGATGTTATGATCTTAGTGCTGTAAAGAAAATATATAATCAAGTTTTCATTTGTTCTTACTTATTTAACTTCCCTGCAACTAAGATCAAGTTTTGGCTGGCTACCCTCGCCTATATATAGAGTCTAACCTGTGATATACAAGCATGAAATAAGCTCAACTGCAATTCCTTCCTTGTGTGTCGGTGGCCGTTGCAATGGGGGCAAGAACATTGGCAGTTTCGGTTTATGTTACAGCAACACTAGCATTAATATTTAATCTCTATGTTCAAGGTAAGGTGGTAATCCCTCGACTGTATTTTATGTACGTATCATATTTGTTTGTTTTGGTGAGTACCTATCATCAATAAATAATTGTTTGCTTTGATAAGTGCAGGAGCTACCGGTGCGACGGGCAATCATGGAGTCTTAACGTGCCCGCAAGAACAAGTTCAGGCAGATTTTGGGGATGTACGGGATGCTCCTTCGATGCCTCTGGTAAAGGACCAATCACACTTGCTAGCAAGCACCAATACTTTGCCAAGTTTATATTTCCTGATTTTTTAATAAGCAAAGTTATTAGGCTGCTCATGCGGAGTTAAGAGCTTGTGGCACCTGTTGTGGCAAATGCAATTGTGTTCCGCCTGGAACATCTGGAAACAACATCGCAATAAACATAAGTGCCCATGAATATGACACATGCCCATTGCATCCAAGCTGGTCGTTCAACTATGGATTATGGCAGGGACTAGCTGCCTCGCAGCCCTCCTTGTTTCTTTTGCTTTCCTCTTTACTTTTCTAAGAGGGCCAGCTGATCATGAATGGTGAATACATCACTCTAAAATTTGAGTTCTATTTTTGGTTAATGTAAAGTAATATGAGTATGATGCATTTATGATACATTCCTTAATATGTATGAATAGCTTACATTTCTTAAGGAGTGATTTCTTGTACACATCCAATATTCTTCTTTTTATGTACCAACTGTGTAGGAACTATTTCGGAATAGGTAGTGCCATGGTGAAATTCTCTCGTACATGGATTCTCCTTTTAGGGTTATTATTCGCAGTTAAGTTTATTAAATTACTTTTTATTCTTTTCTTGTTATGTTTGACTAAGTGAAGAAGGACACACTAGTTAGGGTTTTATTAGTACATGTGTGAGTACTAAAGATGTAAGAAATATATAAGGCTTATGAGAAGTTAATGTATTCTATCGTAGACATTATTGTAATATTTTTATTTTGTGAATGAGAAGACATTGTTTCTAGTTTTAAATGTTTTTTTTAATTGTTTGTTGCATTTATGTTAAATTGATTGCTATATCAATTATCATTTGATTTGGTACTTAGTGTAAAGTTGAAGTCACAGGGTTATAGCCCCTATTTTAATAGTAAATAGTAAATTTTGTTTCATTAGTTGGGGTAAAGAAAATTTTAAATTTCATTTTGGTTAACAAATGACAAGCTTTGAAATCAATTCTTTACTAAGGAATTTCCTATTTCTATAATTTAGATTATTGATTGAGATTTTTCCAATTGTCACTTATGAAAACCTCATATTAGGCCATATTACTACCAAAAGTGACTATGGTATTAGTTTAAAAGTGAAAATGTGCATAAAGTCATGCAACTAACATAATTCTTAAAAGCATGAATGCATCTGATTTAAATGTGCATATCATAATTTAAATACATGGATCTCGATTCATGAGTTACACACGATATTCAAGCATTTCAACATAGAATTAAAACTATCAAATCTTACTAGTGAGATCAGTTTCAAAGGGCTTAATTTTGTAAGGCAAAATATGTCCAAAAATCCACAATCGCTGGGAGGAGACACCTCAAATCCATCCATGTTAAAGGTTGGGGTGGCCCAAGCCAAGTGCAATCCTGAAGTAATTTTCACAACTTATATGCACTTGGATTCCAATTTCTTAGACCCGAGGTTAGTCTCATAAGTTACAAAAACACTAGCAAACAATAAATAACATATAATTATAAATATAAATTGAAACAATGAATAAATTCTTATCTTTAAAATGTTTACACAATTGGTTGCAAATGTTAGATGCTCCACCCAACCATATGCATTGTTGCATCAATTTTCTCTATAAGAAGCCACCCTTGAGCGAGGGCTACAAGTCCACAAATATTAATGTCTCCCATACATGTCTATTGTCCACTCACATAGTCCAAAAACCAATAAAAACATAGTGACATGATTCTTGCAACAATTCCACGCACCCAACTCTATTCCCATAAATCTATGCAACCCAAGGAATGACATTGCATTTCCTACATCCCAATTCGTCAAACAACCTCCATCACCTCTAGTACTACAATACAAAATCAACCAATAGTTTCTCACCCGGGAGCTATAGGAAATCCAACTATTATAGAAGTGCTCATATCAACCTTTATACAAAATATTAAGTAATTGTCCACAAGGACTCCTCAAAAGCATACCAACATAGTCCTCAACATAAAATCTAGCTATAAAAACTAGTTTTCAACATAATATAAAGCTACAACCTCTTGCAACACTCCCATGAACTCTATAATTATTCTCTTCTTTATATATGTGTGTGTGTGTGTGTGTGTGTGTATATACATAGACATATACCCCTCTACTTGAATTTCCTCCCATGATTAATTTACTCTAACTCTTGCCAAGGAGTATTGTACTCACCCCATGTTGTCATAACTATGTGAGATGACTGCCTCACCCATTTGTTAAATGAGTTTACTTAGTCCCATTCTTTAACAACTCTCTAAGGGTACTTTTCTATCAACCTTACATATGAATTCAACGAGTGTGTTTTAATAAGCCAAAGAGGATTAAATTGTAAAGGATAATTTATTAGGAAAATGACATGGTATTATAGGCCTATGGATTTCACTTTGGACCCCCATTTAATCCCCGTCTGTTGTGGAATCATAGCCCCACTATGACTACCTATATTTATCTTTCTTGCAGCTAGTGATGCATTTTCTTTTACTATTTTCCATGTAAAATGTTTACATATTACATCACTAGGCCCTAAATCATTCAATATATAGACAATTATACATTGCTAAGCTCATGACCAAATCTAAGGTGTTACATTCCTCTCCCCCTTGATTTTTTACTGTCCCTAATGCACCTTACTATATATGTGTACATGTATACATATACAAAATTTTACATCACAAAAATCAACAATGTCTTAGTTTAATGAATCCTATAGAAATTCCATCCAATTTTCTATCATCCACCTTCAGCGTGCACAACCTAAGGAGTTGTACTCCTTTCTCTACATCATAGTTCCTTGGTTTGTCCCAGTTCCCTTCTAGGGCTCTAGCATAGGCTAGACAAGAAGTCTCAATTTATCATTCTAAGACATTCAATTGCACCCAAAATGGAGTCCTTATGCATTTATGTACAAAGTTGCACTAATATTTCTCCAAAATTTGCAAAAATATGGACGCACTCTTCATGTGTGGCTTCCTCATGCTCCCACATGGAATTTTTGGGATCATGGGAACTCCAGTAGTTGCTTACTAGGTTAACAAATCTACTCTTGAGAACTTTGAATTTCTTGTCCATGATGCACATTGGCTCAAATAAAAGATCCCCTTCATGCTGCACTTAGATCATAGTCAAATCAATGACATGGTTAGGATTAAGAACATACTTTTTCAATAGAGATAGATAGAATACATTATGAATTATCATGGATGTAGGCGATGAAAACATGTATGCAAATATGCCTAATCTTTGTAGAACTTTGAATGACCCGCAATATCTTATTTCCAAATTTAGGTAGCTCCCAGTGTTGATGAGTTCCATTTTACCTTTACTTTTATAAAATATGCTCACCCACTTTAAATTATCTATGTGCCCTGCCTTTATTCACATTGTTATTTTTCCCACCCTCCACAGTCTTTAAATTCTATTTTATCTTTACCATTTTCTCATTCATTTCTCTTAATATTTCTCAGCCAGTAATGTTTATGTGTACTAAGTTATCTCAACTCACTCGTGTGTTACATTTTCCCCATACAAGGATTCAAACACACTCATCTTGAATGATGTCTAATGCAGCCATTATTGTAGGAAAAATCAACCAATTGATGATAGTCTTCCCACTTGGAAGGCTTGTCCATAACAAATATTCTTAGCACATCCTCAATTATTTGGTTAATCCTCTTTACTTTCCCATTTGATTTTGGATGATACCTCATGTTGAAATTCAATTTGGTCCCAAGTCCTCTAAAAAAACCCCTCCAAAAATTGGAATTGAACATGGGTTCTCTATTTGACATTATTTCCTTATACATATCATGTAGCCTTGCAATTTTCCTCATATAAATTTCTATAATGTTGGATTCCTTAGTAGCCATCTTAACTAGAAAAAAATGAATAAGCTATGTAAGCTTATCCACCACTACCATGATGGAATCATGTTGCCTTGTTCTCCTTGGAAACTTGGTAATGAAATCTATAATAAATCTTCTCATTTTCATTTAAGAATGAAAAATGGCTATAGCAAACCTATAATATGTTTGTGTTGACCCTTCAAATTTTAGCATTTCATATATTTTCTATGTAATTAGCCACATCATCTTTCATTGCTAGCTAAAAACATCAGCCTCTTATGGTTGTAACTATTTTATGATATGCTAGATGTCTAGCATAAGGTATATTATGCATCTCCTTTGGTGGTAATTTTATTAATCCTAGAGAATTAAAAAAATAGATTTTGTTTTTTCATAGGAGGACTCCATCCTCTTCCATCTTGTAATATTTAAATTTTTTCCATACACTATCCTATTGTAAACCTTCTTTAACCTACACATAATACTAGTCTACTATTACAACCTCCAAAATTTTACTTCCTAAATTTGAATTATACATGCTAATGGTTGTAGCATGCATCTCATACACCCTTCTACTAAATGCATCAACCACTTTATTCTCTTTTCCCTTAACGTTCTTCATGTAAAATCATATTCACTATGGAATTCTAGCCATCTTGTTTGTCTAGCATTTAGTGTGGACTACTCAAAAACATATTTTAGACCATTGTGACATTATCCATTCATTAGACACATAAAATTAGTTGGCACATTTGTCGACCGAAAAGGAACTACCACAAATTCATAATGATTCTACATTGTTGTGAGGCAATCTTGCTAATACCTTCTTCTCTAATTCTCACTTGATGGTAACCTGCAATAAATATTGGAAAATAATTTTTCTTTTCAACCAATCAATAAGGTCAAATATTTTTGGGAAAGGGTACTTGTTCTTTTATTGTAACTTTGCACATTCATTTAAAGTCAATGCACAACCTTAGAGTTCTATCTTTTTTCTCAGTTAATCATTACTAATACCTACCATTGATTCTTCACATAAATGTTGATGGTTTATGGGGTCATGTTAATTTCATATTGATTGTAGCTAATTGTAATATGTATCTATCTAATTCATTTTGTATGGTATTAAGTTTCATCAAAGTTAGATAATAATGATTAACATATTATTAGTGTGTAGAAGTGAAGTTCTGATAATAAATCTACACATAAATTATGAAATTTCAATTATATAAATTCAATATAAAATACTGTATCAACATAATTTAGTGATTATTATATTTTAATTCAAACAAATAAATTTAAATAATATTATTTGAAATAAATTTAAAAAATAATATTTTATAACTTGATATTTATAAAAAACAATATTTTATATCTTGAAATTTATATATTTTTTCTAAATTGGGGAGATGAAACAAAAACCAACTCTAAGTAAAATATTGTAATAAAATTACACTTACACATTTTTATTTAGGCAAATCATGGCAAATAATTGTACTTTTAAAATAATAATACAACTTTAAAAGTAAATATAAAAATATTAACTAATAACAATTATTTGCACTTCAAATTAACAATAGAAAGATAGTATTAGAATTGCATCTCAATGAAATAATGGAAATACAATGACCTAATAATTATATTACAATATAAATATTTCATCTTTTATCATAGATTTTGTTAACTCTATCTTGCAAGACCTAACAATCATAATCAAACCCAAATTATTATTTTTTTCCAAACTTTTTACCTCTTTTTTTCTTATTTTTTACACCATTTAATTAAAAATAATAATAAATTTATAGAACTTTCATTTCAAACTATTCAAATGACTTCACCCTAAATTTCAATACAGTTTTCCTAACTTTCTTCTATAATATCCCAACAACCACTTCGTTTCCACTAACGAGCAACAACTAATAAGTTGTAAGTTTTCCAGCATGTATTAATATAGACAATGTTTCATACTAAAATCTTAATCTATCATAATTAATAATGTAATTGAATAACTAATAACTAATTCTTCTATAATATCTCAATAACCACTTAATTTCCACTCACTAACAACGACTAATAAGTTTGCCAGCTTGTCTTAATATGGACAATGTTTCTTACTAAAATCTTAATCTACCATCATTAATAATGTAATTGAATAACTACTATGAAATAAACAAGTAAACATTATAATATTGAATGTGGCCAAATCTACCATTTATTCAAACCTTAATAACATATACCTTTGAGAATCAACAATTAATACCATCCTATACCATATAACTGGGTAAATAGTGTTCATCAACCTTTGGTGAATCGGGCTTGTGAATGTGCTGTAAAGTAGTCATAATGAATAAAGTCAAATGAGCCACTTACATTTCTCGATTGGTATTTCAGAAACAAACAACAGATTCTGTCTCTTGGCACCAATATTTGGACTAAATTCGTGTAACCCAAAAACGAAAGAGCTTACTTGTCTGTTTACGATCCATTGTCAAACAACATATAAAAGATTCTTGATATGTTATAATCCATTTTCTAATAGGATTAGACTAATAAACAGGAACCGTCTAAATTCTTGAAATCAAAGAATGTAGAAATAACAATTTCGTTGTCGAAACTGAATCGGCTAGATTCCTGTAATGAAACTGCAAGAGATTATTCGTCCATTATGATCCACGGTCAAATACAACACGACAGATATTTGTGTCTTTATGTGCTGGACTAAATGAGTACCTTAATTATGAATTTCTAAAGAGAAAACTTCTTTCCCCAGATATTTGTCATTAAGTCATTAAGTGTTGGACTAAAACAATATCTTATGAATTTCTAAAGAAAAGATTTGCGGCTAGATTCCTGTAATGAAACTGACAGAGATTATTTGTCCATTATGATTCACAGTCAAATACAACGACAGATATTTGTGTCTTTATGGGCTGGACTAAATCAGTACCTCACGAATTTCCAAAGTGAAAACTTCTTTCCCCATATAGTTGTCTTTAAGTGCTGGACTAAAACAGTATCTTATGAATTTCTAAAGAGAAGACTTGTTTTAGTCCAGCACTTAAAGACAAATATGTGGGCAAAGAAGTCTTCTTTTTCGAAATTCATAAATTTCTAAAACGAAGACTTGTTTTAGTCCAGCACTTAAAGACAAATATGTGGGCAAAGAAGTCTTTTCTTTCGAAATTCATAAATTTCTAAAGAGAAGACTTGTTTTAGTCCAGCACTTAAAGACAAATATGTGGGCAGTCTTCTCTTTCGAAATTCATAAATTTCTAAAAGGAAGACTTGTTTTAGTCCAGCACTTAAAGACAAATATGTGGGCAAAGAAGTCTTCTCTTTCGAAATTCATAAATTTCTAAAGAGAAGACGTGTTTTCGTCCAGCACTTAAAGACAAATATGTTGGCAAAGAAGTCTTCTCTTTGGAAATTCATAAATTTCTAAAGAGAAGACTTGTTTTAGTGCAGCACTTAAAGACAAATATGTGGGCAAAGAAGTCTTCTCTTTCAAAATTCATAAATTTCTAAAAGGAAGACTTGTTTTAGTCCAGCACTTAAAAACAAATATGTGGGCAAAGAAGTCTTCTCTTTCGAAATTCATAAATTTCTAAAGAGAAGACTTGTTTTAGTCCAGCACTTAAAGACAAATATGTTGGCAAAGAAGTCTTCTCTTTGGAAATTCATAAGGTACTGATTTAGTCCAGCACTTAAAGACAAATATCTGCGGAAAGAAGTTTTCTCTTTGGAAATTCATAAGGTGCTGATTTAGTCCAGCACATAAAGACACAAATTTGTGGCGTTGTATTTGACAGTGAGATCATAATGTACAAATAATCTTTTTCAGTTTCATTATAGAAATCTAGTTGATCCAGTTTTGAGAATAGATTGATGGACAATAAAATTGTTATTTTCAGATCTTTGATTATTAGTATAGATCTATTTAAACCATGAATTTGCTAAGAGTTGAGAGAGATCAAATCTCAAACTTGAAATAAAAATTACAAGTCAAGAGATTTATTCTCTTTTAGTGCAAATATGTGATTAAGCTGGATTAAATTGTCATTGTTTAATTTGCATTTTTAAATATTTTATCATTTTCAATATTTTATATTAAAAATTAAATAAGTTACATATTTTCCTCTTATTAAAAAATAAATATATTATTTTATTTTTAGTTAATTTTTTTTTGCAAGCATTGCAATATTTTACTAATGTAAACATTAACACACATATATACTGAAATATGTTAAGTATATTTTACTAAGGTAAACATTAAAACACACATATATATTATATCGAAATATATTAGTTAATATGGATATTCAAACCATTTATTTAAATTCTATATTGAGATATTTATAAGAGAAACAGATTTTTTTTAATTACTTTATATCTATAAAATTATATTATTTAAGATAGGCATTTAAATATTTTATTTGTTTCTAGAAGAGTGAAAGAGAAATATCAAAGAACTAAGTAAAATGAAAGTGAAATATCAACCACTCATTTAATTGTTTTATTAATCCAATTTTTAATTGTTTATTTATATGGTTATTTAATTTTTGTTTTTTGCAAAAATTGTTTTTATTTTTTTTAGGAAGCTTACACGTGTCTCTCATAATAGACTGTAGGATGGACCTTTTGGCCATTTTTAATTGTTTATTTACATGGTTATTTAAATTTTGATTTTTCCAAAATTATTTTTATTATTTTTTGATAACATGATATACTTACACATCCTTTATACTGGATTGTTAAATAAACCTCTCACCTCAACAAAAGTTTAGATAATTCTCTTAAAATTAGAAAATAGATTATAACACATCAAAAATCTTTTATATGTTTATCCATTTTTATATGTTGTTTGGCAATCGATCGTAAACAGACAAATAATCTCTTTCGTTTTTGGGTTACACGAATTTAGTCCAAATATTGGTGCCAAGAGACAGAATCTGTTGTTTGTTTCTGAAATACCAATCGAGAAATGTAAGCGGCCCATTTGACTTTATTCATTATGACTACACAACACATTCACAATCCCGAATTACCAAAGGTTGATGAACACTATTTACCCAATTATAAGATATTAATTGTAGTCCGCTGTGTATAAACGATTGGGTTTGAATAGATGGTGGATTTGGCAAGCTGTATAGCACCCTATACAATATTTAAGTTATAATGCTTACTTCAGTTATTCAATTATGTTATAAATGATGGTGGATTAAGATTTTAGTGTGAGATTTATTACTTGTTTCAGTTAGTGGAAACTAACTGGGTGTTGGGTTATTTTAGAAGAAAGTTATGGAAATTTTATTGAAATTTAAGGTGAATTTTATCGGACAAAAGAGGTTGATAGAATGGCAATTAAGAGCGTTAAAATGGAGATGGGTTCATTTTTACACAAGCTTGAACCATAGGGAAATATGCTTGGATTCAGTTTCATGTTTACACAAGCTTGAAACGAAAAACTATGCTTGAGATTGGTTTACATGCCCCCAACATCATGAATCGATTCTAGGTGCATGCCCCTCAAGCTTCATTACATTCACCTAAGTAGATTACTCATGGTTATTAGGTGGATGGAATAAAGGTTAATTTATGAGATCAAGTGAAAGACTCGATTGTGATTTACGAGATCTAATCAAAGACTCGAATTGGAACTTTGCTCTAGAGGACTTTGTTTCACTTGTAAATGAGCTTGACACAAGACAAAGAACTCTGCTCGGATTACTTGTTTATTTTTTAACGAGCTTGACACAAGGCAATGAACTATGCTCTACGACCTGCTTCATTTTTTAATGAGGTTGACATAGTAAAGAACTTTAGTGTGAAATTTATTAGTTGTTTTAGTTAGTGAAAACTAAGTGGTTGTTGGGTTATTTTAAAAGAAAGTTATGAAAACTTTATTGAAATTTAGGGTGAATTTATTTGAATGGTTTGGGATATATATATATATATATATATATATATATATATATATATATATATATATATATATATATATATATATATATATATATATATTTTGGTGTAAATATTGAAGAAATATTAGAGGTAAAAAAGTTTGGAAAAATAATTATTTTGGGTTTGATTATGATTATGGGGTTTTTTGTTTTTTTTTTTTGGACAATTTTTTATCAATTCTAGCCAAAAAAAAGACTTGCGAGAGTGATCAAAGAAGTAGGGAAGGAAAACGGTAAACAAGGTCAAAAGTCGAGAATAGAAAAGAGAAAGAGGCAGGCACAGATCTAATGCAATTATCTTGGGACTTGCTAAAGTCGCAGAAGAAAGAACTAAGTGTTAGTTTTGAAAGGATCAAGAGGATATGGGCCAAAGCACCTGGATTTCATGGGTTCAAAGTAGACCAAATAAAGCAAGCAAGATCAAAGTAGTGGAGTGAATCTATAAAATCCACATGGATTGAGTCCAGAAAGAGAGAGATAAAGACTATGCCGAGATACTGCTAGAATGAAGCTTGAAGCTTCATGCTTGTATTTTGATTGTAATTTGGTTATGTCGCGATTTAACCTAATCTTCTCATAAAAGATGTTGTGTATCTTTGCAGTGTAGAAATTAGGTTGTATATTTGCAACTACTCATGAAGTTTAATCAAAATCACAACACACAAACCTACTCTACTACTCTGTAGACAGTAATTCACCATTTGGAACAAAAATGTCAGACATGCAATAAGAAATCACAGACATGAAAATAGTATTTTTCCCGGGGAAAGAAAACTGCTAAAAACCCTAATGCCTACTTGCATTAATCTGATGAATAGAGATGTATTACAATTTCTTTTCTCAACTGAGCATACCCTGCAAGTGCATAATCTATCTCTTTACTCACTGAAGGCCTCTGATCCAGACTTAGTCAATTTCTGCCTCTACTTGAGCCCCTATTAAATAGGAAATTCTTCTAATTCATTGCGTAATTCCTGAGGATGTTCCATCTCAACTCATGCAACACCTATACACTCAACTAGTTTACAATTGCTAGTTCACTGCCTTGGAAACTCCACCGAAACTTGGCAATCATATTATTTTCATGCATGAGATAATTATTAGGTGCTTGGTCAGTTAACTAGATGATCTCTAAGTTAGAATGATGTCCCACTACTTAACTGACCACCAACTAGTTCTATTAATAGTTAAAACTAGTTTAACTAATTACAACTGAAATCAACTCAACCTAGACTCCTAAAATTTAGGAATCACTACATACAACTGAAATTCATGCCCCTAACTCTAATTAACTGAGCTATAATCCTATAAAACAAGAACCATCACATGAAAGCTAAACTTCAACTCATTAACTCGAATTGAGTGTTCTTAACTAAGTGACAAGAGGCATCTCACCTCTGTTAACTCCAAGTTGTCTGTTGATGTGGAATTTTAAATTTCCTCAACTTGAGTAAGGAAAAATCAAATTGTGACTTTCTTGCTACATTTTTCAATACACAGATATGTAATGTAATGACCCATTGCTGATAATATGAAGAAGGTGTTATGGGGTATTATTTTGTGTTCCATGGAATGTATGTTGATCTGTTATGCTAACTTTTAAATATTTTTATGATACTCTTCTCTGCATATATTATGGTTTTGTTTATTGTGCACAATCTATTCAATTCCCTATATACATAAGTTAATAATGATCAATGTATGTGATAATTCGAACTTTTCCACTATTTAGCATTTCCCATTATCTTTAGAAATATCGGCACACCTTGGGTGAGACATTTCTCCCTTGCGAAGGAATCAAAATGCCAACGTTGCACTAGACTACAATGGGATCTTTGTTGGAAACTTGAGGTAAAAGCTAGGGTCTATAAAGTAAAAATTGTTTCCAACAAATGCTTTTGTTACTGAGACCTAAGTATTTTGAGGGGATCTAGATCATGGTGTTGAGGATTCTCAAAGGTGATATTCAAGAGTTGTGGTACGAGAAGCTTGATTCGTTTATCCTACAAAAAGATTAGCTAAGACATAAGAACTTAGAGCAGATTAAGGAAGAGATCTTGTTTGCAGAACCCGCCAACAACCAATACGAAATTTTCTGGTGTAAGTTTCCTCAAAATTTGTACAATTGGATGAGTAGATGGTAGCATAAAGCTAGAATTGGATGTTGTGGTTGCATAATTAGAAATTGGACCACAATTGAATTGGTCAAATTGAATTTTTAAACATTGAGTTAACCATAGTTGTTGACATTTGCGTCCAAGCAAGATTTGAAGGTTATATTATTGAATTCACTATAGAAAACCATCAGTCCTTTTCCAAAGCTAAAGGATTATTCAAGTACAGTTTATGGGGAAGATTGTTAAAATAAATCCCCATGTGGATCAAGTTCCTTATGGTTGAAGAGAGATTGTTACCGTTTCAAGAAACCAACATGGCAGTTTAAAACCCTAGGTACTCGGGGTAGGGTTTAGGGGAGAGATATTACTCAGTTGCGGAAGATGAGGGGAAGTTGTGATGGATGCATACATGTTGTGGAGAGCTTGATATTTTAGGGCACTAAAAAGGGCATGGATAATTGACATGCTGTAGGAAAATAATTTGCAAGAGAATAGGAGGAGGAGAGAGTTGTAATATATATGTGAAGCTTTGGGTAGTCCAAGGTTGTGCATAGAAGGAAGGAATGACTAGCCTAGAGTTATGAAATAATGAAGTAGGAGAAGTATCTCATTCTGGAGAAATAGAAGCAACTATAGGAGGTGTGATAGGAGGCTAGAATAGAATAAGTTGTTATGAAACCAGCTCACAAAAAGATAGAAAAGATAGGTCAACACCTTAGAATTCAGCCTCTTCGAGGGGGCAACCTCCTTTACATTACAAAAATGAATGATTCTTGGATGATTCAAATGAAAAAACCTCCTTTCTATATATAGGAGTCTAAGGAGTCTCAATATAACCTAGCCGACTGAACAATAATAATATAAAGGCACAAAAATAACAATAGAGGGATTCTATGGGGCACAGTAATAACAATATGGGGACAACAGGGGCACAACAATATTAATAAGGGATATAACTACAATAGTAATGGGGTAATCACTAGTATTATAGGGACCTAACATGCCCCTCTCCTTCAAAAAAGTGTTGTCCTCAACGCTTGAGTAGTTCTGGATGCTTCTGATAAAATTCTCATCCTCCCATGTGGAATCTTTAGCGGATAAGTTCTTCCACTTGATGAGATACTCCGAAATTGATCAATTTCATAGCTATCAAGTTCTTGTTTCTGTGACTGCTTATGGTTCCAATATAATGTTTCCTTCCTTGTCAAGTTCTGGCAATACTGTTTGAACTGGGAGCTTGTCGCCTATAACCTTCTTTAAACATGAAACATGGAAAACTGGTTGCACTCGTGAAGCTACAGGAAGCTCCAATTTGTATGCCATAGTACCAATATTTTGCAACACCTTGTACGAACCATAATACTTTGGTGATAATTTATTATCCTTCTTAGCTTGCTTGAGGGACATTTGTTTATATGGTTGTAGCCGTAGGAATACCCAATCACATACATCAAAACTTCTTTCGCTACAATGTTGATCTGCATGTTGTTTCATTCTATTATGCGCCAACACGAGGTTGTCCTTTAAGAGTTGGAGGACTTGTTGTTGATGCTCGATGTGATGTTCCACTGCTTGAACCTTAGAATTTTCTCAAGTAAATATGATGAGATGGATGGTGGCTGATATCCATAAAGTGCCATAAATGGGGTCATTTTTGTTGTTGTATGGAAGGAAGTGTTATACCACCATTCAGCCAGAGGAAACCATTTGACCCATTGTGTTTGTTTATCAGATACAAAGCAACAAAGATATCCTTCCAAACATTTGTTTACTATCTCAGTTTTCCCATCAGATTGAGGATAATAAGATGAGTTATGAGCTAACTGAGTACCGAGACAGGAAAATAATTCTGACCAAAAATTTCCAGTGAAAATGGGATCTCTGTCACTTACAATAATCTTTGGGTTTCCATGTAGCTTTTGAATTGTTTCCATAAATGTAGTAGAAACTGTACTAGCTTTAAATGGATGTGATAATGCACAAAAGTGTGCATACTTGGTAAGTCTGTCAACTACCACCATGATGACACTCTTTCCCTTAGACTTGGGTAAACCTATGATAAAATCCATTGAAACCTCCTCCCAAAGTTGGCTTGGAATGGATAAAGGTTGTAATAGACCCGGAGTATTAATTATTTCAACTTTATTTTGTTGGAAAACCAAACATTCTGCCACAAACTTTTGAATATTCGATTTAAGGCCATCCCAAAAAAAATTATTTCTTAACCCTATGGTAAGTTTTAAAAAATCCCGAGTGCCCACCTACGGGAGAAGTGTGCAATTCCATAAGAATCTTTTGTTTGAGTTGGGAATTCTTACAGAGGTATAAGCGATCTTTGTACCATAACGAATCACTTTTCCAACTAAATGTATCAGATGTACTGGAATCTTCTTGTAACTTTTGAATAAGCGTCCAGACTTCTTCATCATTCTTCCATTCCTCCCTTGCTTCGTTTATCCAATCTCGTTAGATAATAGAAATGGCGCACAACAATGCTTCCACATCCTCATCCTTTCTTAAGAGTGCATCTGCCACCACATTTTGCTTTCCTTTTTTGTAGATGATTTCAAAGTCATAACCCAACATCTTTGTGACCCACTTTTGTTGCTCTTTAGAGGATAATATTTGTTCTAAAAAGTCTTTAAGGCTATCATGATCGGTTTTTACCTTGAAGTGTCTTCCCATTAGGTAGGGTCGCCATTTCTTAATTGCATGTAGTATTGCCAACATTTCCTTTCATAAATAGCTTTGTGTAAAAACTTTCCCTTGATTGGACGACTTTCAAAAGCAATGGGTCTTTCATCTTGCATTAAAACAACACCAATTCCATTTCCTGAAGCATCACATTCCACAATAAAGGTTTTTGTGAAGTCCAGTGTAGCTAAGACCGGTGCTTGGCACATTGCCTCTTTAAGACGTTCGAAGGCCTTCGTTGCTTCTGGAGTCCATGAAAGTGCATCTTTATTCAATAATGTGGTTAGAGGTGCTATTATTCTGCCATAATTCTTAACAAACTTGTGATAATACCCTGTCAACACAAGAAATCCTCGCAGATGCTTTATGGATGTGGGGATTTTCCATTCCTTAATGGCTTTAATTTTACTAGGGTCTACCTTAACTCCTTCATGAGATACAATATGACCCAGATATTCCACCTCCTGTACTCCAAAGAAAAATTTGGATTTTTTTGCATATGACTGTTTCTCCTCCAATAGTTGTAGCACCCTTTCAACATGTTCAACATGATCCTTCCAAGACTTGCTGTAGATTAGTATATCATCAAAAAATACTAACACAAATTTTCTAAGGAAGGGTTTGAAAATGGAATTCATCAAACCTTGAAATGTAGAAGGTGCATTGGTAAGGCCAAAAGGCATGACCAAAAATTCATAATGACCCTCATGAGTTCTAAATGTTGTTTTCGGAATGTCTTCAGCCTTCATTCTGATTTGTTGATATCCTAAACGAAGATCCAACTTGGTGTAGTAAATTGATCCATGCAATTCATCCAGTAATTCATCAATGACGGGAATGGGAAACTTATCTTTAATAGTGAGCTTGTTGAGCTCCCTATAATCTGGACACATACGCCATGATCCATCCTTGTTGTGCACCAATACTACTAGAGCAGAGAAAGAACTTTGACTAGGTTGAATTATCCCAGCATCTAGAATTTCTGCAATAATACGTTCAATTTCACTCTTTTGGGCATAGGGATATTTGTACAGCCTAATGTTTGGAGGAACACTTCTTGGAATCAGATGAATAGCATGATCATGATCACGAATAGGTGGGAGACCTTTGGGAGTCTCAAATACCTTGGAATGATTGTCCAAGACTTTTTGGAGATCTTGAGAAATAGATGATTTCGATGTGGAAACATCTAGAGAACATAATTGTGCAATTACACCTCTTTGTTCCTTTTTTAGAAGCTTTGTCATACCGTTAGAGATGATTATCTTTCCTGGTTTCCTTGCAATACCCCTTAATTCAACTTCCTTTCCTTCCACAGAAAATTTCATGAAAAGTTCTTGAAAATTAAAAGCTATTGCACCCAAGGATTGTAGCCATTGGACTCCTAGTACAACATCAGCACCTCCCATTGGAATGGAAAGCATTGGGCTAGTCAATACATATTCTCCCATGGGTAGCTTGATATTATGGCACTTTCTAGAGCAATTTATTGTTCCTCCATTTGCAACCATCACTTGACACTCTGGTGCTGGATATAGGAAGCAATTCAATTCTTTTGCTACCTTACAATGAATAAAATTGTGGGTACTTCCTGAATGTTGGAAAAAGTGCATGCCTAGGTGTATTCTGCTGATTAGGATTATGTATGTGGCCACTGACTCTACTAAATGGGATTTTATGTGTATCCACTGACGCTACCCCTCCCCACCACTGACTTTGTTGATGGGGACTACATGTGTTCCTATTGACGCTACTTCTCCCCCCGAACATAAATGAGTTGCGGTAAGAGAAAACTGTGCCGCAACCTTATTAGTCTCTGCCACCCATATTTTTTATTTTTATTTTATTTATTTATTATATTTTATTTAATTTTTTTTAAATTTATTTATTTGTTTATTTGTTTATTTACTTATTTATTTATTATTATTGTTATTATTATTATTATTATTTTTTTTTTTAACTATGAATGGACCTAGCCAGTGCATCTTCAATTTCCATGGGAACTTCTGGAACTTGCTGTCATAAAGGAGAACTTGTTCCCCTACTCCAAACGACTTCCTCTTGATATGCATATCGTGCCAAGATTTCTGCCTTCGCTGCTCTACTGATTGATGGAATTATGCTAAAAACTGAGTTTTGTCAAGTTCCATCAGCTGGTTTAATCACTCTCTTAAGGCATTATTGTTTATCATTCCCGTTGCCTTTGAGATGAACATGCTGGGTAGTATAGATTCTGTTGGTACTACCGCTTCCCTTCCATATACAAGTTGAAATAGAGTTTGCTTATGGAGTCTTTTTATTGTCGTCCTATACGCCCATAGGGACGCAGGTATTCTTTCATCCCAGTTGTCCCTATTGGTAGATACGACTTTTGTGGGTCCCTTCTCTAGTATCTTATTAAACGCTTCTACTACACCATTGGCTTGTGGGTGGTACAAGCTGCTCTTGTTGTGTTGAACCATGAATATCTTTAGCAGAGACTCAATGGTCTTGTTAAGGAAATGTGTGCCTTGGTCGCTTGTGAGGCTCCTCAGGCATCCGAACCATGAAATGATGTTCTCAAATATGAACCTTGCTATTGTTTCTGCTGTGCAGTTTTTTACGGGTGCCGCCTCTGCCCACCTTGTGAGGTATTTTGTTGTTGTTATGATGTACCTCACTCGTTAATGTCTCGCTGGTGGAGAAATGGGTCCAATGAATTCTATCGCCCACTTATCAAAGATCTGCATTGTGTGGACTAGATGTAGAGACATCTCATCACGTCTCGACGACTTTCCAACCCTTTGATAGATGTCGCATGTCCTGGAAAATTCTTTAGAATCCTTATGGATAGTTGGCCACCACAATCCTGCGTGGAGTATCTTTCTTACTGTGGCCTTCCCTCCTACATGACCTCCTACGACCCCTGCATGGCACTCCCATAAGACATCATTCCTTTCATGCTGAAGGACACAACACCTCAGTATTTGATCTAAGCCCATTTTATAAAGGTGTCCTGCAATCAACTGGTAATCTATTGCCCTAACTACTAAGGGTCATCTCTACGCTACTGTATATTTTTCTAGGCAGTGACCAGTTGTCAAGAATGAGGCGATTTGTTCCAGGTGGTCCGGAATTTCCTCTACTCTGAATAAATTAGCATCGATCAACCGATCATCTATTTCTCCTTCATTTTCCCCTGTTTCTATCCGCGACAAGTGGTCTGGTCCCACATTGAGTCTGTCGGGATTTACCACTACTTCAAACGTGAATTCTTGGAACAACAACAACCATCAGCATATTCTCTCCTATAACACTGGCTTGTTTACTAAATACTTGAGCACAGAATGGTTTATGAAAAATTTGAATGGCGCGCCCAGTAAGTAGTGTCTGAACTTTCAGAGAGAGTAAACCATTTCCAGGGCTTCCCTTTCGGTTGTTGTGTACTTCCTTTCTGCAGTAGACAACTTCCTGCTAGCATAATACACTGGATGGTCCATGTTTTTCTCCCCTGGATGTGCTAAGACTGCTCCAAGTGCTATTCCTGATGCATCGATGTGCACGTGGAAGATTTTGTTCCAATCAGGATACACCAATATAGGGGCGATTACTAGTCTCTCTTTCAAGTTATTCAGGACTGCTTGGCATTCCGCAGTCCAAATGAACTCTTATGTTTTCTTCAGTAATTTCTCCATTAGAGCCATGATGGATGTGTAATTTTTGATAAATCACCTATAGTACCCTGTATGCCCAAGAGTTTCTCTTAGTTGTTTGACGTTGTGTGGTGGTTCCATGTCGATAATTATTGCAACCTTTGCAGGGTCTACACATACTCCATCCTTACAGATGATATAACCCAACAAATTTCCAAAGGGGACTACGAAGATACATTTCTTGAGGTTTAAGGAGATCTTCAATTGTCTGCATATTTCGAACATTATTCTCAATAGGCTGGTGTGTTTTTTCAACAGATTGTATACTATCCAGTCATCCATGTAAACTTCTAGGAACTTGTGAATGTAATCTCTAACTGCAGCTATGATGATTCTTGAGAAGACTGCTGGTGCATTTTTCAGTCCAAATGGCATGACATTGTAGACATATGACCCCCACTCCGTAGTGAATGTTTTTTTCCTCTTATCTTCTTCAGCTTTGACTTGATGGTAACCCGAGAAACCATCTGTGAACGAATATGCTTTGTTCCCCGCAACATTGTCTAGGACCTCATCGCTAAAGGGCATGGGAAATGGGTCATGCACACATGCGTTAATCAGGCTCCTATAGTCGACACATACTCTGATTTTAGTTGCGTCCTTGTTCGAAATAACTATTGGACTTATCCATTTAGCTTCATCCACTAGGAGGATGATCCTTGCCTCCAAAATTTTGTCAGTTTCCCTCTTAACTCTCTCTTTCACTGTTGGGTTTAATTTGTATGGTCTATGTTCTACCAGTCAAGCATCTGGTCTCAAGACAATTTTCATCTCCCCAAGGTTTCCTTTTATTCCCTTCAGTTCTGCCACTGAAGGAAAGAATAGGTCTTGATATTCGTGCAATAGGTTGAAAATTTCCTTGGTGGTTTGTTCGTCCCAGTAGTCTCCCACCGATGCTATGTTAGGCTTATCCTCTAACCCAATGTTCTGCTTCCTCAAATTCATTGGTAGAAGGTGAGCACCTTTCGTTAGGGGGATCTCTTGTATATCCCTCTCCCCTTCTGTTTCCCCAAAGGCCACTTGTCTCAGTCCCTCCATCCCGTCATCATCATGTAGTCCTGCGTCTACCGTATTGCACATTGCATATCTTGGCGACTCTATCTCATACAAATACTGTAGAAAACTTTCATCGGGCCCTCCTTCAACCAACAACTCTGATGTGAAAAAAAATCCCTTTATTGCTTGGAGTGGCCCTGTCATTTGCATCTTTTCCCCTATGAATGAGAAGTTGCTAACAAACTGTGCCTCCACGGTATCCCAATCTGCTATCTATCGACAGAGCTTCTCTTGGACATACCACGCTCGGGGAACAGGTCCAAGGGTATGTATAAATGCATGTACCCATCGATCCCTTGGAATTCCTCTACTTTTCCAATTGACCATGCAATCCTTGATGTGCTCCTCTGGACTTGAATCCCCCTTGTATTTTCCCTTATCCTATGGTTGATCTTCATCCCGGGCAAACCTTTCCTTCATGGTTTGTTTGACACTCGGACATTCTTTTAGTGTATTGTAATGCGTTCTCCACCATCTTACCGGAGTTGCCATGAGGTCGATACTTAGATAGGAGATCCTTTGATCCTCTGTTACTTCCCGGTCTACTCTGTCTAAGAAGGAGTCCACGGGCTTAAGGCCATGGTACCTCGGGTAGTCAGCTATCTCCATTTCTCCCCAGTTTTCTCGGCTTGTGATCACACACCGTCTAGTGGTCAATTTGTATCCCCCTTGCTGCCATGCATCCCATGCAAATTATGTGTTGGATTTTGAGCTTTGGATGCTTTGCTAGTTTACTGATCCTCCGGCCATGGGGTTGATGTAGTCCTCCCCCTTCCCTGTTGTGAGCGCATATAGTTGGTCTAACCCTCTTGGCCCATCCCTGTCATCTGTTGGTTTTGTGAATCTAGGCCTTTGGTAGGGGTCTAATGGTTGGATCACCCTTAACCCATCTGCTTTGAAAATCATCAGTTCTTTCTTTAGGTCTATGACTACGTAGTTCTCGTATGCCTAATCAATCCCCAGGAGTGCTGGGTATGGGTCCTTATCCCCCATGATGTCAATCAGCTCAAATTTCGTGGGCGTCTTCACCCCCGCCACATCAACCTCTACATTCTCCAATATCCTAATTGGCAGTATGCAGTACTGATTTGCCATTCTTAGTTGAATTAGTGATTATTTTAATTGAGGCTTCCCTATTGCCTCCCAAGTTTTCCTAAGTAGGATATTTATATCTGACCCCAAGTCTAACATGGTGTCTCTTATCTGGAATCCTGCCACTTGCACATTGATTCAGAACTCCTTGTCGCTTCTTCTCTTATTCCGTTTCACTCTTCTTGAAGCTTTCTCTGGTAACCATACACTTGGTCGATCCACTTCCTCTTCCTCCAAGGATACCACAACCTTTAGACTTTTTCTCAATTCCTTCAGCATGTCTTCATCCTCAACAATTTTCAAGAATATTTTAAACCATTCTCCAATCGTCTGGGTGTGATCAAGCATGTGGTTCTGCGGTCTTCTAGTATCCTTCTCTGCGTTCATCCCTTCGAATAGCTTAGCCGCCTCCTGATAGTATTGCTTTTGGTGTTCAGGCTGATACCCATTTTATGGATACATCGCTTTAAGGATTAAGGGGGGTTCCTCTGTGTAGCGGTCCTCCCCTATCTTCTTCCCTCCTCTGGTGGCTATGTTAATATTGGTTGCGGGGAAGCCGTCATCGGTCTGTGGTTCAACTTTCACCAAGTTGGCCCCTCTTTGTCTGGTCCTTTCTTCCCACTTTGAAATGAGCTCTGGACAGCCCTCTGTTGCGTGGGTATTAATTCGACATTGCGAGCACCAAGGTCTCCTCGGCAGTGGATATTCTCAAGGAACATGCCCTTCCTGATCACAGTTGTAACACCTCACAAGCCCTCTTCCTCCTATTCTTCCCCCTCGTCCATTTCCTCCTCGTCCCCCCCTGGTTTGATTCATTGACACTGAACGTGGACCTATCCATCCTTTCTGCTATGGCATCCAGCGCTCAACATTGATTAGTGTGATGCGTCTTTGATGCACAAAAATCACAGTAAGTATTATTGGGGACGTTAGAGTACTTTTGAAAAATGGGGTACATCCATGGCCGGTGTCCATATGCCCTACAAACTTCACAAAAGTCTTGGGTATTCCTCCCTGGGAGGGCTCCTTGCGATCCCACCACTGCAACTCCCGTAGTTGGTTGGGTTCCTGACGACCCTGTAACCCCACCTGCATGATTAATCCCTCGCAACCTCGGGCATTCTATCGAGATGTGCCCCTCCACAATGCACTGGGTGCACCAAACATTGGGTCTGGTTGGACGCACTGGCTGAAGATCTTTTAATTTCTCCATTAAGGTCATGATCTGGTTCTGCAGGCCTAAAATCGATGGGTCTTGCAGGCTCGCGCCTCCCCTGTACTCATGCAGGTATCCCACCATAGCTTTTATGCATGATGCTTGTTCCAACACATCCTAGAGGGTTCTTATCTTTTGTTGTGTTACTGGCATTCTGGTCAAAGGCAATAGTGCCTTAATGAACCAGTCCCGCTAGTGGTTTGGGTCCAGAGTGTAACTCAACTTGGAAATCGCATCCTTAAACCTTTACATAAGCTCCCAAGCCATCTCTCCTTCCCTCTACTTAATCTCCCAAAGTTTCGATAGCCCTTGCTGATCCGTCTATGTTACCTTGAACTCCTGCACAAATCCTCTCTTGATGTCATCTACTGTGGGGTTCTGATTCTGCTCCGCCTACTTTATAAACCAGCATAGATCCCTTTCTCTTAGCGTGGTTTGGAATTCTACCACCCTTACATTGTCTGGAGTCTGACAGGACCTCCAAATAGCTTTGCAGAGATACTGGTGCTGCTTTACATCCTCGTTTCCTCTTCCCACAAATGCGGGGTATCTGGTAAAAGATCTCGCCATATTTATCTGGGTAGGCGCTATCAACACGAACCCCTTTCTCCCCAGTTATTGGGATCCCTTTGATCCTATGTTACAAATATTAATGGTTCTTGTGCCGCTCCCAATGTTGAACCGGACTCGGTATTTATCCCGCATGCTATATACCCGCGCTGCCTTAGCTAAGCTAATAATAAATTCCTCTAGATTGTGATAAAGTGCTAGGGGAAGATCAGGGGAAACACTACCTACGTCTCGGGGGTATTGCTGCTAACTCTTAATGGATGCTTCCTCTTCACTGAATAACCTCCTCATCACCTCACCTGTATCCTCCTTGCTTCCTTCTTCGTGCCCATGTGGCCTCTTCTCTTGTGATACGTCTCTCGCAACCTGCACTTGCGATACAGATTCTGCAACCTGTAGGGAAGGTATGTCCCCATTTCCCCGACTTTTCCATCTTCCTTCTCTGCTCTCGCTTTGCCCATTACCATCTTCTCCTTCCTCTTCGACTTGGTGTTTTCCCCTCACCGCTCCTACTTGGTGGGGCCCCATCCTTTTCTTCCCTAGAGTCTGAATCACCCTCGCTTGCTACTTATCCGCTAGCAGTGCCCTTCTCTATGCCCTAACATATCTTGCTTTCTTCAGTTCTTCAACATCCATCCCTTCAGCATCATCTCTATCCCTCAACCGGTAGCATTCCCCCCTTTACATCTCCCCCCGGTACCGGGGATTTATGCTGCCATTCCCACAACAGGAGAAGACAATAGTCCTTCTTCCACCATAAACATCTTGATCCATGTCAGGACTTCCCTCATCAACTCACCTCTCAGTCCCGAGACGAATACAACTTCTGCTTTTGAAAAAGGCTGATAACTCTCCGCAGAAAACTCAACTACGTATCCCTCCACCGTAGTCCTTACCCAAAATTCGACTGCTTTGGTCAGATCATTATCCAACTGTTGCAACAAGGCGACATCTGACAGGGTCTAGCTTCGGCAAGCTATCACCAATCCACTTGGTTGAGTCTATCTCTTTAGCCTTCTTAACCAATTGTACAGATCCTCTGGGAACTTACACGAAAAAATTTCATACTGATCATTAGAGCCGTCAGCATATAGAATTTCCTCGCTTACCTTGCTGATCATTTGACTTCTACGGGTAGCCTGATTCTCTACAAACTGATCTACTATATGGTTCCACCAATCCCTTATCTCTCTTTTAAATATCCTTGACACCATAGTCTGAACCTGTTATCGTACCTTCAGGTCCTGACAACGGAACCATTTGTTGGCTTGTGAGAGTCATCAGGGGGGAGACCCTGGGTTCGGGCACAGGAGGCCGACAATGGTCCACTGTAGTCTAGGAAAACGCCGGCATTTTCACCTTACCCCAAAGGGCCAAGGAGTCTCACTCGAGGCGCGCCACAACCAAAAGAGAGAAGGGTTCAGCATGGAGTCGTGAAAGTCTTAACTGAGTTGCATTCAATCAAATACATGAATGCATTATATAAAACACAGAGATAACAACATACTCATGATGTCACACGAACTATTGATTACATGCAATTGTTAAGTCATTAAAAAAAAGTTTAAATATCCCTCATACACAGGGCCCAAATACATAATAAACCACAACTGATCTTAGCATATCTTTATATTAATCATGACAATTAACCATTACAACATCACTCGGCTTCCACAGTAAACAACTACATAAAATACCCGGGTCAGTTCTGCGGGTATTGTGCAACTTCACGAACCATGTCCTCTCAGCTCCTGTGATCTTCCCTTCCATCGGCCACAACAAGAATCCTTTTCACCTTCCCTTAACCTTGCCCAATTTAACCCCGCTCCTTTCCTAGTCTTCTCTTTTTATATCCCTTCTCTGTTACTTGGACTACCAGTTCTTCCCCTTGCCTGCTTCTGCACCTTCCTGCCCCCTTGGTTGCCTTTGTCTCCCGCTGCTACCTTGCCGCAACTCTTGCACAACTTCTTGTTCCGCCAACCAGCCGTTGCTGCCACCTGTTTCCCTCTCGTCCCTTGGACAGTCAGAATTGGTCAAAACATTTTCAAAATGTAAACAAAGGCCCCAACAAAATTTTATTCACAATGCAGATAACAGACAATGGAGAAATATAAATCACATTTGTATTACACAACATGTCTGGGCCTTGGATTGCCTTTTTCAGGCTGAGAAAATACAAATTTATTGGGGGTGAAGGAGGATCTAGAATCCTACATGTGATTCAAATGAAGATCTAGAAATTAATGGCGGTGTGGTAGGTTCTGCACAGGTGTGGCGGTGATGGCTGAAGATGACGGAGTGCCAGGGAGTCGGCGCCCGACAATAGAACAATGTGCGTCGATTTGGGTTCAAAGGGATCACTAAAGTTCATCATCTCTTCTAAATGAATTCCAAAGATTTTGCGGTATTCCCCACCATATGTGTTAGAATAATCCCAACGTTGTCTATCTCTGTTCATGTGATGTCTATGCCTATTCATGTGACGACGAATTCAGTATTAGTAAGCAGCAAGTGGTGGTAGTCGACAGGTGTAGTTGAAGAAATAATGACAGTTGTTGTAGTTTCTACGATAGCCATGATGTATAAATTTTCATGTTTGTGAATGAAATGATCAAGCTCTCAGTGGAGAGTCTTCCTAGTTCTATCAACTGGTATTAGAGCCATGGAAGAGGCATGGAGGAACTGCCTTGAGATGTAGCAAGCAAAGGCTATGTTGAGATCTAGTCATGGGTTTCATTGCTCTGCGTAGAGTGGAAAATCAAAGAGTGCGTGGGCTGACCCTGTAATTGACCAGGTCACAATCCACGTCATAATATATTGTGAGCATTGTTTATTTACTGGCGAAAGAGAAGGGACAAAGAGTGTTTCGGTGGCTAAGTCAGAGATTGGTCGAAAAATAGAATCACCTGGAAAAAATCGTGGAGTGAGAACTGAGTCAGAGATATGTTTCTCATGGCAGGAGTGTTAGTCCAGTGCACTGATCCGAGAGGAGTCGTACTGTAGAGCCTCTGTCATATAATTGGAGACCTGTTGAAAGCTGCGGAGTAGTGTGCTGCGAATTTGTTGAAGGCGAAGCCGCTAAAGACCATTAGTACGGGAACATAGAGAAGTTCGCTGCATATCAGAGTGGATTCGATACCCGGATCAAGAAAAGGAGACAGAGACGCTTTTGCGCAGGCTGGTGGAGAACGACACGAAACCCTACCACGCTGTAACGATGACCAAAATTGTGGGGCTCTGGCTTGGGATTGACTGACAATTGGAGCTTAAGGCAAGAATCATGCACAGGTTTTCTTTTACAGTTTATGACGAGAAAAGAGAGTTGCATTGCTTGGGCAGGGACTACTTTGAGATGGATCTTTGCTGGCCATCGTGGACGTCACAACTGCCTATGATGGACTTGGGAAATGATTCATATTTCTTAAGTCTGCATGTCGATCCTCCCTTTGCTGTGGGACTGTATAGTCTGAAAATCATTTTGTTGTTTGGGAACTATAATGAACTACGTCGAAGATGTGACAGTTGGATGCGCAGGGAAGAGATGTTGATCGTTATGTAGAGATCGTTGTTGATCTGAGCATGAAGTGGGCGTGGAGGAGCCGAGGAGCAATGTTCGAGTAATCTTTGGAGCGATGGTTAAACCAGGTGTCGCGTGGAGGAGCTATCCTAACCCACACTTGGAGGACGCCGAGTCAGAAGATTGAACCTATTAGAAGTCGAGCGTTGCGTGGAGGTTATTATGGTGTTGTCAATTGAAGAAGCCACTGTAGACCGATGTGCTGTCAAGTGAAGAACACTACAAGAGAAGATCGATGTTGGAGTCTTGCCTGACAAGAGGAGGTGTAAACCCGAGCCAGCTTGAAGCAAAGTGAAGAGTTGTGTTGCTGTCCTGTTGTGCATAGAGCAGCATGAGGGAGTTGGCAGTGAGCGTTTGATTCTATACCTAGGGTTACAGTTCATGGCTGCATAATGCAGAGGCTTGAATATTGTCCACCATGTTAAAAGAAGTTGTACAATGAAGAGCTTGTGCAGATCAACTGACATGTGGAGATTGTCATCCTGTTGATTTTGCTTTCGAGATAGAGCTCAGGTGAGCTGTTGAGAGGCCGCCTTGTGGAGTTGTGTGCGATCTAGTGTTCTCCGGAAGAGGGAATAAGGGTGAGCCTATGAGTGTTTAAGCTTGATGGTGTGCAGAGCTGTGGGATCTGTGGTGTGAAGAGCTAGAGGAGGGCTCAAAAGTTGTGAAGGGCAAGTGGAGTCTGCCCTATTGTCAATGATGTTGGAAAGCGTTGTTTCTAGTGGTGTCCACTAAAGAGGGTTGTGTTGCCTGTGATGATTGTATGGCACAGAGAGTGATTCAGTGGAGTAGGAGTGTCTGCTGATGAAGATTGTGTCAACTGTGATGCCTGTGTGGCGTAGATCGCAAAGAGTATCCAGTGGAATTGTTGGCAGATAGGAGTGTCTGCAACACCGTGTCCGCTGAAGAGAGTTGTGTTGTGTGAAATAAACAGAAAAATATGAAAGCCCCCTTATCAATTTTCTTTTGTACTGTTGTAAGGCCTAGCTGAGACTAAGACCAGTAGGCACTTTAAAATTTAGGTCGTTGTGATTAAGGGGAGGTTTGTTAGAATAATCCCGACTACCTGTTCATGTGACGTCTATGCCTGTTCATGTGATGGCGAATGTAGTCAGCAGGTTAGTTAAAGAAATAATGATAATTGATACAATTTCTATGACAAGCAAGATGTATAAATTTTCATATTTGTAAATGAAATGATCAAGCTCTCATTAGAAAGTCTTCCTAGTTCTATTAATATGCTGATCATTAATTAATATGTTAAAAAATTATGTAATGAAGATATCTAGATTGGTTTGTATTATATCTTGAAATTCAAATTGAGTTTTGCTACACAAATTGACCTTTAATTCTCAGTGTGTTCCATAGATTAGTATTGCAATCACAATGTATACCGAATGTAATACTGAATGTATATCAAAATCCCATGGTATGTGGAATGTATATTAATATTTTAACGGAGATTTCTTGATGGTGGAAAGAGTATAAGAATTTTGAGATTTTCCTTTTGTTTACACATATTCCAGATTTTCTTTAATTACTATAGTTTACGTATAATTTCTTTGTTATCTACTTAAGAAATGTTATCTAATTTTTGTTTGAATATTTTTTTGATTTCGTGTTTAATTGGGTATATTTTCATTTTATATTGTGTAATTTTTGGTTTAGTATTTATTGTTTTGCATTTTGATGATTGATTATCGTATGTTGATCAAGAAAATTGAGAAAAATTAGAAGTGTTTAATTACAAACAAATTCAAAATTAAGAGTGCAAACAAATTCCAAATTAAAAGTGCAATAATTTATGTTATCTTGTTAAGTGAAACATGGATCGTTCTTATTGAAGCAATTGCTATGGTGCGAGTCATAAGGTATTTTTAAAAAATTGAACAAATGGAAGAGGGCAGATGGCCTAAGGTTGTCTTTAATGACATATTGTGCCAAAGAAAGAAGACTTGGATGCATCAAAATAACAAATGGTTTAGTAAATGGGGTATTTGTTCAAGGTTGTCTTTAATGACATATTGTGCCAAAGAAAGAAGACTTGGATGCATCAAAATAACAAATGGTTTAGTAAATGGGGTATTTGTTTGAACATGCGTCCCATAAACAGTAAAGAGATAAAAGTTTTTGTTATTGATAAGTTCCACAAGCGTATTTGGGATAAGGACCTAGAGAGAAAAAAAATACTATATAAAAGTGTTTAATCCCTCTCATAATCATCAACAAAAAGCATACATAGAGACCGATATTTTTTGGAAAGCCAAAATTCTTATTCCTCACTTAATGACTAATTCTCATTAACAACGTTGTGAAACTGGGCGCTGGAAGATGCCCAAAGAAGTGTGGGAGGAAAGAGTATGTGTTTTTTGTTTTTTCGGAAAAGTGGAAACATAAAAGAACTTCATTTTAGAATGTGAGGCCTTCAAAGACAACAGGGAAAGTTATGCAGATATTCTCGTAGGTAGCTCTTAGGATACTATGAGAAAAGAAGTGTGGGAGGAAAGAGTATGGTTTTTTGTTTTTTCTGGAAGAGTGGAAACATAAAAGCACTTCATTTTAGAATGTGAGGCCTTCATAGACATCAGGGAAAGTTTTGCAGATATTTTTGTAGCTAGCTCTTAGGATAATCTGCCAAAAGAAGTGTGGGAGGAAAGAGTATGTATTTTTTGTTTTTCCGCAAAAGTGGAAACATAAAAGCACTTCATTTTAGAATGTGAGGCCTTCAAAGACAACATGGAAAGTTATGCAGATATTGTAGCTAGCTCTTAGGATAATCTATTTAGCTAAGGGTTTGTGGAGAAAGTGAGAATGTTTATTGTGAGGCTTCACAGGAAAATAATTGAATACATCAACCAGATAAAAAAACTCACAAACATTAATATATATATAGATAAATGAAAAATAATTTTCACACTGAATATACAAAATGTACATAACTGTGGCAGAATGCCATTTTAGGAACATATTTGAAATCTATTATCCGCGACAATGACTTACTTTAGACCTTGATTACAGGGTGGAAAAATAATAATCGCAAATGTTCACTCGGGTGCATTGGTCAAGGTTTTGTCGCCAGGTTTGTGTGCCTCTATTCCTAGGATTAATCCACACATTAATGAATCAATCCATTTTTAAGCAATTACAGCTACATCCAGGCCCGTATTGGTTTTCCCAGGTGATATTTGGAAATTCTGTTGATGTTCTAAACATCATTAACCTTGCTGCTGGAAACTGTACTAATTGTGGAAACTCTGTATTAATTATAAGACGTATTGGTAATGTGGCAGAGCAATTGTGAAAATATTTTTATCTATTAATTATAAGACGTACTGGTAGTGTGGCAGAGCAATTGTGAAAATATTTTCGGGTAAAAGGGATCGATGAAGATCATGTAGGTGAATTCCAAAGAGAGATGTATAGCAATGCCTACGGTAATCACCACTCTATTTTGTTAATCATCAATTAATATGCTCAAGATTCTTCAATGAAGAGGATGAAGAGATTCGGTATGGTTTGTATTATATCTTGAAATTTAAATTTAAATTCACTTGTACTACACATTGGAACTTAATTCAATTGAAAAAACAACATCTTTCTATTAATTAAAACAAAAGATGTTACAAATTTTACAGTTATAACTCGATTAACCTGTTACTGTAGAGAGCAAATTTCAAAATTAACTGAATTGGTCAGTTACTGAATTGAGCGGGTTACAAGAATTCCACATAGAAGGGTTATCAAAAACAGATAAGATAACAAAGTAAAACTAAAGGCTTTCAGAATTAGAAATTAAAGACTAAAGTGCAATTTTACACCACACAAATAATTTTTCAACGTTTTATTGATCATAAGATTTACAAATATAGAAGATATAATACACAGATTGATTGATATTTCTGAGTCATGATTCCAACTCACAACATAGGAATCAGTAAACTCACAATAGCAATTACATATGACCTAAAAACATTACTTTACTTCCAACGTTCAATCGAACCCAAAAAAATATAACAAACACCAAAACAAAAATCGCAAACAGAAAAACAGTGGGCTTTATATCACCCATGCTCTCAAATTCTCAATGACTTGCTTACATTGGAGCCTTTAATTCACAGCGTGTAACCGCAATGCATGCTGAATGTATATTAATATTCTGAAGTGGAGTTTCCTGGATGAAGTGAAACTCCATAAATCTAACATGGCACGTAAAAGCCCAGGGCCCGATGGCCTCCCGATAGAGTTCTTCACACATTTTTATGATCTGTTCAAACGCGACCTTCTCAACATGGTGGATGCCTCTCGTCACTCTGGTAGCATCAATAGTGCTCTCTCGGCCACCTTTATTGCTTTGATTCCCAAAAAAGAAAAATCTACATCCTTTGGGGATTACAGGCCGATATCCTTGTGCAACTCGCTCTACAAGATTATCTCCAAGCTTATTGCAGAAAGAATGAAAAAAACTCTCAGCTCCTTTATAACAAAGCAACAACACGCTTTCCTAAAGGATAGACTTATCCTCGACGCTGTTGCCATGGCTCAGGAGTGCCTTTTTTCTATCTGCACCAAGAACATTGATGCTGCGGCCCTCAAGATCGACCTGAAAAAGGCCTTCGATTGCGTAGACTGGAGCTTCCTCAGGGTCCTCCTTGCTAAAATCGGGTTAAGACCATTGGCCATCAGCTGGATTATGGCCTGCGTCGAAACTGTCCACTACTCAGTAATCATTAATGGTATTCCAACATCTTTCTTCCAGGCTGAGAGAGGGCTCCGCCAGGGATGCCCTCTCTCCCCTCTCCTATTTATTTTGGTTATGAATTCTCTCAGCACCCATATCAATCATGCTGTCGCTCAAGGTAGATGTAAACCGGTCAAGATATGTAAGGATATCTCTCTTTCCCACAACTTCTTCGTTGATGACATTCTAATTTTTGCTATGCTCTGTAAATCCACTTGGGTTTGTCTCTACGTGCTCTTCCAGAAGTTCCAATCTGCCACAGGTCTAATGATCAACAAAGGGAAAACAGTGCTATATCATAACGAATCAAACCCTGGTTCTGCACAATGGATTGCGGATCGGTTCGGCATTACCCTTGCCCCTCTAAAAGATGGTTTCTCATATTTGGGCTTCCGCCTCAAAGTTAAGGGTAACCGATGCCTGGATTGGCTCTGGCTCATTGAGCGCTTCTATAACAAGATTTCCAAATGGGAACTGCGTCTTTTGTCCCTAGCTGGCAGATTCATTTTGATTCAGTCGGTGCTCTCCCAACTTGCGGTTTATTGGGGTCATCTCTTCATTCTACCTGCCTCCGTCACCAAAAAAATGCAGTCCATTGCTGCAAATTTCCTTTGGGGCGGGCGATCCTACCAAACAAAATTTCATCTTGCGAGGATGGATCTTATCTCTAAATCGAAGAAGCTTGGGGGATGGGGCCTCTTAAACATGCGGCTCTTTGGGAGAGCGCTCATCTGCAAATCACTTCACAGGGGTATTTTTGGGAACAGCCCATGGAGCGCCCTCATCAAGCAAAGGTACCAAAAGGGCAGGAACATGGATTTCTGGTTCAGAAGGTCTTCTCTTGGCATCAAGCATGGCTCCCCCATTTGGTGCAGTTTCAAAAAGATCCAATCTTTTTTCTTGAAGAATCTAAAATGGACTTTGTTCTCGGGCTCATCTGTTCTCATTGGTATTGACCCTACCTTATACAACCTTGAATCAATGATTCCTCCGGTCCTCCTCTCCTTCTTCCACTCTAGGGGTATCTTCACCTGGTCCAAACTAATAGACTCATGGTCCTCTCTGGAACCCATCTGGAAAACTGATCACCAGCTCGCCATCCCTCCTCCTCTCCGCCCCCTATGGTCCTCTTTCGTAAACCATTTCTCTCATCGGGGGGTCCTCCAACTAGGCACCAGGGATGAATTAATCTGGTCCCCAAAATCCTCCATCCATCCCATCACTGTCCGATGCATCTACTCTGCCCTCTCTTCTGCTCTCCCTCCTCCCCCCGTTATCTTCCCTGTCAAGCTATGGAAAGCCCCTTGTCCTCTCAAATCTATCCTCTTTGCTTGGCTTCTCTTCCACAACAAGAATCTCTCCTGGGATGTTCTCCAGAACAAAGGCTGGCTCGGCCCTGGAAGATGCCATCTCTGCCTGGTTGCTGCGGAAACGAATTTCCACATGTTCTTTCATTGTGCTGCCTCCTCGGCAATCTGGTCCGAGCTCTCCTTGATTTTTGGTTTTCCTCTCCGTTCGTTCTCATCTGTACAGGATGCTTTCTTGTGGTGGGCCTCTCAAAGCCCCACCTGGCGCGCCCTTTTCATTCTTACATGCTGGCACATCTGGAAATGGAGGAACGGTTGTATTTTTCAGGGTTACAGCTTGCCGCTCAATTCCATTATCTCCCTGATCTCGGGTGCTTTGCCCCAGGATTAGTGCTGCTCCTCACAGTTTTTCTATCTTGTCGGAATATTCTGTTATATGTCTTTCATGCTCTTTCTGTTATATGTCTTTTGTGCACAATCTGTTACATGCCTTCTCTTTTTTCGGGGATCCTCTTCTCATCCCATGCTCCTTGTATATGCTCTTTTGGCAATGCCGCTTCTCATGTAACTCTGATTATTATATGATCTCAATATAATATATTCTGCTTTTTCTCTCTGAAAAAAAAACATGACACGTAAAAACATAAGCATCTTGAGATTTTCCCTTTTTTGCACATTTCTATATGGTTTTTTTTATACTGTAATTTGGGTATAATTTTCATGTTATTTAATGACCCGAAGCCTAATTGCTATTCTATAATTTATATTGATTCTTTAATTACTATAACCTATCTCGAGTTTCTATCTAGTCTTTGTTTGTTTGCTTTAAAAAAAAAATTTAAATAATAATTATAATTTGGGTATAGTTTTTATCTTGTACTTGTTCTTGTTCGGTTTGTTTTTTTATTTAAATAATTGGATGTGCAATCTTTTTTAATTTTACTCTATTTCAATTTTCTTTGAATTTTTTAATTTTCATGGTTTCAACTTTGAATGTGCGTATCAATTGTTTGTAATTTTCTGGCTGAATGTAGCGCATGTGGTCAAAGATTTCTTTCTTTCCACATGGATAAATGAGGAGGTAATTTTCACAATGGGTATATAAATTGTGCATCGATGTGCTGGAATGCCATGTGAATATATTTAAAATCTACTGACCCGTACTTTTGGACCTTGGTTGCAGGGTGAAAAGATAATAATAAAAAATGTTCATTGAGAGGAGACATGTTGAAAAACCAAGTTCAAAGCAGTAAAGTTTTTTCTTTTGCAAGTTGTTAGGTTGTTGTTTGTTTTTTTCACTTCGATTTTTGTTTTATTTTTCAATGATAGAAGAAAATTAATTATTGTGGTTAATATATAGATTGTTGGTGGTTATGTTAGTATGTAGTTTTTTGTTTTAGAGAAATGAGAGGGATATTATGTTAGAGGAAGAGCATTGGAGGTAATTGCGAGTGTTACTTGTTTAATTAAATTGATGATGAAGAATCATATTAGTTGAAGAAGATGAACCATATTAGTTGGTTTGAAACTTCAACCCAATCTTAATGATGTGATTAATAGGAAAGAGATGTAAGAATCTTCCCATTTAACTTGTTTTTGGATAAGTCTAACACTTCTAGTCCTACACATTAACCAATATGATGAGGGATTGGTCTATCAAGATTGTTATTGGATATATATAATTGTTGACGTGAAACCAAAACACTAATCCTTTCCAGAATGCTACCAAAAAATTGATTTAAATTCAAGTAGAATCTCGTAAAAGATTGAAGCTTTCCTATACTATTTGGAATTGCATTTGTAAAATTGTTGGTATCTAGATAAGGTTGTTCAAGATTCTCCAAAGTGGCAATTCCTTCCAGTATTCTTCCATTCAACCAGTTTGTGCCAAGATTATAGAAAGTCAACTCACTCAATTGTGTAATGGCTTTAGGTATACCACCAATCAAGCTATTGATATCTAGATTAAGATAGGTAACCTGACTCAAATTACCAATAGATTCAGAAATTTGACCATTAAATGAGTTGCTTTTTCAAGGGACAGATAAGATAAATTTCTTATCAGACTTAAAACTGCAGGGATTATCAGACTTAAAACTGCAGGGATTGGCCCAATAAAATTGTTATAACTAATAGGCAATATTTGGATAGAGGGATGGGACCAGTGAGTCAATTAACATCGAATAAAGATATGATAGGTTTTTCATTAAACCCATAGCAAAAGGAATTGGACCAGTGAAATTGTTGAATCCTATATACAAACGTTGCAGAGAGGAGCAGTTGCTCAAAGAAGCAGGCATATGTCTAGTGAGGTTGTTGACTTCCAAGTAAAGAGTAGATAGGATTTTCATGAAACTGAATACAGGAGGGATTGGACCAGTGAGATTGTTGAATCCGACGAACAACTCCTGGAGAAGAGTGCAGTTGATCAGAGAAGTTGGAATATTAGATGAATATTTCCACTCAGACCATTGTTGGTCAAGCGAATATGTTCCAACTTGACTAGACGACAGAATTGTATTGGTATAGTCCCTGTCAAGCTGTTTACTAAGAGTCGGATCCATTGAAGCCGTGTCTTTGGAATAGAACCGTGGAGCAGATTATTGGTATAGTCCCTACTATTATACTAGAACTATATACCCATTATTAAATCTAAATATTTCATAATTTTTTTCAAAAAAAAATATTCCACATGACCTATTTTTAAATAAACTAAATTTGATTTTATCCCTTTTTATATTTTTTTTTTGATATAAATGACAAAAAAAGAAATTCCACATTATTAAAGTCTAAATCATCCGTAATATTTTATATTTTAAAAATACTATTCTAAACTACCCTAAACAAAACATATTTATATACCAAAAAAAGAAGACAGCAGTAAAGTTGAAAATAAATATCACAATCTTTGTAAAGTATTAGTTTATAAGAGCCAGCTATATTCTTTACAACATCCATACAGGGCAACTTTTTATTTAACTTACATGTTTAACTAATTTGACTTATCAACGGATTTAGTTTCGTGAATATTTACATGATTACGAAAAGGTCCGTTACAAACGGTTACGAATGTAATGAATTATAATTTTAAACAGCTATAAAATTGGTATGCAACGTGTTGAATATATAAAAGTAATAAATCATTTATATCACATAGTGATTCATTTACACATTATTTTGGGAATCTATACACTCCATAAAATGGTTGTACTTTTGGAGGTATGATCCAATCTCTAGTTTTTTTACATAACATAATTATGCCTACAAGCACCCCAAATCCAATCGCTGTGCCCAACCCCACTGCAATCAATGATACATGTTTATTGACACGACTGAACCATGTCTCACTGGCACCTTTCATTGTGCTTTTTTGAGGTTGTTTTTCTTTTTCCTTGCATGCTGGTAAAGGAAAACCATATAAACACTCGTTACTTTGAAATGAAGTAGAATTGAAAGCGTCAAATTGTGTTCCTTCCGGGATCCTCCCACAAAGTTTGTTGGATGAAACATCCAAAGATGCAAGCATAGTTAAATTAGAGAGCTCTTGAGGGATCTTGCCACTCAAATCATTATTGGCCAAGTCCAATTGTTCCAAAGTAGATATTTCACCAAGAGATGCAGGTATTTTCCCTTCTAGTCGGTTCCTTGATAAATTTAACAACCGTAGGCTACTGAGATCTCCTATGCTTGGAGGTATTTCTCCCACAAGATTATTGTTGGACAAGTCCAATATTGTGTTTGCTGGCAACACATATGGTAGAGTGTACTCAAATCCCTTGATGACGACATCTAGATCCCAATAGAGTGTATTACCACTGAGTTTGGAAGACCTGACAATTTTGAATGCTTGGAGCCTTTGAAGATTGGATGGTATCCTTCCACTAATTCTGTTGTTGGATAAATCCAACACTTGCAATTGGGTCAGACTTGTGATGTTTGAAGGAATATCCCCGTGAAGTTTATTATGACTGACGCTTAAAACTCTCAAGTGACCCGTAGTAGTTGACCCGTGAATTCATTTCTAGTTAAATCTAGTACTTGAAGTTTGGTGCATTGAGCCAAAGAATTAGGGAGAGTTTGAAAGAAGTTATTAGAATGAACTGAAAGAACCTCCAAAGAAACAGGAAATCTTATGTCTAGATTTCCACTCAGTTTGTTCTTAGCCAACAATAAATCCTTCAAAGACTTGCAGTTGTGTAGAGATGCAGGAATCCTTCCATTCAACTTGTTTTTGGATAAGTTTAACACTTCTAGTCCCACACATTGGCCAATACTTTCAGGAATGTTGCCGGAAATATTATTTGAAAATAAGTAGAATATTCTAAGAGAGTGAAGCTTTCCTATACTAGTTGGAATTATATTTGTAAAATTGTTTCTATCTAAATAAAGGTTTTCAAGCTTCGTCAAATTGACAATTTCTTCGGGTATTTTTCCACTCAACTTGTTTGTGCCAAGAGTAAGGTAGGTCAACTCACTCAATTGTGTAATGGCTTTAGGTATACCACCAGTCAAGCTATTGACACCAAGACCGAGGTAAGTAATCTTTGTCAAATTACCAATGGATTCAGGAATTGGCCCAATAAAATTGTTACGACTAATATAGAATATTTGGAGAGAGGTGCAGTTGCTCAAAGCGGGAGGGATGTGACCGGTGAGTGAGTTGTTATACAAGTAAAGAACTGATAGACTTTTCAACAAACCCAAAGCGGGAGGGATTGGACCCGTGAGATTGTTATCACTAATAGACAATTCTTGGAGAGAGGTGCAGTTGCCCAAAGCGGGAGGGATGTGACCGGTGAGTGAGTTGTCTTCCAAGTCAAGATATGATAGACTTTTCAACAAACCCAAAGTGGGAGGGATTGGACCCGTGAGATTGTTATAACTAATAGACAATACTTGGAGAGAGGTGCAGTTGCTCAAAGCGGGAGGGATGTGACCGGTGAGTGAGTTGTCATCCAAGTAAAGATATGATAGACTTTTCAACAAATGCAAAGCCGGAGGGATTGGACCCGTGAGATTGTTATCACTAATAGACAATTCTTGGAGAGAGGTGCAGTTGCTCAAAGCGGGAGGGATGTGACCGGTGAGTGAGTTGCCACCCAATAAAAGATATGATAGACTTTTCATCAAACCCAAAGCGGGAGGGATTGGACCCGTGAGATTGTTATAACTAATATACAATACTTGGAGAGAGGTGCAGTTGCTCAAAGCGGGAGGGATGTGACCGGTGAGTGAGTTGTCATCCAAGGAAAGATGTGATAGACTTTTCAACAAACCCAAAGCGGGAGGGATGTGACCGGTGAGTGAGTTTGCTGAAAGTTGGATCCATTGAAGCCGTGTACAATTACACAGTGCCTTTGGAATAGAACCGTGGAGCAAATTAAAGCTGAGGTCCAGCAATCCCAGCGCCTTTAGCTGCCCAAACTCCGGTGGAACTATTCCTGTCAAATTATTCTGGGAAAGATTCAGAATTCTTAATAAAGAGAGACTACCGAGAGAGGGTGATATCCTACCTTGCAATCCTAATCCAGGCAGTATTATGGCAGTTACTCGTTTTGTGCGCCTTCGGCAGAAAATGCCATTCCAGGAGCACACGTTATGGGAGTTTTCTGCCGTCCAGTTGAGCAGCGATGCATCCGGATCCGATGTGAGCGCCTTTCTGAAAGACAAAAGAGCCTCTAAGTCCCTTTGATCGCCAGTATCCATGGATGAAGATCTGAATTCAGACTGCTCCAGATTGCCTTCGTCTTCCTTTAAAACAAAATCATGGGGCCGAAAAGAAGCACTTCCACCCATATACGGCTGATCATGGAATAAACCATGTTGCCTGTGAATATGTGAGGAATAAGAAAGAGTCGCTGTAGGGACAGTAGTTAATGCGAGGCTCACAAAGCACATAAGCATCGTCATCGCCATAGTACCTTTCTCCATTTCTCTCTTTCCCAACCCTAACGACTTGAATGGGTTGCCTGTGAGTTCCCTTGTGTGCAATCACACATATAAATATTGCAGTTCTCATATCGAGTTGTTGAAGGTGTCAGATCAGTTGAAAAATCTAAATGCAAAATATGGACTGGTCCCCGGTGTAACGCAACTTGCAGAAAGTGATGGAAAGCTAAAGCGCAAACGCTCTTTCTTTTTTTTTAAATGCCGTCGAACATACGAAACCGAACTTTCCTCTTTGTAACTGCTGCACGACATGTTTCGCAGCTAACAATTGTCATCCACTAAATCCTCGGCGGCCTTCTTTGTAGTTCTAATCAATGGGGTTGCCTCCCCTTTTTAAATGTTGAGTGAGGTCTTCACCAAGCATGTCCCCTCTCACCCCTTCCTTTTCTACTTATTGTGAAGGGGCTGAAAAGGATGATCCCATATGTCGTTCACTCTAGTAGCTTCAAAATAATCACCCTATCTCAAAACTTCTTTCTGACACATCTACTTTTTGTTGACGACATCCTCATCTTATGAAATGGGGATATTTTTCATATAAACCACCTTCAATCCCTCCTAGAGTTGCTCATCCAGGACACAAACATGAAAATAAATAGATAAAAGTCCTCTTTATATTACTGGGAAATCCCAGAAAATGATATGTCTTCAATTTAAAATATTCGCTCTGTTCCCATAAAGAACATCGAACATGTGTCAAATATCTGAGCTTCGTTCTTAAACCATGCAATGATCATGTTCTTGATTAGGGATGGAATTTAGAGAAAATTGAAAATAAAAATAAAATTTGGAGTAATTGTTGGCTATCTCAGGTTGGTCGTCTAGTTCTTTCCAAATTTGTCATTGAAGCAATTCCTGCTTTTTGGGCCTCCCTAGCATGGACAGATGAGGGGATATGAAGAAAGATATAACAATTTTCTACCATATTCCTTTGGTATAGAATGTAGGAAAAGTTTACCTTTGCACTCACAACCTGGAACTCCATCTCCCATCATAAATCTTTTGGTGGTTGGGGAATAAAATAGCTTCCTAAATTTGTCCAATCTCTGGTAGCCAAAGGGGTATGTTGTCTCTCTCAGGGAAATGGCTTGTGGGTGAATACATTGGCTCAAAAATATGTTCAGCCCTTATCCATAATGGATTGCATTCGCGCTCCCATAAAATCTTAGAATGCCTCCACAGCCTGGAAGGCAATACCCAAGGTATTTGTCATAAGCGTAAACCATATCTGTTGGAAAGTGTTATGAAACCAACTCACAAAAAGATAGAAAAGATAGATCAACGCCTTAGAATTCAGTCTCTTCGAGGGGGAAACCTCCTTTACATTACACAAATGATCAATTCTTGGATGATACAAATGACAATACCTCCTTTCTATATATAGGAGTCTAAAGGGTCATAATATAATCAAAGTCAACATAACAATAATAATGTAAGGGCACAATAATAACAATAGTGGCCTTATATGGGGCATAATAATGACAATATGGGGACTACATGGGCACAAAAATATAATAAGGGGGTTGTACTAATAACAATAATGGGTTACACTAGTAGTATAGGGACCTAACATGCCCCTCTCCTTCAAAAAGTGTTGTCCTCAATGCTTGAGTAGTTCTTGATGCTTCTGTATAAAATTCTTGTCCTCCCATGTGGAATATTCAGTGGGTAAGTTCTTCCACTTAATGAGATACTCTGAAATAGATCGATTTTGTAGCTGTCGGGTTCTTGTTTCTATGACTGCTCCAGGATCCAATATGATTTTTCCTTCCTCGTCAATTTCTGGCAATATTGTTTGAACTGGTATCTTCTGCAACTTCCGAATGAGTGGACACACTTCTTCGTCCTTCTTCCATTCATCCCTTGCTTCATTTATCCAATCTGGTTGGATAATAGAAATAACACAAAACAATGCTTCCACATCCTCATCCTTTCTTGAGAGTGCATCTACAACAACATTTTGCTTCCCTTTTTTGCATATGATTTCAAAGTCATAACCCAACATATTTATGACCCATTTTCTGTTCTTCTAAAGATAATCTTTGTTCTAAAAGTATTTAAGAATATCATGATCCATTTTTACCTTGAAGTGTCTTCCCATTAGGTAAGGTTGCCATTTCTTAAGTGCAGGTAGTATTGCCAACATTTCCTTCTCATAATTAGCTTGCTTGAGATATAGCCGTAAAAATACCCAATCACCCACATCAAAACTTCCTTCACTGCGATGTTGATCTGCCTGTTGTTTCATTCGATTCTGCACCAAGGTGGAATTATCCTTTAAATGTTGAAGAACTTGTTGTTGATGCTTGATGTGATCTTTCACTACTTGAATATTTTTCTTCTTGATATTTCTTTCTATCTTGAGAGTTTGAGGGGTCGCAATTTCTTCCAATGCATTACAAGATATGGTTGGATTCGTTTCTTGATGCTCGATGTGATCTTTCACTTCTTGAACATTTTTCTTCTTGATATGTCATTCTATATTGATATTTTGAGGAGTGGTAATTCCGTCCAATGCATTACAAGATATTTTCGGATTCATTTCTTTGTTCTCGATGTGATATTTCACTTCTTGAACCTTTTCCTTCTTGATATGTCCTTCTATCTTGCGAGTTTGAGGAGTGGTAATTCTTGCCAATGCTTTACAAGAAATGGTTGGATTCATTTCTTCTTTCTTTGGGGTTAGTTCATGGTGTATATCCTCTTATTTTGATGTTTCTTGATCATTTTCTTCCTCTTCATAATCTATGTAAAATAATTTCTTCTTAGCACACTTATGACCTTTAGTGTATTTTCTATCATAATTGTAACAAAGCCCTTTTTCTCTTTTTTCTTCCAATTGTTGTTGTGTAAACCTTGTAGGTTGTGGAAGGCTAGGAGAAAAAACACTTCCATAATTATAGTCGTAAGTGGTGGGATTCCTTGTTTCCATAATTTCGCTTTCAATTTTTCTTGCCCACCTGAATGCCTTTTCCAATGAATCTGGTTCCCAAAGACGAACCTCATGTTGAATGTTATCCTTTAAATTCCCTATGAAGACATCAATCCTTTGCTTCTCTGGAATATCATTTACCCTTATATTCAATTTTTGAAAGTCCTCAATGTGCTCTTCCATTGAACCCCTTTGTTTGATATTTATCAATTGGCTAAAGAAGGTGTTTCTCTTTGTATCCTCATACTGTGCTATCATTTCCTCCGTGAAAATTGACCACGTAACAAGTGGTTTATGAGAAAAAAGCCCTTTATACCATAAAAATTGATCTGGTTCTAAATATGAAGATGTAATACGTACCTTTTGTAATAGTTTCACTTCATGTAGATCAAAATATTGCTCCATCTGTAGTATCCAATTTACTGGATCCTTTCCATCAAACTTCCCCATATCGCCTTTTCTTGATTTTAGGAGCTCGATCTTGAAACGACTGTAACTCTGTAGTTTCAGATCTCCAAGTTCTGAAATTGTCTTCTATAGTAGCCCTCTGAGTCCTCTTCCTAACCCTGCAAATTTGATCAGAATTTGATTCTCCAAGAAAGAGTTATGCCCAACCTCCTAATATGACCTGATTATATAATGTTTCAATAGAGTGAACTTGTATGACATGCCACATGTCACTATTTTGACATTCGGATCTGAAAAATATACTTAGAAAACTAAAGTTCGTCCTCTTTCTATAACTTCTTACGAAATTTCACTTTGTTACTCAGAAAAAAATTTATGACGATTTTCCCAAGGTCACCTATGTAGAATGTAATTTGGGAGTCTGCAAAAAGCCTAACTTCCTTGGATGATATCTCTAAAAATGTAGCGAAAAAAGATTTGAAATTCAGACCCAAGGTTCATACCGATTCCTTCTCAAATGGGTTTTTTTTCAGCTTCTAAAACTTCTTAGCAAAAACGTTATAGCGAAAATTCCACGATGAGCCATTTCGAGCAGCAAAACCCTAGAATCCAAAGCTCCGATACCAAATGTTATGAAACCAACTCACAAAAAGATAGAAAAGATAGATCAATGCCTTCGAATTCAGCCTCTTTGAGGGGGAAACCTCCTTTATATTACATAAATGATCAATTCTTGGATGATACAAATGAAAATACCTCCTTTCTATATATAGGAGTCTAAGGGGTCATAATATAATCAAAGCCGACATAACAATAATAGTGTAAGGGCACAATAATAACAATAGTGGGCTTCTATGGGGCACAATAATAACAATATGGGGACTACACGTGCACAACAATATAATAAGGAGGTTGTACTAATAACAATAACGGGTTAGACTAGTAGTATAGGGATCTAACAGAAAGTTAGAAATGGATAAAACATACTTATCAGGAAGGATTCATGGATAGGAAATATTCATTGGTATCATCTTCTTGATCCTCTAATACATGTTCTAGGTGGGGGGCGGGGGGGGGGGGGGGGGGTGGGGGGGGAATTCACTTTAAAGCAAGCTTCAACAGGACTTTCTTGGTTGTCTATTGTTGATCTTCAGGTACAAGTGAAGGATGTGGTTTCTTGGGAATATTACGTTAGGACCCTCAAATTCTCCAATATTTTCCTTTCAAATAATGAATATAAACTTATATGGACCATAAGCCTCCATGGGAGACATGCACCAAAAATTGGTTATTTATCCCAAATTCTAGAAATGGTATATCCTCCATGGTGGGGGGAAATTCTTTGGAAACTTAGTTGCTCCCATAAATTAATAATTTTCATGTGGATCGTGCTAAAAGGAAATGTTCCAACTCGGGACACACTACAAGGAAACTCCTTTCAAGGCCCCAGTATATGTATGCTCTGCCAATTAGAAGAATAATCTACCCCCCATCTATTTATCAGTTGTCCCTTAAAAAAAGGTTTGGATGGAAGTCAAATTCTCTTGCCCACAAGCAAAGGATTGACATGCAGAAAATATATCAAGTTTCATATATCCTTGGATTACTAGTTCTTTTCTCGATAAATTAGAGATCCTACCATTGTGTGCTAGTTGGGGTTCTAGGCTCAAATGTAATGTGGCTATATTTGAAAATTAACCTCCAATTTCTCTTAAAGAACCCTCTCAAAGCCTTGCGATCTTATCCATGTCCCCCCCACACTCCCCCCCCCCCCCCCCCCCCCCCACCATATTCATGTACCCTTCTCCACCCATCTATATTGAAATCCAAACTGGTTGTCCATGTGATCTTTTTTATGATGCTGCCCGAGGCTCCCCTTCTATTGGTGGAGTTGGGGGTGTTCTTCATCTCTCACCCTCCCATTCTCTCTCACTTTCTACAAATATTGGCCCAACCTCAAATAACATGGATGGGAATTTTGCACTTTAAACAATAATCCTTTTAGACATATCAAAAATGTCCATGCCATTCATATCTATTGAGATTCTCAAGGGGTGTTGGGGTTAGTTCTGAGAAGAAGAAAATTTGAAGAAATGTCAAATTTTTGAGGCATTTTTGGGAGTTGTTCATAGAAAGGTGGAGCAGAAACAATGTAGAGAAATGACACACATATATGTCATAGAAGGATGTGTATGCAGAACTTGAGCAAAAAGGAGAACCATGCATAAATGAGTAGTGTGTGAAGCGAATGGGTGAAATGGTTAAGTTTGAGGACATCTTCGAAATAGTTTTGAGTTGATCCATATTAGCAAGTGTAGTGTGTCTTCCGATGGTAATTATTTTCCTTGGCATTGTCGTTGGTATCATGGTTGATTCATAAGTATGAACTATCTATAAATAGGCAGATGCCAAAGGATTTGAGTTGTTTGGTTGGTTCATGATTGATTCCATATTAGTTCTTTATTGTTGCTTTAAAGTTATGAGATTTAGGTTGGTGAGCTGAAGTGACTATTGTTGTAGTATTGTAAGTGTTGTGTCAAGCATCCTTTTGATTATTAATGAAAGATGGTTGAAGCTTAGTTTGTTCTCATTTCTTGTGTTTGTGATATGATTGTATCATGCATTTTTGCGTAATGGTTGTGCTTCGTCACTAAGATTCTTACAACATTATAGCTAAATAAGACACCCTTTTCTAAAATTTTATTTTGATTTCTCAATATTTCAATGTATGTTCTATATATTTACATATGGGGTTCACATTAAATAATGGTTAATATGTTTTAGAATGGTTGTATTGGTTCAATTCCTATTCCCTTCACAACTATAGAAGTCTGATTCTTATAGTCCCCCTCAATGCCTTAGGTGAGAATTCACCTCTCTTGGCCGCACTTCGTGCATAACCTAGGTTGAACTATAAAACACACCAACAAATGGTTTTGCTGTTGGGACTAGGGTTTGTGATTGAAGGGAGTGTGGAATCCCAAAAGGAAGGAAATCAAACATTGGATTGAAGAAAAGGAGCAGTGGTTTGTTGCTAGTGAAATCAAAGATTAATTGATCAGCGTGGACGAATGGCTACAATGGTATTCTTTCAAGGTCTACTATGAAATTTTCTTTTCTGAGTTTCTGCATTTTCTAGCATAATGGATTTAGAAGTTCAATGATCAAAATAGAAAATGACACCTTATTGAACCTAGAAGGTGGACTCTTGATTTAGTTCAACATTTACTATTTTTGGACTATAAGATATCCCTTACCATAGATTACTGGTTTGAGAGTATATTATAAGGATATATTATAATGTTTTCTATTGAAGCTATAATCTCTTATAACATTGTTAAGAGAAAGTTTTTAAACCGCCCATGTGGAAGATATATTCGATCATTGTTTAATCTCATTGAGACGTTGTTGTGTGATAAGGGTGTTTTGAATATGAAGTGTGACACCATGAGCAGCTAAACCCCTCATGTGCAAAGGGCGAGCTGGGGGATGGCTAGGAAAGAATATGAATAAATAGGGCTAGGATGTAGGGGTAAAAGGATGAAGATAATGGACGAGTTGTTGAGAACTCCAAATGAGATTGTTAGGAGGTATGCCACAGAATTCAAGAGAGATAGTACATGGACGAAAATGTATGAAATATTTCCAGAGTGGTGTCTTGTGTAGTGGAAGAAGGTTCCAAGGCAGCAATGGTAGAGAAGAGGTTGGTGTCAGCATCTGTATTTAAGTCTAATAAAGGATAAGGAGAGAAGCCATAGGACAAGGAAAAGTAGCAAAGACTAGAGAAGCCCTAAGAGAGAGAACATTGGCATACCATGCATAGAAGCTGAGGATGGAGGACCTTTCTAGCACAACTTGAGGACAATAGAATACATGCATTTTGACAACCCTACTCAAAATACGCCATACATCAAACCCATGACCTCACATGCACTAGTTGATTAGGAGGTAAGTACCCCAAGAAAAGTTTTACATATTTTAGTCAACAAAGAGAGTGAGTATAGTCAAGATAGTAGTAGGAGTGAGTCTAGTCACTTGAAGGGAAGAAAACCATAAAGTCCTTTGTTGAAGCACATTGCATAGAGTGCGATGTAGTAGATAGTGATTATACCTAGTATACCATTATCAGGGACGAGTAGGTGGAAGAAAATGGATGATACTTCCAAGATTCTCATGTTACATGGTTCAGGGACTGAAGATCTTGAACAACATCTATTTGTGTGTGAGGCAGTATGGGCTACAGATAACGTTGAAGATGACTGCACAAAGATTATATAGTTGGTAACTTCTTTCAGAGATTAGGCATTAACCTAGTATATGAAGTATAGGAATAATTCTCTAGTTGGAGAGTTGATAACCCCATAAGACATTAATCAGGTAGCATTGAAAGAATTTTGTAGGCTTAATTCTACATCTCAGTGTATCATATAGTTGAAGGAGATAAAGCAGCGACAAAAAAAATCTATTTGGGACTATGATAAGAGATTCAAATTTTTGTTAGGTCAGTTGGAAATTTGAAATCCCTTATGAGAAGCATAAGGAGTGGTTTATTGTCAAATTGTTGTTGAATATTCAAGTGCCTTTGACATAGTAGAATCTTCAAACCTAGTCAAAAGCATTGGATATTGCATTGAAGTTGGAGGCATCTCTAAAAACTAGTGGAGAGAGTTCTATCATAGTACAACTTCAATCGTAGATGGTTTCTCACAATCCAATTATAGGATTTAACAAAATGGAAATAAAAATGCTTGGAGGTTTGGTGTAAAATTTGTAGAAAGGAGGAGCACTATATAAATGAATTCCCAGTGATGAAAAATTATATGGCAACTAGTGTATCCAACCCACTAGCACAAGGAAGATGATTATGGTGTGAAATTTGTAGAGTGTGTGGACATTCACCCTTGAGTTTCCCCATGATGTGGAAGTGTGAAATCTTTGTAAGAATTGTTGGGCCTCTAAAATGACGTTAATTTCACAACCTCTTGTCACCTTTGATATATAGTCTTATCTTGTCTTTTTACACCCCCATCATCCTTTTGTTATGTTATTTGATGTCAAAATAGGATAAGGTAATCATTTTTCTCATTTAATTCCTAATTTCATTGTTTTTTTATGAATTAGAGGTTTTAATATTTGTTTTATTGCTAGCAATGGTTTTGCCTAGTTCAAACCCTACACTATCTATAGATGAAACATCAATGGTTAAAACATCAACAAACAATTTGGAGGAAAACCAAAACATGAGTTTTTTCAATAGTAGTATCAATATGCTTCTAAATGATTCATAATGAAACTAGGTCACACGGACGACCAAGTTTCAACCCAAAATTGGCAAGTACGAGATAATAGAATTTGGGCATGATTTCTAGGAATATGAAGATGAGTTTGAGAAATATAAGACATGGGTTTTTTCCATAAGGTCCTGATTTAGGTACCTAACGAGAAAATTTCTCAGAAAACGCATGGTGTGGGACATAACATCTGTTTTCTAATTACAACCAATTTCCAAATGCACAACCCAAATTGATCACCCCACCACGAAGGAAATTGAATGTATATGCAAATATATGATTGTATGACTGAGAAAATAACTTGTAATAAGATTTGGAGCTATCTTTATAATCTAAATCCATGAAAATGAGATAGAAAGTTGTTTAATATTTTCGGAATTGGGGGAATTAGGCTCAATTTGCCTCATCACATTTTTGTATAACTATGTGACTGAAGAACACTAGAAAAAGAGGGATTTTATAGGTTAAAAAGTTCTTATAGGTTCTAGAATTGGCTACGTAGATGGGGTGGAAAATCCACTTGATGGATGTGAAGACTGCCTTTCTCAATGATGTTGTTGAGGAGGAAATTGATATAGAGCAGCTAGAAGGATTTGAGACATATGATTGGGAGTCACCTGTGTGACTCAGGAAAGCATTGTATGGTCTCAAACAAGCACCCTGAGCATGGTACACTCAAATTGACAGTTATCTCACTGGATCGGGCTTCATCAAAAGTGAAGTAGATGTAGACCTCTATCACATTGTGATATATGATAAGTTTCTTATTCTTGTTTTGTATGTCAATGATTTAATATTGACAGGTGATGAGTAGTTGATCCTCTCTTGCAAAGAGGATCTTGCAATAGAATTTGAGATGAAATACATGGGATTAATGCATTACTTCCTCGGGCTGCAAGTATGGCAAGGCGATGGTGAATTATTTGTGTCTCAAGGGAAGTATGCCTCTAAAATACTTCACATATTTCACGTGGAGAGTTGTAAGCCCATGGAAACACCTCTAGCTACAAACTAGAGGAAGGAGAATGCCACTTCAGGTACACAGGTTGATGCTACCATTTGTGAGAAGCTTGTAGGGTATTTGATGTATCTTGTGAAAACAAGACACTGCATGTGCTGTGCAGTAAACAAGTTGAGTCCTATCAAGTTGTGTTGGAAGGAAACAAATCATGTGTTATGATACCTTAGAGGCACTATCGAGTATGGATTATCTTACAAGAGGATAGAGGGAGTGAAGCTCTAAGGCTTCACTGATGCAGATTGGGTAGGGAGTCCATTAGATAAGGAAAGTACTTTAGGTGCTACATTCAATGTTGGGTCTGTAGTTATTTCTTGGTACATCGAGAAGTAGAGGTGTGTGGCACTCAGTTCAATAGAGGATGAATACATGGCTACAAGTCAAGAAACATGTGAGGCCATCTAGATGAGGAAAATACTTGTGGGCCTTTTCAGTCAGGAGATGGATCAAACGATGATATATTATAATAATCAAAGTTGCATTAATCTCTTTGAGAATCCAGTATTTCATGACATGTCCAAGCACATTGATATTCGGTATAATCATTTGTGGGACTGTGTGCAAAGGCGAATTCTGTTGCTACGGTAAATTACAACTATGGAGCAAGATGTTGAAATCTTGACAAAGGAATTATTAAGAGGTAAATTTGAATTCCACTGGTGTAGAATACAGGTGGTGAAAAATCCATTTCTTGCTAAGAGGGAGTGTTAAAAAATGTAGCAAGAAAGGCCCAATTTGACTTTATCCTTAGTCAAATTGAGTAAATTAAATTTCCACATCATTGGGACTACTTGGAGGCAGTTAACTAGTGTGGCATAGCTCTTGTCACTTAGTTAGCTCAGTAAAATCAAGTTAGAGGTCTTGGAGTTCAATTATGCATGTGTGATTTCTAAATTTTAGCAATATAGTTCAACTATTTTCATTTGTATTCATTTAACTAACCTCTAACTATTGATAGAGTTAGTTGAAGGTCAGTTGTGTAGTGGGACAATGGTCTAACTCGGATATGTATTAGTTGACTGATCAATCAACCCAAAATAGCTAATGCATGCATGGAATTCAAATTCCTTAGTTGAAGTGGAAATGACAAGGCAGTGTAACATGAGTTTTATACTAGTTTGAGTGTATAGTTGTTGCATGAGGTCAGGAGATCAATCCTTGGGAATTGTGCAAGAAAATAGGAGGAAATTCCTATCTTTTAGGAGCTAATTTATTGAAGGATTGTGCAAGGAAATAGGAGGATAGATGAGCAAATAATTGGCTAAGTGTTGGCTAAAGTTTCCCATTCAGCAGAGAGAACAATTATTCTTTTGTAGGTTGTGATCAGAGTTGGAGCGAGCAATTGTAATAGTTTTTCTATTCAACTAATTAATGCAAAGAGGCTTGAGGGGTTTTTCCCAGTTGGATTCCCCTAGAATTAAATATGTAATTTTGGTTTTTCTTATTACATGTCTATGCATGTTGTTCTAGATTGTGATTTCCATTTCGTGGATCCGTAGAGTAGAATTGTGTCTCTTGTTTTTCAGTTTGAAATCTTGAGCAGTTGCAATTTCTATCAAATTTCTACATATCATGAGGGTGGAGGTAGGGGGGATAATATGCAGGTGAGGGTGTGGGTGATAATATACAAATCATATTATTAATATGATTTTCATATTATCTCCTACCTCCACCACCATGACCCTATACAAATCATATCATCATCCCCACCCACACCATCATATTATCTCCCCTTACCCCAACTCTCATGATATCTTTACATAAATGGAGGAAAGTCATTGAAGGATGCAAAGGAAAGTATAAATTTTATGGGAACTCCTATTTGTCATGTTATTTTTTTATAATTATTTTTCATCTAAAATTTCCCTTCACATAACATTTGCTATTTATTTTTACTCATAATTTAAACATCATGCATCAAATGTGTCTTTATAAATTTTTGGTTGTGAATATAAAACTAAATTTTTAGTTAATATAAGTTTTGTTTTGTATGAAATTTTTTAATTCTAACTTGACCATAAAATATCGTTTAATCAAGTAATATCATAGATGTACATGTTTTATATTACTTCAAAAAGATCAAACATATTCATTCAATAGTATTCATTCCCAATGCCAAAATAGTCAATGATTTGATATAATTATGTATAGTCACTATTTATGTAATTTCAAATATTATACAAATGGTGTTAAATCATTCTCAATTTTTTTTGAAGTGGTTTGGTAAATCAAATTAACTATAATGTATTTTGAAGAGGTATAATCGATCTCAACTTTCAACATGATGAGTTGGACTAAAGGAGGACCTTGTAAATAATTAAACAAGTTTGAACTCACTTTAAAATAGGAATGACTGAGGATTCTAAAATTTCAAGCAATATAACATATAGTGCATGTATTTTGAACAAATTCATAATCTTTGGATAAGTAAGAAGGATGAAGTTTTCCACACACGGGGCGTAGAACAATTGATTAATGGGTGTGTTGTTAAGACACTCCTTGCTTAAAGGTCACCAATTTGAAACCCTATGGGTGTCTTGCTAGTATAACCCTCAGCCAAAGGCTATAGTGGTAGTTGTTGGAATTAACCCTATGTCACGTTTGTACAAGGTTGGCTTAGTTGTCAATTTCTCTAGTTACAAAAGAAAAAAAAAGATGAAGCTTTCCCATTGGCACCCTAACACCTAAAAGGCCCAAACCCAATTGTGGATTCAAGTATGAATTTATTGAACGCATATCAAACCTAACAAATAGATCCATTTTCTAATCAAACTAATAAGTAGACCCATTTTATAAAATCTTGATTTGTCACTACCATACCAACACTGATAAAACTATATAAAAACTCTTAAAATAAGAAAAAAAAATCGTTGTTTCCCCCAAACAAACAGGTAAGGTGAGCTCTATTATTTCTAATGGACAACAAAATTGCCCTTGGATTTGAGTACTTTATCCCTATAAATTAGTGTTTTACATAGCATACCAATGGCACATGGGTGTGGTCACGCCATGTGAACCTCAAATTTTAAAATGCAAGCTTAAGTGTTCAAGATATAGGCTTAGGTGTGCACACTAAAAGATTTGCAAGTAAACATGGGTTTTTTTCTAAGAAGTCAAAGAACTCACTACATATGAGTATATGTTTTTTGGTTTGGGACCCCTGACTTCTTTCATTTTATGCAATCTTATTTAAAATTAGTTATATATGAAATATTAGAATTATATATATATATATATATATATATATATATATATATATATATATATATATATATAATCTACCTATCAAATTGATGCTTTAAAAATAAGTAAACATTATCACTAATATGTAGCCATTAAAATAAAATTAAACAAGTGTAATATGCAGTGTTGGTGCTTAGTACCTCCCTCTTATGCAAAAAATAATTGATAGCTAAATTATAGTAAGAACAATAAAATTAAAAGTTTTTCTTTGTTACAATCATTATCAAAATATCATAATTCCAGTAATTGAAACTATGTGAGAGAGCCAAAGTTGGATTTGAATCATGATAAGTTTTAAGCTCTCCATTTTTTATGGAGTAATATAGTGATTAATTTATATCTTTTTTATGTTTTTGACTTTTGTTATTTGAATTATTGATTTTAATTTTATCGTATTTATATTAAGTTAGAGTGATTTAGTTTTATTTATGACTTCAAAACTTTAATAACTTCATAAAATCTATTTAAAAATTTCAAAACTAATTTAAAGTCAAAGATTTTTTTAATCAAAATTAAAAACAATGGGGTGAATGTGATCATATAACTTAGTTATATTAAGTGCATGCTTTAAGCACCACAACCTTGGTGGAGGGGGAATCAAATTACTAATAATCTATTGGTACATGATAACATAGTTTTATGAAAAAAAAATTAGCAATAATTAAATAATTAAACTATCAAAAAAATAATATCATCAATAAAATATAATGGAAAAAGGTGAAAAAACATTGTTTTTTTCCCATAGAAAAAAGTCGTAATTTTATTCATATGAAGAAAATTACATTTTGTAGATGCTTAAAGCATATGCATATGCGTTGTTCCTCAAACCAGGAAACAAAAGAATACAAAACAAAGAAAAGAGAAAAAGTAATGATCCAGCTGGCCTATGCTTTCCTGCCCTTCTTCTTCTCCACTCTTCGCCAACCACCAGTGTTGGGAGTGGGAGCAATAATGGCAAGCTGGTTTTCCATTGTATTCATTGGTTGTTCCTTATCAGATTCCGATCCTTCGGAACCATGTGGTCTTTTGATGCCACCTTCTTCCAATTGAGATACTTGTTACTGCTTCATATTGTATTGCCCCAAGTTAGCCTCTCGGGTATTCTCTTCCTGTGTGTTTTTCTGTTCCATTTGTGTCTCTGTAGGTTTTTCCTTAAAATCCTCTTCTTCCAGTGGTTCGGTATATTGCCAACCTTTGGGCTTTTTTTGTTGTTCCTTATTCCATTTGGGCTCCTTCCTAGCCAGTGGATAGGCGTATTGAAGTTGCCTGTTTGCAAGCATCCGTGACATCTGAAAGTTGTGTTTTTGTAGTCGAGCGGTTGTGTCCACAATGAATTATTGAAATTCAGTGTGATGTGATCTGGTAGCCCCTGACTCAGATCCACTTCTACACATATTCTGGCAAATGTGAAGATTCCCTGAATAGCTCTGTCTTCATCCGATTTTAGGAACTTCCCCATGGAGTTCCCAATGGCTATCAAGACTTTGCGATGCCAAAAATGTAGTGGGAGGTTATGTAGCCTTACCCACACTTGCATTGTTGAAATGACCATGGTATTAGCATCGAAGTCCGGAAACCAGGGGGTGATGAAGAGACCGCCATTGCCCCAAAACCAAGGCCCTTGATTTATTATGTTTTCTTGTTCTTGTTCCCTGCTAAATCTAACTATAAAAAACCCCTTTGGGCATAGGTAAATTTCACAGTTTTATGACCAGTTGGTAAAGATCCATTGATGCAGTACATCTGATTTTGGCCAGTAACCATTAAATCTACAGATGACAGCATTATGGGCTAAATCTGTGTATAGATCAGTTACCTCCGGCAGGGATATTGTAAGCATTGGAGATTTAGGCTTCTATTCCACGATGTAGAGGCCTGGTAGCTTTGGTGTTGTTGCTGGTTTGTACTGCATTTGTTCCTTCCCCTTAACTGCATCACGAAAGGAGCCTGAGGTTTTAGAACTGGATCCCTTGCAACTGCCCCGCATTCTCAGATTTAGTCTGATAGTTGAATCTTTGATGACACCATAGTCCTGAAGTGTGTGATTGTCCTGTAGGCTGTGTCCTGTATATATCATATTTTGGAATTCTGTTGGGGTTCCCAGTTTTTTCTGTATCACCTCTTTTAAATCTTGAATGCTCATCCCCTTGCTGATCTGGAGGCAGTAATGTCTTCCTTCTATCGATCTGATAAAAATTTGCCTCAGATCTTCCTCCATACATGGGGGATCGACCTTGTCTAGGTCTCGATCTGTTGGATCTGTCTTCTCTGTTTGTCCAAGAGCATCGCACAACTTGGGATTCTGTTCATGCCTTGTTATCCCCTGTTCAGCCTCGTCAAGGTCATCGTCGAGAGGCCCAATACTCTCATTTGTTGAGAAAGCCTGGATCTCCCTTTGCCTGGTGGTTTTGGCGAGAAAATCCCAGCCCTGAGTCTCGTTTCCCCCTTGATGGCCTTAACCCTTGCTAGTCCAAAAATGTACAGAGACACAGTGTGCCTTAAAGCCTTCAACCTTTCACGTGCTTCTAAATCTTGCCTGATTGTTGTTCCTTTGTCATTTTGCTTGTGTATGACAGAGCGATCTTCCGTTCCTTGTCCCGGTTGAGATCTGCTTGATCTGGTCTTTCCAACGCATAGATGTCCCTCCTGCAACCCGACCGCCTCAAAGTTCAATGGTTTTGGATCTGAACTGAAATCCTCTGCGACTTTCTTTACAGCTACCGTCCGGTGGTTGTTGATATACATGGAGAGGGCAAAGACGGTTTGCGGAGGATCAATCGGGTGCGCAGCATTGTGGATGGCCCTAATGAGGCCTGCAGCGGTGTAGATCTTGCCTTTCCAGTCTCTGGATAAGGTATAATGGTCGTCAGAAGAGAGATCCATGCTCTGGCCGGATTGTGAGCTTCCATTTCGGCGGCAACGAGGGTTTCCTTGGTACCCAAGGTCCTTGGTTGGGTTTCTCAGAAAGATCTGTGATTTGTTAGCCGAGATCGTGCCAAGGAGGTCAAGCTCATGTGCGGCTACAGTTCTTGCCACAGTGAAACCCTTGCTTGCGCTGTATCGAAATCGAGAAGTCGCCATGGCTCCCCATTCCGCCTATGAAAAAACATTGTTATTAGAAAACAAACAAGGAATAATTATAGGTTAATAGATATTTATTGTTGAAAATAAGCATGATAATGAATGGAAAGAAAATCTTAATTATAGAAAAAATCTCTTACATAATTAATTGTATTTCATAATGTTCAGTAAAATTTTAAATATTTCTAATTTAAGAAGATATTTAACAATTACTTTTTTTTAGCAATTTTTTATTTTGACAAATTAATTTTAAAATTAAATATCCACTCATTAAAAATAGTTTAAATTTTAAAAATTCAAAAAATAATTTTTAATTTGTAAAAAAAATAAAAAATAAATATTTAATTTTAAAATAACTTTATAAATAATTTTTAAAAATTTAAAAATTAACTAAAATTCTAGCCATTTTAATTTGAACTCAGAGAATGCCATTGAAATCACTGCATACACAACCATTCAACAAACTAGTAAAAAATCATTATATTTGGAATTTCGGTAGCGCCCATTCACTCAAGTCCACTGCGTGATTGAAAATATATTGTAGCGAGTCGGTCATTACCGAGTGCATTCGCTGTCTGACAACATATTGGAGAGGTGGAATTCCACCACCTTATGCAGTGGAAAACAGAGGTAAAGTATTCCATTGGGAAGGGTTTTTAAACTTAATTTAATTGTAGATTTAGGAATATTTTAGAATCTACTTCAAAATAATGTTAATAGCCAAAAGGTTGTGTAATACATCATAATGCCATTGAGAGGGATACCATTCAACCATTTGCAGAAAGTCATCGAAATCGTCGTATTGACCGAGACCCGGGATTTGAACAGATTGCCATCTTGACCGGGGTATACTCGTCAATCGACTTAACCTCGGGGCTGTTGAACAAAGTCGTATTTAGTGGAACATACGGCTGATTTTTTTTTTTTTTTTCTCCTCCAGTTGCATGGAGTGGGACATACTGGTGAAGAAAGTTGTGGAAACCCAGATTTCTAGTTGGGATGTGGCTGCCACTAGCTATGAAGTGGAAATTAGATTCCAATTTTTTCGCTCTTTATTTATGGATTTGAACAGATTGCCATCTTGACCGGGGCATACTCGTCAATCGACTTAACCCCGGGGCTCGTTGAACATGTTGAAAATATAATTTCAACTGTGCAACAGTTAAGCCATGCAGCAGCATGAAGACAATAACCGTGCGCTTCACCAAGGATCAGGAGGCAAAAACCACTCCAAAAATCAAATTGCAGGTTTAAGGATCCGCTTTAATCTCAGCCATTGGATCTGGCCGATCAATGGTCCAGATCGCATCGGCGTATCGCAATGGAGGACTTACAAATGGGCTTTATCATTGTGCGATGAGTGATCGCCGATATCGCTATCGGCACATCGCTATCGGCGTTTCCAATGGAGCATGGGCCTTTCGCATATATATTGTCGCGATCCGATGAGCCGGACCCGACGAGTGATTAAAATTTTGTTTCATATTATTTCAGTTTCGCAGCGGGCCCCCTTTTCAATGTTTTAATGTCTTTCAAGCATATGTTATAATATAGTGCATCGGCGGTTATTGCGATCGGCATATCGCAATCGAGGAAAACAATGGTGCATGGTTTTTCATATTTTGTGCGCTATGCGATGAAGCCCGGACCCGATGGGTTTTCAAAGCCAAATTGCATAATGGTTGAAATCCACCCAAAAGCAATTTTTTGTGTTTTGCAGTGTTTGTGTATGCTTTCAAATAGATGATGAAACAGAGGATCGGGCGATTGCGATATGCAATGCAACCTGAAAGACGGACCCGATAGAAAAGTTTTGCATGCATTAAAATCTGAAGGCAAAAGGGGCAGGATTTCTCAATGGCGTGGAGCCAGTTAAAGCAAGTATGGAGTAGTACAGTGTGGCAGGCGACTGTTTTCAATTTACAGTATGGGCCGAGAAGGAAGACATTCAATTTTTAGCTACCGCAGTTAAAGTTCAGCTCAGCCGAGGACAAGAAGGACAGCCTCGAGCAGTTCACAGCATGGGTCTCCATCCTCGTTCATTAATTCATTCAAGTTTTGTCTTTTTTGTAGAGTGTTGTAGTCTGCAGAGTGTGTGTGTATGAATGTTTTGTAGAAGCGCAGCAGCGCAAGTGTATGAATGTTTTTTTTTTCGCAATACGCAGCAGCGTAGAATGTAATCGGAACTGAATGAATAGAGTAGCACTGTGTTTTCTTTTGGTGAATCCCTCTGAGCAGAAGAGGAAGAATTTTGTATCAGGCTTTTCATTTTAATGAATACAGATCCTTGTTTATGGGTGTAATACTCTGTTCTGATAAATAATTTTTAGCCTTCCGCTGTGTGAAGATCCTGGAGAGAAACAGAGCATTGTTCTCTGTGTGCATTTTATATTGTGTTTTTGGGATTTTGACAGAAAAATCCCCAACAGTGGTATCAGAGCTAGTTCAGGCTCTTTGAAGGGTTCAAAGAAGCTGAAGGAGGGATTCTTACTGCAACAACTTCTCCAGCAGAGCGAAGTCTCAAGCAAAAGAATCCAAGGTATTTTCCAGTGATTTTTAATACATAGTCAAGTATTGTAAGAATGGGTGGCACCAACACCAGCAATAGCATGGGTATGCAGCTCCCACTATTTGATGGCAAAAATTATGACTATTGGGCAATAAAAATGAAAGCCTTGTTTGCTTCCCAAGACTTATGGGAAATAGTTGAGGATGGTTTTGAACAACCAGCAGATGAAAATGAGTTTAATGCATTAACTCAGGGAGAGAAAGATTTGTTGAAGAGCTACAAGAAGAAGGATTCAAAAGCCCTTTTCTTTCTGTATCAAGCAGTGCATGGAAGTGTGTTTCCAAGGTTAGCAGCAGCTAAGACATCCAAAGAAGCATGGAAAACTCTCAAGACAGCCTATCAAGGAATGGAGAAAGTGAAGACAGCAAAACTACAATTGCCGAGGAAAGATTTTGAGAACCTGTGCATGAAAGAGTCAGACAATATTGACTCGTTCTTCACTCATGTAATCGGCCTGGTCACACAAATAAGATCTCATGGAGAGATACTTGAAGAAAGGAGGATTGTGGAGAAACTATTGAGGTGCCTACCCTCAAGGTTCCATGTGATTGTCACCACCATAGAAGAGACAAAAGATCTCACAAATTTTTCAGTTGATGAACTTCATGCATCACTGATCACACATGAGCAGAGGTTGATAGAAATGAAAACTCATCTCTAGAGCAAGCCTTCAAGACCAAGATGTTCTTTGGAAGAGGAAGAGGTCAAGGCAGAGGAAGTAAGAGAGGAAGAGGCAAAAGTCAGAACAGAGATGGAAGGAACATCCCAGCAGATGCACAAGGAAGAGGCAGCAATCCAAATCAGAACCAAGGTCAAGGCAGCAGCCAACAAGGAGGACAACATCATGCTCAAGGACAAAGGTATGAAAAATCCAATGTCCAATGTTATTACTGTAAAAAATATGGGCATTATGCCAGTGAATGTAGGAAAAAGCAACATGATGTGAGTAATAGATCTAATGCAAATATTACTAGAGAAAATGTCAGCCAAGATAATGTGTTGCTAGCTTGTAACATGGCTGAAACAAATAGTGAAGATATATGGTTTCTAGATTCCGGTTGTAGCAACCATATGACAGGGAACTTAGCCCTGTTTTCTGCTTTAGATCAAAGTGTGAAGTCACAAGTCACACTTGGGACTGATAGCAAAATTTCTGTTATGGGTAAAGGGGAAGTTAAAATATTTACAAAGCAAGGTGAAAGGAAAACCATAGCAGATGTCTACTATGTCCCTGGAATGAGATGTAACCTCTTGAGTATTGGACAGCTTGTCCATAAGGGGTACAATGTTTTCTTTGAGAATGATGTATGCACCATCATGGATATAGCACCCAGCAAAAGATGCATTGCTGAAGTAAAGATGAAAAGGAACAGGATGTTCCCTCTTAGACTAAGAGCAGATCTGAAAAATAAAGAAGAAATTGCAGCAGTTACCCAAGAGGCTTTCCAAAGTGTGCCAAAGAATGAAAATTGGTTGTGGCATTTGAGATTTGGACATCTCAACTTTGGAGGTCTTAACTTGTTGAGCAGAAAAGGAATGGTAAGAGGATTACCATTGATAGAGAAACCAGACAGCCTTTGTGAAGGCTGCATATTGGAAAACAACACAGAGAAAGTTTTCCAAGAGGGAAAAGCATAAGGGCAAAAGCACCCTTAGAAATTGTCCACACAGATTTATGTGGACCGATGCAAAGTTCATCTTTAGCAGGCAACCAATATTTCCTAACATTTATTGATGATTTTACAAGAAAGACTTGGGTTTATTTCTTGAAGTACAAATCGGAAGTGTTTGAAAAATTCCGAAATTTCAAAGCACTTGTGGAAAATCAGACTGGGCTGCGCATCAAAGTTTTGAGAACAGACAGAGGAGGTGAGTATATCTCCAAGGAATTCCTACAATTTTGTAGGGAAAATGGAATTCATAAACAATTCACAGCAAGGTATACCCCGCAGCAAAATGGAGTAGCTGAAAGGAAGAACAGGACCATTATGGATATGGCAAGGAGCATGTTGAAGGCAAAGCATTTGCCAAATGATTATTGGGCTGAAGCCGTAAACTGTGCAATATATATCTTGAATAGGTGTCCTACAAAAGCAGTGTTAAACAAAGTGCCGGAAGAAGCATGGAGTGGGAGAAAGCAAGGAATCACCCACATGAAATTTTTTGGATGTGTGGCCTATGCACACATTCCTGATCAGCTAAGGAAGAAGTTGGACAACAAAGGGGAGAAATGTATATTCATTAGATACAGTGAGGAATCCAAAGCTTACAGGTTGTATATCCCATCCACCAAGAAATTCTTTGTGAGCAGAGATGTTCAGTTCATTGAGGAGGAAGCTTGGGATGGAAGCATAGAGAAAACAGTTAATTTTAAAAACTGTTTGTCTCATGATGAAGATGACGGGGAGATGACTGAAATGCATCCCCAAGCAGCAGCGCCAACCCAAGGACAGTAAGAGACACCCTTGAGGAGAAATGAGAGTGCTTCTCCAAGCACACCACAAGGAGGAAATTCAAGTCCATCTTCAAGCACTTGCACACCAAGTGAAAGAGGTAAGAAGTTCAGAAACTTGAGTGACATTTATAATGAAGGAATGAATTCCTTATTTGCCTTGTATTGTCATGTTGATGATCCTATTCATTTCGAATATGCAATTAAAGATAAGAAATGGATAGAAGCTATGGATGAGGAAATGAATGCCATAGAAAGAAACAAGACATGGGATTTGGTTGAGCTACCAAAAGGTAAAGAAGTCATTGGAGTCAAATGGGTCTATAAGACCAAGTGCAATGCTGAAGGAAAAATTGAAAGACATAAGGCAAGGTTGGTTGTCAAAGGATACAAGCAGCAGTATGGGAGAGATTATGAGGAGACTTTCGCACCGGTTGCAAGAATGGAAACCGTGAGAGCAGTGTTGTCCATAGCAACACAAAACAAATGGAAAGTCTACCAGATGGATGTGAAGTCGGCATTCCTAAATGGAGTGTTAAAGGAGGAGGTTTACATTGAACAGCCTCTAGGCTATGAGAAGAAAGGCCGAGAACACAAGGTTTGCAGATTGAAGAAAGCACTTTATGGGCTGAAGCAAGCTCCAAGAGCATGGTACAGTAGGATAGATTCCTATCTACTGAAAAATGAATTTGACAAATGTGAGGGAGAACCCACAGTCTACATCAAAGAAAAGGATGGTAAGATTTTAATTGTAGTCTTGTATGTTGATGATGTAATTTTTACAGGTTATGATGACTACCTCATTGAAAATTTTAAATCAGTCATGAAAGAAGAATTTGAGATGACTGACATGGGCTTGTTGAGATACTTCTTAGGAATAGAAGTAGATCAAAATGAAAAAGGAATTTTTATCACTCAAGCAAGATATGTAAATGAAGTATTGGAAAGATTCCACATGCAAGAATGCAAAGCAGCAATCACTCCCACGGTAATGGGATTAAAACTCAGCAAAGAGGATAGCAGCAAGGATTTTGATCCTAGTTTGTACAAGAGTATTGTTGGCAGCCTAATGTATTTAACTACAACTAGACCTGACATAATGTTTGCTGTTAGTTTGATTTCCAGATTCATGGAGAGGCCAAAAGAGGCACATTGGCAGGCAGCAAAAAGAATTCTGAGGTATGTCAAAGGTACAAAAGGATTTGGCATCTTGTATACCTTTTCAGAAAGTTCAGATTTAGTTGGGTACACTGATAGCGATTGGGTAGGAAGTGTGGATGATCGGAAAAGCACATCTGGTTATCTTTTTCACATGGGTTCAGGAGCCATTTCATGGGCTTCCAAGAAACAGCCAATTGTGGAATTGTCTACAGCAGAAGCAGAGTATGTGGCAGCTACAGTAGCGGCATGTCAAGCAGTATGGATGAGAAGAACGTTGAGGAGCTTAGGCCAAGAGTAGGCAAAAGCAACAATGATTTATTGTGACAATAGCTCAGCTATTGCCCTGTCCAAGAATTCTGTGTTTCACAAACAAACGAAACACATTGATACAAGGTTCCACTATATCAGAGAATTGGTAAGCAATGGAGAAATCAGTTTACAACATTGCAGGACTCAAGAACAGGTTGATGACATTTTGACAAAGCCATTGGATTAGAAAAGCTTTGAATTTTTGAGGAAGTGTTTGGGTATGATTGAATGCCCAACAGTTGAAATTAAAGGGGAGTGTTGAAAATATAATTTCAACTGTGCAACAGTTGAGCCATGCAGCAGCATGAAGAAAATAACCTTGCGCTTCACCGAGGATCGGGAGGCAAAAACCACTCCAAAAATCAAATTGCAGGTTTAAGGATCCGCTTTAATCTCAGCCGTTGGATCTGGCCGATCAACGGTTTAGATCACATCGGCGTATCACAATGGAGGACTTACAAATGGGCTTTATCATTGTGCGATGAGCGATCGCCGATATCACTATCGGCACATCGCTATCGGCGTTTCCAATGGAGCATGGGCCTTTCGCATATATATTGTCGCGATCCGATGAGCCGGACCCGACGGGTGATTAACATTTTGTTTCATATTATTTCAGTTCCGCAGCGACCCCCCTTTTCAATGTTTTAATGTCTTTCAAGCATATGTTATAATATAGTGCATCGGCGGTTATTGCGATCGGCATATCGCAATCAGGGAAACCAATGGTGCATGGCTTTTCATATTTTGTGCACTATGCGATGAAGCCCAGACCCGATGGGTTTTCAAAGCCAAATTGCATAATGGTTGAAATCCACCCAAAAGCAATTTTTTGTGTGTTTGCAACGTTTGTGTATGCTTTCAAATATATGATGAAACAGAGGATCGGGCGACTGCGATATGCAATGCGACCCGAAAGACGGACCCGATAGAAAAGTTTTGCATGCATTAAACTCTGAAGGAAAAAGGGGCAGGATTTCTCAATGGCGCGGAGCCAGTTAAAGCAAGTATGGAGCAGTACAGCGCGGTAGGCGACTGCTTTCAATTTACAGTATGGGCCGAGAAGGAAGACATTCAATTTTCAGCTACCGCAGTTAAAGTTCAGCTCAGCCGAGGACAAGAAGGACAGCCTCGAGCAGTTCACAGCATGGGTCTCCATCCTCGTTCATTAATTCATTCAAGTTTTGTTTTTTGTTGTAGAGTGTTGTAGTCCGCAGAGTGTGTGTGTATGAATGTTTGGTAGAAGCGCAGCAGCGCAAGTGTATGAATGATTTTTTTTCGCAATACGCAACAGCGTAGAATGTAATCGGAACTAAATGAATAGAGTAGCACTGTGTTTTTCTTTTGGTGAATCCCTCTGAGCTGAAGAGGAAGAATTTTGTATCAGGCTTTTAATTTTAATTAATACAGATCCTTGTTTATGGGTGTAATACTCTGTTCTGATAAATAATTTTTAGCCTTCCGCTGTGTGAAGATCCTGGAGAGAAACAAAGCATTGTTCTCTGTGTGCATTTTATATTGTGTTTTTTGGATTTTGATAGAAAAATCTCCAACATACGGCTGATTTTTTTAATTTATTTTTTCTTCTCCACCAGTTGTATGGAGTGGGACATACTGGTGAAGAAAGTTGTGGAAACCCAGATTTCTATTTGGGATGTGGCCGCCACTAGCTATGAAGTGGAAATTAGATTCCAATTTTTTCGCGTTAGCAATTTTGAAGATATCTTCAATTTCAACTGAGGATTCTTCCTAGAACTATGATATGTATAATCATTTCAATGTTTTCCATATATTGTGTGATACTTGTCAATACATCATAATGCCATTGAGAGGGACACCATTTAACAAATTGCAGAAAGTCATACAAATCACCATATTGACCGGGACTTGGAGGTGAACAAATTGCAAAACCTCCCTGGTTCTACTTCCAATTTGCTGTTGGCAGAAATTCAATCAATCCTCCACTTCTTTAGTCATTCTACTTTGTCAGTGGCGCTGAGTATGGGACAGTCTGCTATGAAAGGTGTGGAAACTCGGCGCTATATTTTTGAATTTAGTTTTACTTCATATTGATGGGACACATTGGTAACGCAAGTCATACCATTGCTCTGTAGCTAGAATGGAAGGCGCCAATTTTTTTTTGGTATTTTATTTTTCAAATAATTCAAAGTCTATGGATGCCAAATCAATGCACCTAAATGGTGATTTAGAGGAAGAAGCATATGTTGAACAACTAGAAGGATTTCAACCATCAAGAAATGAAAATGATGTATGCATATTGAAGAAAGGATTGTATGGTCTAAAACAAGCTCCTAGAGCTTAGTACACAAGGCTTGAAAAATACTTACAACAATAAGGATTCAAAAGAGGAACAATAGACAACAATATTTATAGAAAAACATATAATGAAAATTTGTTGAATCTTATTGTGGTATATGTAGATTATATCATTTTCTAAAGTGTTATTAACTACATGAGTCAAATGTTTGCAGTAGAAGTTGAAAAAGAGTTTGAGATGTCCATGTTACGAGAACTATCATTCTTCTTAGAATTGCGAGTAATTCAATCAGACAAAGTTATATTCATTTCCCAAACAAAGTATCTACGAGAAATATTAAAGAAATTTGGCATGGAAAATGTGCATATATTAGCACTCCTACGGCCATAAGATGCAAGTTCAGAAAAGAGGATGAATCTTCTGATGCAAATCAAACTATGTATAGTTCAATTATTGGAAACTTGAACTATTTAATAGTATCAAGGCCACACACCACACAAGTTGTTGGTTTGGTTGAAGGTTCCAATCTCCTCCAAAAAAGAGTCATTTTCTAGATGTAAACAGATTCTTCAAATATTTGAAGGGAACGTTAGACTTTTACCTATGGTACGCAAGAGAAAATTCTTCACTTTAACAACATATACACATGTCGATTAGGAAGGTAGTGTGGATGATAGGAAAAGCACTAGTGCAAGAGCATTTTTCTTAAGAAAAATCTAGGTTTCTTGGCTGAGTAAGAAATAGACTTCTATCTCCCTATACACAACTAAAGAAGAACACATTGGAGTAGCCACTTGTTGGAATCAAGTAACTTTAGATGAAATAAAATTTGCAAGATATGCAAATAAATCATGATCAACCTATTCCCATTCTCTGTGATATACAAGTGTTATCAATAGGTCAAAAAATCTCGTTTTGCATTCAAATACCAAGCATATTGCCATCAAATATCACTTTCGGAAAGAATAGGTAGCTAATCAGAATGTCAAGTTAGAATACATTTCTTCAAAAAAACACATTGCAGATATATTTACCAAACCACTACCCAAAGAATCTTTTGAATATCTTCGAGAGAGATTAAGAATGACATTTCCTCCTTTTTCTCAATAAAAGGAGCAACTAATTAATCTCAAAAGAGTTAGGTTGTAGACAAAGGGAAGCATAAGCCTAGGGGATAATAGTCCCAAAAGGAAGAAGTAAAAGGGGGCTTAAGCACAAAGGGAGCAATCTCAAAAGAAGAACTACATAAGAAAAATCCTTGCATGCAAAAGGACACAACTGTGATAGGGGGAGCATATATTTAGTCACAGCTAAAGTAAAATCCGTATATCTTAAACAACAACGGAGAGTATGCATACATAAAGAAATATAATTGAAAAGGGGAGTCCTCAACCCAAAGAAGAAGTAGTCAATTGCAGCCAGATTTAATCCTTTTCTATTGATGTCAAAAGAGGAGTCTTACACATACATGAGAAGATAAAATAGATAGGGGCAGTTTCAGAGTTCTCAACATTGGTACATCAATGACTAGACTATGTCTAGTGTCGCCATCAATGAAAAATGGGGAGATTGTTGAACAATGTATTATCATTGATGTCAAAGCTAAGAAGCAATAAGAACAATATGTTGTCACTGATTGTAGGTGGATGTTTTCCCAATATCAAGTAGAAAAGGACCAAACACAAAGAAAGGTGTAAAGGAGGAAATTTGGTGCAAACCTCAAGTTTTTTAAAGTCCACGGAACTTCATGAGGTGGATCGTGCAACAAGTCAAATCGTTGATTCACATTGACTACAAACGCCTTCCATTTTTTCATCGCTTAATGAAAAGAAAGTACTTGATAGGTTTAGCAACATTAAATCATATTGGTACCAGATGGGATGATATAGAGGTACTATGCACCAAATGTTATATTGTAAAAACGTTGAAATGGATTAGTTTGTATCTAGTATGAAATGGTAGAAAGATTATGTGGCAAAGAGATTTCATGACACTCCCACATGGATGATATTGATCAATTTGATGTCGTGTTGGTAGCGATGAGTGAAATGTGGTAGAAAAAATGAAGTTTTTGGTCAACCAACGGGGTTTTGGAAAGTGACACATGGCATATGGTATGCCAGATGACACAACAGATGGACCAAGTGGCAGAAAATGATTGGTCCATGGTGGTTTGATGTGGTAGACCCATAGATCTTAGGACTCATGTCAGGACCGAGCTCGATAATGTTTTCTCACATTATTATTTTTGGCCAAAAGTCCAAAAGGTTGTGGTTGCAACACCATGTTCAAAGAGCCAAGGGCTCGCCCCTAGGGGTCCTCTGGGTATCAGGTATATCATACTAGGCCATGTAATATTGGACTCCTTCCAATATGGAGGAGAAGCCTGGTATCCGACATGGATGGCCATGGTTCCAACTTGTCATGGTTTGTCATGGGGGGCGTGTTTTTTGATGGTCCAATATACCAGAGTATTAGGTACATGGAATGGATATCAATACTTGAACACTTTGGTATGTAGTTCCCTAGTATGATAGGGAAAATTTCATTAATTACAAATTACCATTAGTTGATAAGGTTATGCGACAACATCTCCCTCATATATTGGGATATAGAGCACTTCTTAGTGCAATCATTGCAATAAAATTATAAGCATTGGGCTAGCCAAGAAATATGAAATACATATTAGTAATAACAAAACCAAATACATAATCTCAAATCTAAAATTCACATTGAAGTTTTTAGTTTTGAACCAATCCCTTTTCGCATAAAAAACTAAAAAACGCTAATAATTAGATTCTACTCTTTAGACAGGAAGACAACAACAACATGATAGATCACAAGATCCAATCTTCCATGACTCTTAATAGGAAGACATAGAAGAGAAAGAAGAACATGAAGCACAAGAAGAAAAAGAGGAAGAAGAGCTAAAAACTTCACATCCAAAGACTCCCTTAAGGTATCTTCAGAAAATTCATATAGAAAACCAAATCCTTACTATAAGGAGTCAATGGTTCAGACTAGAATAAATCGATAAGCACACCAAGGCATGCCAAATTTTCCTTATTTTCCAAGATAGAACCCAAGAACTTTTTGAATCCTATGAAGATGAGAATTGGGGTAATGTTATGGAGGAAGAGATAGAACAGATTAAGAAAAAACATACATGAGAAATTGTTCCTAGACCAAAGGATAAGAATGTAATTCACACTAAATCAGTCTTTATGAACAAACTAAATGAGGTTGGACAAGCAATGAGGAGTAGGGCCAGATTAATCTGCAAATTCTATGCACAAGTGGAAGGTATTTATTTTGAAGAAACATTTTCTCTTGTAGGTAGAATTGAATCCATCAATTTTTTTTGGTATTTTCTATTTCAAAAAGTTTAAAGTCTATCAAATGGATGCCAAATCAACCATCCTAGATGATGATTTAGAGGAAGAAGTATATGTTGAACAACTAGAAGGATTTCAGATGTTAAGAAATGAAAATGTTGTATGCATATTGAGGAAAGGATTGTATGGTCTAAAACAACCTCCTAGGGCTTAGTACTCAAGGCTTGAAAAATACTTACAACAACAAGGATTCAAAAGAGGAAAAATAAACAACAATATTTATAATAAAACATATAATGAAAATTTGTTGAATCATATTGTGGTATATGTAGATTATATCATTTTTTAAAGTGATATTAATTAAATTTCTGAATCATATTGTTTGCAGTAGAAGTTCAAAATGAGTTTGAGATGTCCATGGTTGGACAACTATCATTCTTCTTAGGATTGAAAATGAATCAATCAGACAAAGTTATATTCATTTCCCAAACAAAGTATCTAGAAGAAATATTAAAGAAATTTGGCATGGAAAATGCACATCTATTAGCACTCTTATGACCATAGGATGCAAGTTGAGAAAATAGGATGAATCTTGTGATGCAAATCAAACTATGTATAATTAAATTCTTGGAAACTTGCACTATTTAAAAGTATCAAGACCACACACCACACAAGTTGTTGTCTGGTTAGAAGGTTCCAATTTGCTACAAAAAAGAGTCATTTTCTAGATGTAAAGAGATTCTTCAAATATTTGAAGGGATCCTTAGAATTTTACCTATGGTATGCAAGAGAAAAGACTTCACTTTAACAACATATACAAATGTCGATTAGGAAGGTAGTGTGGATGATAAGAAAAGAACTAGTGCAGGAGCATTTTTCTTAAGAAAAATATAGGGTTCTTGGCTAAGTAAGAAATAGACTTCTATCTCCCTATCCACAACTAAAGAATAACACATTGGAGGAGCCACTTGTTGGACTCAAGTAATCTAGATGAAACAAACTTTGCAGGATATGAAGGTAAATCATGATCAACCTATTCCCATTCTCTGTGATAACACAAGTGCTATAAATATGTTAAAAAATCTTGTTCTACACTCAAATACTAAGCATGTTGCCATCAAATATCACTTTCTCAAAGAATAGGTAGCTAATAAGAATGTCAAGTTAGAATACATTTCTTCAAAAGAACACATTGCAGATATATTTACCAAACCACCACCCAAAGAAACTTTTGAATATCTTAGAGAGAGATTAGGAATGACATCTCCTCCTTATTCTCAATAAAAGGAGCAAATAATTAATGTTAAAAGAGTTAGGTTGTAGATAAAGGCAAGCATAAGCCTAGGAGATAATAGTCCCAAATGGAAGAAGTAAAAGGAAGCTTAAGCACAAAGGGAGAAGTCTCAAAATAAGAACTGCATAAGAAAAATTGTTGCATGCAAAAGAGCACATCCTTGATAGGGGGAACCTATATGTAGTCACAGCTAAAAGTAAGATCCATATATCTTCATCAACAACCGAGAATATGTAGACATAAAGAAAGATCATTGACAAGGGGAGTCCTCGACCCAAAGAAGTATTCAATTGTAGCCAAATCCAATCCTTTTCCATTGATGTCAAATGAGAATACTTACACATACATGAGAAGAGACAATAGATAGTGGCAGTTTGAGATTTCTCAACATTGGTTTATTAATGACTAGAGTATGTCTAGTGTCACCATCAATGAAAAAGGGGGAGATTGTTGAACAATGTATTATCATTGATGTTAAAGATAAGAAGAAAGAAGAACAATATGTTGTCATTGATTTTAGGTGGATGTTTTCCCAATATCAAGTAGAAAAGGACCAAACACAAAGCAAGGTGTAAAGGATGAAATTTGGTGCAAACCTCAATTTTTTTAAAGTCCGCACAACTTCATGAGGTGGATCATGCAATAAGTCAACTCGTCAATTCACTTTGATTATATAATCCTTCCAGTTTTTCATCATTTAATGAAAAGGAGGTACCCGATAGGTTTAGAAACATTAAATCATTTTGGTACCAGATGGGATGATATAGAGGTACTATGCACCAGATGTTATATTGCAAAAATGTTGAAAGGGATTGGTTTGTATCTAGTATGAAACAGTAGAAAGATTATGTGGAAAAGATATTTCATGAGACTCCCACATGTATGATAGATGATCAATTTGATGACATATTTGTAGCGGCGAGTGTAATGTGGTAGGAAAAATTGAAGTTTTCGGTCAACCAACGGGGTTTTGGAAAGTGACACATGGCATATGATATGTCAGATGACACAACAAATGGACCACGTGATAGAAAATGATTGCTCCATGGTGGTTTGATGTGGTAGACCTAGAGATATTAGGATTCATGTTAGGATCGAGCTCGATAAGGTTTTCTCACGTTATTATTTTTTGCCAAAAGGCCAAAAGGTTGTGGTTGCATCGCCATGGTCAAAGAGCCAAGGGCTCACCTCTATGGGTCCTCTGGGTATCATATATATTGTACGAGGCCATGTAACATTGGAATCCTTCCAACATGGAGGAGAAGCCTGTTATCCAACATGGATGGTCATGGTTCCAACTTGTCATGATTTGTCATTGGGGATGCATTTTTTTATGGTCCAGTATACCAGAGTATTAGGTACAAGGAAAAAATATCAATACTTGAACACTTTGGTATGCATTGCCCTGGTATGATAGGGAAAATGCCATTCATTACAAATTATAGAGCTCGTCAGTTGATAAGAAAAGTGATTGGGGTGCTAAGATGGATAACCTTATGTACACCTATAGTATGCAAAATTTTGGTATGAAGGTTGAGGTCATGTCACATGGTCATGAAATACTAAAAGACTCAGCTCCAAGGGATATGTCTATTTAGATATCACCATAACGACCTCTTGGTGTAGAAGGAAGGAAAACCTAATATTCAGTATCCAATATGGATTAGCAATTTATCATGGCATGTGGTCACGAGTTCCCAATGATTTATCCCTTAAGGCTAAAGGGTCATGAAAGGTGAAGTAAATATGGGTAATATCTCTCTCTCTCTCTCTCTCTCTCTCTCTCTCTCTCTATATATATATATATATATATATATATATATATATATATATATATATATATATATATATATATATATATATATATATATATAGTCCTTACAATGTTTGAATTGGGGTGCAAATGTTTGATCAAGCCCATAATTCTAGCCAATGGTTTTTTACTGACTCATAGTATTATCCCTGGAAGTGCTCCAAGGTATTTTTTCATCTCTGATCAAGTTACTCTAATGTTATGTCAACCTTGATTGAGTCTATGTTGTCCAAGATTTGGAAATGTTTTATAAATAACTCAAACTGGAAATGTATGGAGGAAGTGATGGTGATACGATGAACTAATCTAAAATAGATTAGGAGGGAAAGGCACAAAGAAGTTTGAGGATGAAATTTGAAGAGGATGTGAAGAGTACAGTCAACATGTCTAAAAAACAGAGTACAAACAAGTCCAAGTTTGGAAGCATGAACTAGTTTGTGGTGAATAACGAAAAGAGTATTGCAACAAGTAAATGGAAGCAGCATTCAATCTGGAACCAATGTAGTTTACAGAATAGGGAAATGACAACATAGAAAATAGAGAAAGGATAGTGTACACAGTTGTGTAGAAGAAAGCAAATACAATTTGTGCAGAATTGTGAAGATTAGAACAAAGCAATTACAAACCTTGCAATAAAGGGGATTCATGTAACCTATAGGTTGGTGCCTACAAGATTTTTCATATAAAAAAAAATTGTAGTTTTTCCTTCAAAGGCTTCCACATATATCTTTTGTTACATGTTCAAATTATGAGATTGATGGTTTATGATGTTTGAATGGATATAAATAAGTAAAATTTGCCATTATACAGATTCACCCCCCCTTTCAACATAATTCTAAATTCCAACAAAAACTTTTTTCAATGCTTGAAACTACCTTTGGAATACCCCAAACCCCAATTTGCCAAACTAGGACCTATTGGGAAAAATGACCCTATAAGTTGATTCCCCCAGTTTTCTACCCTAAAAGAATCAAGATGGAAGATAAATAATATGATGATCCATCCAAATTATATGTCCCCATTTTCGGAGGCTCTTGGTCCCCAAAATATTTTATTGAATGAGGTGAGGAATCTGTTCATCTCCCTTCTTCTTGGAGTACCATTTATCCTTTCCTATAATTCGTCCTTTCAATCCAATCTTCCAATGTTTGTTCTACTTTTGTCTTGTAGTTCTATAAATCTACAAAATTTTAACTTTGGCAACTTTCATAAGCATTTGATGCTAAATCCCCTATGAAAGATAATACATACTCCTCTACCTAATCCAACATGAAAGGTTCGTAGAGTTTAAGATTTTCCTCACCATTGAGTAAATGCACATGTATGGGAGTGGGGGTAAATATAAAGAGGGTGGGGATGGTAATATGCAAATATATTACTTCCCCCACTCCCACCATCACTATATGAAAACCATATTATTAATATGATTTACATATTATCACCCCCACCACCACCCTCACCCGCATATTATCTCCCCTCACCATGGAAAATTTTAGGGGCTAATATTCGCAGATGGGCTGATTTTCCATGCTTTTTCCAAAAAAAGGATTCGCCAATTCCCATTTTTTCCTAAAAACCATTCGCCCAAATTTTATAAGAAAAAAATATTTTACGTTAAAAATCGCCAAAATTTTAGAGAGACTACATAAAATCATTAGAACTTCGTATATTTTTACTAAAATATCACCAAGAATTTTATAGTTTTCATATTATGGATTAGTGAGATTCGCCAAGGTTTCTAATCTTTAAGATAATTTTCCATCCTTAAAATTTTCCCTGCCCCTCACCCCAACCCTCATGATATCTTTCCATGATGGAGGAAAGTCATTGAAGTATGCAGAGTAGGGTATAAATTTGATAGGAACTCATATCCGTCAAGTAATGTTTTATGATGAGTTTTCATTTAAAACTTCCCTTCACATGACGTATGATATTTATTTTTACCCGTCATTGAATATCGTGCATTATATGTCTATTAATTTTTTGTTGTGACTATAAGATCAAAATTTTAGTTAATGTAAGTTTTGTTGTGTAGGAATTCTTTTTGTTGTAGCTTGACTATAAAATACAGTTAAATCAAGTTTTATGTTACTTCAAAAAGATCAAACATATCCATTCAATTGTGTTCATTCCTATTGCTAAGATAACCAATGATTTAGTGCAGTTATGTATAGTCAATATTTATGTAAGTTCAAATATTTTACTAATCATCCCAAACCATTCTAAAAAAAAATTGAAGTGCCTTCATCAAACCAATTAACTATAATGTATTTTGAAGAGGAACAATCGATCTCAACTTTCAACTTGATGGCATGGAGTAAAGGAGGACCTTATAAATAATAAAACAAGTTTGAACCCACTTTTAAATTGAAATTTGGGTGGATTGTAACATTTCAAGAAATATAATATATATTGTGTGCATTTTGAAGATATTCATAATCTTTTGACAAGTAAGAAAGATAAATTTTTATGCCCACAATGCATAGAAAAGTCGTTGAGTGGTTGCATTGTTAAGGTAGTCCCTACCTAATGGTCACTAGTTCGAAACCCCGTGGGTGTCCCATCAACACAACCCTTAACTAGAAGTTATAATGATATCAGTTAGAATTGACCCTGTGTCACATGAGTGCTTCCTCTATAGCAATTCCTCTAATCAGAAAAGACAAAAGGGAGAAATGAAACTCACTGCCAATTCCTCTAGTAAAAAGCAAAGAAAGATAAAGCTCTCCCACTAACAGAAAACCCAACTCAATAAAAATTCCTTTAATCAGAAAAGACAAAAAGGAAAGATAAAGCTCAATGTCAATTCCTCTAGTAAAAACAAAAAGGAAGGATGAAGTTATCTTACTAACCAAAAAAAACCAGAAAAACAAAAAGGAAAGATGAAGTTATCTTACTAACAAAAAAAAACCAGAAAACCCAATTAATTTAAGTATTAATGTATTGAATGCATATCGAACCACAAAATATCTCTGATTTCCTAACCAAACTAGGTTAATTCAAGTATTAACGTATTGAATACATGTGAAACCACAAAATATCTCACCACAAAATATCTCTGGTTTCCTAATCAAATATACCTGGTTTCCTAATCAAAATAATAAATGAAATGAAGAAGAAGATAAATGTTTCATGCAAACAAACAAGAAAAGTTAGCTGGTTTATTTCTATTGGACAAACACATGTCCTTCAATTTGAACACTCTTTCTTCGTAAATTGGTGTTTTATAGAGCATATTGATGGGCCATGGGGGTGGACCTGCCTCATGAATCTCATCCTTTAAATTATAGGCTTTAGTGTTTAAGGTTTAGGTAGAGGTATACGCAATGCAGGATTTGCATGATGTAAATGAAAACGGGTTATTCTAATACGTTCAAAGACTCATTATGAATAAGTGTATGTGTTTTTCAATTGATGGCTTTTTTTATTTTCTACCATTTTTATTGAAATTTATTTTTATACGAAATATTATAATTTTATATATAATTGAGATTTTAAAAATTAAATATTATTATTAAATTGGATTTTAAAGGGATTAATATTTAATAATTAAATAATAAAAATATACGTAAATATTTGGTGAATTTAACATGTCAATAAGTATAGTAATTGAAAAAAATGATCAATATTTAATAATTAAATAATAAAAATATAAGTAAATATTTAGCGATTTAACATGTTGAGTAATTGAAAAATTAGAAGTTATTGAGTAGAGAAGCTCATTCTACAACCCAGTATAAAGGTATGTGTAAGTATGTTTGTATCCAATGTGGAGTTGACACGTGTCTTTTTTAAATAAAAATAAAACACACTTTAAATAAAAATATAATGTTGAGTATAATAAAATAAAACAATGAATATGATGTAAAGTAATTAGAAGTAAAAAATAAGTTTTTCCGGATAAAACATTTTAAGTGGTCTAAATATTTTAGAGTTTGGTTCTCTATATACTCTATATAAGATTTAGAAATACAATTTAAACAATAAAAAATTACACATTGTATTTTATGTTCTAAAGAAATTTACATGTGAAAAAATATGATTCTCTCGTTTCATATTAAATACCTGTTTAAAATAAATCTATAATATATTTAACGTGATGAAATGTATACTAATTAAAAAACCAAAAATCATGGGAAATTCCAAATAAAAACCACTCTGTGTATTGACGGGATAACTCGATAATGCTATGAAGAAAGTTTTAAGAAAAACGCCTCTTAAAGAATGCCATGGAAATCGCTGTATAAATCGCAATGCAACAAACTAGTGGAAAATCATTGACAGTATTTGGAATTTTCGTGGTAGCAATTCACTCAACTCCACTATCTATTTGACAATGTATTGTAGGGAGTCGGCCATGATAAGTCCTCATCATGGAGCGGAAAATAAAGGTAAAGGCCAGATTTTTTTGAATTTAATTTGAAAACAAGAGAAGCTGCATCGCAGCAAGTCCCTGTCAAGTTACTTTCCTTATAATTCTTTTAAGCATGAGTAGCATCAGCTGCAGTTTCTTGTGTGAAAGATCCACGAGCAGCTGCTATAATTCTTTTAAGCATCAGTAGCATCAGCTGCAGTTTCTTGTGTGAAAGATCCACGAGCAGCTGCATATCCATACCGTGCGTTATACCAAACTTACCGCAACGAAAATGGTTACAAGATGAAAATGACCTATATTTTCTTAACCAAATGCACAATACACATAGGGAAATACTTGACAACGGCAGGTATAGTAAGGAAAACGGTTAGAAGGTGAAAATGACATATATTTTCTTAACGAAATGCACAATACACATTGGGAAATACTTGAACGTGTGAAGGATGAGAAAATGGCGTGCCATTGTAAACTGTAGAAATGGCAATGGTCAAATAGAATTGGAATTATAGCTCAATCCCAGGCCAATAAAGACAATACATTACTCCTTATTCTTTTAAGCATCAGTAGCATCAGCTCAAGGTAGAACGATCAGGGGAGCAGAGTCCGCATCGCCAAACAAGAAGAAGCAGTGTCGCGCGAAGGGCCGAGGCAACGAATTCAGGGCAGGAGCAGTGGCTCTTACCCAAATGCTTGAAATTTCTTAAATATTAACAATAAAGTAAACTTATTAAAAATAACAATTTTTTTTATATATATATTTTAGTTTTATTTGGAGATTATCTATATAAAGTGTTACATTATGAATTCAAAAGGATATGAAAGTTCTAAGTGACCTATATAGAATGCCAAGTAAATAAAATTAACAAGTTTTATGTTAAAAGTAAATATTGAATTATCCATGAATGCGTAAAACATAAAACTAAAATTCTGAATGGAATTTCCTTTATAACTTCCATGTCCTATGTATGTGATTAAAATTTAAGTTTGCGACTTTCGAAGAACTGGTTTACGCATGTGTAGTAAACCAGTCTCTAATTGTTTAATTTATTTTTAATGGTGCTAAAAGATGATAGGCGTAGATCAGGATTGTTTATCGCGTAATCTAGCACTTATATTTACTCACGCTGTTCCAATATATTCTTTTATGCAAATGTTTTCTTTTTGGGTTTAAAATATTGTCAAAACCTTTACTTTTGACTTTACAGGCCGGTAAGCCCTACGGATCAGTAATATTATTCTTTTATGCAGATGGATTGTTGTTTAAAATATTGTCAAAACTTATACTTTTCACTTTATAGGAAAAGTATACCTTACCTATCGGTAATATCATCCCAGGTTCCCAAGGAACAGTCCAAACTCTCTCACAATTTTAATTTCCATTTAAATTCCTACATTACAGCTCAACTTGCAGATCAAGAAGCAAAAGTGTACAGACTATCCAGCGTCCACTAAAATGGAAGATTTGTCAAGCAATAAAGCCTGTCATCGTCCAGAACCTCCAAATCATACCAATCAACAACAGAAATACCGAAAGAAATATTTGCATTACATTTTGAGTTTGCCAACGATTCGTTGGACAAATGGGCCAACACACAAAAGCCAACCGACTCACGTAACTTGTCAGCAGCACCTTGAGAGATCTCTCCCTTACCACGTGCATTGCATGCAAGCCATGTGCTTGGCAGTAGGGAGGTGATCTGTCACATAATATCATTCCAGTTGCCAGATGATTCTTGCCAACGCTAGATTAGGAAATAACCAGAGAAATTCAGTGTGCCTGCCACAAGAGAGTCCCTTCTTGACCAGCGATAGTAAATCTACCAGCGAATGGGGCTTTGTGTTATGAATTCAGGAGCTTTGTGTTATGAATTCAGGTCCATCAGACCATCCAGTGCAGAATTGGGGCACTCCATGCACCTTCGCCTCTGCTTAACGATTCTTGCCAGACGATTCTTGGCAACGCTAGATTGGAAAATAACCAGAGAAATTCAGTGTGCCTGCCACCAGAGAGTGTAGATGCATGGAGTAGTGATGGAAGAACGCTATATCGGTGTGAACATATGTATATGCAACCAAATGAAACAAATGGAGAGCTGGGAAATCTCACGGTATTACTGCAGAGTCTTCAATCTGTGGATTGCACAGCAGACCAACCTTCTGAATCTATAGCCGATGATGTAGCTTCTTTGTTCTTGTAGTATTCTGTAGAGATTCAGAAGCTGATGAGATCAAATTTTGACATTTCAGAAATGAAACTCTGGTGGAAAAACGGTGATGGCTAGCATGAAATTATCCTTCTACTCTATCCAGAACAAATGAAGGCGCTACTTTCCTAGGAGATCCCTAAAGGATCTAATGTGGGCTTTACAAAGAAAAATAGGTAAGTTATATGTCAATTCAGAGTAAAATCATAGCTTAGTAGTGGATTTAATTTTACAGATGGTGTAACTGTTTTCTGCTCATAAAAATCTTGAAGGATGCTAATAAAATTCATATAATCTCATACATCGGTCAACATCTTATGAATCGACAGAAAGCGTCAATATCTGGATATGAAACTGGTACAAGGGCTGCAGGGTTTTACTCAGAAATTTAAAATCCAGATCAAAAAAAACAAGAATATACTTACTGGTATTACCTGAAGCAGTCATCTACGGTGACACGATTTCAATCTGTCCAAGGGAAAAAGCCCAAATGGAACCGAGTCAAAAATCTTGGACTATAACCGAAAACAATAATTCTATGCTTAGAGATTGCAGAATCAAAGTAATAATACAGTGCTACAGAAAACTAGAGTGATAGCGGTACTAAGGTTTGATGGGTAAAAACCCTAAAGAATAGGAATAGGAATTTCGAAGATAAAAAATATAAAACATTTGTTACAAGACATGGAAAATCCAGGCCTAAGAGGAAACCTGTAAAGTCGACCCAGATGTGAAGAACTTTGATGATGTGCTCCAAGCACGAACTGGGCGCACTATTCATGCTCTGGCAAATGGCGTTGAGGTACGCTGTGTGTCCATAGAAACCCAGGTCGTTAAGGTCTTATTGGAATACAAGGAGGACATATGGAACAACCGGGATTTGTTTGAACTGGTAGAAGAGTATTTCGAAAATAGTTTACAAACCCTGGATTTCTGCACTGTGCTGGAGAACTGTCTCAGAAAGGCTAGGAACAACCAGCTGTTTATTCAAATCCACTGCCAAACATTTAAGTTCACCAAAAATACAAGAATGGCAAAGCCCATTTTAGGGCAAAACGTTACCTATTCGAGCATAAGTGCCTTCGGGTATGGCAATGGACAAATCTGTGGGCACCAGGGCCTTCCCTCGGGCGGGCACCACACAAGAAGTCGCACTGCAAGAACAAGACAGAAGTGACCAGCAAGTTTAGAGGGTAAAAATAAACAAACGCAAGAGACAATGTGAAGATAAGATGGCACTGAAAACGCACCTAGAGAGATCATATCCGGCTGCCAAAGCCGAACCTCTAGAAGGCAAGATAGCATTAGACGAAAGCTTCTTTACGCGCAATAATGGCTCAAAGGCACCTTCCATGCCATTATTCTTCAAATACGTGACGTTCCCATTCAACTCTAGCCAGTGCAAGAAAATGCAGGAAGAACTGTCGAACTTTAAGACTGCTGGTAGCCCGTTCTCTGAAGATTTCTTTAAGCATTTCGATTCTGTTTACAGAAGGCACACACACATGCTAGAGAAGCTTCAGCTACAGAGGAAAAAGCTCGACAAGAAACTGAGGAACGTTAGGGCTTGGAGAAAGGTTTCTAATATCATATTTGTGGCGACCTTTGCTACGGTTCTGATATGCTCTGTGGTTGCAGCGGCCGTTATTTCCCCTCATGTTGCAACTGCCATAGCTGCCGCGGTTCCAGCTGTTAATACCCTGCAACAACACGAGAACACCTGTTAATACCATGCAACCATAGCATATACTTTATGAAATAACCAAACCTGTTTACCAACAACATTTAATGTTTCAAAACTAATGTTAACATTAAAACAAGCCCTTTTACGGTTAGCCAAAATGCAGCAGCCTTAAAACCAATATAACCCATGGTCAGGCCTCTTCCGCCTCGGGAAGAGGCCAAATAAGATGAGAAAGGTTAAGCCGGAATGCGACTTCGGTTATGTGCACATAAAACCTCACACGACTTTAGTATAACCGCCGTATAACAGATGGAGAAAGCATTGAACTAATGCTAAGTCGGCATTGAACGATTACAATAGTCCCTGCCGGATGCCAGATGGCAGGGACTAATAATATTTTAATTCTATGGAAATTTTAGAAATATGATAAATGGTAATGAAATCAATTATTTCACTTCTATTCAAATAGAGGTGACGAAAATATTTTGTAATGAAATCAATCGTTTGATTTTCATTCTTTTTATTTATAATATTGCAAAATAACCCTAGAATTCACGATAACCAGAAGGTTTTGTCGTAGGTATCAATACATGATGATGCCATTGACGGACAACAAGCAGTGTAATTTAAGGAATGTCATACAAATTGTTGTATTGACCGGGACATGGAGGTGAATAAATTTCGTTGTGTTTGGAATTTGTGTGGATAGAAATTCTGTCAATCCTCTGGTTCTTTAGCCATAAAGTAGATGAATATGGGAAGATTCTAGTTTGTTAGGCTAGTGAGTGGGGACATAGTGATATCAAAGTTGCAGAAATTCAGAGTTATATTTTGAATTTCAAGTTGTTGAGTGAGATTTTTTTGGAAGTTTTTCCGGTGGGTTTTTCCTAAAGTCTGGTAGGAATTTATTGAAATCACAAATTTGATGGGTAATTCCTGCACAATCGAAGTGTCCTAAGGGTTTTTTAGGGTGCTGAATCTATATATATAACCAAAAAACCAATTCAAATAACGCAAATCAAGATTTCACCTCAAAATTTTCTGCCAGATTCTTGCACTGGAAAGTCCAAAAGGTCACACTAAAGACAACTTCTTTTGAATTTTGTTTTTCTTCGTATTGAAAGAGTATGGGAGGAAAGAGTATGTATTTTTTGTTCTTTCGGGAAAGTGGAAACATAAAAACACTTCATTTTAGAATGTGAGGCCTTCGAAGACAACAAGGAAAGTTATCCAGATATTTTGGCAACTAGCTCTTTGGATAATCTATTTAGCGAAGGGTTTGGCGAGAAGCTGGGAAGGTTAATAATGAGACTTCACAGGAAAAGGGTTGAATACATCAACCAGATGAAAAAGCAATATGTCCCATAGGCTATCTATAGTCATGTGGATGTTAAATTATTTTTCTTTCTTTCTTTCTTTGATGTGACACGTTGGTAACACAAGTCACATTGTTAGGAGTAGTCGAATGAGTCGATGATTTTGACTTCGTTTTTCAGGTCCTCCCTTTGCAGATGATTTCCCTCATTCTTTCCTCTAGCTTTGACTCTCGCTCCTTGCCCATCTCCATCTCCTGCTCCCTCTTCCTAAATGTTTGTGTGACACTTATTTCTCAATATATAGAGAAATTAATGCGATTGGGTTGTATATGCTCACCATTAGATGCTTCAACTCCCACTCCATGTTCGTCTTCATCTCCCGCTCTGGCACGCCCCTATCCCTGATGGTAGTCTTTCAACCACACATAGGCGGGTGTGGCACCGCTACACTCTTTTTTTTCACCAATACTTGATGTACGGACTATGCCTAACTCTTCAACACTTAGTTCATTTTCCAATACTTTAAGTGTTATATCACAGCAGAAAGAAAATGTTCATTCATATTTCATTATTTCATCATTATATATGCACAACAGATAAAAAACAATATTCAATGGGAGGGCAACTCCCAATACTGAAGTCTACCTAAATAATATACAAGTATAATTTACAATATCTTTACAACAATGGTGTTGCCAACACAGTCAGCACACTTCAATTTTCAAGTGTCCCCAATTTACCAAATATGTCGTGCACATTTCACCCAACTGCGGTCTACCCAACACTGTCATGCCTCTATCCGTTGTAACAGTTCACTTGCGCCCAATGATTCCCTCCACTGCTACATGTTCTTCTGGCACTTCCCCGTGCCCAACACTTCACTTTGGTTCCTTGTCTGCATGTTGCAACCTGCTCGCACCATTCAACACACGGGTCACCCTGTCGTGCCCCAGGGTCGTTCAACCCTACCAGGTTAGGTCGCCCTTCCGCACCCTCGGGTCATTCAACCTTGCCGGGTTGGGTCACCCTACCGTTCCCTTGGTTCATTCAACCTTGTTGGTTCGGGTTGCCCTATCGTACCCTCGGGTCAGGTTGCCCTACCGCGACCTCAAGTCAGGCCACCCTGCCGCGCCCTCAGGTTGGGTCACCTTGCCGCACCCTACAACTTCGTTCAGCTCGACCCGTCTACCCAAGAAACCCCAAACTCTATGCTATGAAAAACTTCTGCCCTTTGCTCTTGCTCGTCCACCTGCTACCTTCGATGTTCGAATTCTCCTTGTTCACCTTCCTTTCTTGTTCGCTAATTGCTTGCTTGATATCTTCCTTGAATTCTCTCTACCATGCCGAATATATACCCATGCTTCCAAGTTCAAGTGATATGACCGTCCACCTAAGTGTAGGTTAGCTTGGCTATATTTTTCCATTAGCCCAACCACTTTAATACGTCGGTCGGTCTGATTTTTTCAAGTCGACCTCCACTCATCGCATGTCCTAGGCAGCTTATAAACTCACGTTCATCGCACTTTCCATCCATGGGTTGCACGGTTACCTATGTTGCCCTCCACCGTCGCATTTTCTTACTCGATGCTCGTTGGTCTTTCCCACCGTTATGGGTGCATGCCCACCCATCGCCTTTAACTGACGCCTCGCTCTCTACATCGCACAACCACCTGATTCAAGTAGTATGGGCGTCTGTCGCACATGGGCACACCCAATTTGACTCGGTCGTGTTTAACCGAAGTCATCCCACTGTAGCATATAATTGAGTTCAGGGACTCATCGCATACGTGGGCATGCCCGACTCAACTCGTGGGCTTGACATTCTCCACCACTCTAAAAATGTTGTTGTCCTCGAAAATACCATCCCAACAACATCCATCGCCAAGACATATCCATAAGTATGGGCACCCAGATATCTCCACCTATGACCTAATCCATGCTCCCAATCTACCAAAATCTGCAAGAAAATCATGTGCTGGATCCCCCTATGATGGTGACTAGTTGGGTATCTAATCCAACTATAACATCGCCTCCACAAGAATGCATGCTTGCTACATCATCATGGCTAATATTCATACCCTTTTGTCAATTGTATCCATCTCGCCCCAAGTGTCTACTCATAAGTATAAAGGAATCACTTCCATGAGAAGCTAGCAATGAGCCTCATCTCCATGTCAATCTAAGAAGAGAGGGAGGAAGTGGGGGCCAAAGGCTCTCCCTCCAACTCAACTAATATCTCAATCCACCTGTCTGGATCTTACTCCTCCAATATCTGCATGGAAGCTTACCGACTCTCCTTCTGAGTCTTAGGTCTAGCATCTCCATTCCCCTCCACTACCTCTAGCCTTCCTATCAAGTCCAGGATACTATCAGACAATTCTCTAATAACCTGTGACTGCTCCATAAGTTTTCTCCCTACAGAAGACAACCTCTTATAGAGTTCTTCACCCCACTTGATGTCCTTTACATTCATCACTATCAACTTACACCCAACTGTCATAGCTGCCATAGTTGATATCCCTATAGGATCATCATCTGGTCCATCGTAAATGTACAACTTCTTCATATGTGGAACCATCATAGCCTCATGATGCTTCATAAATTCCATACCTAATAGTGCCTCATAATCATCTAGTCGCAAAATCGTGAAGTTGATCTATCTAGACCACTCGCCAATGTTCACATCCACATTCTCTGTCGTACCAATAATTGAATCTGGCAGAGAATTCATTGCTTTCAAAGAGCTTGAGTTGGTGTAAACTTCAGTCCAATATTCCTTGCATCTTCCTCTCTAATGAATTTATGAGTCGCACCACTGTCCATCATCGTGAGTAAAGTGCTTTTATCAATCTTCATATTCACATACCCTAATTTGTTACTCCCAGGATCTTGTCGTGGGATAGCTTCGGTGTCTACTGTAGCTCCCAGAATCTGCATCACCCCAATGAATGGTTCTTGTTTCTTCTTCTTCACATCTGCCTGTGCTTCTACAACCACCATTGGTCTTCAAGGACAATTCTTCACCGTGTAGTTCTCTTCGCACAACCAACATTTCAGAGGCTTCTTCGTCTTCAACTTGTCATTCGATTTCGAATGCTTCTCCTTCGTATACTTCTCTTTCGGTTTATCAGACTTCTTCTTTCTCTCTTCAGTCCCTTTATCATAATGTTCTACCAAGTGATCAACTGCATCAAATGCTTCTTCTAGTGTCTTGATATTATGCCTCTTCACCTCATTGCATGCCCAAGGTTTCAATCCTATGTTGAAATTGGACACCTTGTCTTTTTTCACCATATCAGGTAGCTCCAAGATCGCACTCGAGAATTCCCATTGATATGCCTGTAGACTCCTTGTTTGCTTAATATACTTAATCTTCATCCTTGCATCCCAAGTCTCATCTTGTGGGCTAAAATGAGTCCGCAAAGATTTCTTCATATCATCCCAAGTAGAGATGTCATCAACATCACCATTAGCAATCTGATCCAACTTCTGTCTCCACCACATCTTAGCATCCTTAGTAAGGAATTAAGCAACTACTTTGACCTTGGCTTCATCATCAAGTATGCCCAAGCATTCTAAGTATTTCTCCATATTCCATAAGAAATTTCCAAGTTCTTTGGAACTCCTCATCCCATCATAAGAATCAGGTTCCTTGACTTTCACATGAGCAACTCCTCCAATTGGTCCCTGCCCAACTACTTTTTTCAAAACGACTATCTCATTTCGAGCATCGTGAAGATATTTTTGCAACTTCAATATTTCCTCTAAGCCTTGGTATCTTGCAACACCAATGTTCTTGACTTCCTTCTCTGTTTGTGTATACAACCATTCCGTATACTTGTATCGAACTTTGAGGTTCTCATGCTCCTCTTTCATCTTCATGAACTCATCCAAAATTTCAACATTCTTGGTCTCCAACAACACCACCTTCGAAGCAAACTCCTCCATCTCGTCCAATACTTTGTCCATGAAAAATGTCTCGGCATCCCTACTAGATTCACCTGTCACCTGAGGTTCTTCCACCTGCTCAACCATCAGTTTTTCTTGTGATCTTGTAAAAACCATATACTTCTTCATTCAACTTCGACCCTGTAACTTGTCCTTGTCGAACTTCTTCAACAAAGCTCAACTCGCCCTGAATCGAGCTTTGACACCATCTGTCATGCCGCTATCCTGGTGGTATTCTTTCAACCACACATAGGTGGGTGTGACATCGCTACACTCTTTCTTTTCACCAATACTTGAATATACAAACTATGCCTAACTCTTCAACACTTAGTTAATTTTCCAAATTTTCAAGTGTTATATTGCAGGGGAAATAAAACATTCATTCATACTTCATCATTTCATCATTATATATGCACAACGGATAAAATACAATATTCAAAGGGAGGGGCAACTCCCAATACTGAAGTCTTCCCAAATATTATACAAGTATAATTTACAATATGTTTACAACAATAGTGCTGCCAACATGGTCAGCATAATTCAATTTTCAAGTGTGTGGAGTTTACCAAATATGTCACACACGGTTCACCCAACTTCGGTCTACCCAACACTGTTGTGCCTCTCCCCATCCTAACAGTTCACTTGCTCCCTGAACTATTACATGCTCTTCCGACACTTCCCCGTTCCCAACACTTCACTTCGATTTCTTGTCTGCACATTGCAACCTGCCTGCGCCGTTTAGCACACGGGTCACCTTGCCGGGTCAGGTCACCCTGCTGCACCCTCATGTTAGGTCGCCCTACCTCACCTTCGTATCAGGTCACCCTGTTGCGCCCTCAGGTTAGGTCGCCCTGTCACACCCTTGGGTCGAACTACCCTGCTAGGTAGGGTAGCGCTGCCACGCCCTCGAGTTGGGTTGTCTTGTCGCGCCCTTGGGTCTGACCATCCTATTAGATTGGGTTGCCCTACCACACCCTGTAACTATTTTTAGTTCAGCTCGTCCACCTAAGAAACCCCAACCTCTATTTTGCGACAAACTTTGGCCCTTCACTCTTGCTCATCTGCTTGCTCTATTCGCTTTTCTGTGTCCCCTTGTTTGCCTTCCTTTCTTGTTCGTTTATTTCTTTCTTGATCTCTGCCTTGAACACTATCCACCATGTTGAATATATACCCACGCTTCCATGTTCAAGTGATATGGTCGTCCACCTAAGTGTAGGTCGACCTGCCTATATTTTTATGTCAGCCCAACCAATTTAATACGTAGGCCAGTCTTCTTTTGTCAAGTCGGCCTCCACTCGTCGCCCATCTTAGGCGGCCTATAAACTCGTCTTCATCACACTTGCCAACTCATCACACTTTCCATCCACGAGTCGCACAGTCGCCTACATCGCCCTCCACCTTCGCATATCCTCACCGGGCGGTCATCGGTCTTGCCTGCTCTTCACCTTTAACCGACACACTCACTCTCTGCATCGCCCAACCACCTGATTCAAGTAGTATGGGCGCCCATCGCACAAGGGAGTTCCTGACTTAACTCGGTTGTGTTTAACCGAAGTTGTCCCATCGTCGCATATAACCGAGTTCGGACGCCCGTCGCATACATGGGTGCACCCGACTCAACTCGTCGGCCTGACACGCTCCCTCTCCCTCTTTCCGTCTCTCTGGGTGACAATTATTTCCCAGTCTATAGAGCCATTAATATGATTGGGCCGTATATGCCCACCATTAAATTTATTCTTGTTTAAATACTGGTTACAGTCTATCTCTATCTCTGTCTCAGCGCAACGGGCCTACTCCATCTCTATCTCCATCTCCACTCCTAGGCTCCATCACTGCCACATTCTTCATTTGCCTCGTAGTACAATTCAACATTTTCCTACTCTCTACCCTCATTAATGTGCATTTCTCTGAACTACAAGACAAAAATTTCCAAATTTGAAATCTAGACTTCCTTGCCACTGTTGAATTTCAGACCATTTACAACTAGAGGCGTTTGCAAACAGAGGAGTAGTTGTCAACAAACCAGTGAGCAATGGTAATTTTTGTTTGAATAACTCTTTGTTATCCCTATTTTTCTCCTTTTGTAAGGGATTTCCGTTTCATGCTTCAGTTTAACACAAGCTAATTTTTACAATTCACACTTAAGTTTAAAACAAATTTACATGAACAACTTCAACATTATGTTTCATCGGTTTTGTTCTTCAAATATTCACATATTTTCAACCTACATGATTTTTCGAAGTCTTTGAAATCATGTAGTTATTTTACTTTCTAGACTTAGGTTTTAACGAAATTTTTTTACACTTGTAATTATGGACTTAGGTTTTGATGAAAACTTCTTACACTTGTAATTATAGACATTGAACATAAATCAAAATCCCATAGTTAAAATTATGGACTTGGGATTTGACAAAATAGTTTCATAGAATTTTAACATTAATCTAACCTCACAATTATTCACAGGTAATTTTTTGTTGTTCATCTGTTGTGGCAACTCACTAGGCCATTCTTGCGAAAACTCGTTGGTTCACCGTTCTAACAACTCAATGGGTAACTGTTGCAACAACTTGCTGATGTGCTATTGCTAACAAAATTGTCCCAGACAATAGTTGTAGATGTAACATCATCAAGGTTCACACTTCATTGGATTTTGGGAATAAATTGCTTTCAGGGATATTTCTTTTGTTTTGCTAAAAATGGCAAAAAATTGCTCGAATTGAAAATTTATGTTATTGAGATGGTATAATCTGAGTGTTCTAGGGTTTTTCAGGAGCCAAAAATCCATTTGTAAATTCAAACGTGCAATTTAAATAACAAAATATTGTGATTTCACCATCAATTGTAAAGCCAAAAATCTTGTGAGAAATTGTCGGAATTATAGATTTCAATTCTTGAGACTGTATAATTTGAGTGTCCCAAGGTGTTCAGGGTTCTTAATCCAATTAAATAACAAAAAAATGGGATTTCACCAACAATTCTATCGCTGGATTCCAATGATGATTGTTTGAAAAGTGCAAATAATTATATAACTTGATGCCACTATTGCAGCGACTTGCTAATGAGCTATTGCTAACAAAACATCTCAGTCAATAGTTGTAGATGCAGCGTCATCAAGATTCACACATCATTGGATTTTGGGTATAAATTGCTTTCAAGTCTAGTTCGTTTTGCTAAAAGTTTGGTCAAAATTGTTCAAATGGAAAATTTAAGTTATTGAGATGGTATAATAGGAATGTTTTAGGGTTTTTTAAGAGCCAGGAATTCATTTGTAAATTCAAAAGTGCAATTTAAAGAACAAAATATTGTGATTTAATCATCAATTGTAAGGCCATAAATCTAGCCAGGAAGTGTCGGAATTATAGATTTCAGTTCTTGAGACTCTATAATTTGAGTTTCCTGTGGTTTTTTTCAGGGTTCTGAATCCATTTATATATTCAAAAATGCAATTTAAGTAACAAAAAACTGGGGATTTAACCAACAATTCTACAGCTCAGCTAGATTTCAATGATGATTGTTGGAACAATACAAACATTGATATAACTTGATGTCAATGTTGCAACAACTCACTAATTTTTTATTGTTGACAAAATGTCTCAACCAATAGTTGCAGATGCAACATCATCAAGATTCACACCTCATTGGATTTTGGGAATAAATTGCTTTCAATGCTAGTGATTTTGGTTTGGTAAAATTTTGGTCAAAATTTATTCGAATTGCAAATTTAAGTTATTGAAATGGCATAATCTGAGTGTTATAGGGTTTTTGAAGATCCAAGAATTCATTTTTAAATTCAAAAGTGAAATTTAAATCACAAGATATTTTGATTTCATCATCAATTGTAAAGCTAGAAATCTGGCCAGAAATTGTTGAAATTACAGGTTCAATTCTTAAGATTGTATAATTTGAGTGTCTTAGAGTTTTTTCAAGGTTTTGAATCCATTTATATATTCAAAAATGCAATTTAAGTAACAAAAAATTGGGATTTCACCAACAATTCTATATTTGGATTCTAATGATGATTTTCAGAACAATACAAACAATTATCATAATCTGATGCTACTGTTGTGGCAACTCGTTGATGTGTTTCTGCTGACAAAATGTCTCAGTCAATAGTTGCAGATGCAACATCATCAAAATTCACACCTCATTGGATTTTGGGAATAAATTTCTTTCACGGCTAGTGCTTTTGGTTTGCTAAAAACAATTCCTCAAACAAAACATGTTGTTGCTTCTACCGATGATTGTTGGAACAATTCAAACATTGATATAACTCGATGCTATTGTTGTGGAAAATCGCTGATGAGCTACTGTTGGAAAAATGTCTCATTCAATAGTTGCAAATGCGATATCATCAAGATTCAGACCTAATTGGATTTTTGGAATAAAACTTCACCGCTGCCACAACTCGTTGGGTGACTGTTGCGACAACTCGCTGGGTGACTGTTGCGATAACTCACTAATGTGTTATCGCTGACAAAGTGTTTATCCATAGTTGTAAATGTAACATCATCAAGATTCACAACTCAAGCTAAAGGGCAAGGGCTCTTGTTTGTTTTTGAAATACCCATCAAGATACTATTCTCATCCACCAAATCGTCGTCGCTGAGGCTCTCTCTTGGAAATTTCCACACCACGCCATGCATATCAATGCATCTACCGAAAACGATATGCAACTCGGAAAGCCTTTCCCTAATGCAACTTGGGATGCTATTAAAGAAAACTTCGAAAATTTATTCGTAAAAATTCATGATTACTATTAAAAATAAATAAAAAAATTGTTTGATACTCGTATCAATTAAACCATTAAAAAAAGTTATAAGAATTGTTTTTCTTTAATTTGAATTTGGTTGGTGTTTTAAATAAAATTTTCAAAAATTATAAACACTCATTCATCCATTCCTCTTTCCAAAACGGAAAATAGCATTATTGATTTTGTTATGGAAATATGGACATCTGGTTGGAACACACCCTATTAAATATCAATGTATTTAATTTATTTTAAATATTACGTAAAATTCAAATCAAAATTATCTGTGGTGTATTAAGCGAGAAGCTATAATTTACCTTTTTTTAAGCTATCTTAAAGCAATATTTCAAAATACTTAAATATTACGTAATACTTGAATCAAAATTACCTCTGGCGTATTAAGCTATCTTATTGTGCTCAGAACATCTTTACGGGAAATCTATGAATTTTACCAATTCGCTTTACATCATGAATGTTGATGGTTTTTCATTTTAAGTTAATGAAAAATAAAACTAAATTTAAGAAAATAATTCATGTTACAAGATTTTTCAATAATTTATTATTAAAAAATTGTCAAATGTGTTTTTTTATTTTTTTATCGAGATACTTACGTTTGCACCCAATTGCCAAATGTAAATCCAAAATTATATCTCTCATGGCGTTTATAAGGATTTTATTGTTTTTACCTAATCAATAATAAATGTTATTAGTAAACATTGATCTTATTAGCAAAGTATTTAGTGACATATATCTAAATGTGATATAAATAAAATATTAAATCATCAAATTAGTATATAAGACTTCCTTGTTTGTGGGACAAGGGACCTACTTTTGCGTAGCGGGAATGGGGCTTACAAGTCCGTCCAATGCAATTTTGAGGGAAAAAAAATGTTTTGGGCTGATGGGATGGGCAGGACTGGTGGTCTGTTAGAAGCTGAAGCTAAGTATTAGACATGCATGCCTTTGACTCTTGATTGTGTTGTAGTGGCTACAATTATCCTCCAAAATTTTTCCTTCGCATCATTTTGGAGCCTCCCTACCAACCATTCTTAATAGCATGTCTTACACCGCCCAGGTACTTATACTTTCAGTTGAGTATGTTTGGCTTATCAACTTGTGTTCGCTAACTTGTTTGTCTTCCACTCGCAAACTAACTTCCCCTTACTTGGTCTCAAACTAGTTCTTGTGCTGAATTGGAAAACTGCACAACACTAGAGGGCAACCAACGTTGCTCTCTAGAATTGTGCATTGCATCCTGGTAGCCAACACTGCTCCCCAAAATTGCTTAGAGTAGGCAGGTTGCCTTCCCCACGAAAATTGCGCAGAGAAGCCCATCACTTGGCTTACTCTCAAAATTTGCAAAATTCTGGTTGGCAGCCTCGGCTTCAGTCCAGAAATTGCACAGAGCTTGAGGGGTATCCAGAGCCACTCAGCCCAAAAACTGTACATAAGTCATCCCAAGGCTTGATGTCCATTGCATGTGCTCACAGATTGACCAGTTCCCTCGAGGACTGTGCAATCTTGCCTTGCATGCATGGGCAATTTTTCCCGGAAAATAAAAAAAGGAAAAAAGAAAAAAACATACCTAGATTTTATGGATCTATTTTTAGCAGCTGGGGGTTACATGCAAAAGCCATTTTAGAAACCTCCCACCAAGTGTCACTTTTTCCTAGAATCATGGCATGCGTGTCATAAGCCTCGATCTTGCCAAAACTATTTATTCAATGCCTCAGAGCTCATTCCTCATTTCAATCTTGGAGCTCTGGAATTACCTACTCATATACGAACTTTCAGCACACTCATCACAACTTTTTCCAGGTAAATCTCTTTTTCATGTCTTTTGATGTTTTTTGGTCGCTTTTCATATTTCGGTTTGTGTGAGTGTTGTTTGCTTGGTTTTATTAAATTCTTGTTGTCATTTCAATGCATATTAGCTTGTAGAAGCATTATTTTGAGTTTTGCATTGCATTTCCTTGTTGTTGCATGCATGACACTATGGTTGTCATTGCGGCAACTCGTTTCACACACTTCGTTGTGTTCCCATATTATTCAATCCCGCACCTAATGATTGCATGCATGTTCATTCACTCATATTTGCACCCATCTTTGCATATGCATTTAGTCCTTACATCTTTTCAGTCACTCATCGGAAGGTCTAAGCTGCCTGGCCCAAACCTTGCCTTACCTGGCTTGAACTGCCCATTTATGGGATGGAAGACCTTGCCTTTCTCCCAAGAATTATGCAAAGCCTACCTCACACTGGTCTCCTAGGTTGTGCTTTGCGCAATTCTGAGAGATAGTGCCTCAATTGGCCTCCAGTATTGCGTAGTGAAATTTCCGAGGTTGTAGTAATGTTGACTGAAACTATGCATTCGCAGTTTCAATCCTCAACAGGCCAAGTTGGACTATGCTTTGCTCAATTTTAGCAGTCAGTCAACTCACTAGTAGCCTAAACTGTGCTCTGTGTAGTTTGAGCAGTCAATCTCCCAGCCTCTCGCGAAGAAATCTATGCAATTTTCCAGTCAATCAATCAGGTGTGTTGCATGTCAATCCTCAAGTTGCTTTTGGTATTCAACTAATATTTTTTTCCATGGTTGTTTTTTAGCTCCAGGTATCACAGGTGTTCATCATTCTCTCAGCAGTACAGGTACAATGGCTTTCAACAGAGCAGGGTCAAAGGACACCATTGAGAGCATAATTGGGGATGTGGTCAAGCAAGTGTCTATGAGCTTTCCCATCTATGAAGATACTAAGTTGTTCATAGACAAGGAGATCAAGATCACATGATAGGACATCAATGACATCTTTTCAGGCACCTTTGAGGAGAATCTGGAGGACCATAGAGTCTATGTCAACATACACAAGTCTGGCTTGTACCAGGTTGCATGCAGGTATCCTGCATTTCCATGCGCGGACATGATCCACTGGATTTTCTCACATATTGATCCAGAGACAATGGTATTGAGCAGTGTTAGTGGAACAAAACTTGCTACCGTTAGGGTAGAGAACTTTGAGGAGATGTATTACTTGCCGCAGTTGGTGGAAAAAATGGATGCACTCTTCACCCACCCCAACAGCAGTATGAACTCAAGAGACATATTGAAGAGTTGGGTGAGAGAGTTGTCTAAGTTCAGGATGACACCCAACCAAGTATACAAGGAAAAGACACTATAGAAGGCATATTAGTTCTTGGTCATCTTCGCATTCTACTTTTATGGTCAAGAGAGTACAAAAAACTTCCCGTAGATTTGGGTGATCGTGTTGGATCAACTCGCGAATGAAGAAAGAACCTTTCAATTGGTCCAACATGTTGCCTCTCCAGCTGAAGGGGTAAGTAACAAATGCCTGACATTCACCCAAGGGTCAGAAAGTAAAGCTATTCATGTTCGCCTGCATGCTTGATGCAATCTATGCCCATCAGCAATTCCCTAGCTTAGGAAGGGCATGGACACCTTCAGAAACCTCTGTACACATCTGTTGCAGGTTGTTCTCCGAGTGCAGCTTCTGTGGATTTATACTATAGTTATCTGACAACTTCGTCACCGTGGTGTACATGATGATCTTTGAGTAGGATCTGCCTTACATGTCACAAGTAGTGATGGAGGCATTGGTTAACATAGAATATTGGTACGCCTCACCCCTTGGCACCTTCATCCGAATTTACAACAAAAAGAAGGCTCTTCATGTGTTACCAAAGTTTACCATGGAAAAGTTGGTCATGCAAGAGGTTTCATACCACATCTCGATACAGTTGTCAGCGAGACTGCAAAGGAAGAAGAAGGCACATTGGCTCACTCTTCCTTTGCGTATCGGGTTGTATGAGATCTAGAGTCTCAAGCATACTAAGGCTGAGACAGAGGAATTCAAGAGGTTCACCTTCGGCACTAGAAGTTTCAATACATGTGACCCACATTTCTTAGTGAAGGACCATTGTGCGAGAGTGTATCATCCTTGGATCCATAGGGCATGTCATTGGCCTAAGGAAGACCCATGGAGGTATTGCTACAACTCCTTAAAGCTCAATGAACCAGTCACAATGGTTGTAGAATGGTTAGCGGTGCACAAGGTAGAAACATCTCAGAGAGAAGCAACATCAACACCAACAAAGGGCAACAAACTTGTGCATGACAAAGGCAAGAGGAATATTGCCGATAGCACAGAGGCAAAGAAAGGTTGTAAGTTCAAGGCAGATCCACTTGTATTAAGAGCAACTTTGGAGATTGAAGCAAAGAAGTGACATCACAACAAAAGGATTGTGCAAAGACAGAGGGAGAAGTAGAAATTGGAGGAGGCAAAGAAGAAGTTGTAGGAGGTGAAGCAACAACTAAGGGAAGAACAAGAGCTGAGCAGAAAGGGAAAGGAAGCGCAACAAGAACATGAACAACAAGAAGCGCAGTGTGCACACATTAATGAAACTGTGCAAATACAAGTTATTGACTCATCACAGCTGGAATATAGCAAACAGGATGAGCAGTGACAGGAGTAGGACTTTTATCAAGAGATTGAACAGATGTTGGAAGATGGACATGGATTTGCTTCAGCTAGAGCAGGATCAAGATATAGATCTCATGCCCAAAGGCCTAGAGGTCACTCTGCCAATTTCACCAGATCTAGGAGCAGAGCAAGTCCAAAGTGATCAAGGAGACACTCAAATCCTTGAGGACAATCCGAAAGAAGATGTGCACAACATATCCTTTGACAAGTCACAACAAAGAGTTGTATAGTCGTGCAGAGTGTCCACTTCAGATATCCATGTATCTCCTACGTAGTTTCAAGAATGAGTGATCGTGTCTAATCGGCATAGACATATGGCTGCATTGGCCGATGATAAAAAGGCATATGTCAAAGCCACTAGCTCAAGTGTGAGATTCTTGATAGTTGAGAATGAGCACATGACTAAGGAGTTGCAAGTGGCTAAGTAGGGAGAAGAGCAAGCTACAACATCCACTAGAGCAGAGTTGAGGAAAGTGATACTTGATAAAGCATTGTCTCTCGAGACAATCATGTGGAAGCTGTACTTCAGGTTCATCATTGTGCATAAGTCAGTTGCCCATCTTAATGCTTAGCAGCATAACTGTGCTATGAGAGCACACATCTTGACATATATACAAACTATTGTCGATCACATGTAAATATGGACAATGAGGTACAAAGTAGCCCTGTTGTACTTGCCAAAGATGATGAAGCCAAAGCTATTGGAGTTGAAAGCATGCATCCAGAGTTAGATTTGGAATTATGAGGAGCTCCTACAACTCATCACCAACTTTTAGGCTTCACATGCATGAGTGTTCAGGAGCGTGGATGTCATTGTGTACACGCAAGCGATCCCATCCATTGCCACACTCACTGAGGCGAAAGCAAAGAACCAAGTCCGACTAGAGCTAGATATTTACTTTGAGCAGTTGATGTGCATAGCCACCAACGTAGATTTTCAGATGAGAATAGACACTCTGCACCAGTATGTCACTGGTCCAATTTTACTCAAGACCATGATGCGCATGTTATATGACGAGTTGGACAAAGGTGCCAAATCAGTGTACCCAGATGCAATGGAGGCAAGAGTTTGCTTTCAGAAGGATGTCACTACGGAGTACACAGACACCATAACAGAATACCAAGCTTGGCATCAGTTTTCCACCATCGATCACTAAGAGGATGTCGATGAGTTAGTCTTCCCACAATTGTCCAAGCATCATTGATGTCTTGCATGGCTTACTCAAGCCCATTTTTTTCTCACATGGTACATGTGAAGATTGTATTGTAAACATGTTGTAAAGTGAAAGACCAAGTGTCAATAGTAGAATGTAAATAGTCATGTGTAAGTTGAAGAGTCATGAGAGTAGCTCAAGAGTCACAAAGGGGAATGTCAAGGGTCACCCCACCCTTTGTTATATATAGAAACCTCATAGCTCATTGTACAGGCTTTTGGGAGCCAAGCTTCTGATAGGTATAACTTAGAGAAAGCTTGGAGTGTATTGTAATGAGCCTTGGATTCTCCACAGTGTAAAGCGAGTACATATCTTTGGAGGAGCAGATAACAGTGAATCTAACATTCCACTATTGGGGCTAGTGGTTGTCATGGTTGTATGTATGATTGGATCTTTCACTCTTTTAATATAACAAAACCAACACATTTCATACATGTATTGTTATTGTAATTTGACTATTCTGGTTACTCTAATAATGTATATAGTTGTAGCTTATGCATGTATGTATGGACTATTCCATACGTGTTTGTATGAATCTTATTGAAGCATGTTGTTTATTTAACTCATCACTTTGGATTGTCGACTATTCTACTTTCCATCTTGTGATGTCTTTCAGATCGTGTGTTCCCTTTCAAGTTGCGTACTATTACTGTCTTGTAAGGGGCACACTCTTCTCCCCTTCCATGTGTTAGAGCCTTTCCATGCATCTTCCCTGACTTGCTTCAAGGCCAATCCCTTGCTTCCAACAAGGACATCTTGCTTACCTCTACACAACCATAGTCAAGGCAATATTGTACTACCCACTGCTGGGACTCCTACTCCAAATGGTTTAAGGTCTAGTTGAGACTTCTTACCGAGGAGATACCCTGGCATGTTGGCAGGAATAACACCATTAACAGACTGAAAAAACATAATGGTATTTTACAGGTATGGTAGAGCTGAAGGTATCATGGCGAGAACGATATTTGGAGCCCCTCTGTGTTGATGTTTAGGGGAATCAAGAAGTGAGAGGGGTGTTGGCACGATATGGCATGTTGAAGTTCTTGGAGAACACTATGATGAGGGCTGGAGAGCCCTTACTGTCGAGGATAGTGAGTTATTGGGACCCAGATTAGGAGGCCTTTGTAGTAAAATGGCATAGGATCAATATCACGATCCAAGACATATATTTTCTGACAGGATTGACCCCCTTGGGAGTGGTAGGGGAGATACATCTAGTGTTGTCTCGTGGGAGGCATATTGGTGAGTTTCTTGGTCGCCACTATGTACCAGGGAGTCATGCAAAGGGCATGACCATATAGATCACTGTCTTGGAGAGGCCTGAGACATGAGCTACAGTCGCAGCGGTGCTGCGGATTTGTGGGAGTCATGTCGTCCACCATATCACTAGAGGGCATATGATGTTGTCGTCGTTGAAATGGTAGTTGATATTATGTAGATGTGGGGCCAATGATAACTATTCGTTTGGGACAATTTTATTCTCACTCTTCTTTGAGAATATCCCCACTATTCGACCTCATGTTCAGATCCGTGATGGGGGCCCACAAGAGCCTAGGATGCACCGCTTGGGACAACTACTAAGATGAGGTGGAGGAGGGGGAGTCAGATGAGTGTTATGACCCAAGTTTTTCACTCATTGGGGGCATATGCCACTATATATAGATGCTTATCCATACAGTGGCATGAACTATCAAGAGGATCCTAACTTACCACTTCCACTAGGATGAGCATGGGGCCTAGATGGTAAGTGAAAGTTGCTATATATTTGACGCATTTATAGTGTAAGAAATATATGTATGTGGTACTAATTTCTAAACTTTGTGGTATGCACATATAGCACCGGTGAGGCCGGCAGGATACATGGGATGAGCTGTAGTGTTGAGGGCTGCAAATCAGGGTGATACCTCATCACAACAAAGACTAGGTGGTGATGCTCCAATGGAGGATCTATTACGCAGATGTGATGTACTATCGATTGGGGTGATAGAGTACGGGTGGAATGAGTTAGAAGATCGATATATAGATGACTGCACATGCCTTCTCTTAGAGCGACGAGGAATCATGCAATGCATTACGATGGCCGATCAGGCATTATGAGATCTATAGACTGGGGGGATGGAGCCACTAGCTTGGGATCCTCCAGATGATAGTGATTAGGCATAGGGACATGTGGGTCCCCATTTTTTTTTTATGATAACATGCGAATGAGCATGTCAGATGTATTTAGAGTAGTGGACTCAAAACATTGTATGACGATACATATTTATGATTATGCATTTTTTTGTGATGATTATGGTTTGCCATTTGTTTATGGATGTCTTCTTACATGTGATAAATGCCAATTTAGAATGTTATTAGCAATGGTATCTACATAGTGATTCTGGGCTCTAGGAACATGATTGAATGAAATGGATTCAAATTCACGTGCCAAAAGCTTAACTCGTAGATATTTTCTAAATAAGACAGGATTTCTAGTGATATGAATGACTATGTGTTTTAATGAATGATTGTCCATTATTAACGGTGTATTGTAATAAAAAAATGAAATTATAAAAATAAATAATATAATAGTTCTGATATCATCACCATTATTGATAGTGTATTTTAATAAAAAATAAAATTATAAAAATAAATAATATAATAATAAAACTAAATGTTTAAAAAAATTATAAATAAAACTAAATGTTTGAAAAAAACATTAAAAAATTATATATATTTATAAGTTAATATTTTAATATAAAAATAAATATTTAATAATGCAAATATAACCTTTAAAATATTATTTTAAGAGTCTTAATTGTAACCTAGGGACAGTGTTAATTGTAACCTAGGGACATGAGTCTGGCCCAACTTCTTTATAATTCCCCGTTAAGGAGCACTGGCATGGAGGGAAAACTTATCACTTACGGAAGCATTGAAACCTATATGGTGGTTGTAACAATGTCACAAACCCAAGTCACTTCATTAATGTATAAAATGTTGAAATATAAGGGACCTATAAATTATATACTATTAGATATTAGATATATAGTTATGTAATATTAGAACCATAATATCTTTTTAGAATGAAATATGGTTCTACATCTCCATTACTTCGAAAAATAATATAATTTCATTTTCATGGGAAATATATTTATATGTGCCAAAATATGAATGTAAATCATACACATGTATAAATTTCTTTTCAAATAAAATAATGAAAGCCATTAGCATTCTGTGGAATATTTGTCTTTTATTTCTTTTGCTTTCCTCTTTTTGCTTTCCTCTTTACTTTTCTAAGAGGGCCAGCTGATCATGAATGGTGAATACATCACTCTAAAATTTGAGTTCTATTTTTGGTTAATGTAAAGTAATATGAGTATGATGCATTTATGATACATTCCTTAATATGTATGAATAGCTTACATTTCTTAAGGAGTGATTTCTTGTACAGATCCAATATTCTTCTTTTTATGTACCAATTGTGTAGGACCTATTTCGGAATAGGTAGTGCCATGATAAAATTCTCTCGTACATGGATTCTCCTTTTAGGGTTATTATTCGCAATTAAGTTTATTAAATTATTTTTTATTCTTTTCTTGTTATGTTTGACTAAGTGAAGAAGGACACACTAGTTAGGGTTTTATTAGTACATGTGTGAGTACTAAACATGTAAGAAATATATAAGGCTTATGAGAAGTTAATGTAGTCTATAGTAGACATTATTGTAATATTTTTATTTTGTGAATGAGAAGACATTGTTTCTAGTTTTAAATGTTTTTTTTAATTGTTTGTTGCATTTATGTTAAATTGATTGCTATATCAATTATCATTTGATTTGGTAATTAGTGTAAAGTTGAAGTCACAGGGTTATAGCCTATATTTTAATAGTAAATAGTAAATTTTGTTTCATTAGTTGGGGTAAAGAAAATTTTAAATTTCATTTTGGTTAACAAATGACAAGTTTTGAAATCAATTCTTTACTAAGGAATTTCCTATTTCTATAATTTAGATTATTGATTGAGATTTTTCCAATTGTCACTTATGAAAACTTCATATTAGGCCATATTACTACCAAAAGTGACTACGGTATTAGTTTAAAAGTGAAAATGTGCATAAAGTCATGCAACTAACATAATTCTTAAAAGCATGAATGCAACTAATTTAAATGTGCATATCATAATTTAAATACATGGATCTCGATTCATGAGTTACACACAATATTCAAGAATTTCAACATAGAATTAAAACTATCAAATCTTACTATCAAAGGGCTTAATTTTGTAAGGCAAAATATGTCCAAAAATCCACAATCGCTGGGAGGAGACACCTCAAATCCATCCATGTTAAAGGTTGGGGTGGCCCAAGCCAGGTGCAATCCTTAGGTAATTTTCACAACTTATATGCCCTTGGATTCCAATTTCTTAGACCCGAGGTTAGTCTCATAAGTTACAAAAACACTAGCAAACAATAAATAACATATAATTATAAATATAAATTGAAACAATGAATAAATTCTTATCTTTAAAATGTTTACACAGTTGGTTGCAAATGTTAGATGCCCCACCCAACCATATGCATTTTTGCATCAATTTTCTCTATAAGAAGCCACCCTTGAGCAAGGGCTACAAGTCCACAAATATTAATGTCTCCCATACATGTCTATTGTCCACTCACATCGTCCAAAAACCAATAAAAACATGGTGACATGATTCTTGCAACAATTCCATGCACCCAACTCTATTCCCATAAATCTATGCAACCCAAGGAATGAAATTGCATTTCATACATCCCAATTCGTCAAACAACCTCCATCACCTCTAGGACTACAATACAAAATCAGCCAATAGTTTCTCACCCGGGAGCTCTAGGAAATCCAACTATTATAGAAGTGCTCATATCAACCTTTATACAAAATCTTAAGTAATTGTCCACAAGGACTCCTCAAAAGGATACCAACATAGTCCTCAACATAAAATCTAGCTATAAAAACTAGTTTTCAACATAATATAAAGCTACAACCTCTTGCAACACTCCCATAAACTCTATAATTATTCTCTTCTTTATATATGTGTGTGTGTGTGTGTGTGTGTGTGTGTGTGTGTATACATACATACATACATAGACATATACCCCTCTACTTGAATTTCCTCCCATGATTAATTTACTCTAACTCTTGCCAAGGAGTATTGTACTCACCCCATGTTGTCATAACTATGTGAGATGACTGCCTCACCCATTTGTTAAATGAGTTTACTTAGTCCCATTCTTTAACAACTCTCTAAGGGTACTTTTCTATCAACCTTACATATGAATTAAATGATTGTGTTTTAATAAGCCAAAGAGGATTAAATTGTAAAGGATAATTTATTAGGAAAATAACATGGTATTATAGGCCTATGGATTTCACTTTGGACCCCCATTTAATCCCCCTCTCTTGTGGAATCATAGCCCCACTATGACTACCTGTCTTTATCTTTCCTGCAGCTAGTGATGCATTTTCTTTTACTATTTTCCATGTAAAATGTTTACATATTACATCACTAGGCCCTAAATCATTCAATATATAGACAATTACACATTGCTAATCTCATGACCAAATCTAAGGTGTTACATTCCTCTCCCCCTTGATTTTTTACTGTCCCTAATGCACCTTACTATATATGTGTACATGTATACATATACAAAATTTTACATCACAAAAATCAACAATGTCTTAGTTTAATGAATCCTATAGAAATTCCATCCAATTTTCTATCATCCACCTTCAGCCTGCACAACCTAAGGAGTTGTACTCACTTCTCTACATCATAGTTCCTTGGGTTGTCCCAGTTCCGTTCTAGGGCTCTAGCATAGGCTAGACAAGAAGTCTCAATTTATCGTTCTAAGACATTCAATTGCACCCAAAATGGAGTCCTTATGCATTTATGTACAAAGTTGCACTAATATTTCTCCAAAATTTGCAAAAATATGGAGGCACTCTTCATGTGTGGCCTCCTCATGCTCCCACATGGAATTTTTGGGATCATAGGAACTCCACTAGTTGCTTTCTAGGTTAACAAATCTACTCTTGAGAACTTTGAATTTCTTGTCCATGATGCACATTGGCACAAATAAAAGATCCCCTTCATGCTGCACTTATATCATAGTCAAATCAATGACATGGTTAGGATTAAGAACATACCTTTTCAATAGAGACAGATAGAATACATTATGAATTATCATGGATGCAGGCAATGCAAACATGTATGCAAATATGCCTAATCTTTGTAGAACTTTGAATGACCTGTAATATCTTATTTCCAAATTTAGGTAGCTCCCAGTGTTGATGAGTTCCATTTTACCTTTACTTTTATAAAATATGCTCACCCACTTTAAATTCTCTATGTGCCCTGCCTTTATTCACATTGTTATTTTTCCCACCCTCCACAGTCTTTAGATTCTATTTTATCTTTACCATTTTCTCATTCATTTCTCTTAATATTTCTCACCTAGTAATGTTTATGTGTACTAAGTTATCTCAACTCACTCGTGTGTTACATTTTCCCCATACAAGGATTCAAAGACACTCATCTTGAACGATGTCTAATGCCCATTATTGTAGGAAAAATCAACCAATTGATGATAGTCTTCCCACTTGGAAGGCTTGTCCATAACAAATATTCTTAGCACATCCTCAATTATTTGGTTAATCCTCTTTACTTTCCCATTTGATTTTGGATGATACCTCATGTTGAAATTCAATTTGGTCCCAAGTCCTCTAAAAAAACCCCTCCAAAAATTGGAATTGAACATGGGTTCTCTATCTGACATTATTTCCTTATACATATCATGTAGCCTTGCAATTTTCCTCATATAAATTTCTATAATGTTGGATTCCTTAGTAGCCATCTTAACTAGAAAAAAATGAATAAGCTATGTAAGCTTATCCACCACTACCATGATGGAATCATGTTGCCTTGTTCTCCTTGGAAACTTGGTAATGAAATCTATAATAAATCTTCTCATTTTCATTTAAGAATGAAAAATGGCTATAGCAAACCTATAATATGTTTGTGTTGACCTTTCAAATTTTAACATTTCATATATTTGCTATGTAATTAGCCACATCATCTTTCATTGCTAGCTAAAAACATTAGCCTCTTATGGTTGTAACTATTTTATGATATGCTAGATGTCTAGCATAAGGTATATTATGCATCTCCTTTGGTGGTAATTTTATTAATCCTAGAGAATTGAAAAAATAGATTTTGTTTTTTCATAGGAGGACTCCATCCTCTTCCATCTTGTAATACTTAATTTTTTTCCATACACTATCCTATTGTAAACCTTCTTTAACCTACACATAATACTAGTCTACTATTACAACCTCCAAAAATTTACTTCCTAAATTTGAATTATACATGCTAATGGTTGTAGCATGCATCTCATACACCCTTCTACTAAATGCATCAACCACTTTATTCTCTTTTCCCTTAACGTTCTTCATGAAAAATCATATTCACTATGGAATTCTAGCCATCTTGTTTGTCTAGCATTTAGTGTGGACTACTCAAAAACATATTTTAGACCATTGTGACATTATCCATTCATTAGACACATAAAATTAGTTGGCACATTTGTCGACCGAAAAGGAACTACCACAAATTCATAATGATTCTACATTGTTTGTGAGACAATCTTGCTAATACCTTCTTCTCTAATTCTCACTTGATGGTAACCTGCAATAAATATTGGAAAATAATTTTTCTTTTCAACCAATCAATAAGGTCAAAGATTTTTGGTAAAGGGTACTTGTTCTTTTATTGTAACTTTGCACATTCATTTAAAGTCAATGCACAACCTTAGAGTTCTATCTTTTTTCTCAGTTAATCATTACTAATACCTACTATTGATTCTTCACATAAATGTTGATGGTTTATGGGGTCATGTTAATTTCATATTGATTGTAGCTAATTGTAATATGTATCTATCTAATTCATTTTGTATGGTATTAAGTTTCATCAAAGTTAGATAATAATGATTAACATATTATTAGTGTGTACGAGTGAAGTTCTGATAATAAATCTACACATAAATTATGAAATTTCAATTATATAAATTTAATATAAAATACTCTATCAACATAATTTAGTGATTATTATATTTTAATTCAAACAAATAAATTTAAATAATATTATTTGAAATAAATTTAAAAAATAATATTTTATAACTTGATATTTATAAAAAAAACAATATTTTATATCTTGAAATTTATGTATTTTATCTAAATTGGGGAGATGAAACAAAAACCAACTCTAAGTAAAATATTGTAATAAAATTACACTTACACATTTTTATTTAGGCAAATCATGGAAAATAATTGTACTTTTAAAATAATAATACAACTTTAAAGGTAAATATAAAAATATTAACTAATAACAATTATTTGCACTTCAAATTAACAATAGAAAGATAGTATTAGAATTGCATCTCAATGAGATAATGGAAATACAATAACCTAATAATTATATTACAATATAAATATTTCATCTTTTATCATAGATTTTGTTAACTCTAGCTTGCAAGACCTAACAATCATAATCAAACCCAAATTATTATTTTTTTCCAAATTTTTTACCTCTTTTTTCTTATTTTTTACACCATTTAATTAAAAATAATAATAAATCTACAGAACTTTCATTTCAAACTATTCAACTGACTTCACCCTAAATTTCAATAAAGTTTTCTTAACTTTCTTCTATAATATCCCAACAACCACTTAGTTTCCACTAACTAGCAGCAACTAATAAGTTTGCCAGCGTGTATTAATATAGACAATGTTTCATACTAAAATCTTAATTATGAAATCTTAATCTATCATAATTAATAATGTAATTGAATAACTAATAACTAATTCTTCTATAATATCTCAACAACCACTTAATTTCCACTAACTAATAACAACTAATAAGTTTGCCAGCTTGGACAATGTTTCCTACTAAAATCTTAATCTACCATCATTAATAATGTAATTGAATAACTACTATGAAATAAACAACTAAACATTATAATATTGAATGTTGCCAAATCTACCATTTATTCAAACTTAATAGCAGATACCTTTGAGAATCAACAATTAATACCATCCTATACCATATAACTGGGTAAATAGTGTTCATCAACCTTTGGTGAATGGGGCTTGTGAATGTGCTGTAAAGTAGTCATAATGAATAAAGTCAAATGAGCCACTTACATTTCTCGATTGGTATTTCAGAAACAAACAACAGATTCTGTCTCTTGGCACCAATATTTGGACTAAATTCGTGTAACCCAAAAAAGAAAGAGCTTATTTGTCTGTTTACGATCCATTGCCAAACAACTTATAAAAGATTCTTGATATGTTATAATCCATTTTCTAATAGGATTAGACTAATAAACAGGAATAACAATTTCGTTGTCCATCAATCCATTCTCAAAACTGAATGAAACTACAAGAGATTATTTGTCCATTATGATCCACGGTCAAATACAACACGACAGATATTTGTGTCTTTATGTGCTGGACTAAATCAGTACCTTAATTATGAATTTCCAAAGAGAAAACTTCTTTCCCCAGATATTTGTCATTAAGTGCTGGACTAAAACAACATTTTATGAATTTCTAAAGAGAAGACTTGCGGCTAGATTCCTGTAATGAAACTGACAGAGATTATTTGTCCAGTATGATTCACTGTCAAATACAACGACAGATATTTGTGTCTTTATGCGCTGGACCTCACGAATTTCCAAAGTGAAAACTTCTTTCCCCAGATATTTGTCTATAAGTGCTGGACTAAAACAGTATCTTATGAATTTCTAAAGAGAAGACTTGTTTTAGTCCAGCACTTAAAGACAAATATGTGATCAAAAAAGTCGTCTCTTTCGAAATTCATAAATTTCTAAAAAGAAGACTTGTTTTAGTTCAGCACTTGAAAACAAATATGTGGGCAAAGAAGTCTTCTCTTTGGAAATTCATAAATTTCTAAAGAGAAGACTTGTTTTAGTCTAGCACTTAAAACAAATATGTGGGAAAAGAAGTCTTCTCTTTCGAAATTCATAAATTTCTAAAAGGAAGACTTGTTTTAGTCCGGCACTTAAAGACAAATATGTGGGCAAAGAAGTCTTCTCTTTCGAAATTCATAAATTTCTAAAGAGAAGACTTGTTTTAGTCCAGCACTTAAAGACAAATATGTTGGCAAAGAAGTCTTCTCTTTGGAAATTCATAAATTTCTAAAGAGAAGACTTGTTTTAGTCCAGCACTTAAAGACAAATATGTGGGCGAAGAAGTCTTCTCTTTCGAAATTCATAAATTTCTAAAAGGAATACTTGTTTTAGTCCAGCACTTAAAGACAAATACGTGGGCAAAGAAGTCTTCTCTTTCGAAATTCACAAATTTCTAAAGAGAAGACTTGTTTTAGTCCAGCACTTAAAGACAAATATGTTGGCAAAGAAGTCTTCTCTTTGGAAATTCATAAGGTACTGATTTAGTCCAGCACTTAAAAAGACAAATATCTGCGGAAAGAAGTTTTCTCTTTGGAAATTCATAAGGTGCTGATTTAGTCCAGTACATAAAGACACAAATTTGTGGCGTTGTAATTGACAGTGGGATCATAATGTACAAATAATCTTTTTCAGTTTCATTATAGAAATCTAGTTGATTCAGTTTTGAGAATAGATTGATGGACAATGAAATTGTTATTTTCAGATCTTTGATTATTAGTATAGATCTATTAAAACCATGAATTTGCTAAGAGTTGAGAGAGATCAAATCTCAAACTTGAAATAAAAATTACAAGTCAAGAGATTTATTCTCTTTTAGTGCAAATATGTGATTAAGCTGGATTAAATTGTCATTGTTTAAATTGTATTTTAAAATATTTTATCGTTTTCAATATTTTATATTAAAAATTAAATAAGTTACATATTTTCCTCTTATTAAAAAATAAATATTTATTTTATTTTTAGTTTTTTTTTTTTTTCAAGCATTGAAATATTTTACTAATGTAAACATTAACACACATATATTGTATACTGAAATATGTTAAGTATATTTTACTAAGGTAAACATTAAAACACACATATATATTATATTGAAATATATTAGTTAATATGGATATTCAAACCATTTATTTAAATTCTATATTGAAATATTTATAAGAGAAATAGATTTTTTTTTAATTACTTTATATCCATAAAATTATATTATTTAAAATAGGCATCTAAATATTTTATTTATTTCTAGAAGAGTGAAAGAGAAATATCAAAGAACTAAGTAAAAAGAAAGTGAAATATCAACAACTCATTTAATTGTTTTGTTAATCCATTTTTAATTGTTTATTTAAATGGTTATTTAATTTTTGTTTTTTGCAAAAATTGTTTTTATTTTTTTTTTAGGAAATTTACATGTGTCTTGTAGAATCGACCTTGTGGCCTTTTTTAATTGTTTATTTATATGGTTATTTAAATTTTGATCTTTCCAAATTTATTTTATTATTTTTTGAGAACATGACATACTTACACATGTCCCTTATACTGGATTGTTAAATAAACCTCTCAACTCAACAACTCAACAAGTTTAGATAATTTTCTTAAAATTAAAAAATAGATTATAACACATCAAAAATCTTTTATATGTTTATCCATTTTTATAGATCGTAAACAGACAAATAATCTCTTTCGTTTTTGGGTTACACGAATCTAGTCCAAATATTGGTGATAACAGACAATGTGTTGTTTGTTTCTGAAATACCAATCGAGAAATGTAAGCGGCCCATTTGACTTTATTCATTATGACTACACAACACATTCACAATCCTGAATTACCAAAGGTTGATGAACACTATTTACCCAATTATAAGATATTAATTGTAGTCCGCTGTGTATAAACGATTGGGTTTGAATAGATGGTGGATTTGGCAAGCTGTATAGCACCCAATACAATATTTAAGTTATAATGCTTACTTCAGTTATTCAATTATGTTATTAACGATGGTGAATTAAGATTTTAGTGTGAAATTTATTACTTGTTTCATTTAGTCGAAACTAACTCGGTGTTGGGTTATTTTAGAAGAAAGTTATGGAAATTTTATTGAAATTTAAGGTGAATTTTATTTGACAAAAGAGGTTGATAGAATGGCAATTACGAGCGTTAAAATGGAGATGGGTTCATTTTTACACAAGCTTGAACCATAGGGAAATATGCTTGGATTCAGTTTCATGTTTACACAAGCTTGAAACGAAAAACTATGCTTGAGATTGGTTTACATGCCCCCAGCATCATGAATCGATTCGAGGTGCATGCCCCTCAAGCTTCATTACATTCACCTAAGTAGATTACTCATGGTTATTAGGTGGATGGAATAAAGGTTAATTTATGAGATCAAGTGAAAGACTCGATTGTGATTTTACGAGATCTAATCAAAGACTCGAATTGGAACTTTTCTCTAGGGGACTTTGTTTCACTTGTAAATGAGCTTGACACAAGACAAGGAACTCTGCTCGGATTACTTGTTTTATTTTTTAACGAGCTTGACACAAGGCAATGAACTATGCTCTAGGACCTGCTTCATTTTTTAATGAGGTTGACATAGTAAAGAACTTTAGTGTGAAATTTATTAGTTGTTTTAGTTAGTGAAAACTAAGTGGTTGTTGGGTTATTTTAGAAGAAAGTTATGAAACTTTATTGAAATTTAGGGTGAATTCATTTGAATGGTTTGGGATATATATATATATATATATATATATATATATATATATTGGTGTAAATATTGGAAAAATATTAGAGGTAAAAAAGTTTGGAAAAATAATTATTTTGGGTTTGATTATGATTATGGGGTTTTTTGCTTGTTTGTTTTTTTTTTTTTTGGACACTTTTTTATCAATTCTGGCAAAAAAAAAGACTTGCGAGAGTGATCAAAGAAGTAGGGAAGGAAAACGGTAAACAAGGTCAAAAGTCGAGAATAGAAAAGAGAAAGAGGCAGGCACAGATCTAATGCAGTTATCTTGGGACTTGCTAAAGTCGCAGAAGAAAGAACTAAGTGTTAGTTTTGAAAGGATCAAGAGGATATGGGCCAAAGCACCTAGATTTCATGGGTTCAAAGTAGACCAAATAAAGCAAGCAAGATCAAAGTAGTGGAGTGAATCTATAAAATTCACATGGATTGAGTCCAGAAAGAGAGAGATAAAGACTATGTCGAGATACTGCTAGAATGAAGCTTGAAGCTTCACGCTTGTATTTTGATTGTAATTTGGTTATGTCGTGATTTAACCTAATCTTCTCATAAAATATGTTGTGTATCTTTGCAGTGTAGAAATTAGGTTGTATATTTGCAACTACTCATGAAGTTTAATCAAAATCACAACACACAAACCTACTCTACTACTCTGCAGACAGTAATTCACAATTTGGAACAAAAATGTCAGACATGCAATAAGAAATCACACACATGAAAATAGTATTTTTCCCGGGGAAAGAAAACTTCTAAAAACCCTAATGCCTACTTGCATTAATCTGATGAATAGAGATGTATTACAATTTCTTTTCTCAACTGAGCACACCCTGCAAGTGCATAATCTATCTCTTTACTCACTAAAGGCCTCTGATCCAGACTTAGTCAATTTCTGCCTCTACTTGAGCCCCTATTAAATAGGAAATTCTTCTAATTCATTGCGTAATTCCTGAGGATAGTCCATCTCAACTCATGCAACACCTATACACTCAACTAGTTTATAATTGCTAGTTCACTGCCTTGGAAACTCCACCGAAACTTGGCAATCATATTATTTTCATGCATGAGATAATTATTAGGTGCTTGGTCAGTTAACTAGATGATCTCTAAGTTATAATGATGTCCCACTACTTAACTGACCACCAACTAGTTCTATTAATAGTTAAAACTAGTTTAACTGATTACAACTGAAATCAACTCAACCCAGACTCCTAAAATTTAGGAATCACTACATACAACTGAACTTCATGCCCCTAACTCTAATTAACTAATCTATAATCCTATAAAACAAGAACCATCACATGAAAGTTAAACTTCAACTCATTAACTCGAATTGAGTGTTCTTAACTGAGTGACAAGAGGCATCTCACCTCTGTTAACTCCTCCAAGTTGTCTGTTGATGTGGAATTTTAAATTTCCTCAACTTGAGTAAGGAAAAATCAAATTGTGATTTTCTTGCTACATTTTTCAATACACAGATATGTAATGTAATGACCCATTGCTGATAATATGAAGAAGGTGTTATGGGGTATTATTTTGTGTTTCATGGAATGTATGTTGATTTGTTATGCTAACTTTTAAATATTTTTATGATACTCTTCTCTGCATATATTATGGTTTTGTTTATTGTGCACAATCTACTCAATTCCCTATCTACATAAGTTAATAATGATCAATGTATGTGATAATTCGAACTTTTCCACTATTTAGCATTTCCCATTATCTTTAGAAATCTCGGCACACCTTGGGTGAGACATTTCTCCCTTGCGAAGGAATCAAAATGCCAACGTTGCACTAGACTATAATGGGATCTTTGTTGGAAACTTGAGGTAAAAGCTAGGGTCTATAAAGTAAAAATTGTTTCCAACAAATGCTTTTGTTACTGAGACCTAAGCATTTTGAGGGGATCTAGATCACGGTGTTGAGGATTCTCAAAGGTGATATTCAAGAGTTGTGGTACAAGAATCTTGATTCGTTTATCCTACAAAAATATTAGCTAAGACATAAGAACTTAGAGCAGATTAAGGAAGAGATCTTGTTTGCAGAACCCGCCAACAACCAATACGAAATTTTGTAGTGTAAGTTTCCTCAAAATTTGTACAATTGGATGAGTAGATGGTAGCATAAAGCTAGAATTGGATGTTGTGGTTGCATAATTAGAAATTGGACCACAATTGACTTTGCCAAATTGAATTTTTAGACATTGAGTTAACCATAGTTGTTGACTTTTGGGTCCAAGCAAGATTTGAAGGTTATATTATTGAATTCACTATAGAAAACCATCAGTCCTTTTCCAAAGCTAAAGGATTATTCAAGTACAATTTATGGGGAATATTGTTAAAATAAATCCCCATGTGGATCAAGGTCCTTATGGTTGAAGAGAGATTGTTACCGTTTCAAGAAACCAACATGGCAGTTTAAAACCCTAGGTACTCGGGGTAAGGTTTAGGGGAGATATATTACTCAGTTGCGGAAGATGAGGGGAAGTTGTGATGGATGCATACATGTTGTGGAGAGCTTGATATTTTAGGGCACTAAAAAGGGCATGGATAATTGACATGTTGTAGGAAAATAATTTGCAAGAGAATAGGAGGAGGAGAGAGTTGTAATATATATGTGAAGCTTTGGGTAGTCCAAGGTTGTGCATAGAAGGAAGGAATGACCAGCCTAGAGTTATGAAATAATGAAGTAGGAGAAGTATCTCATTCTGGAGAAATAGAAGCAACTATAGGAGGTGTGATAGGAGGCTAGAATAGAATAAGTTGTTATGAAAGCAGCTCACAAAAAGATAGAAAAGATAGATCAACGCCTTAGAATTCAGCCTCTTCGAGGGGGTAACCTCCTTTACATTACAAAAATGAATGATTCTTGGATGATTCAAATGAAAAAGCCTCCTTTCTATATATAGGAGTCTAAGGAGTCTCAATATAACCTAGCCGACCGAACAATAATAATATAAAGGCACAAAAATAACAATAGAGGGATTCTATGGGGCACAGTAATAACAATATGGGGACAACAGGGGCACAAAAATATTAATAAGGGATATAACTACAATAGTAATGGGGTAATCACTAGTATTATAGGGACCTAACATGCCCCTCTCCTTCAAAAAAGTGTTTTCCTCAACGCTTGAGTAGTTCTGGATGCTTCTGATAAAATTCTCATCCTCCCATGTGGAATCTTCACCGGATAAGTTCTTCCACTTGATGAGATACTCCGAAATTGATTGATTTCATAGCTGTCAAGTTCTTGTTTCTATGACTGCTTTCGGTTCCAATATAATGTTTCCTTCCTCGTCAAGTTCTGGCAATATTGTTTGAACTGGGAGCTTGTCGCCTATAACCTTCTTTAAACATGAAACATGGAAAATTGGGTGCACTCGAGAAGCTACAGGAAGCTCCAATTTGTATGCCATAGTACTAATCTTTTGCAACACCTTGTACGAACCATAATACTTTGGTGATAATTTATTATCCTTCTTAGCTTGCTTGAGGGACATTTGTTTATATGGTTGTAGCCATAGGAATACCCAATCACCTACATAAAAACTTCTTTCACTGCAATGTTGATCTGCATGTTGTTTCATTCTATTATGCGCGGACACGAGGTTGTCCTTTCAGAGTTGGAGGACTTGTTGTTGATGCTCGATGTGATGTTCCACTGCTTGAACCTTAGAATTTTCTCTTAAATATGATGAGATGGATGGTGGCTGATATCCATAAAGTGCCATAAATGGGGTCATTTTTGTTGTTGTATGGAAGGAAGTGTTATACTGCCATTCAGTCAGAGGCAACCATTTGACCCATTGTGTTTGTTTATCAGATACAAAGCAACGAAGATATCCTTCCAAAAATTTGTTTACTATCTCAGTTTGCCCATCAGGTTGAGGATAATAAGATGAGTTATGAGCTAACTGAGTACCGAGACAAGAAAATAATTCTGACCAAAAATTTCCAATGAAAATGGGATCTCTGTCACTTACAATAATCTTTGGGTTTCCATGTAGCTTTTGAATTGTTTCCATAAATGTAGTAGAAACTGTACTAGCTTTAAATGGATGTGATAATGCACAAAAGTGTGCATACTTGGTAAGCCTGTCAACTACCACCATGATGACACTCTTTCCCTTAGACTTGGGTAAACCTGTGATAAAATCCATTGAAACCTCCTCCCAAAGTTGGCTTGGAATGGATAAAGGTTGTAATAGACCCGGAGTCTTAATTGTTTCAACTTTATTTTGTTGGCAAACCAAACATTCTGCCACAAAATTTTGAATATTCGATTTAAGGCCATCCCAAAAAAATTCTTTCTTAACCCTGTGGTAAGTTTTTAAAAATCCCGAGTGCCCACCTAAGGGAGAAGTGTGCAATTCCATAAGAATATTTTGTTTGAGTTGGGAATTCTTACAGAGGTATAAGCGATCTTTGTACCATAACGAATCACTTTTCCAACTAAATGTATCAGATGTACTGGAATATTCTTGTAACTTTTGAATAAGCGTCCACACTTCTTCATCATTCTTCCATTCCTCCCTTGCTTTGTTTATCCAATCTCGTTGGATAATATAAATGGCGCACAACAATGCTTCCACATCCTCATCCTCTCTTAAGAGTGCATCTGCCACCACATTTTTCTTTCCTTTTTTGTAGATGATTTCAAAGTCATAACCCAACATCTTTGTGACCCACTTTTGTTGCTCTTTAGAGGATAATCTTTGTTCTAAAAAGTATTTAAGGCTATCATGATCAGTTTTTACCTTGAAGTGTCTTCCCATTAGGTAGGGTCGCCATTTCTTAATTGCATGTAGTATTGCCAACATTTCCTTTCATAAATAGCTTTGTGTAAAAACTTTCCCTTGATTGGACGACTTTCAAACGCAATGGGTCTTTCATCTTGCATTAAAATAGCACCAATTCCATTTCCTGAAGCATCACATTCCACAATAAAGGCTTTTGTGAAGTCCAGTGTAGCTAAGACCGGTACTTGGCACATTGCCTCTTTAAGACGTTCGAAGGCCTTTGTTGCTTCGGGAGTCCATGAAAGTGCATCTTTCTTCAATAATGTGGTTAGAGGTGTTGTTATTCTGCCATAATTCTTAACAAACTTGTGATAATACCCTTTCAACCCGAGAAATCCTCGCAGATGCTTTATGGATGTGGGGATTTTCCATTCCTTAATGGCTTTAATTTTACTAGGGTCTACCTTAACTCCTTCATGAGATACAATATGACCCAGATATTCCACCTCTTGTATTCCAAAGAAACATTTGGATCTTTTTGCATATGATTGTTTCTCCTCCAATAGTTGTAGCACCCTTTCAACATGTTCAACATGATCCTTCCAAGACTTGTTGTAGATTAGTATATCATCAAAAAATACTAACACAAATTTTCTAAGGAAGGGTTTGAAAATGGAATTCATCAAACCTTGAAATGTAGAAGGTGCATTGGTAAGGACAAAAGGCATGACCAAAAATTAATAATGACCCTCATGAGTTCTAAATGCTGTTTTCGGAATGTCTTCAGCCTTCATTTTGATTTGTTGATATCCATAATGAAGATCCAACTTGGTGAAGTAAATTGATCCATGCAATTCATCCAGTAATTCATTAATGACAGGAATGGGAAACTTATCTTTAATAGTGAGCTTGTTGAGCTCCCTATAATCTGGACACATGCGCCATGATCCATCCTTCTTGTGCACCAATACTACTAGAGCAGAGAAAGAACTTTGACTTGGTTGAATTATCCCAACTTCTAGAATTTCTGCAATAATACGTTCAATTTCACTCTTTTGGGCATAGGGATATTTGTACGGCCTGATGTTTGGAGGAACACTTTCTGGAATTAGATGAATAGCATGATCATGATCACGAATAGGTGGGAGACCTTTGGGAATCTCAAATACCTTGGAATGATTGTCCAAGACTTTTTGGAGATCTTGAGAAATAGATGATTTCGATGTGGAAACATCTAGAGAACATAATTGTGCAATTACACCTCTTTGTTCCTTTTTTAGAAGCTTTGTCATACCGTTAGAGCTGATTATCTTTCCTGGTTTCCTTGCAATACCCCTTAATTCAACTTCCTTTCCTTCCACAGAAAATTTCATGAAAAGTTCTTGAAAATTAAAAGCTATTGCACCCAAGGATTGTAGCCATTGGACTCCTAGTACAACATCAGCACCTCCCATTGGAATGGAAAGCATTGGGCTAGTCAATACATATTCTCCCATGGGTAGCTTGATATTATGGTACTTTCCAGAGAAATTTATTGTTCCTCCATTTGCAACCATCACTTGACACTCTGGTGCTGGATATAGGAAGCAATTCAATTCTTTTGCTACCTTACAATGAATAAAATTGTGGGTACTTCCTGAATGTTGGAAAAAGTGCATGCATAGGTGTATTCTGCTAATTAGGATTATGTATGTGGCCACTAACTCTACTAAATGGGATTTTATGTGTTTCCACTGACGCTACCCCCCCCCCCACCACCACTGACTTTGTTGACGGGGACTACATGTGTGCCTATTGACGCTACTTCTCCCCCCGACCATAAATGAGTTGCGGTAAGAGAAAACTGTGCCGCAACCTTATTTGTCTCTGCCACCCATATTTTTATTTTTATTTTATTTATTTATTATATTTTTTAATTTATTTATTTGTTTATTTATTTGTTTATTTTTTATTTACTTATTTATTTATTATTATTGTTATTATTATTAATTTTTTTTTTTTTACTATGAATGGACCTAGCCAGTGCATCTTCAATTTCCATGGGAACTTCTGGAACTTGCTGTCATAAAGGAGAACTTGTTCCCCTACTCCAAACGACTTCCTCTTGATATGCATATCGTGCCAAGATTTCTGCCTTCGCTGCTCTACTGATTGATGTAATTATGCTAAAAACCGAGTTTTGTCAAGTTCCATCAGCTGGTTTAATCACTCTCTTAAGGCATTATTGTCTGTCATTCCCGTTGCCTCTGAGATGAACATGCTGGGTAGTATAGGTTCTGTTGATACTACCGCTTCCCTTCCATATACAAGTTGAAATAGAGTTTGCTTATGGAGTCTTTTTATTGTCGTCCTATATGCCTGTTACACAAAAATATCGTCACCATGATTATTTGCAGTCAGTATGGGTCTATCATCACTTGTACTGTCCTCCTAAGCAAGTCTCAGACCTCAGCTCTTGAAATCAAGATTTGGAAATGAGAGAAAAACATTAAAAATCAATGTAACTCTGGTTTTTCACTTTCTCTCATGGTCAACTGCGGTCCCGCACCTTCTGTGTACAAAAAATGCGGACCTGCCCGCTCTGTCCCTAACAGTGTAGGTGCGGACCCCTGTGAAAGTCAAAAGGCGCAAGTTTTATCTTAAAAAACTCACTTTGGGTTAATTCTAGAGGTTTCTAGAAGGAATTTTGATGTGGATTGTTCGCTCTGAGGTGGTTCATGCATCCCAAAAGAGAAGGAGCTAATCCCTTGATGAGAGGAGCTATCCCTTTGAAGGAAGGCTTTATCCCTTTGAAGGAGGACCTAGTAACCTCCCTCCATTGCACTATAAATATAGGCATTGGGCTGGTTGCTAGGGAGGTTAGAAGCTGAACATTTTTGAGGGTAAATGCTGGTGAAATCAAGACTTCCTAGTTGAGCTTAAGAGGAGAGATCACACATCTTTTTGGCTTCATTGGGGAGTGAGTGAAACTTGTCAAAGTATAGGAGACTTCTTGCTGGACCCTGGGAGGAGCTTGTACAGTGTCAAGGCAAAGGTTGTAAGGTTCTTCTTCTTTTGAATTAATACAATCAAACTCATTTTTCTCAACAAGTATCTTATTTTATTTGTTTCATGGACTCCTTGACTTTCATGTTATGTTTTATGAAATTGGCTTTTTAGGTGCTATTTAATTTGTTTGCCTTGTTTGTGTTTGCAGATTCGCGAAAAGGAGCTCATTTGGATCGAAGGAGCGAGGGCATCCACAAGCTAGCGTTGGACCTAAGGTAGGCCCTAAAAACACTTGTTTGCTATTGTTTATTAAATCATATTTAGAGAAAGATAGTGTCTGGTTGGTTTGCTTGTCATTAGGTCTTCTTTAGATTCTAGGAAGGTCTATCTTGTCCGCAAGATCGACTTATTCCGTGCGACAAAATGGCAACTCCGCTGGGGACTTGATTGTTTTCCTTGTTTTTACTTTGACCCGAGAAACTCTATTTTTGTTTCTGTTTTTCGCTTGTTGTGTGTAAAATTGGGTATAGTTTGTAGATCCAAGGTTATTTTTCGTTTTTCATAGCTTTGGGAGAGGACTGCACCCTAGCCGTTTGATACAGTGCGTACTTACCTGCAGCTTGGTTTTTAGCACAGAGCGGGACCGCACCTGTGCCAACTATGGGCCTGCGGACCCTCTCAAAATTTTGAAAACCCTAAAATTTCCTCTGTCAGTCAGCTTAGTTTTTCTTTAGAAATTGTTATCCATTGCCCAGACCTGCATATAACTTGTCAGAAGCTTTCCTTGGATTGATTTCGTTAGTGTTAGGGTTTTAGGTGAAATTCCTAGGAGTTTTGCTTGTTGGGTTTGTTTTTCGTTTTGGTTGTGTAGTGGCTCTGAGCTTAGAGGCTGTAGGGACTTCAGATCACCTTAGTGTCTACCAGCTTTCTTATGAGTCTGACCATTAATGAAATCTCCCCTTGTTTGAGGAATCCGCTTTGAGTTTTCTCTTTACAAAACTTCGAAAAGCTTGTGTTTGAGAGTTTAGATTTTCATTTTTAAAAAGAAAACGAAATTGGTTGTTCTTGACTGATTTGTGATTCTGCATAAATTAGTCCTTAGCTTCCATCTAGCTGAGTAAAACATCCTTAAAAAGGACTTTTAGTAGGCTTTGACTTCAAATAGGTTTTTATAGTTTGTAGCTCTCAAGGTTAGTTATTTTCATTAGTTTTGAGTGTTTTATTTACAAAATAAAAAAAAAATAAAAAAAAAAATCTCTTTTGAAAAAAGTTTGTTTTTTGTAGTGTTTGAATGCTTTGAAACGAAAAAGGAAAATTTTTGTGAAATAATTAGTTGTCTCGTTTTGAGTGCTTTGGAAAGGAAAAGGTCTTCTTTTAATTTGTTTAATTGAGAAAGATTTGTGTTTACAAAGTATTTGCATTCTCAAACTCTTTCTTAGTTTAGAAGTTCATCGAAGAGAAAAAGATTGTTTAGATCATCTTAGGTGCATTTTTAGTGATTTTGAGTCGAGTCTTCATACTACGAGTTTCATCTCCGCACCTTTGGACTTAAACAAAAACCACTAAAATTAACGCTTAAAGTAAAATTCACCTAGTAAAATTTTTATTTCTAGGGCTCTGATACACCAACTTAGCTTAGGCTAGTGTCTTGGAGTAGGAGAGTAATTAACTCTCCAAGACAGTAAAAACAAACAAGTAGTTGTATCTTGTGGTAGGGAAGAAATCCAATTGTTGCATTTATGCTCTGGGAAAGCTCCTCTTAAAGGAGAAGCACGAGATCGTGTCCGAACTAGTGTGGGAATCAATCCTTCCTCATTGGGAACGACGCCAGATATTCACGTATTAAAAACGGTAAACCTTGGATTAACCATTGTCGAGGAGCCTGGGGTCACTTGTTGGTAAACCTTGGATTATGTCAAGGAACCTTCAAGGGGATTGAGCTTGCTACTCTGCCCTTGCGTGTGTATCAGATCGTAGACTGTTCCCCCAGGTGTATTTGTCTCAGTTGGTAACCCTAGTGGCCATATTCTTTAGGACTCTTCCTGAGGTGACAGTGGTGGGAAGATCCCACTGTACCTAGAGCAGACGTCGGCTAGACTCACTTGGATTTTTTGGGGGGTTCACTTCACTCGAGATAGTTAAGTGGAGGAACTTGTGCCAATCTATTCATTAAGCAGGTTGCTGGGGTAACTGTTCCAACCGCCATTTCTGTACTGAACTCTGCGACGTTGGATTTCATCACCAACTAGTGTTTTCGGTCTGGAAAGTTACTGTTTGTGTGTGTTTGATCTCCTAGATTCTTTAGATTCTTTGGTTCTTTAGAGACTTTAGGTGCTTTTTATTGAGATTTTACTTTGTTTGTGTCTGAAATAGTTAAAAGTTTTTAACTGTGGCTGAATTACCAAGACAGTCCCGTAGACTTCGGGGCCAGTCTCCTGAGATTATAAACGTGGCTGAGTTATTGAGGAAGTCCCGTAGACTTCGGGGTCAACCTCCTGAGGAAGTACCAAGCCAACTTGAAGGCTTAAAAGTCCTCGTAACTCCTAGAGACAGTAGAGTAGTGTCACCGGAAGAAGGAGAATCTTCTTTGATAGTACATCCTGATTTTCAAACGCCAGTAGCAGAATATAATCCACAGTCAGTGTTTGTCTCTGAAATCGCTGGTAGATTTTCATCTACTAGTGATATAGGTGAAGAACCCGAAATATCCGAGCCTGAAAGTGAATTTGCTGCTACTCCGACATCGGGGTTTGTTTCTCCAACTTTTAGTGGTACTGGTTCACCTAGGGTAGAAAGAGTAATCACTCAAGATCTTCCTTTTGGACTTATTTCTATTGAAGAACTTGCTCCGGAAGAAGAAGAAGTAGGCATCCCTATCCCTGAAAATCAACTTTTCATTGAACTAAGGGAGCGTGAATCAATTTTTTACAGTCCACCTAGGAGTAGTTCTTGGTATCTTTTTTTGACTAATTATTTAGAAAACTCAGGGTTAAGTTTTTCACCACCTCGTGCTCCTTATCACTCAACACCTAGAGGTTTTTATACTCCCGTCAATATGGAAGGACAGTCGTCCATGTTTACTCAATTGCCCAAATCCTTTTTGTACGGCGGTCCTTCTGTTCCCTTCAGGTATGAGTCTCTTTCTGGTACTTTTTTGGGAGCATCTCCTCAACCCATTGAGCAAGGGTTATTAACTGGAAACAATGGTACAAAGCCGTTGAGCGTAGAAGACATTCTTATGATGTCAGGTTCTATTCCCAATCCTCAACCTCAAGGTGGCCAGTTACCGCTTAGGGGGCAGCCTCAATTAACGCCTGGGGGGCAACCTCAAGGAACACAATTTGCATCTGGGGGGCAACCTCAAGGACGGTACATACCTACGGGACAGTACGTTCCTCAAGGTCAACCCCAGACTCAATATGTACCCCAAGGTCAACCCCAGTATCAATTTATACCTCAAGGTCAACCCCAGTATCAGTATGTGCGTCAAGGGTATCAACCCCAAGGTCAATACTCGAACCAAGGTTTCCAACCACCCCAAGGTCAAATGTCTGTTCAAGGAACGGGAAATGTACCTTTCAATTATCAATCCTACCCTCAACTCGGTTATGGTCCTCAGTATTCTCAACCTGTTATGGGTCAGTACCCCGGAATGAATATAGTGTGGGATCCATCGCAAACCCAACAGATGTTGCAGCCAAGTGTATAGTTGTCATCTCAAACTGGACAACCCCTAGTTTCTGGTACACCCCAGCAACCAGTCCAGTCTAACATTCAAACTTTTGTACCTTTGGTAGTTTCTCAGCCTGGGCCCAGTACACCTCGTACTCCGCCTCAAACGACTGCTACAACTGCCACTACATCTGTTCAATATACCCCACCTACTTCTGGAGTATCGACAGCTTCGGTTTCTACTGTTCCTGTATCTACTCAGACATCTTTACCACCATCTGGATCTACGATTCAAACTTCGGTTCAGATGCCTATAGGACAACCTGGTTTAGGTACGGTTGTCACAAGTCAACCAAAATTCACCTATCAACCATACCAGGGACAGTACCAATTCGGTCCTGCTGTCCAGCAGCCAGTTTATCAGTATCAACCGTATCCTGGGTACACTTATCAACAACCTCAACAACCCCAGTACGGTCCAGTTAATCCTGGTTTTCCGGGAGGATAAAATATCCCGAACGCGATTCCTATTCCTAGTTATCCTAGATATCCTCCTCCTGGGGCTAGTCTCATGACCCAGAGTTTTAGGGATCCTAATCGGCAGTTACCGTTTATCGCAACTTTGGACTTGCCTGACTTGTCGCGCCTAACGAACGATCCCATTAATTATCTTCCATTTTGGCCGCCAATGCCGAATAATTTGCCCAGTGACATTCCCAAGTTCGAAGGTAAATCAGGAGAGGACCCGTCGAACCATGTGATGACTTACCACCTCTGGTGTGCATCTAACTCCATCACAGATGATTCAATCCGTCTTAGACTTTTCCAGTGCACTCTAATTGGTCTCGCGGCCAAGTGGTACATTGAGTTACCGCGAGGCACTTTTTATAATTTTAGTCAGTTAGCTACCTCGTTTTTAACTCATTTTCAGTTGCCAGTCCGATATGACAATGGCACAGAATTGTTAACTTCGCTAAAAAAATTGACATCCACGTACATTTCAGATCATATTCATGAGTGGAGACGTCGACGTCGTTTAGTGAAGGTATTTATTCCGGATCAGATCTTGGCTGAGTGGTTTGTAAAATATTTGTTGCCAAAGATCACTGAAGATGTTGCTAAAGCCGGAGTGATTACTGAGGAGCAAGTCATTGCTCAAGCACAGTACCTTGACTTAGTGTATACTCAGTTAGGTACGTTACACGAAAAAATCCCCGATCTTCCCAAGCAAAATCAAATCACTGCAGCTCCTTCGGGATCTCATGCCGCCGATGGTATGATTGGCACGGTTAACACTAAAAGTAAGAAGAAGTCTTCCAAGAATTCTTCCCCTATCATAACCTTGCCTGATTCCGCAACAGGAGATTATTCTATAGATATTTCCGCTGATATTCACATTGTAGAGTCATCTATAGCCAAATCAAAATCCGGTGGGAATAAGAAAGGAAAGAAGAAGATTAAAATGGAAAAAAGTTCAAAGGAGAAACCTGAAAAGGCGGAATCCAATGACGAAAAGCACAAACCTCGTTATCCTTGTCTCATTTGTGACGATGAACATTTTACAAGAGACTGCCCTCATTGTGTAGAGGTTGCAAAAATTGTCAAGGGTTCCCAAACTCCTGCTATTTTGAAGGATCCTTTTCTGGCTCAAGACAGTAAGATGATAGGTTCACCCTCGAGTGCCAATGAAGAACCCCTACTAATGATGTCCCATGTTAGGATTGCGACTCGATCACAATATTATGGTAGTAAGAGTCCTGTTGATGGTAAAGAAGCAGAATCTTCTCATTCTAATCCATCAACCTCAGCTCCCAGTTCTGATCCACTACAGATCGAGAAACCTAATCCAGACTTGGTAATCAAACCGCCCGTCAAGGGTATACTTCGGAAGTCAGCTTTCAATCCACATGTGAGAGTGGCTCAGAATTATAACATTGTTGAGGATTTAGTTGTTTGACCCTCGACAATGTCGGCTTGGGAAGTGCTGCAATCATGCCCAACACAATGTAAATTACTTTTGTCGACTATAGGAGCTGTTGATGTTCAGGACCCAAACCTAATAATTTTCGATCTAGAAAATAGTACACTGTGTTTGCCTCATCAAATGGCTTTCCATATTCCAGTGATAGTAAAAAACAAGCCTATTCATCGGACTGTAATTGATGAGGGAGCCTCAACGTGTATTATGTCGATACAATGTTGGAGATCGCTTGGTTCTCCTTCACTAAATCAATCCCCAATGATTATAAAGGCCTTTGATGGCCGTGGGTTTCATCCTTTTGGCATTCTACAGGATTTGCCTATAGGGGTTGAAGGAAAAACCGTTAGTCTAGATGTGGAGGTGGTTGATGCCCCTCTAGATTACAACCTTCTCTTGGGTCGAAGTTGGTCTTACGCTATGACAGCGGTCGTTTCCTCGGTCTTTCGAGTAATAAAGTTTCCACATAATGGAAAGATCGTAACAATAGACCAACTAGCTTACTTTTCATCCGACCTAGCCTCTTCGGAGAGTATACAACATGTTGGTAAAACGACTATCCCATATAAGGATGTTGGAGTAGGACTAGTTAAATATGCCGGTTTACTGGGAACTTTTCCTTTTCCTCTAATCAACGCATCATCGTCATTCGCAACCATTCATATGATTACATCAGACACCATTGTTTATGATGATCCTTGGATCGTCCCTTCTGAATCTGAGATAGACTCATTTGTCAATTCCATGCCTTTGAGTCCATATGAAATTGCCTATGAAGCCATGCAGTCTTTTGCTGACCCGTGTTCAACAAAAAATGACTTAATGAATGTGGTCTGTGAGGAATCACTTTTCACATCAACTTCGGATTTAACCACGTTTTCTGAACTTGTTCACTCTTATGAGCAAATTCGTGAAATCCTATGCGTAGATAATTTACCATGGGAAGATCTCCATCACAGATCTTCGTTTTTACCTGAGGATGATCGTTTTGAAACTGATTTTCATCAATTTTTACAACTGAATATGTCAAGGAACCTCATAATCCAATGAAACATCCCGATTCAAAGTTAAATTTGGGGAACATCTCTCGAACTATTCCTATTGACATTTCGGTTAAGCTCGGAATTGTTGAGAACATTCATATAGGTGCCTCGTGTACAGATGACGAAATTCAAATATATAAGGTCATATTTCAAGAATTCTGCGACGTGTTTGCCTGGTCCTATGAGGAAATGCTAGGAATTGATCCCGCGATTGTTTTTCATGAGATCAAGACTTACCCGGACGCTAAACCCGTCCGGCAACGTTTGCGTCAGATTCAGCCACGAAAAGCTGCTGCAATTAAAGCAGAAGTTGAAAAATTGTTGAAAGCATGTTTCATTTATCCGATCCCGTTAAAGGATTGGTATCAAATATTGTTCCGGTTAACAAAAAGCAGGGAACAATAAGAATATGCATCGACTATAGGGACATTAATCGAGCCTGTCCAAAACACAATTACCCAACCCCCTAAATCGATCAAATCATTGATGATTGTGCCGGCAGCGAAATATTTTCCTTTATGGACGGTTTTTCCGGATACAATCAAATCAACATTCTACCTGTCGATCAACCAAAAACGGCTTTCATTTGTCCATGGGGGACATTTGCTTATTTCAAATTACCTTTTGGGCTTAAGAATGGCGGAGCAACTTTTCAAAGGGTGATGTCTTATGCGTTTCATGACATCAAGCACATTGTGCAACCATACCTCGATGATTTGCCTGCTCATTCCTTACATCGAGCTGATCACCTCGTCCATTTACGAGCAATCTTTATGAGGTGTAGGCATTATCGGATTCGGTTGAACCCACACAAATGTGTTTTCTGTATAGAAACGGGTCGATTGCTGGGATTTGTAGTTTCGAAAGCCGGCATTCGCGTTGATCCCTCAAAGGTCGAAGCTATCATCAAATTGCCTCCTCCTTCGAGTCTTCGCCAACTCCAAAGTTTGCAGGGGAAAGCAAACTTTTTATGACGATTCATTCCTAACTACGCTGAGGTTACAAAGGGTTTTACCCGGTTGTTGAAGCAAAACACTCAATTCTATTGGGATGAGATAGCTCAGAAATCTTTTGATGCACTCAAACACGCGTTGACCCATGCACTGTTATTGCATCCTCCCAATTACAACCAGGATTACTTCTTGTATCTCGCCGCCTCTCATTCCAGCATTGGAATGGTATTAGTTCAGGAAGATGAATCAGGAACTGAACATGTGATATATTACCTTAGTCAAACGTTAAATCCAACTAAGCTAAAATAGTCACATGTGGCGAAATTGGCATTGGCAGCCGTTCAAGCTGTCCAACGTTTTCGTCACTACATTTTACTACGTAAAACTACGGTAATTTCGGATTGCAACCCTATGATCTACATTTTGACCAAGCAATTGCTAGGGGGCAAGTACTCTAAATTGATTGTCATTCTGCAAGAGTTCGACTTGGAATTTGAAAAATCTAAGTCTAAGAAATCTTTAGTTTTTGCGGAGTTAATGTGTGACTTCCCGCGTGCTGACACGGAAACTGTGGCGGAGGAGCCCATTGCGGACGAATCCTTGTTTCTAATCAGCACTTTAGATCCTTGGTATGGGGATATCAACGTTTATCTCCAGACCCAATCCTTTCGACCAGAAATTTCAAGGTCAGAACATCGGAAAATTCGATTCCAGTCCCAACAATTCAGAATTATTGGAGATACTCTTTATCGCCGTTGGGCGGACTCTGTTTTTCGACGTTGCTTAAGTCACGAGGAAGCTGAAAGGGTTCTAAATGACTGTCACTTTGGAGCGTGTGGCGGTCATATTTCTGGGTATGCCACAACCCAAAAGATATTGCACGCTGGCTACTTCTGGCCGTCTTTATTTAAAGATTGTATTACGGCGGTCCGAAAATGCCACAACTGCCAGATTTTTTATCGTAAGATGCGCGCTCCACCTGCTCCTCTCCACCCTATAATTGCCGTTGGTCCTTTTTCCAAATGGGGTATCGATTTTATTACATGTAACCCTCACTCAGCCGGGGGGCATGCATATATTATCCTTGCGGTAGATTATTTTACTAAGTGGGCCGAGGCGATGCCTACATTTGAGGTAGACGGCAAGACAGCTACAATTTTCGTTTTCAATCATATAATTGCTAGGTTTGGTGTCCCACAAGTGATAATCATTGATCATGGGTGTCATTTTCGAAACGTTATAATGACCGAACTTACAGGCCAGCTTGGTTTACGTCACGATAGTTCAACCCCTTATTATCCACAAGCGAATGGTCTGGTTGAGTCCATCAACAAAGTTTTAGCTATCATGATCCGACGAACCATTGGGATTCATCAGTCGAATTGGCACAACATGCTATTTTCAGCGCTTTGGGCGTACCAAACTTCAGTAAAAACATCAACAGGGTTCACTCCTTTCCAACTAGTCTATGGTTTGGAAGCTGTGTTACCCATTGAATGCAAAATACCGTCACTGCAAATGGCCATCGAATTACTTCCAGCCACTTCCGAAGAGGAAAAGCGTTTGTTATACTTGGCTCAATTAGATGAGAATCAATGTGATGCTCCATTGGCGATCAAGACTCACGCAAAACGCATGAAAGCTCAGTATGATCGAAATGTGACCCCTCGAAATTTTTTGGAAGGAGATCTAGTCTTAGTTTATCATCAAGCTAATGATAAGTTAGGTGCTGGAAAATTCGTTCCTATGTGGCATGGTCCCTATGTTGTCAAGTGAAAGCTAACCAAATGGGCTTATGAATTGATAGACTTTGATGGGGATTCTTTGGGTAAACCCAGAAATGGCCTTTACTTGAAGAGGTATTATGCTTAAAAGAACGGGTATGGAGATTTTTAGTTAGGATAGTTTTTCTTTCTAGCTAGTGTGTTTTAGTTTAACAGTGTGCTTAGCTTAGAGAGTGTTTTTTCGTCATTATTCCTGCTTATCTTGGTTTTACTCTTGATATTACAGATGTCGATGCCTCTCCAAACATACATTGGTTTTGCTAATGGTGCTTGTCGTAATACATGGAATATCTCTTCCGCAGCTTGGGTTATCTATTCGCCCTCTGACGAGTTAGTATCTATGCATGGGGTAAGCCTCGGTCAAACAACAAACAACACTACCGAGTGTAGTGCAGTGATTGAGTTATTGTCTGAATCTATTTCATTTGGGATTCGGAGTTTGATAGTGAGGTTAGATTCTGAACTCGCTGTATTACAACTTAATAGAGTGTATGCCATTAGAAATCCAGTGTTATTAAGATTATTTTTGAGAGTGAGTCTCTTGGAACGTGAATTTGATTACATTGAATATCATCATATTCCGAGATCTTTAAATACATTAGCAGATGCAATCGCTTCTCGAATGTTAAATAGACATTTGCAATAATCATACATGTAAATTTAAAACCATTCCATAACATGATTTACAAAATAAACCGGTAATAGTGATATATATATATATATATATAGGAGTGTGTCAAAAAATACATCGTCTTCGATCATAGTGTTGTTGGGAAAAGTATCCAATACGGAATGCCCCTATCCCACTCTAAGAGGTGATAGTGCCTTAGCAACAAACAAGGAAAGCTATCTGAGTATTCTTCTTTATGAGATGCAAAATAGAGAAAGAAGGATCTAACTAACCGGTGTCTTCCGCTAGTTTGTCGATCCAATCACTCTCTCTCTTTCGTTCGCTTCTCGCTGCCTGCTCTTTCACTGGTCCAGCTTCACACGGTTCCTGCAAGATCACAAGAGCAGAAGACTACACGAAAGATATAGATTCACATTCATAACTAGTTTAGGATCAGATATAAACTAAATATGCAAGCATAACAAAACACCATTGAAATACAAGCATATAGGAGAAGCTCAAGTAGCTTTATTGATATGATAAACAAGGTTCAAGAGGAGATACAACCAAGTGAGTCCCGATCCAGCATCTACCTCCCAGCAAAAGAATTCCTTCCTCTCCTCCAACAAAGCATAAATCACCCAATGTACTAATCTCAATCTCAAACCAACAACAATTCTCTGCAAATACAAAATTCCAGCCTCCTGAACCTCTGGGTGAGAGATCCATATATAGATGTGAGCAGAGAGGATGAGTCAGCTCATGTTTTGACTTGTGGCTTCTCTCTGTCAGTTCTTGCTTCCACTTGGAGGTTGAGAACATCTTACTCATCATTAGTCGAATTCATTGAGGCAAGTGTCATTGAGGAAGATTCTGGAAGCTTCCAGGGTCTTTACACCTCGTTGAATGAACTTGCCATTTGTCAATTCCCGCTCAGCGCACCCTGGTAGTGCTTCTACCTGCGTTGCAGTGCAAGTAGCCAGTGCAGACTTTGCATTTCAGCGCAGACAGCTAGTGGAACTATTGAATTGATCTTGATTTGACCATTTCTGAGTGGTTTTTGGTGGAGAACTTCTGGGAGAAGCTGTCTTTGGTTGACCTTGTTCCTCTAGGGGTAGGAACAACTCATTTAGGGACTTTGGATCCCTTGGATTATTGACATTTCATGCTCAATGCTGTAAGGCACAAAAATGTCTATAACAGTTGCCCCCTAAAGTATGAGGCCATTTATCGGGTGAAATGCTTTATTAGGAGAATCTGAAGTTCTTCTAATGTTGGGAGGAGACCTGTAATAAGATACAATACAATACATTATTTTTCATACTGCTTTCATGATCTAGCTGAGGCGGGCATTCCCATGCTCAGCGTTATAAATTCATTTTTTTGTACATAGAACAGACAATCGTATGATGGTAGACTGATGATTTTGATGAAATCATCATCCTTTTTGGTAGGATGATTATCTGCTGCAATGTTGTACATGTCAATGTCTTTATTTTTCCTGAATATATATCGTAGCCTGGATGGATGAAACTAGATCCGGGGTCTTCAAACTCGTTAGATCTTCACTCTAAGTACAAGTCGATCCATGTGAGAAATGTTCTGAAGTCGAACATGGAAAGACATCGCTTGATTACCAGTCAATGATGTAAACTGTTAACAAGCGCGAGAGGAATCACCGATAATGATAATTACCCTCAAGGTACTACAGTACAATTCACGTGGTGTGAATAAAGGACTTGGCGTCGAACACCACGCAAAATCTTTCGGTCGAAGGTCATTGATGTATACCTGTCGCCGGAAGTGAGAAACTTTCCATTGAGGCATGCAAGCTTCAAAGTACTGAAGGGAGTGTTCCTAGATCAACTTCTTGGATAATGAGTTGATGTCGACAAGAAGCGACCCGTCAAAGGAGGGCCTTAATGTATCCCACATATGTGACACGGAATGGAGCAAATGATTTTAATGGAGGTGAAAACGATCTGATGATATATGGTTCAGGGTGGCGGTCATGAAAGGATGAAGGATAATGTATGGTAGTGGATGGGACACGGTTGAATTCTCTAGATGACTTCTCTTGAACATATCGGCGACACTTGTGTGATGGATTGGTAGCATTTACCCCAATGGTGGATGGTATGGCGAGACCATGGTGATGTGACCGGTGAATGAAACAACCCAACCCGACTTAGGCACGGAGTGGAAGTGTCATGTTCAAGAGCGACTTGCTACCAATAAAAGTTCCTTGAGTTTCTCCCAATTTTTCCCCAGTCATTTCTGACCAGTACCTCTTTATTTTTGTCAAGCTTGAGGAGGGTAACATATGCTTGTTCTATAATTTGCCCTTCGGGCAAACCCATCACTATGTTTTAACGAGCCTAGCGATAGTGAAACTCGTTCTCGTCTAAAGACAAGTTTGTCGCTATTAATGCCTTTTAACGAGTCTTACGACAAAGATAACTCGGTCCTTTTCAATTTTAGAGAGTCTGAAAAGGTACGTAAAGGTAACTCTGAAGTTCCTTTTTCGTCATCTAATCCCTTAAGTCCGAAAAAGTATAAAACACTACAGAAGGAATGGATTTTTGATAGTTTTAACGAGCCGAACAAAACAAGCGCTCGATCTTTTTGTGCAATAATCCCTCAGGTCCAAAAAGATTAAAATCTAGAGGAGGGATAGCTCTTCCGGTCGTTTAACGAGCTGAAAGGCCAAAACTCGGCAATATTTTCATATTTTACGAGTCAGATGAAAAGAGCTTAAAGAAGACTCGTCTTTTGAGGAACGACTGATAAAATGGGTAGCAGTTGATTCCAGGTAAGGCTTGGAATTTTCCAATCACGGCAGTGTCACAAGGATGGCTAGGTGAAATCACTCTTCGCAGCTGTTCCTCAAAATGGGTAAACAATCAAATGGAGGTGAATGATCGGCCAATAGAAAAGTGGAGGTGATGGTGCAAACACGACCAAGGCTTTAATGGCTGATGAATCTATACTCGCAGTGGTTATTTACCGGGTAGTTCATTTTTTAATGAGCTTAAACGCGGATTGAAACACTTGCTCGATCTTATGTTTATTTTTTAACGAGCATGAACTATACGATAAAACTGCTCGATTTTATGTTTATTTTTTAACGAGCATGAACTATACGCTAAAACTGCTCGATTATCCAGTCATATGATAAGAATGTCTCATGTAAGATGCCATTTTTATGGAGCTTGCACCTTACAAAGCTTTGCCCCGGAATCCTTTCTTTATGCAAGCTTGGAAACGACTAATCCTACGAGTTTAAAGGGTTAGACCTACAGGTTTAAAGGGAGGACCTAAAAATTTAAGAAATAAATAGCCGCCCCTTACTTGCATTCCAAAAGGTTTGCATGCCCCCAGGCATAAAATAGAGTTTCAAGGTTACCCCTCAATTTGCAGGAAAAACATTTGTTTAACCGGGAGAGGCCTACCTCTTTCAGGTTACCAAAGATTGTCTCATTTGCGCAGCAAACAAAACATTTCTTCAGCAATGTCCACCGAGATGAACAAAGGTGAGTGACAACGAGTGCCAAACACATAACTTTGAGAAAAGAATCTTATTCTAGAACAATCCCTCTTCCAATCACGGACGGGGTACAGACTAGTCATATTCTCTCGCGGAAACCTACTCTATACCCAAAGTTTTCCTGCCGAAGCAGACCAGGACGCATGCCCCCTGGGTTTCAGTCATATCCTTCCGAATCACTCGCGCTCATCGGGAGGATGGACCGTGGGTTGAGACATTTCTTGCGTGAAGAGACCATTTAGGGATGGTATGTGACTATTTGCGATGCGTGATCCGGGAAATGAAAGTTGGTCTACAAGCTTGACCACTCTTCCTTCATGCGGAAAACACATTACTCTAAAGAGTGAGGAGAAGATGGCTCCCATGCAATATATATAGTCTCATCCAAGGATTAGGTTATAATCCAAGGGTCCTTGAACGACCATCATGTTCATTTGAACGGTCTTTCCTTTCAATGTTATCGGCACATTGGGGAGGATCCCTAAAGGTCGACTGGTTCCTTTATCGAAGCCTGATAGATTTCTCATTTTAGGCAAAAGCGTTGGTGAACCAAGCGCTTTCCAAGCAATAGAGGAAAGGATACTCACAGATGCCCCCTCATCAATGATTGTGCCAGCCATCACCATTCTGCATATTTGAACGATAATTCTGAATGGTATACTGGCTGGCAACCGGGGTCTACCTAGTTGGTTCCAGTCGAAGGACACAACCAAGTTGCTTGGTGGTGGGACTGAATAGACGGCCGGATATCACTCTGACGAACTTCCTTCCTGCGATAAAGGAATAGGTGCATTGTCCCCGTGTTTGGCGGAGTCTGTGTTGATGAAAAGAATCTGGATGGTGTCATCCTTATCCTCTTCAGTGACTGTATCATTCGAAGATAAATCCTCTGAAGGCAATACCGGGTCAACTGCCGCCTCGACCTTTTGAATTTCGTCTGGTATGGATTCAGTCGGTTTATCCTCAATGATAGACGCTTCAGCTGACCACTTGAGCGGGCCAGCTGGATTTTCAACTAATGAAGGACTTGGCAAGAGTCTTTGATATCCAGGAGGAAGTCGTAACGGTGAAACCAGACGGTCTTCCAAGACTCTTTTGGCCTCATCTAAGAAGGAATAACGGTGGAGGGCATGGTTGCCTTCGCACAGTCTACAGGGAGGTCTAGTCTTCCCTTTCTGTCCTAGAACTTCACCTTCGCTAGTTGACGGTGTACTTTCAACATGACTATCAGAGGTTGACGACACCGGATTGTGCAAATGGGGAGACCAGTCCCTTAGTATCCGAGGGATGCAGGGACAATCTCGGTGAAAGTGGTCCCCCTTGCAGATGACACATGGCGATCTAGGCCTGGTCAGTGCTGTGTGTGGGTTTTCATCAGACGACTCTTGTTTTCCCTTATTTGCCTTTGGCTCCTTCTTCTTTTTCTCTTTCTTCTTCTTTTCCTTCTTCTCCTTAGGAACTTGGTTTTTAGTCTTACCAGTTCCGTTACGCGAAGAGGAAGGAAGAGACGAAGAATTATACGAAGTAGAAGGTTGATGGGAAATTCTAGACTCGTCTAATTGTTGATTTGACTGTTCAGGAATAGTGGTGTTCTGAACGACATTGGTTGAGAAGAGCCAGACCGGCAGGCCAATTGTCAGTCCTGGAGGCGACAATGTGGCCATATGGGGCGCACCAACATCTCCCCAAGAGGAGAAGGGACTAGGATTTCCACCAAGGGGAATTCCTTGGTTGGTGGGCTCCATTTTCTCACAGGAAAAAAGGGTGATTGTTCCGTTTAAAATAAATTTTTAACGACGCTTAGACACAACTCGCTTTTCCAATTTTAAAGAGTCGAGAAAAAGCTAAAGATGACTCTAGTCTCCTTCGATGTTTTAACGAGCCCGAAGTGACAAATGCTCGGATGGACTTTTTCCGTTATAGAGTCTGAAAAAGGCCAAAAGGAACTGCTCTGGAGTTCTAGGTAGAGGGTTTGCCAAACTTTTCGCAAAACCGCAGAATACTTTTTAGGGTACGGGCGGTCGATCTTCCTGAATGCTTTGTTCAGTGCATTGTGATCAGTAGGGCGGCCGACACGGCTTCCTATGGATAAATGTTATATTCCTATAGGGGTCTCCCAATATATATGCGACGGTACGTGGGAGCACAATTCGTACTGGTACTAATCGTCCCTCAGGAGGAATCACCCAACCATCAGTGAGGCGACCAGTGACTAGGTTTTACGATGCCGGAACACGTTTCTATCCTAGACCTCTATGTTGTGCGTTATGTTGCAAAGCGTTGTTAAGTTCATTCAATTTATTTTAGGTTGATCTTTTTAGAAGTTTGCCTTTCTGGATCACCACGAGATGTATGATACAATTCCTAAATGCAGTCTAAAGATGATAAGCAAGCTTTATATCTTTTCAACAATGAAAATCCTAGCTACAAGGGGAAAAGAAAGACACCATCTTTTCTCAAAGAGCATAGAGCACACAGTAATGCACTTTTTCCTAAATCAACATACAAACTGTCAAATGCAAATGCACATATGCATGTATTTGTTTTCGCTTTCTTAATATTGATGCCTAAAAAGAAAGCTGTTATATAAATTTGAATTCGATTTCAAGTGAAAACACAAACAAGTTCCTTTTTCGAAATCAAAAAGACGATTACGAAACTTTATGATTTACTTGTTTCGACACTTTGAAATGCATAAATTCAAACCAAAAGAGAAAAGTAAAAGCTAAATCAACTGTGAACAGCAAACAAACTCACTCCTAGGATCAAAACGACACTTACGACAGGTCTAGATCTAGGGGCGACAGTATGACCAGTTTACTTCTGTAATGGGAAACTGCAAATGATGTAACAAATACACAAAGAACAAATACAGTCTCTTTATATAACTGAGGTGGAATTGAGGCAAAGAAAAGGGGTTTCAGATAGGTACACTAACTGATAACAGGCTGCAAAATCAGAGATGAAAACTGAGCAAAAGGAAGCAGGGAACCACAGCTGCACAAGGCAAAGACTGATCAGCGCACTCCTAACATAGAGGTTTTGACATTCAACGCAGGTAGCCTTCACGGGACCTGCGTTGAAATGCAGAACCTCTTCACAGAGTCTGCATTGAAGTAGAAACGAGAGTTGTTTCTGGGTTCTGGGTTACGGTTTGCAATTTTTTCTACAGTTTTTGGCCAGATAAAAGCTATCAATTAGGTACAATTAGGAGGATGATTTATAGGAGGACTAAGATCTATCACAAAGTGTTGTTAGAGCACTTGTGGATCAGCTTCTCAGATCATAAACAGGCCCAGTGAGAGGGCTAGAGTAGCTGATCTCTACTTTGCATTTGTAAATAGCAAATGCAGTTCGATTCGGCACTCTTGAGTTTATGAAATGAATAGCAATAGAAACACAAGTAAACCAACAAGATACTCTCCCCAGTGGAGTCGCCAATTTGTTTTTGGGAAAATTATCCAATACGGAATGCCCCTATCCCACTCTAAGAGGTGATAGTGCCTTAGCAACAAACAAGGAAATCTATCTGAGTATTCTTCTTTATGAGATGCAAAATAGAGAAAGAAGGATCTAACTAACCGGTGTCTTCCGCTAGTTTGTCGATCCAATCACTCTCTCTCTTTCGTTCGCTTCTCGCTGCCTGCTCTTTCACTGGTCCAGCTTCACACGGTTCCTGCAAGATCACAAGAGCAGAAGACTACACGAAAGATATAGATTCACATTCATAACTATTTTAGGATCAGATATAAACTAAATATGCAAGCATAACAAAACACCATTGAAATACAAGCATATAGGAGAAACTCAAGTAGCTTTATTGATATGATAAACAAGGTTCAAGAGGAGATACAACCAAGTGAGTCCCGATCCAACATCTACCTCCCAGCAAAAGAATCCCTTCCTCTCCTCCAACAAAGCATAAATCACCCAATGTACTAATCTCAATCTCAAACCAAGAGCAATTCTCTGCAAATACAAAATTCCAGCCTCTTGAACCTCTGGGTGAGAGATCCATATATAGATGTGAGCAGAGAGGATGAGTCAGCTCATGTTTTGACTTGTGGCTTCTCTCTGTCAGTTCTTGCTTCCACTTGGAGGTTGAGAACCTCTTACTCATCATTAGTCGAATTCATTGAGGCAAGTGTCATTGAGGAAGATTCTGGAAGCTTCCAAGGTCTTTACACCTCGTTGAATGAACTTGCCATTTGTCAATTTCTGCTCAGCGCACCCTGGTAGTGCTTCTACCTGCGTTGCAGTGCAAGTGGCCAGTGCACACTTTGCATTTCAGCGCAGACAGCTAGTGGAGCTATTGAATTGATCCTGATTTGACCATTTCTGAGTGGTTTTTTGGTGGAGAACTTCTGGGAGAAGCTGTCTTTGGTTGACCTTGTTCCTCTAGGGGTAGGAACAACTCATTTAGGGACTTTGGATCCCTTGGATTATTGACATTTCATGCTCAATGCTGTAAGGCACAAAAATGTCTATAACACATAGGTTGAAAAACACCTTATGATCGGCAAAAATGATAAGTACAAAAAACAAAAATGTCACATGTGCCCACAATAGGTGATCATCCTATCACTGGTGATGATCTCTATAAGAAACCACTGCACGGGCCACCTTGCAAAGGAACCTCCTAAAAGGTCTCGGGACTCCAATCACATAGCGCTGAAGTCGACGAGGAATGTCGTCTATAGTGGTCTCAAGAATATCTCCTGTCAAGCGCTCGAGATGACCCTCCAACTCGGCCAAAACCTCCGCTGATTCATCCTGTGGGGCTGGCGCGGGTGCAACTGGTTGCCTCCTCTCGAAAGGCCGGAGAGCGGCTGGTCGTTGTGGACCCACATCTACATTTTAAAATTTTTACTATCAGTTTTGAGACGATGGAAAAATAAAAAAAATAAAATAGGAAAAATGCTGAAAAGGATTTTACCTGACTCGTCCCACTGCTCTCCTAGTGGAAGAACCATGTCTAGGTCACCACGAAAATCTATCCCAGCGTAAGGGAAGTCCTGAATAGAAAAGACCTAGTTTTCCAGCCATTGGAAATACTCAGGTTTGAATCGAGCAACCTCTGTCCTCTCGTCCGGGTGACAGGCCATGATTGCGACCCATCGCATCAGTTTGGGCTCTCGAGGAAGCCCAGCTCCAACAGTAAGGTGCTGTGGGATCAGCATAGGAACCCTCTCCAGGCCAAAACTCACAACCAAAGGTCTTTAGTCATCCGTTCTTAGCCCTGGTCAGTTGGCCAAAACTCATAACCAAAGGTATTTAGTCATCCGTTCTTGGCCCTGGTCAGTTGGCCTTTCACATTGGCTAACACGGCATCGCACCAGTTGAAGATGGTGCCTAGAAAGCAATCAACTGCCATACGCATCTGGGATCTGGTGGCGATATATAATGCGGTAGCTCCACAAAGTCTGGTGACAGTGAATGCAATCACCATGAGCTCAGGACGAGATATCGTCTTTATGTCTATCCCTTTGTCTCTAGCCTAGCTGTTGCAGTACTCTAGTCGGAGGCTATCAACAGACTGGCCACCTGGCCTAGTCCCATGCAGAGTCAAGTCTTCGCCTCTCTTAGGAAAACCAGTAAAACAATATATGTCCGCCGGCTCGATTTCGAGCTGGTGGCCGCCAACGAAGAAGCACTAGTCCTGTATGCTCCATCTGTCAACTAGCCACTGTAAGAAATCCACCTGAGCCCTCATGCCAGGAATGGCCCAAAATTTGTACAATCTGCACGCCCTCAAAGCATCAAGTGAAGGCTGATGATTCCATGCGGCAGCATCCACGTCCTCATGCTCTCGTTCACGCCAATGTAGCATGATGTACTCTCTGCATCAAGTATAAAGATTAATTAAATTGCTAGAAAATATTTTGATTGGTCCATTTTTGAGAATTTTTGGGTTGAAAACCCTTCCAGTGGGGTACGCACCCTCCAGGTTAGACACAGTGCGTGGGACTGCACTTTTTCTACACGAAAGGTGTGGACCCCGAGCTTTTTCCCAATGGAGAAAAAGTCGGGGTCCGCAGGCCCGCAATGGTAAACCTACGGGCCCCCGTGCGCGGGTTTTGCGCCTAAAAACCCTCCCAAAAATGAAAATAAAGGACTAAAACAAAAATTAAACGGTTAAAAATGAAGAGTAGGATGATGTGGATTACCTGGAGAAGATGGCGCTCGATTCCAACGGTTGGATTTTCTGAAATCTTCACGGGAAGTTTTCTGAGCAAAAGCACTATTTTATCACCCAAACTCAAACGGTAAAAATGAATTGACAAAGGCCCTTTTTATAAGTTTTTGAGTAAATAAATCGCAAATTTGTTTATGTTTCACTTTGAAAAGGTATTTTGCAATTTTTTTATCCATTTCAAACAGGTATGAGTAATGTTTGTGTTTTTGTGCAGAATAAAGGATTATTCAGGCGGAATCTATCATTTTCAACAGAAAAACATGTAGAGTCATCTTTAAGCTCTTTTCTGACTCCTAAAACATGAAAAGATTGTCGAGTGTTTATTTTAAACTCGTTAAAACGGAATTAAAAGACGGTCCACTTACAACTCTTTTCCGACCCTAAAAACATGAAAAGATTGCTGGATTTTTGTTGTTTCAAATTTGATATTGGTTATAAAATTACGTGTCATTGATCGCTTTTTTACTTTTTCGGGTCAAAGGCACTAATAACGAAAAGTACTCCTTGGTCATAAAAGATCAAGCGGTTCTCTCAAGTATTATTTTATACTTTTTCGGGCTTGGGAGACACAAATTTACAAAAAAGGTCAATCCTGGAGTCTTCTTAAGTTTTTTCAAACTCTCTAAAATTGAAAAACACCGAGTTTCTCCTATATTGGACTCGTTAAAATTTCACAGTAAAGGACCTGTTCAATTACAAACAGGAACGAACCACTCCTTCTTAGGGTTCGAATTTAAACTAAGTTGGACTCATCCGAAGGATGAGCTTATAATCAAGCAAATGTTATCCTCCTCAAGCTTGTCAAAAATAAAGAGGTACTTGCCAGAAATGGTGGGGGAAAAGAGAGAAAAATGAGTCTGTTTGTCATACTTTGTAACCACTCTTGAACACGACACTTTTATTCACCTGGGTTGGGAAATCCTTTGCCTAACAGTTGATAAAACCACATTGAAAGTCTTCAGCCGGTTTCTGGGTAATAACTTTGGGTCAATTGTCACCAATCCCTCTGTCGTGTTGTTATGTGTTCAAGAGGTCACTGCCAATAAGCCATTCATTTGCAAAATATCCGTCATCCATCTTGACCATCCCTGAGTCAGTCCTTGTAACTAAATTTCTTCAACTTGATCTATGATTTTGTGTTGTGGGCTTGCCTACGACGGATCACTTTCTATCGACATCAGCTCATTATCTAGAAAGATGATCTAGGAATCGTCAATACCTTGAGATCTGCATGCATCAATTGCAGGTTTCTCGCCTTTGACGATAGTTTACATCATTGAATTTCGATCAAAGGATTCCGTGACATGCTCGACATCAACACATTTATTCGCATCTCATGGACTGTACTGGGTACTTTGAGAGCCATTGACATTACTGGTGGTTTCTCTCACACTTGTTAACAGTTTACATCATTGACTCGTAATCAAGTGGTTTCTACCATGTTCGACATCAACACATTTATTCGCATGGATAGAATCGTATTGTTTCAGGAAGTAGAAATGAAGACCCTGGATCTAGTTTCCACAATCCAGGCTGCGAGGAATTTTGTATTCATTATATAATGGACTATCCATAAACAGATGGTTGCGTCCATACTGTGTCCACATGAGTCTATACTTGTGATGTTTTACAAGATCATTCCTGTATCAGAACAGTAGTTAGTTTCTAGTCAGTTTTTATCTGAGTATGGGAATGCCTACCTCAGCGATGATATGATCTCATATATATATCTTGCATTGAATGTTTTTACAGGTTCCAACCGGGTTCTCCACAAGATAATCCTCGAAATGATAAAGTACTTCACTCTTCCTAAATGATAAGAAATCCTCATCTACTACAGACTTCGCACTTTAGGGGGCAATCTGTTACACAAAAATATCGTCACCATGATTATTTGCAGTCAGTATGGGTCTATCATCACTTGTACTGTCCTCCTAAGCAAGTCTCAGACCTCATCTCTTCAAATCAAGCTTTGGAAATGAGAGAAAAACATTAAAAATCAATGTAACTCTGGTTCCGCACTTTCTCTCATGGTCACCTGCGGTCCCGCACCTTTTATGTACAAAAACTGCGGACCTGACCACTCTATCCCTAACGGTGTAGGTGCGGACCCCTGTGAAAGTCAAAAGGCGCAAGCTTTATCTTAAAAAACTCACTTTGGGTTAATTCTAGAGGTTTCTAGAAGGAATTTTGACGTGGATTGTTCGCTCGGAGGTGGTTCATGCATACCAAAAGAGAAGGAGCTAATCCCTTGATGAGAGGAGCTATCCCTTTGAAGGAGGACCTAGTAACCTCCCTCCATTGCACTATAAATATAGGCATTGTGCTGGTTGCTAGGGAGGTTAGAAGCTGAACATTTTTGAGGGTAAATGCTGGTGAAATCAAGACTTCCTAGTTGAGCTTAAGAGGAGAGATCACACATCTTTTTGGCTTCATTGGGGAGTGAGTGAAACTTGTCAAAGTAGAGGAGACTTCTTGCTGGACCCTGGGAGGAGCTTATACAGCGTCAAGGCAAAGGTTGTAAGGTTCTTCTTCTTTTGAATTAATACAATAAAACTCATTTTTCTCAACAAGTATCTTATGTTATTTGTTTCATGGACTCCTTGACTTTCATGTTAAATATGTTTTATGCAATTGGCTTTTCAGGTGCTATTTAATTTGTTTGCCTTGTTTGTGTTTGCAGATTCGCGAAAAGGAGCTCATTTGGATCGAAGGAGCGAGGGCATCCACAAGCTAGCGTTGGACCTAAGGTAGGCCCTAAAAACACTTGTTTGCTATTGTTTATTAAAGCATATTTAGAGAAAGATAGTGTCTGGTTGGTTTTCTTGTCATTAGGTCTTCTTTAGATTCTAGGAAGGTCTATCTTGTCCGCAAGATCAACTTATTCCGTGCGACAACGCCCATAGGGATGCAGGTATTCTTTCATCCTAGTTGTCCCTATTGGTAGATACGAATTTTTTGGGTCCGTTCTCCAGTATCTTATTAAACGCTTCTACTGCACCATTGGCTTGTGGGTGGTACAGGCTGCTCTTGTTGTGTTGAACCATGAATATCTTTAGTAGAGACTCAATGGTCTTGTTAAGGAAATGTGTGCCTTGGTCACTTGTGAGGTTCCTCAGGCATCCGAACCATGAAATGATGTTCTCAAATATGAACCTTGCCGCTGTTTCTTCTGTGCAGTTTTTTACGGGTGCCCCCTCTGCCCACCTTGTGAGGTATTCTGTTGTTGTTATGATGTACCTCAGTCGTTAATGTCTCACTGGTGGAGAAATGGGTCCAATGAAGTCTATCGCCCACTTATCAAAGATCTGCATTGTGTGGACTAGATGTAGAGGCATCTCATCACGTCTCGACGACTTTCCAACCTTTGATAGATGTCGCATGTCCTGTAAAATTCTTTAGAATCCTTATGGATAGTTGGCCACCATAATCCTGCATGGAGTATCTTTCTTGCTGTGGCCTTCCCTCCTACATGACGTCCTACGACCCATGCATGGCACTCCCATAAGACATCATTCCTTTCATGCTGAAGGACACAACACCTCAGTATTTGATCTAAGCCCATTTTATAAAGGTGTCCTGCAATGAACTGGTAATCTACTGCCCTAACTACTAAGGGTCATCTCTACGTTACTGTATATTTTTCTAGGTAGTGACCAGTTGTCAAGAATGAGGCGATTTGTTCCAGGTGGTCTGGACTTTCCTCTACTCTGAATAAATCAACATCAAGCAACCGATCATCTATTTCTCCTTCATTTTCCCCTGTTTCTATCCGCGACAAGTGATCTGGTCCCACATTGAGTCTGTCGGGCTTTACCACTACTTCAAACGTGAATTCTTGGAACAACAACAACCATCAGCATATTCTCTCCTATAACACTGGCTTGTTTACTAAATACTTGAGCACAGAATGGTCTATGAAAAATTTGAATGGCGCGCCCAGTAAGTAGTGTCTGAACTTTCAGAGAGAGTAAACCATTTCCAGGGCTTCCCTTTTGGTTGTTGTGTAGTTCCTTTCTGCAGTAGACAACTTCCTGCTAGCATAATACACAGGATGGTCCATGTTTTTCTCCCCTGGATGTGCTAAGACTGCTCCAAGTGCTATTCCTGATGCATCAATGTGCACGTGGAAGATTTTGTTCCAATCGGGATACACCAATATAGGGGCGATTACTAGTCTCTCTTTCAAGTTATTCAGGACTGCTTGGCATTCCGCAGTCCAAATGAACTCTTCTATTTTCTTCAGTAATTTCTCCATTGGAGCCATGATGGATGTGTTATTTTTGATAAATCACCTATAGTACCCTGTATGCCCAAGAGTTGCTCTTAGTTGTTTGACGTTGTGTGGTGGTTCCATGTCAATAATTACCGCAACCTTTGCAGGGTCTACACATACTCCATCCTTACAGATGATATAGCCCAACAAATTTCCAAAGGGGACTATGAAGATACATTTCTTGAGGTTTAAGGAGATCTTCAATTGTCTGCATATTTTGAACATTATTCTCAATAGGCTGGTGTGTTTTTTCAACAGACTGTATACTATCCAGTCATCCATGTAAACTTCTAGGAACTTATGAATGTAATCTCTAAATGCAGCTATGATGATTCTTGAGAAGACTGCTGGTGCATTTTTCAGTCCAAATTGCATGACATTGTAGACATATGACCCCCACTCCGTAGTCAATGTTTTTTTCCTCTTATCTTCTTCAGATTTTACTTGATGGTAACCTGAGAAACCATCTGTGAACGAATATGCTTTGTTCCCCACAACATTGTCTAGGACCTCATTGCTAAAGGGCATGGGAAACAGGTCATGCACACATGCGTTAATTAGGCTCCTGTAGTCGACACATACTCTAATTTTAGTTGCGTCCTTCTTGTTCGAAATAACTATCGGACTTATCCATTCAGCTTCATCCACTAGGAAGATGATCCTTGCCTCCAACATTTTGTCAATTTCCCTCTTAACTCTCTCTTTCGCTGTTGGGTTTAATTTGTATGGTCTATGTTCTACCGGTCAAGCATCTGGTCTCAAGACAATTTTCATCTCCCCAAGGATTCCTTTTATTCCCTTCAGTTCTGCCACTGAAGACAGGAATAGGTCTTGATATTCGTGCAATAGGTCGAAAATTTCCTTGGTGGTTTGTTCGTCCCAATAGTCTCGCACAGATGCTATGTTAGGTTTATCCTCTAACCCAATGTTCTGCTTCCTCAAATTCATTGGTAGAAGGTGAGCACCTTTCGTTAGGGGGATCTCTTGTATATCCCTCTCCCCTTCCGTTTCCCCAAAGGCCACTTGTCTCAATCCCTCCATCCCGTCATCATCATCTAGTCCTGCGTCTACCATATCACACATTGCATATCTTGGCGACTCTATCTCATACAAATACTGCATAAAACTTTCGTCGGGCCCTCCTTCAACCAACAACTCTAATGTGAACAAAAATCTCTTTATTTCTTGGAGTGGCCCTGTCATTTGCATCTGGTTCCCTATGAATGAGAAGTTGCTAACAAACTATGCCTCCACGGTATCCCAATCTGCTATCTATCGACAGAGCTTCTCTTGGACATACCATGCTGGGGGAACAGGTCTAAGGGTATGTATAAATGCATGTACCCATCGATCCCTTGGCATTCCTCTACTTTTCCAATTGACCATGCAATCCTAGTTGTGCTCCTCTGGACTTGAATCCCCCTTGTATTTTCCCTTATCCTATGGCTAATCTTCATCACGGGCAAACCTTTCCTTCATGGTTTGTTTGACACTCGGACATTCTTTTAGTGTATTGTAATGCGTTCTCCACCATCTTACCGGAGTTTCCATGAGGTCGATACTTAGATAGGAGATCCTTTGATCCTCTGTTACTTCCCGGTCTACTCTGTCTAAGAAGGAGTCCACGGGCTTAAGGCCATGGTACCTCAGGTAGTCAGCTATCTCCATTTCTCCCCAGTTTTCTCGGCTTGTGATCACACACCGTCTAGTGGTCAATTTGTATCCCCCCCTGCTGCCATGCATCCCATGCAAATTCTGTGTTGGATTCTGAGCTTTGGATGCTTTGCCAGTTTACTGATCCTCCGGCAGTGGGGTTGATGTAGTCCTCCCCCTTCCCTGTTGTGAGCGCATATAGTTGGTCTAACCCTCTTGGCCCATCCCTGTCATCTACTGGTTCTGTGAATCTAGGCCTTTGGTAGGGGTCTAATGGTTGGATCACCCTTAACCCATCTGCTTCGAAAATCATCAGTTCTTTCTTTAGGTCTGTGACTACGTAGTTCTCGTATGCCTAATCAATCCCCAGGAGTGCTGGGTATGGGTCCTTATCGCCCATGATGTCAATCACCTCAAATTTTGTGGCGTCTTCACCCCCGCCACATCAACCTCTACATTCTCCAATATCCTAATTGGCAGTATGCAGTACTGATTTTCCATTCTTAGTTGAATTAGTGAGTATTTTAATTGAGGCTTCCCTATTTCCTCCCAAGTTTTCCTAAGTAGGATATTTATATCTGACCCCAAGTCTAACATGGTGTCTCTTATCTGGAATCCTACCACTTGCACATTGATTCAGAACTCCTTGTTGCTTCTTCTCTTATTCCATTTCACTCTTCTTGAAGCTTTCTCTAGTAACCCTACACCTGGTCGATCCACTTCCTCTTCCTCCAAGGATACCACAACCTTTAGACTTTTTCTCAATTCCTTCAGCATGTCTTCATCCTCAACAATTTTCTTGAATATTTTAAACCATTCTCCAATCGGCTGGGTGTGATCAGGCATGTGGTTCTACAGTCTTCTAGTATCCTTCTCTGCGGTCATCCCTTCGAATAGCTTAGCCGCCTCCTTATAGTATTGCTTTTGGCGTTCAGGCTGATACCCATTTTGTGGAGACATCGCTTTAAGGATTAAGGGGGGTTCCTCTGTGTAGCGGTCCTCCCCTATCTTCTTCCCTCCTCTGGTGACTATGTTAATATTGGTTGCGGGGAGGCCGTCATCAGTCCATGGTTCAACTTTCACCAAGTTGGCCCCTCTTTGTCTGGTCCTTTCTTCCCACTTTGCAATGAGTTCTGGACAGCCCTCTGTTGCGTGGGTATTAATTCAACATTGCGAGCATCAAGATATCCTCGGCTGTGGACATTCTCTAGGAACATTCCCTTCCTGATCATAGTTGTAACACCTCACAAGCCCTCTTCCTCCTATTCTTCCCCCTCGTCCATTTCCTCCTCGTCCCCCCCCTGGTTTGATTCATTGACATTGAACGTGGACCTATCCATCCTTTCTGCTATGGAATCCAGCGCTCGACATTGATAAGTGTGATGCGTCGGTTATGCACAAAAATCACAGTAAGTATTATTGGGGATGTTAGAGTACTTTTGAAAAATGGGGTACATCCGTGGCCGGTGTCCATATGCCCTACAGACTTCACAAAAGTCTTGGATATTCCTCCCTGGGAGGGCTCCTTGCGATCCCACCACTGCAACTCCCATAGTTGGTTGGGTTCCTGACGACCCTGTAACCCCACCTACATGATTAATCCCTCGCAACCTCGGGCATTCTATCGAGATGTGCCCCTCCACAATGCAATGGGTGCACCAAACATTGGGTCTGGCTGGATGCACTGGCTGAAGATCTTTTAATTTCTCCATTAAGGTCATGATCTAGTTCTGCAGGCCTAAAATCGATGGGTCTTGCAGGATTGCCCCTCCCCTGTACTCATGTAGGTATCCCACCATAGCTTTTATGCATGATGCTTGTTCCAACACATCCTAGGGGGTTCTTATCTTTTGTTGTGTTAGTGGCATTCTGGTCAAAGGCAATAGTGCCTTAATGAACCAGTACCGCTAGTGGTTTGGGTCCAGAGTGTAACTCAACTTGGAAATCGCATCCTTAAACCTTTACATAAGCTCCCAAGCCATCTCTCCTTCCCTCTGCTTAATCTCCCAAAGTTCTGATAGCCCTTGCTGATCCGTCTGTGTTACCTTGAACTCCTGCACAAATCCTCTCTTGATGTCATCTACTGTGGGGTTCTGATTCTACTCTGCCTACTTTATAAACCAACATAGATCCCTTTCTCTTAGCGTGTTTTGGAATTCTACCACCCTTACATTGTCTGGATTCTGACAGGCCCTCCAAATAGCTTTGCAGAGATACCAGTGCTGCTTTACATCCTCGTTTCCTCTTCCCGCAAATTCGGGGTATCTGGTAAAAGATCTCGCCATATTTATCTGGGTAGGTGCTATCAGCACGAACCCCTTTCTCCCCAGTTATTGGGATCCCTTTGATCCTATGTTACAAATATTAATGGTTCTTGTGCCGCTCCCAATGTTGAACTGGACTCGGTATTTATCCCGTGTGCTATATACCTGCACTGCCTTAGCTAAGCTAATAATAAATTCCTCCAGATTGTGATAAAGTACTAGGGGAAGATCAGGGGAAACACTACCTACGTCTCGGGGGTATTGCTGCTAACTCTTAATGGATGCTTCCTCTTCACTGAATAACCTCCTCATCACCTCACCTGTATCCTCCTTGCTTCCTTCTTCGTGCCCATGTGGCCTCTTCTCTTGTGATACGTCTCTCGCAACCTGCACTTGCGATACAGATTTCGCAACCTATAGGGAAGGTATGTCCCCATTTCCCCGACTTTTCCATCTTCCTTCACTGCTCTCACTTTTCCCATTACCATCTTCTCCTTCCTCTTCGACTTGGTGTTTTCCCCTCGCCGCTCCTACTTGGTGGGGCCCCATCCTTTTCTCCCCTAGAGTGAATCACCCTCGCTTGCTACTTATCCGCTAGCAGTGCCCTTCTCTACGCCCTAACATATATTGCTTTCTTCAGTTCTTCAACATCCATCCCTTCAGCATCATCTCTATCCCTCAACCGGTAGCATTCCCCCTTTTACATCTCCCCCCGGTACCGGGGATTTATGCTGCCATTCCCGCAACAGGAGAAGACAATAGTCCTTCTTCCACCATAAACATCTTGATCCATGTCAGGACTTCCCTCATCAACTCACCTCTCAGTCCCGAGCCGAATACAACTTCTGCTTTTGAAAAAGGCTGATAACTCTCCGCAGAAAACTCAACTACGTATCCCTCCACCGTAGTCCTTACCCAAAATTCGACTGCTTTGGTCAGATCATTATCCAACTGTTGCAACAGGGCCTAGCTTCGGCAAGATATCACCAATCCACTTGGCCGAGTCTATCTCTTTATCCTTCTTAACCAATTGTACAGATCCTCTGGGAACTTACACGAAAAAATTTCATACTGATCATTAGAGTCGTCAGCATATAGAATTTCCTCGCTTACCTTGTTGATCATTTGACTTCTATGGGTAGCCTTCTCCACTACAAACTGATCTACTCTATGGTTCCACCAATCCCTTATCTCTCTTTTAAATATCCTTGACACCATAGTCTGAACCAGTTATTGTACCTTCAGGTCCTGACAATAGAACCATTTGTTGGCTTGTGAGAGTCATCAGGGGGGAGACCCTGGGTTTGGGCACAGGAGGCCGACAATGGTCCACTGTAGTCTAGGACAACCTCGGCATTTTCACCTTACCCCAAAGGGCCAAGGAGTCTCACTCGAGGCGCGCCACAACCAAAAGAGAGAAGGGTTCAGCATGGAGTCGTGAAACTCTTAACCAAGTTGCATTCAATCAAATACATGAATGCATTTATAAAACACAGAGATAACAACATACTCATGATGTCACACGAACTACCGATTACATGCAATTATTAAGTCATTAATTTTTTTTTTAAATATCCTTCATACACAAGGCCCAAATACATAATAAACCGCAACTGATCTTAGCAGATCTTTATATTAATCATGACAATTAACCATTACAACATCACTCAGCTTCCACCGTAAACAACTACATAAAATTCCCAAGTCAGTTCTGCGGGTATTGTGCAACTTCACGGACCATGTCCTCTCAGCTCCTGCGATCTTCCATTCCATCGGCCACAACAAGAATCCTTTTCACCTTCCCTTAACCTTGCCCAATCTAACCCCGCTCCTTTCCTAGTCTTCTCTTTTTATATCCCTTCTCTGTTACTTGGACTACCAGTTCTTCCCCTTGCCTGCTTTTGCACCTTCCTACCCCCTTGGTTGCCTTTGCCTCCCACTGCTACCTTGCCGCAACTCTTGCACAACTTCTTGTTCCGCCAACCAGCCGTTGCTGCCACCCGTTTCCCTCTCGTCCCTTGGTCAGTCAGAATTAGTCAAAACATTTTCAAAATGTAAACAAAGGCCCCAACAGAATTTTATTCACAATGCAGATAACAGACAATGGATTGTATTACACAACATGTCTGGGCCTTGGATTTCTTTGTTCAGGCTGAGAAAATACAAATTTATAGGGGGTGAAGGAGGATCTAGAATCCTGCATGTGATTCAAATGAAGATCTAGAAATTAATGGCGGTGTAGTAGGTTTTGCACAGGTGTGGCGGTGATGGCTGAAGATGACGGAGTGCCGGGGAGTCGGCGCCGGACAATAGAACAGTGTGCGTCGATTTGGGTTCAAAGGGATCACTAAAGTTCATCGTCTCTTCTAAGTGAATTCCAAAGATTTTGCGGTATTCCCCACCATATGTGTTAGAATAATCCCAACTTTGTCTATCACTATTCATGTGATGTCTATGCCTGTTCATGTGACGACGAATTCAGTATTAGTAAGCAGCAAGCGGTGGTAGCCGACAGGTGTAGTTGAAGAAATAATGACAGTTGTTGTAGTTTCTACGATAGCCATGATGTATAAATTTTCATGTTTGTGAATGAAATGATCAAGCTCTCAGTGGAGAGTCTTCCTAGTTCTATCAACTGGTATCAGAGCCATGGAAGAGGCATGGAGGAAACGCCTTGAGATGTAGCAAGCAAAGGCTATGTTGAGATCTAGTCATGAGTTTCATTGCTCTGCGTAGAGTGGAAAATCAAAGAGTGTGTGGGCTGACCCTGTAATCGACCAGGTCACAAATCCATGTCATAATACATTATGAGCATTGTTTATTTACTAGCGAAAGAGAAGGGACAAAGAGTGTTTCGGTGGCTAAGTCAAAGATTGGTCGAAAAATAGAATCACCTGCACAAAATCGTGGAGTGAGAACTGAGTCAGAGATATGTTTCTCATGGCAGGAGTGTTAGTCCAGTGCACTGATCCGAGAGGAGTCGTACTGTAGAGCCTCTGTCGTATAGTTGGAGACCTGTTGAAAGCTGCAGAGTAGTGTGTTGCGAATTTGTTGAAGGCGAAGCCGCTAAAGACCATTAGGACGGGAACATAGAGAAGTTCGCTGCATATCAGAGTGGATTCGATACTCGGATCAAGAAAAGGAGACAGAGACGCTTTTGCGCAGGCTGGTGGAGAACGACACGAAACCCTACCACGCTGTAACGATGACCAAAATTGTGGGGCTCTGGTTTGGGATTGACTGACAATTGGAGCTTAAGGCAAGAATCGTTCACAGGTTTTCCTTTACAGTTTACGATGAGAAAAGAGAGTTACATTGCTTGGGTAGGGACTACTTTGAGATGGATCTTTCCTGGCCATCGTGGACGTCACAGCTGCCTATGATGGACTTGGGAAATGATTCATATTTCTTAAGTCTGCATGTCAATCCCCCCTTCACTGTGGGACTGTATAGTCTGAAAATCATTTTGTTGTTTGGGAACTACAATGAACTACGTCGAAGATGTGACAATTGGATGTGTAGGGAAGAGATGTTGATCATTGTGTAGAGATTGTTGTTGATCTGAGCATGAAGTGGGTGTGGAGGAGCCGAGGAGCAATGTTCGAGTAATCTTTGGAGCGATGGTTAAACCAGGTGTCGCGTGGAGGAGCTATCCTAACCCACACTTGGAGGACGCCGAGTTAGAAGATTGAACCTATTAGAAGTCGAGCGCTGCGTGGAGGTTATTATGGTGTTGTCAATTGAAGAAGCCACTGTAGACCGATGTGTTGTCAAGTGAAGAACACTACAGGAGAAGATCGATGTTGGAGTCTTGCCTGACAGGAGGAGGTGTAAACCCGAGCCAGCTTGAAGCAATGTGAAGAGTTGTGTTGTTGTCATGTTGTGCATAGAGCAGCATGAGGGAGTTGGCAGTGAGCATTTGATTCTATACCTAGGGTTACAGTTCATGGCTGCCTAATGCAGAGGCTTGAATATTGTCCACCATGTTAAAAGAAGTTGTACAACGAAGAGCTTGTGCAGATCAACTGACGTGTGGAGATTGTCATCCTGTTGATTTTGCTTTCGAGACAGAGCTCAGGTGAGCTGTTGAGAGGCCGCCCTGTGGAGTTGTGTGCGATCTAGTGTTCTACGGAAGAGGGCATAAGGGTGAGCCTATGAGTGTTTAAGCTTGATGGTGTGCAGAGTTGTGGGATCTTTGGTGTGAAAAGCCAGAGGAGGGCTCAATGGTTGTGAAGGGCAAGTGGAGTCTGTCCTATTGTTGACGATGTTGGAAAGCGTTGTTTCCAGTGGTGTCCACTGAAGAGGGTTGTGTTGCCTGTGATGATTGTATGGCACAGAGAGTGATTCAGTGGAGTAGGAGTGTCTGCTGATGAAGATTGTGTTAACCGTGACACCTGTGTGGCGTAGATCGCAAAGAGTATCCAGTGGAATTGTTGGCAGATAGGAATGTCTGCAACACCGTGTCCACTGAAGAGAGTTGTGTTGTGTGAAATAAACAACAAAATATGAAAGGCCCCTTATCAATTTTTTTTTGTACTATTGTAAGGCCTGGCTGAGACTAAGACCAGCAGGCACTTTAGAATTTAGGTCGTTGTGATTAAGGGGAGGTTTGTTAGAATAATCCCGACTACCTGTTCATGTGACGTCTATGCCTGTTCATGTGATGGCGAATGTAGTCAGCAGGTTAGTTAAAGAAATAATGATAGTTGATATAATTTCTACGACAACCAAGATGTATAAATTTTCATATTTGTAAATGAAATGATCAAGCTCTCATTAGAAAGTCTTCCCAGTTCTATTAATATGTTGATCATTAATTAATATGTTAAAAAATTATGTAATGAAGTGTTGTAGGGAAAAGTATCCGACTCGGATGACCCTATCCCACTCTAAGGGTGATAGTACCTCAGCAACAACTGTAAAACAAACTACTTAAGGTTTACTTCTTTATGAAAGCAAAAGAGAATGGAGAAATGCACTAACCGTTGCCTTGCGCTTAATGTCGAATCCAAACTCTTCTCTTTGGCTGCTTGCTCCCAGCTCCTTGCTCTTTTGCTGGCCCAGCTACAATGAGATCCTGCAAAATAACAAAGAAGGAAACTACAAGAAGCATGCAATCATAACTGGTTCAAGGATTAGTGTAAACCAAACATGCAATTATCACAATATATTATTGAAACAAGAGCACATAGAAGAACCTCAATAGCTTTTATTAATGAAGAAGTAAAGGTTCTGAGAGTATTACAACCATTGAAGGCTCCAATCCAGCAACACCTCCCAGCAGAAAGAATTTCTCCTCTTCACCTGTCTCAAACAATCACCCAATAGCTCTATAGTGAAACCAACAGCATATCATTACTTTGCACCAAATTCCAGCCTCCTGAGATCATAGGAGAGAGCTCAATATATAGATGAATTGAGAAAGGATGAGTCAGCTTGCAACTGATGTGTAGCTGCCTTGTGTCCTCTCTCTCTTCAGTTAATCTTTAGTTGATCTTCAGTTCTTGAGTCCACTTGGAGAACCTTGCTTCCACTTGGAGAAACAGAGCCTCTAACTCATCACAAGGAGAAATCCCTGATCCAAGTGTCATTTTTGGAAGATTCCAGAGCAACGACTCATTGTGCCACTTGTCCCATCTCGCTCAGCGCAGGTGGCCTTTGTTCCACTTGCTTTGCAACGCAGGTACACCATGGAGCAACTGAGTTTCAGCGCAGAAACCTAGTGGAGCACCTGCTTTGATTTCAGGATTGCTTGTTTTGAGTATTTTCAGGTGGAGAACTGATCTGAGAGCTGTTGGTTTGCTGACCTTGTTCCTCTAGGGGTAGGAACATTATGTTTAGGGAACTTTGGATCCCTTGGATTATTGACAATTCATGTCTGTTGCTGTAAGGCACAAAATTGTCTATAACAGATGCCCCCTAAAGTATGAGGTTGTTTATCGGGTGAAATGCTTTATTGAGAGGATCCGAAGTTCATTCAATCTGCTGAGAAGTGTCCTGTAATAAGATACAATACAATACATATTTTTCATACATTTTCATGATCTAGCTGAGGCGGGCATTCCCATGCTCAGCTTTATAAATACATTTTGGTACATAGAACAGACGATCGTCTGATTGTAGACTGATAATTCTCTGCTGAAATTATCATCCTTTGAGAAGGATGATCATCTGCTGTAATGATGTACATATCAAATGTCTTTATGTCCTGAATATATATCGCAGCCCGGATGGATGAAACTAGATCCGGGGTCTTCAATCTCTTCCGATCTTCACTCGATGTACAAGTCGATCCATGTGAGAATTTCTTGAAGTCGAACATGGAAAGACATCGCTTGATTACCGGTCAATGATGTAAACCGTTAACAAGCGCGAGAGGAATCACCGATAAGGATGATGACCCTCAAGGTACGGCAGTACAATCCACATGGTGGGAATAAAGGACTTGGCGTCGACCACCATGCAAAATCTTCTGGTCGAAGGTCATTGATGTATACCTGTCACCGGAAGTGAGAAACTTGCCATTGAGGCATGCAAGATTCAAAGTACTGAAGGGGGTGTTCCTAGATCAACTCCTTGGATAATGAGTTGATGTCGACAAGGAGCGATCCGTCAAAGGAGGGCCTTAATGAATCCCACATCAGTGACACGGAACGGAGCTAGTGATTGTGATGAGGTGAAAACAAACTATGATGTATGATTCAGGGTGGCGGTCATGAAGTGGATGAAGGATAATGTACGACAGTGGATGGGACACGGTTGACTCTTTGCAGAACCACATCTCTTGAACATATAACGACACTGATGTGATGGATTGGTAGCATTACCCCAATTGTGGATGATGTGGCGAGGACCATGGTTATGAGACCGGTGAATGAAACAACCCAACCCGATGTGATATGGAGGACAAAGTGTCATGTTCAAGAGCGACTTGCTACCATTAATGCTGTGAGGTTCTCCCAATTTTTCCCCAGTCATTGCTGACCAATACCTCTTTATTTTTGTCAAGCTTGAGGAGGATAACATATGCTTGTTCTATAACCTGCCCTTCGGGCAAGCCCATCGCTATGTTTTAACGAGCCTAGCGATAGGGAAACTCGTTCTCGTCGAAAGACAAGTTTGTCGCTATTTAATCATCTTAACGAGTCTAACGACAAGGAAAACTCAGTCCTTTTCATTTTTAGAGAGTCTGAAAAGGTACGAAAAGTTAACTCCAAAATTCCTTTTTCGTCTTCTAATCCCTTAAGTCCGAAAAAGTATAAAACCATACAGAAGGGATGAATTTTCAATTTCTTTAACGAGCCGAACAAAACAAGCGCTCGATCTTTTTGTGCAATAATCCCTCAGGTCCAAAAAGATTAAAATCTAGAGGAGGGATAGCTCTTCCGGTCCTTTTAACGAGCTGGAAGGCCAAAACTCGGCAAACTTTTCATATTTTACGAGTCAGTGAAAAGAGCTCAAAGAAGACTCGTCTTTTGAGGAACGAGTGATGAACAGGGATAGCAGCAGATTCCAGGTACAGGTTGGAACTCTCCAATCACAGCAGTGTCACAAGGATGGCTAAGTGAAATCACTCTTCGCAGCTGTTCCTCAAAATGGGTAAACACACATATGGAGATGAACGATTGGCCAAAATGAACGGATGGAGGTGATGGCATATAAACACGACCAAGGGCTTTTAATATGGCTTTCAAAGGTTACTTTTCTCAATGGTTATTTACCGGTTCATTTTTTCTGAATGAGCTTGAACTGTAGGGAAAGATTGCTCACAACTTATGTTTATTTTTTAACGAGCATGAACTCTACACAAAAACTGCTCGATTCTTGCATTTATTTTTTAACGAGCATGAACATTGCTAAAACTGCTCAATTTATACCAGTCTTAATACAAGGAATGCCTTAGGTGAGGTAATCTTATTTAAGGAGCGATACCTCACTAATTACTCCAATTTGGCAGGTTTTAACTTTTGCCTTTCATCCTTTCTTTATGCAAGCTGGAAACGGCTAATCCTACGAGTTTAACGGGTTAGACCTACAGGTTTAAAGGGAGGACCTAAAAATTTAAAAAATAAATAGTCGTCCCGTGCTTACACTCCAAAAGGTTTGCATGCCCCCAGGTATAAAGTATAATTTTGAGATTCTGTCCTCTTACTTATTATCCGAAAAATGGTTTTTGTTCGCTGCCGCAAACTAAACTCTCTTTTCGGCGATGTCTATCATTAGGTTGCTAAGGATGGTGACTACTTGTTGCAGCAATTTCCTCTCTTTCTTTGAAGACTGCCCCTACTCTCTTTCAAAACATATTGTTTTAATGGGTGAGGCTTGACATTCAAAGATGGTGCCTACTTGCTGCCACAAATGGATCTCCTCCTTAGGAGAGCCTACTTTTTTAGACAAAGGGAGCGATTCTTCCGCTTCACATAACTTTGACAAAAGAATTTTATCCTAGAACAACCCTCTCTTCCTTTTTCGGACAGGGTATGGACTAGTCCATTCTTCTGCGGAAATTAACTTTATACCCAAGGTTTTCTCTGCCCAAGGCAGGCCAGGGTGCATGCCCCCTGGGTCCCAGTTCTTTCTTTCCGAATTACTCGCATTCATCGGGAAGTAGAACCGGGGGTGGTGGCATTCCTTGAGTGAATAAACCGTTAAGGGATGGTATTTGACTATTTGCGATGCGTGATCCTGGAAATGAAAGTTGATCTACGAGCTTGACCATTCTTCTTTCGTGCGGAAAACACATAACTCTGAAGAGGGAGGACACTATCGCCTCCATGCAATATATATAGTCTCGTCCAAGGAGTAAGTTATAAACCAAGGGTCCCTGGACGACCATGATGTTCATATGAACTGTCTTCCCTTTCAATGTAACTGGAACATTGGGGAGAATCCCTAACGGGTGACTGGTTCCTTTATCAAAACCTGATAGATTTCTCATCTCAGGTAAAAGCGCTGGGCAACCCAGTGCTTTCCAAGCAATAGAGGAAAGGATACTCACAGATGCCCCTTCATCAATGATAGTTCCAGCCATCACCATTCTGTAAATTTGGACTATGATTCTGAATGGGATACTGGCTGGTAATCGGGGTCTGCCTAGTTGATTCCAATCAAAGGATACAACTAGGTTGCTTGGTGGTGGGACCGAATATACGGCCGGATACGACCCTGACGATGTTCCTTCCTGCGATAAAGGAATGGGCGCATTGCCCTGATGCTCATCAGAGTCTGTGTTGATGAAAAGGATATGGACGGTGTCATCCTTATCCTCTTCAGTGAGGGTGTCATTTGAAGATGGGTCTTCAATGACGGAGTCATTGGAGGATGAAACCTTTGAAGGAAGAACCGGGTCAACTGCCATTTCGACCTGTAGACTTTCGTCTGGTCTGGATTCAGTAGGTTCATCTTCAATGACCGACACTTCAGCCGACCACTTGAGCGGGTCAGCTGGATTTTCAACTATCGAGGGATTAGGCGCGAGTTTTTGGTATCCATGAGGAAGTCGTAACGGTGAAACCGGACGATCTTCCAAAACTCTCTTTGCCTCATCTAAGAATGGACATCGGTGGATGGCATGATCGCCTTCACACAACATACAGGGTGATCTTGGTCTCCCTCTTCGTCCTTCACTCTCGCTAGTTGACGGACTGCAATCAACATGACTACCAGAGGTTGATGCTACCGGATTGTGCAACCTTGGGGACCAGTCCCTTAGTATCCGGGGAATACAAGGACAATCACGATGGAAGTGGGTCCCTTTGCAAATGACACATGGCGATTTAGGCCCGGTCGGTGCAGTGTGTGGGTTTTTGTCAGCTGTCTTTTGCTTGCCCCCAGTCGCCTTCGCCATAGGCCCCTTCTGTTTCTTTTCTCTTTTCTTCTTTTCCTTCTTCTCAATGGGAGGCTGACTTTTGCCGCCTCTACCTCGTGAAGATGAAGGATCAGAGGAAGAATTGTAAGAAGTGGAAGGCTGGTGGGTAGTTCTAGACTGGTCTGACTGTTGATTCGACTGCTCAGGATTAGTGGCGATCTGAACTGCATTAGTTGAAAAGAGCCATACAGGTAGGCCAATTCTCAATCCTGGAAGTGACAATGTGGCCGTATGAGGCGCACCAACATCTCCCCAAGAGGAGAAGGGATTTGGACTTCCACCAAGGTTACTTCCTTGGTTGGTGGGCTCCATACTTTTCAACTGAAAAATCAACGTGGGAATAACAGGTGATTATGTTCCGTTTAAAATAAATTTTATTAACGACGCTTTTAGACACAAACTTGCTTTTTCATGTTTTAAGAGTCGAGAAAAAGCTAAAGATGACTCTAGTCGCCTTCGATGTTTTAACGAGCCCGAAGTGACAAATGCTCGGATGGACTTTTTCAGTTATAGAGTTTGAAAAAGGCCAAAAGAAACTTCTCTGGAGTTCTAGGCAAAGGGTGTGCCAAACTTTTCGCGAAACCACAGAATACGTTTTACGGTACGGGTGGTCGATCTTCGTGAATGATGTGAATGCTGTTGCCTATAGGGGTCTCCCTATATATACGCGACGGTACGTGGGAGCACAAGTCCGTATTAGTGCCGCCGACTCTCAGGAGGAATCACCCACCTTCGTAGAGATCGACAGTCACTATGTTTAACGACGCCGGAACACGTCTCTACCTAGACCTCTATGTGTTTGCGTTATGTTACAAAGCGTTGTTATGTAAATTGGATTTATTTTAATGTTGATCTTGCTTAGCAGTTTGCCTTTAAGGATCACCACGAGATGTATATAACAAATTCCTGAATGCAGTCTAAGATGAGAAGCAAACTTTTCAATCTTTCAACTTTGAAAACCTTAACTACTGAGGGAAAAGAAAGGCAAATCTTTTCACACAGATTATAGAGCACACACTAAATGCAAATTTTTTCTAAATCGTCAAGCAAACAGTCAAATGCAAAATGCACAATGCATGTATTTTCTTTTCCCTTTCTTAATGTGGATGGGTTACAAAAAGAAAGTCGTTATATAACTTTGATTCTGATTTAAAGCGAAAGTAAACAAGCTTGTCCAAAATCGAAAGACACCTTAAGATTTACTTGCTTAATCACTGGAAATACATGAAATCAAACCATACTGACGAAAGTAAAATGACTAATCAGCTATGGACAACAAACAAGCTAACTCTTTAGACCAGCAAAATGCCTAACACAGGTTCAGATCTAAGAGGCCAAAAGCAAGACTAGTTTACTCTTCGTTATGGGAAATTGTAAATGAGTAAGAAATACAAAGAACAAGTACAATTTCGTTATATAACAGAGGCAGAATGATGGCAAGTAATATTGGTTTCAGAACAGGTGCAAGACTGGTAACTGGCAGCCAAATCAATGGTGAAAACAGGCAAGAGAAAAGGAGGAAACCCCAACAGCACTAGGCAAAATTGGGCCAACGCAGGTGCTGCACATCCAGTCTGGCTCTCAGCGCAGGTAGCCCCTTCGGGACCTGCGTTGCAAAGCAGGTAGCCTATGTACTACCTGCTTTGGAAAACGAGAATTGCGTTTTCACAGTTTCCGGGTCATAATTTTCTCAAAAATGCACAATTTTTGCTCAAATCAGAAACAATCAGTCAAGCACACTCAAAGGGATGATTAGGAAGGTGAAAAGCTATCACTAAGAGCTTACAAGGATCCTTGTAGATCAGCTCTTCAAATCATGAACTTGCTCAGAAATGAGCTAGAGTAGCTGCCCTCTACTTCGCTTTTGATATAGTCAAAAGATTTTCGATTTGGTACTCTTTTGTTCAGGAAATGAATAGCAAAATACTACAAACACAATCAAACGGATACAATCCCCAGTGGAGTCACCAGTTTGTTGTAGGGAAAAGTATCCGACTCGGATGACCCTATCCCACTCTAAGGGTGATAGTACCTCAGCAACAACTGTAAAACAAACTACTTAAGGTTTACTTCTTTATGAAAGCAAAAGAGAAAGGAGAAATGCACTAACCGTTGCCTTGCGCTTAATGTCGAATCCAAACTCTTCTCTTTGGCTGCTTGCTCCCAGCTCCTTGCTCTTTTGCTGGCCCAGCTACAATGAGATCCTGCAAAATAACAAAGAAGGAAACTACAAGAAGCATGCAATCATAACTGGTTCAAGGATTAGTGTAAACCAAACATGCAATTATCACAATATATTATTGAAACAAGAGCACATAGAAGAACCTCAATAGCTTTTATTAATGAAGAAGTAAAGGTTCTGAGAGTATTACAACCATTGAAGGCTCCAATCCAGCAACACCTCCCAGCAGAAATAATTTCTCCTCTTCACCTCTCTCAAACAATCACCCAATAGCTCTATAGTGAAACCAACAGCATATCATTACTTTGCACCAAATTCCAGCCTCCTGAGCTCATAGGAGAGAGCTCAATATATAGATGAATTGAGAAAGGATGAGTAAGCTTGCAACTGATGTGTAGCTTCCTTGTGTCCTCTCTCTCTTCAGTTAATCTTTAGTTGATCTTCAGTTCTTGAGTCCACTTGGAGAACCTTGCTTCCACTTGGAGAAACAGAGCCTCTGACTCATCACAAGGCGAAATCCCTGATCCAAGTGTCATTTTTGGAAGATTCCAGAGAAATGACTCATTGTGCCACTTGTCCCATCTCGCTCAGCGCAGGTGGCCTTTGTTCCACTTGCTTTGCAACGCAGGTACACCATGGAGCAACTGAGTTTCAGCGCAGGAACCTAATGGAGCACCTGCTTTGATTTCAGGATTGCTTGTTTTTGAGTATTTTCAGGTGGAGAACTGATCTGAGAGCTATTGGTTTGTTGACCTTGTTCCTCTAGGGGTAGGAACATCATGTTTAGGGAACTTTGGATCCCTTGGATTATTGACAATTCATGTCTGTTGCTGTAAGGCACAAAATTGTCTATAACATGAAGGTATCTAGATTGGTTTGTATTATATCTTGAAATTCAAATTGAGTTGTGTTACACAAATTGACCTTTAATTCTCAGTTTGACCTTTAATTCTCAGTGTGTTCCATAGATTAGTATTGCAATCACAATGTATACCCAATGTAATACTGAATCACAATGTATACCCAATGTAATACTGAATGTATATCAAAATCCCATGGTATGTGGAATGTATATTAATATTTTAATGGAGATTTCTTGATGGTGAAAAGAGTATAAGAATTTTGAGATTTTCCTTTTGTTTACACATATTCCAGATTTTCTTTAATTACTATAATTTACGTATAATTTCTTTGTTATCTACTTAAGAAATGTTATCTAATTATTATTTTATAAAATTTTGATGTGAATTTCTTTTGAATTTTTTTTTTAACATTTCTTAATTACGGTATAAAATTTTGATGTGAATTTTTTTTTAACTTTTTTTTTGTTTCAATATTTTTTTGATTTCGTGTTTAATTGGGTATATTTTCACTTTATACTGTGTAATTTTTGGTTTAGTATTTGTTGTTTTGCATTTTGATGATTGATTATTGTATGTTGATCAAGAAAATTGAGAAAAATTAGAAGTGTTTAATTACAAACAAATTCAAAATTAAGAGTGCAAACAAATTCAAAATTAAAAGTGCAATGCTTTATGTTATCTTGTTAAGTGAAACATGGATCGTTCTTATTGAAGCAATTGCTATGGTGCGAGCCATAAGGTATTTTTAAAAAATTGAACAAATGGAAGAGGGCAAATGGCCTAAGGTTGTCTTTAATGACATATTGTGCCAAAGAAAGAAGACTTGGATGCATCAAAATAACAAATGGTTTAGTAAAATGGGGTATTTGTTTGAACATGCGTCCCATAAACAGTAAAGAGATAAAAGTTTTTGTTATTGATAAGTTCCACAAGCGTACTTGGGATAAGGACCTAGGGAGAAAAAAAAAATACTATATAAAAGTGTTTAATCTCTCTCATAATCATCAACAAAAAGCATACATAGAGACCGATATTTTTTGGAAAGCCAAAATTCTTATTCCTCACTTAATGACTAATTCTCATTAACAACGTTGTGAAACTGGGCACTGGAAAATGCCCAAAGAAGTGTGGGAGGAAAGAGTATGTGTTTTTTGTTTTTTGGAAAAAGTGGAAACATAAAAGCACTTCATTTTAGAATGTGAGGCCTTCAAAGACAACAGGGAAAGTTATGCAGATATTCTCGTAGGTAGCTCTTAGGATACTCTGAGAAAAGAAGTGTGGGAGGAAAGAGTATGGTTTTTTGTTTTTTCGGGAAGAGTGGAAACATAAAAGCACTTCATTTTAGAATGTGAGGCCTTCAAAGACAACAGGGAAAGTTTTTGCAGATATTTTTGTAGCTAGCTCTTAGGATAATCTGCCAAAAGAAGTGTGGGAGGAAAGAGTATGTATTTTTTGTTTTTCCGCAAAAGTGGAAACATAAAAGCACTTCATTTTAGAATGTGAGGCCTTCAAAGACAACATGGAAAGTTATGCAGATATTGTAGCTAGCTCTTAGGATAATCTATTTAGCTAAGGGTTTGTGGAGAAAGTGAGAATGTTTATTGTGAGGCTTCAAAGGAAAATAATTGAATACATCAACCACATGAAAAACTCACAAACATTAATATATAAACATTAATATATATAGATAAATGACAAATAATTTTCACATTGAATAGACAAAATGTACATAACTGTGGCAGAATGCCATTTTAGCAACATATTTGAAATCTATTATCCGCCAGAATGACTTACTTTAGACCTTGATTACAGGGTGGAAAAATAATAATCGCAAATGTTCACTCGGGTGCGTTGGTCAAGGTTTTGTCGCCAGGTTTGTGTGCCTCTGTTCCTAGGATTAATCCACACATTAATGAATCAATCCATTTCTAAGCAATTACAGCTACATCCAGGCCCGTATTGGTTTTCCCAGGTGATATTTGGAAATTCTGTTGATGTTCTAAACATCATTAACCTTGCTACTGGAAACTGTATTAATTGTGGAAACTCTGTATTAATTATAAGACGTATTGGTAATGTGGCAGAGCAATTGTGAAAATATTTTTATCTATTAATTATAAGACGTACTGGTAGTGTGGCAGAGCAATTGTGAAAATATTTTCAGGTAAAAGGGATCGATGAAGATCATGTAGGTGAATTCCAAAGAGAGATGTATAGCAATGTCTACGGTCATCACCACTCTATTTTGTTAATCATCAATTAATATTTTTTTTTCACTTTGATTTTTGTTTTATTTTTCAATGATAGAAGAAAATTAATTATTGCAGTTAATATAGTTAGTGTGTAGTTTTTGTTTTAGAGAAATGAGAGGGATATTATATTAGAGGAAGAATATTGGAGGTAATTGTAAGTGTTACTTATTTAATTAAATTGATGATGAATTATATTAGTTGAAGAAGATGAACTATATTAGTTGGTTTAAACGTCAACCTAATCTTAATGATGTGATTAATCGGAAAGAGATGTAAGATTCTTCAATGAAGAGGATGTACTACACATTGAAACTTAATTCAATAGAAAAAACAACGTCTTTCTATTATTAAAACAAAAAATGTTACAAATTTTACAGTTATAACTTGATTAACCTGTTACTGTAGAGAGCAAATTTCAAAATTAACTGAATTGGTCAGTTACTGAATTGAGCGGGTTACAATTCAGTTACTGAATTGAGCGGGTTACAAGAATTCCACATAGAAGGGTTATCAAAAACAGATAAGATAACAAAAAGAAAACTAAAGGCTTTCAGAATTAGAAATTAAAATCTAAAGTGCAATTTTACACCACACAAATAATCTTTTAATGTTTTATTGATCATAAGATTTACAAATATAGAAGATATAATACACAGATTGATTGATATTTCTGGGTCATGATTCCAAATTCACAACATAGGAATCAGTAGACTCACGATAACATATGACATAAAAACATTACATTACTTTACTTCCAACGTTCAATCGAACCCACAAAAATATAACAAACACCAAAACAAAAATATCGCAAACAGAAAAACAGTGGCTTTATATCACCCATGCTCTCAAATTCTCAATGAGTTGCTTACATTGGAGCCTTTAATTCACAGCGTGTAACCGCAATGCATGCTGAATGTATATTAATATTCTCAAGTGGAGTTTCCTGGATGAAGTGAAACTCCATCCAATCTAACATGGCACATAAAAGCATAAGCATCTTGAGATTTCCCCCTTTTTTGCACATTTCTATATGGTTTTTTTTATACTGTAATTTGGGAATAATTTTCATGTTATTTAATGACCCAAAGATTAATTACTATTCTATACTTTATATTGATTCTTTAATTACTGTAACCTAGGTCGAGTTTCTATCTAGTCTTTGCTTGTTTGCTTTTAAAAAAAAAAAAAATAATAATTATAATTTGGGTATAGTTTCTATCTTGTTCTTGTTCGGTTTGGTTTTTATTTAAATAATTGGATGTGCAATCTTTTTTCAATTCTTTGAATTTTTTAATTTTTATGGTTTCAACTTTGAATGTGCGTATCAATTATTTGTAATTTTATGGCTGAATGTAGCGTATGTTGTCAAAGATTTCTTTCTTTCCACATGGATAGATGAGGAGGTAATTTTCACAATGGGTATACAAATTGTGCCCAATCAGTTGAAAAATCTAAAAATCTAAATGTAAAACATGGGCTGGTCTCAGGTGTAACGCAAAATAGTGTAAGAAGATGAATACAGACTAAGTAGGATTGACAGTGAACTACAGAACTTAAGTCCCTAAAATTAGAAGATAGTTAGCGGAAATGACACAATTATCACTACTTTTTTGGAAGCGTTGTATGCTAGAAAAACGGACTGTAATCAAGATCCATGACATATGTATTTTTATATTTTTATATTAATATAAAAATATTTTTTTCATAGATTAAGTTTTAATATTAAAATAAAAATTCAGATTTGAAAACCTTTAATTTCATCCCTATTATTATACTAGAAATATATACCCATTATTAAATCTAAATATTTCATAATATTTTCCAAAAATAAATATTCCACATGACCTATTTTTAAATAAACTAAATTTGATTTTATTTTTTTTATATTTTTGATATAAATGAAAAAAAAAAGAAATTAAAAAATTCCACATTATTAAAGTCTAAATCATCCGTAATATTTTATATTTTAAAAATACTATTCTAAACTACCCTAAACAAAACATATTTATATACCAAAAAAAAAGACAACAGTAAAGTTGAAAATAAATATCACAATCTTTGTAAAGTATTAGTTTATAAGAGCCAGCTATCTTTACAACATCCATACAGGGCAACTTTTTATTTAACTTACGTGTTTAACTAATTTGACTTATCAACAGATTCAGTTTCGTGAATATTTACATGATTACGGAAAGGTCCGTTACAAACGGTTACGAATGTAATGAATTATAATTTTAAACAGCTATAAAATTGGTATGCAACGTGTTGAATATATAAAAGTAATAAGTTATTTATATCACATAGTGATTCATTTACATATTATTTTCGGAATCTATACACTCCATAAAATGGTTGTATTTTTGGAGGTATGATCCAATCTCTAGTTTTTTTACATAACATTATTATGCCTACAAGCATCCCAAATCCAATCGATGTGCCCAACCCCACTGCGATCAATGATACATGTTTATTGACACGACTGAACCATGTCTCACTAACACCTTTCATTGTGCTTTTTTGAGGTTGTTTTTCTTTTTCCTTGCATGCTGGTAAAGGAAAACCACATAAACACTCGTTACTTTGAAATGAAGTAGAATTGAAAGTGTCAAATTGTGTTCCTTTCGGGATCCTCCAACAAAGTTTGTTGGATGAAACATCCAAAGATGCAAGCTTAGTTAAAGTAGAGAGCTCTTGAGGGATCTTGCCACTCAAATCATTATTGGCCAAGTCCAATTGTTCCAAAGAAGATATTTCACCAAGAGATGCAGGTATTTTCCCTTCTAGCCTGTTCCTTGATAAATTTAACAACCGTAGGCTACTGACATTTCCTATGCTTGGAGGTATTTCTCCCACAAGATTATTGTTGGACAAGTCCAATATTGTGTTTGTGGACAACACATATGTTAGAGTGTACTCATATCCCTTGATGACAATTTCTAGATCCTCATAGAGTGTATTACCACTGAGTTTGGAAGAACCGACAATTTTGAATCCTCGGAGTCTTTGAAGATTGGATGGTATCCTTCCACTAATTCTGTTGTTGGATAAATCCAACACTTGCAACTGGGTCAGACTTGTGATGTTTGAAGGAATATCCCCATGAAGTTTATTATAATTGACACTTAAAACTCTCAACTCATGAAAGGATGCAAGGTACCCAGGTAGTTGACCTGTGAATTCATTTCTACTTAAATCTAGTAGTTGAAGTTGGGTGCATTGAGCCAAAGAATTAGGGAGAGTTTGAAAGAAGTTATTAGAATAAACTGAAAGAACCTCCAAAGAAACAGGAAATCTTATGTCTAGATTTCCACTCAATTTGTTCTCAGACACCTTCAACCTCTGTAACATGGTGCATTTACTTAAAGTTGGTGGTATTGTCCCTGACAAGAAGTTGTTATTCAACATTAAATTCTTCAAAGAATTGCAGTGGCCTAGAGATGCAGGAATCCTTCCATTCAACTTGTTTTTGGATAAGTCTAACACTTCTAGTCCCACACATTTGCCAATATGATGCGGGATTGGTCCATCGAGATTGTTTTCATATATAACTAATTATTGAAGTGAAACCAAAGCACTAATACTTTCAGGAATGTTGCCGAAAATTGGATAAGTCTAACACTTCTAGTCCCACACATTGGCCAATATGATGCGGGATTGGTCCATCGAGACTGTTTTCATATATAACTAATTTTTGAAGTGAAACCAAAGCACTAATACTTTCAGGAATGTTGCCGAAAATATTATTTGAATATAAGTAGAAGGTTCTAAGAGAGTGAAGCTTTCCTATACTAGTTGGAATTGTATTTGTAAAATTGTTTCTATCTAAATAAAGTTGTTCAAGCTTCGTCAAATTGGCAATTCCTTCTGGTATTTTTCCACTCAACTTGTTTGTGCCAAGACTAAGGAAGGTCAACTCACTCAATTGTGTAATGGCTTTAGGTATACCACCAGTCAAGCTATTGGCACCAAGATTGAGGTAAGTAATCTCTGTCAAATTACCAATGGATTCAGGAATTGGCCCAATAAAATTGTTATAACTAATAGACAAGCTTTGGAGAGAGGTGCAGTTGCTCAAAATGGGAGGGATGTGACCGGTGAGTGAGTTGCGATCCAAGGAAAGATATGATAGACTTTTCATCAAACCCAAAAAGAAAGGGATTGGACCCGTGAGATTGTTGGAATTAAGGGACAACAATCGGAGAGAAGTGCAGTTTCCAAGAGAAGTTGGAATACTTCCACTGAGGCTATTACGGTCCAAGCGAACATGTTCCAACCTGAGTAGGTGACCGAATTCTGTTGGTATAGTCCCTGTCAAACTGTTTGTTGAAAGTTGGATGCATTGAAGCCGTGTGCAATTACACAATGCCTTTGGAATAGAACCGTGGAGCAAATTAAAGCCGAGGTCCAGCAATCCCAGCGCCTTTAGTTGCCCAAACTCCGGTGGAACTATTCCTGTCAAATTATTCTGGGAAAGATTCAGAATTCTTAATAAAGAGAGACTGCCGAGAGAGGGTGATATCCTACCTTGCAATCCTAATCCAGGCAGTATTATGGCAGTCACTCGTTTTGTGCGCCTTCGGCAGAAAATGCCATTCCAGGAGCACACGTTATGGGAGTTTTCTGCCGTCCAGTTGAGCAGCGATGCATCCGGATCCGATGTGAGCGCCTTTCTGAAAGACAAAAGGTCCTCTAAGTCCCTTTGATCGCCGGTATCCATGGATGAAGATCTAAATTTAGACTGCTCCAGATTGCCTTCGTCTTCCTTTAAAACAAAATCATGGGGCCGAAAAGAAGCACTTCCACCCATATACGGCTGATCATGGAATAAACCATGTTGCCTGTGAATATGTGAGGAATAAGTAAGACTCGCTGCAGGGACAGTAGCTAATGCGAGGCTCACAAAGCACATAAGCATCGTCATCGCCATAGTACCTTTCTCCATTTCTCTCTTTCCCAATCCTAACGACTTGAATGGGTTGCCTGTGAGTTACCTTGTGTTCCAGTGCAATCACACATATAAATATCGGAGTTCTCATATCGAGTCTTTGAAGGTGTCAGATCAGTTGAAAAGTCTAAATAGAATCTGAAGCCAAAGCCGAAAGTATGCGCGGACATGATCCATTGAATTTTCTCACATATTGATCTAGAGACAATGGTATTGAGCAGTGCCAGTGGAACAAAACTTCTACCTTTAGGGTAGAGAACTTTTAGCAGATGTATTACTTGCCGCAGCCAGTGGAAAAAATGGATGCACTCTTCACCCACCCCAACAGTAGTACGAACTCAAGAGACATATTGAAGAGTTGGGTGAGAGAGTTGTCCAAGTTCAGGACGACACCCAACCAAGTATACAAGGAAAAGACACTGCAGAAGGCTTATTAGTTCTTGTTCATCTTCACATTCTGATTGTATGGTCAAGAGAGTACAAAAAACTTCCTGTAGATTTGGGTGATCGTGTTGGATCAACTGGTGAACGAAGAAAGAACCTTTCAATTGGTCCAACATGTTGCCTCTCCAGCTGAAGGGGTAAGTAACAAATGCCCGACATTCGCCCAAGGGTCAGAAAGTAAAGCTATTCATGTCTGCCTACATGCTTGATGCAATCTATGCCCGTCAGCAGTTCCATGGCTTGGGAAGGGCATGGACACCTTCAAAAACCTTTGTACACATCTGTTGCAGGTTGTTCTCCGAGTGCAGCTTCTGTGGATTTATACTATAGTTATCTGACCACTTCGTCACCCCGGTGTACATGATGATCTTTGAGCAGGATCCGCCTTGCATGTCACAGGTAGTGATGGAGGCATTGGTTAACATAGAATATTGGTACGCCTCACCCCTTGGCACCTTCATCTGAATGTACAATGAAAAGAAGGCTCTGCATGTATTACCGAAGTTTACCATGGAAAAGTTGGTCATGCAAGAGGTTGCATACCACATCTCGATACGGTTGTCAGTGAGACTGCAAAGGAAGAAGAAGGCACATTGGCTCACTCTTCCTTTGCGTATCGAGTTGCATGAGATCTAGAGTCTCAAGCATATTGAGGCTAAGAGAAAGGAATTCAAGAGGTTCACCTTCGGCACTAGAAGTTTCAATACATGTGACCTACATTTCTTAGTGAAGGACCATTGTGCGAGAGTGTATCATCCTTGGATCCATGGGGCATGTCATTGGCCTGAGGAAGACCTATGGAGGTATTGCTACAGCTCCTTAAAGCTCAATGAACCAGTCACAATGGCTGTAGAATGGTTAGCAGCGCACAAGGTAGCAACATCTTAGAGAGAAGCAACATCAGCACCAACAAAGGGCGACAAACTTGTGCATGACAAAGGCAAGAGGAATATTGCCGACAGCACAGAGGCAGAGAAAGGTTGTAAGTTCAAGGCAGATCCACTTGTATTAAGAGTAGCTTTGGAGATTGCAGCAAAGAAGCGACATCACAACAAAAGGATGGTGCAAAGACAGAGGGAGAAATAGAAACTGGAGGAGGCAAAGAAGAAGTTGTAGGAGGTGAATCAACAACTAAGGGAAGAACAAGAGTTGTGCAGAAAGGGAAAGGAAGCGCAGCAAGAACATGAACAACAAGAAGCGCAGTGTGCACACATTAATGAAACTGCGCAAATACAAGTTATTGACTCATCACAGCTGGCATATAGCAAACAGGATGAGCAGTGACAGGAGCAAGACTTTCTCAAGAGATTGAACAGATGTTGGAAGATGGGCATGGATTTGCTTTAGCTAGAGCAAGATCAAGATATAGATCTCATGCCCAAAGGCCTAGAGGTCACTCTGCCAGTTTCACCAGATCTAGGAGCAGAGCAAGTCCAAAGTGATCAAGGAGACACTCAAATCCTTGAGGACAATCCGGAAGAAGATGTGCACAACATATCCTTTGACAAGTCACAACAAAGAGTTGTATAATCATGCAGAGCGTCCACTTCAAATATCCATGTATCTCCTACGTAGTTTCAAGAATGAGTGATCGTGTCCGATGTGCATAGACATATAGCTGCATTGGCTGATGCTAAAAAGGCATATGCCGAAGCCACTAGCTCAAGTGTGAGATTCTTGATAGTTGAGAATGAGTGCATGACTAAGGAGTTGCAAGTGGCTAAGCAGGGAGAAGAGCAAGCTACAACATCCACTAGAGCAGAGTTGAGGGAAGTGATACTTAATGAAGAATCGTCTCTCGAGACAGTCATGTGGAAGCTGTACTTCAAGTTCGTCATTGTGCATAAGTCAGTTGCCCATCTTAATGCTTAGTAGCAGAACTGTGTTACGAGAGCACACATCTTGACATATATACAAACTATTGTCGATCACATGTAGATATGGACAATGAGGTACAAAGTAGCCCCGTTGTACTTGCCAAAGATGATGAAACCAAAGTTAGTGGAGTTGAAAGCATGTATCTAGAGTTAGATTTGGAATTATGAGGAGCTCCTACAACTCATCACCAGCTTTTAGGCTTCACATGCATGAGTGTTTAGGAGTGTGGATATCATTGTGTACATGCAAGTGATCCCATCCATTGCCACACTCACTGAGGTGAAAGCAAAGAACCAAGTCTGACTGGAGCTAGACATGTACTTCAAACAGTTGATGTGCATAGCCACGAACGTAGATTTGCAGATGAGCATAGACACTCTGCACTAGTATGTCACTGGTCCGGTTTTACTCAAGACCTTGATGTGCATGTTATATGAGGAGTTGGACAGAGGTGCCAAATCAATGTACCCAGATGCAACGGAGGCAAGAATTTTCTTTCAGAAGGATGTCACTACGGAGTACATAGACACCATAACAGAATACCAAGCTTGGCATCAATTTTCCACCATCGATCACTAAGAGGATGTCGATGAGTTAGTCTTCCCACAGTTGTCCGATTATCAATGATGTCTTGCATGGCTTACTCAAGCCCATTTTTGTCTCACATGGGTACATGTGAAGATTGTATTGTAAAAATGTTGTAAAGTGAAAGACCAAGTGTCAATAGTAGAATGTAAACATTCATGTGTAAGTTGAAGAGTCATAAGGGTAGCTCAAGAGTCACAAAGGGGAATGTCAAGGGTCACCCCACTCTTTGTTATATATAAAACCTCATAACTCATTGCACAGGATTTTGGGAGCCAAGCTTCTGATAGGTATAACTTAGAGAAAGCTTGGAGTGTATTGTAATGAGCTTTGGATTCTCCACAGTGTAGAGCGAGTACATATCTTTGGAGGAGCAGACAGCAGTGACTCTAACATTCCACTATTGGGGCTAGTGGTTGTCATGGTTGTATGTATGATTGGATCTTTCACTCTTTTAATATAACAGAGCCAACACATTTCATGCATGTAACATTATTGTAGTTTGACTATTCTGGTTACTCTAATAATGTATATAGTTGTAACTTATGCATGTATATATGGACTATTCCATACGTGTTTGTATGAATCTTATTGAAGCGTGTTGTTTATTTAACTCATCACTTTGGATTGTCGACTATTCTACTTTCCATCTTGTGATGTCTTTCAAATCGTGTGTTCCCTTTCAAGTTGCATACTATTACTGTCTTGTAAGGGGCACACTCTTCTCCCCTTCCATGTGTTAGAGCCTTTCCATGCGTCTTCCCTGACTTGCTTCAAGGTCACACCCTTGCTTCCAACAAGGACATCTTACTTTCCTCTACGCAACCACAGTGAAGGCAATACTGTACTACCCACTGCTGGGACTCCTACTCCAAATGGTCTGAGGTCTAGTTGGGACTTCTTACTGAGGAGATACCTTGGCATGTTGGTAGGTATAACACCATTAACAGACTGAAAAAACATAATGGTATTTTACAGGTATGGCAGAGCTGAAGGTATCATGGCGAGAACGACATTTGGAGCCCCTTCGTGCCGATGTTTAGGGGAATCAAGCAGTGAGAGGGGTGCTGGCACGATATGGCATGTGGAAGTTCTTGGAGAACACTATGATGAGGGCTGGAGAGCCCTTGCTATCGAGGATAGTGAGTTATTGGGACCCAGATTAGGAGGCCTCTATAGTAAAATGGCACAGGATCAATATCATGATCCAAGACATATATTTTCTGATAGGATTTACCCTCTTGGGAGTGGTAGGGGAGATACATCTAGTGTTGTCTCGTGGGAGGCATATTGGTGAGTTTCCTGATCGCCACTATGTACCAGGGAGTCATGCAAAGGGGATGACCATACAGATCACTAACTTGGAGAGGCTTGAGACATGAGCTACAGTCGCAGCGGTGCTGCGGATTTGTGGGAGTCATGTCGTCCACCATATCACTGGAGGGCATATGATGTTGTCGTCGTTGAAACGATAGTTGATATTATGTAGATGTGGGACCAATGATAACTATTCGTTTGGGACAATTTTATTCTCACTTTTCTTTGAGAATATCCCCACTATTTGACCTCATGTTCAGATCCGTGATGGGGGCCCACAGGAGCCCAGGATGCACCGCTTGGGACAACTACTAAGATGAGGTGGAGGAGGGGGAGTCAGATGAGTGTTATGACCCAAGTTTTTCACTCATTGGGAGCATATGGCACTATATATAGATGCTTATCCATACAATGGCATGAACTATCAAGAGGATCCTAACTTACGACTTCCACCAGGACGAGCATGGGGCCCAGATGGTAAGTGAAAGTTTCTATATATTTGATGCATTTATAGTTTAATAAATATATGTATGTGGTACTAATTTCTAAACTTTGTGGTATGCATATATAGCACTAGTGAGGCCGGCGGGATACATGGGATGAGCTGTAGTGTGGAGGACTGCAGATCAGGGTGGTACCTCATCACAACAAAGACTAGGTGGTGATGCTCTAATGGAGGATCTGTTACACATATGTGATGTACTACTGACTAGGGTGATAGAGTGCAGGTGGAATGAGTTAGAAGATCGATATATAGATGACTGCACATGCCTTCTCTCAGAGCGACGAGGAATCATGCAGCGCATTATGATGGCCGATCAAGCATTATGAGATCTATAGACTGGGGGGATGGAGCCATTGGCTTGGGACCCTCCATATGATAGTGATTAGGCATAGGGATAAGTGCGTCCCCATTCTTTTATGATAACATGCGAATGAGCATGTCATATGTATTTAGAGTAGTGGACTGAAAACATTGTATGACGATACATATTTATGATTATGTATTTTTTTGCGATGATTATGGTTTGCCATTTGTTTATGGATGTCTTCTTACATGTGATAAATGTCAATTTAGAATGTTATTAACAATGGTATCTACATAGTGATTGTGGGCTCTAGGAACATGATTGAACGAAATGTATTCAAATTCACGTGCCAAAAACTTAACTCGTATATATTTTCTAAATAAGACAAGATTTCTAGTGATATGAATGACTATGTGTTTTAATGAATGATTGTCCATTATTGACAATGTATTGTAATAAAAAATAAAATTATAAAAATAAATAATATAATAATATAATAATATAATAATAAAACTAGATGTTGAAAAAGATTATTAAAAATTATAAATAAAACTAAATGTTTGAAAAAAATATTAAAAAATTATATATATTTTATAAGTTAATATTTAAATATAAAAATAAATATTTAATAATGCAAATATAACCTTTAAAATATTCTTTTAAGAGTCTTAATTGTAACATAGGGACATGAGTCTGGCCCAACTTCTTTATAATTCCTCGTTAAGGAGCACTGACATGGACGGAAAACTTATCACTTACAGAAGCATTGAAACCTATATGGTGGTTGTAACAATGTCACAAACCCAAGTCACTTCATTAATGTATAAAATGTTGAAATATAAGGGACCTATAAATTATATACTATTATATATTAGATATATAGTTATGTAATATTAGAACCATATTATCTTTTTAGAATGAAATATGGTTCTACATCTCCATTACTTCGAAAAATAATATAATTTCACTTTCATAGGAAATATATTTATATGGGCCAAAATATGAATGCAAATCATACACATGTACAAATTTATTTTCAAATAAAATAACGAAAGACATTAGCATTATGTGGAATATTTGTCTTTTATTAGTCCCTGCCATCTGGCAATGGCCAGGGACTATAGTAATCAGATTCACGATTTTTAGCATTAATTCACGCGGTTTATACACTGAAAAACCCTGAGTGTGTGGCTTATGCAACCCGTTCCGTAAGTTAACTATATGGTAGTTTGTTTCATCATCTTATTTGGCCTCTTCCCGAGGAGAAGAGGCCAAAAGCATATGTTATTTTCGACTTGCGTTGTTTTCATTATTTGGAAGTGGAGATTAATGCTAGCATAAGGACTATTACAATCGAATTGCATTGAGATCTGAGGCATATGTACACCCAACAAAAAATTTAACCAAAGTTTTCTGTACACGCGGCTTTACGGACTCTGGTCACAATATTCTGAAGGCTGGTCCACGCGTCTTCTCTTCTATTATACACTTGACACGTTTCCCTGACCGCTTATACGCTTGACACATTTCCCTGACCGCTTGAGAAAATTCAAAAAAATCTATGTGGGTTAGAAAATTCTATATCGGTTCAATGGAATTTTGTGAATTATTGAAATTTTTGCGGAACGATGAAGCCTGCCTGATCATTCAGTGAAGCTAGATCACTCACTGAAGTGATCATGGTGATCTCAGTCCGATCACTAAACTGATATTGGTCCGGGTCCGATCACTCACTGAACCCTGCCCACATCCAGTTGTTGTGATGTCCACACCCAGATGCTATTCATATTGTTAGAATTTTTGTGTTTTTCAGATATTATTAGTAATCAGTAATTAGTTTTGCATTTTTTCCAGATATTATCAGTAATCAATATTGCAATTGAATGCATTATCAATAGCTTACCAGGCGTGAAATTTGTTACCTGCGTATGCATTGCTTGGTATGCCTGTACCTGCTTTCCAAATTTCTTTTTCTTTTGGGCAGGACTAAACTCTTCTCCACCATTTCTTGTTTGGAAGTGGACAAGGCCTGCTTGGTATGCCTGTACCTGCTTTCCAAATTTCTTTTCCTTATGTTCTCTGTTTGTAAGAACTAGATACTACTTATGTTCTCTGTTTGTAAGAACCAGGCTAAAGTACTTCTTTCGTAAGAACCAGATGAGAAATCATGAGTTGTTAGTCCTTAGTTATTAAAAATCAGATGAGAAATCATGATTTGTTAGCTGGTAGATACACAACAATTTAAACGATTGATTTATAAATAGAGAAGGGCTTGAAACTTCTTACAAAACAATTTATAAACGTAGGAAAAATGTTCGTAACGACAGAAATTAGGATTAGAAATCTTTGAAAATATTCGAGGGCCAAAGCAATTTTCTGAATGACTAATAAACATATAAACGTTGCAGGGCTTGAGCCTATTTTCAAAACAATTTATAAACAAAGGATTTCTAAACTTGTTCACCTGCGATTCAGTCAAAAGGTCCAAGTATGTGGACAAGCGCGGCGAACGAACTTTGGTTGTTGTCACCAAATGCGACCGCGCACCTGAAGGGCTTCTAGAGATGGTCACCATGAACATCGTCGACATACGCCTGTTCAGCTGCGCCTCTTCTTCAGAGCTCTGGAGCCCGTCGTCTTCTCTAAAGTTGAAATGGGGTTTGTTATCACAGAGCAGAACAAAGAACAAATGCTCTCTGGGCTCTATTATGCTCTGAGATGGCCATGTTTTGTAACAGGTACCTGCCTCTTCCACATGGAGTGCTGGAGATCAATGCATCAATGGCATTTTTTGCAGAGTATCTCCTGTTAAACTTTCATTCTACAAGCCATGCTAGTCTTGAAGGCCGCTATCACCAAATTCTAGTGTTGCTTGTGGGTCTTTGTATTATTTCAGCAGTATTGGCAGCAACATTTCCCAAGAGCTTTGTGGTAGATTTATTAGGTGGCATCACATTACATTGCAGGGTCTTCCTGCTTGGGTTTCAGGTTTCAATATGCCTGATAACAGATGTTAGCCTGATGCAACCTTAGGTGGCCTGCTTTAGAGACCCTTCTCGGGTTTCAATCTTCCTGCTCGGGTTTAAGGTTTCAATCTGCCTGATCACATATGTTAGCTTGATGCAACCTTAAGGTGGTCTGCTGTAGAGCTTTCATGTGTTATGCTATGGAGAGAGAGGTGTTAGGCACATGGCCCTCATGTAGGGCCCACAAGGTGGATAAAAGTTTTGATTTTCATTTTTATTTTTATTGAAATCGATTTATTTTCTTATTTTTATTTAAATTTGAAATTTCATGGTGCATTGTCATTTCTCAGTTGAGATCTTACCAGGGTTCTGCCCCATTGATTCACTCTTTGCCTCTGTCAACGGATACGACTTAACGACCCTCTTCCGGTTTTGGAGCTTTCTTCGTTTCTAAACGACTTGAATTTCTCTCCCCACCGGTTACTTCGGAAACATCAACTCCAGCTCCCCTCCCTTATTGATTGTTGGGCAGCATGACCAAATGCACAATATCCAGATCCACTCTTAAGTGACGGGACAGATGGCCTCAATTTCAATGCTGCAGAGGGGTAGATAGCTATGAGAGTGAGCAGGGAACGCGAATGCATAACCGAAGGGGATCAACATAAATCAAAAGGTGTTCAATAATGGTTTTCGAAGCGAGGTTCCATATTCATATACGGAGCGAGCAAGCTATTAATTGGCACAATTCACATCAAAAGATGAGCCATGCAAAAATATAATGCTGAATTAAAAATTCAAAATTAGAGGCATCTTTGTTCAGGGAGCTCTTTCTCATTGGTCATTTAAGTCAGTAATCCATGGGCTGTACATTGAGATATGTTTCAGGTCATTACACTGTTGTCATGCAGAAATGTAAGTTGTAACGTTGTTGAATTAAGAATTCAAATTGTAATTTAAAAAATTGTATGCTAATATTTGATTTATCCAACATTATGTTAAATAGACAGTTTACGTCGCCCTTACTTGGGAAGTGAATGAATCTGTGGATTGTTCTTTGCAGGTTCATTCATTGGAAATCCAAACTGATTGAAAAATTCAACTGTTCTCACAATGGTATGCAATGTGAATTTATTTCAACTCATATACTTTTCCAAATATGGATTTTTTATTGGAATTTAGTTGCCTTATTTCAGCCTAATAGAATATTGACTTAAAAGGAACATCTGATCTCCTCCTTTTTTCATGTTTCGATTTCACATAAAATAAAAAACTAGTCTCAAACAATGTGTGCACTAAGATCTAATAATATTAGGAAATGGTTGCAGTTTTTTGGGGGTTATGGATATCCTGCTACATCATTCGAGCAGACTTATAGATGTTATCCGGCTTCTTTTATTGATAAGGTATTGCTTTTACTATTAATTTTTGATATTGTAGATTAAATATATGATAGTAAATCAGGTTTTCTAATTTGTCTCATTTATATAGGTGGTTAAGTTTCCCCTACCTACTAGTGTGTATCCAGAAATAAGAGAATAGAAATTAAAGTTACCATCAGTGAAATCCGTTATTTTAAAGAAAAGAATTTTTTTTTAATATATTGAAATAAAAGAATTTCCAAACTGCCGCAGCTGTATCTGTAAGCAGGGTGTTATACAGGGCTTTCTAGAAAACTTACAAATTGCAAGTTGATTACAACTATTCAATGCCAAAGACAACGTTTTTAATAGATTGGGAGTTTTTCCCCATAGATTGTTGGGGATGAATTGCCCATATGGTCGATTATCATGAATGCATTGATCTGTTTGTGTGAGTATGCAGATCAGCGTCCCATGTGTGAACTACCCATTTTCGCTTCTGTATCTCTTATATATTCTATTGTATTCCTTGCATTTTAATTCCTTCTTGACACTGTCAATTGAGTCTTTGTCTCCTTGAGCTTCTATTTGCATGTGTAATGTGCATTGATCTGTTGAATAATTCTTGACTCAGTGTTATTCTTTTACTATTTTGAGTTCTCTTCTAAGTTATGTTACTGTTCTTCCCTTGTTCATAAATACTGATTTGTGTTCTTGCTTGTAAGCTTTATTCTGTTCAGGCTATTATGTTTCTGTTCATATTTGCCTTCTTCTGTTCTATCAACCCAGAAATGCCTTCTAATATGTGGAGATAAATCCCTCATGATCTCTAGGAACACCAGCCAGTTTTTTTGTTTTTTACTTCAATAGTACAATGTGTTTTGGCAATGTGTGGGATGAATTTGTAAGATTCAAGAAAGCCTTGAAATAATCTTTTTGTTTATTGGATTTTAATTTTGGAGCAAAAAATGTACATGTTGGCTTAAAGCCTTTTACGAACTTAAATTATTCACCTTCAGTTGAATAATTCTTGACTCAGTGTTATTCTTTTGCTATTCTCAGTATTGTTTGTTTCTGTTATGCTTGTCAGATTAGATTGCAGTTACTAGTGCTGTTGTTTTTCTGTTGTTGTGTTTTAATTGAGATGGCCATGTTTCATAACAGGTACTTTCCTCTTCCACATGGAGTGCTGGAGATCATTGCAGCAGTGGCTTTTTTTGCAGAGTATCTACTGTTTAACTTTCATTCTACAAGCCATGTTGGTCTTGAAGGCCGTTATCACCAAATTTTAGTGTTGCTTGTGGGTCTCTGTATTATTTCCGCAGTATTGGCAGCAGCATTTCCCAAGAGCTTTGTGGTAGATTTATTAGGTGGCATTACATTACATTGCAGGGTATTTGGTTTTATAAGGTTGCATTTACCTTGTATCGCCCTATGATGCCAACTGGTTGCGGCATCAAGGATCATGAAATAGCATGTGAGTCCAAAGAATTTGAAATGAGGGGACAACTCTGAAGCTGCTGCTTCCATTCTATTAAGTGTTTCAGTATGTTTGCTAGCAGCCACCTACATCTGTTAGTATTATTATTGTAATATTTCTGGCTTGCTCCTAAGCCTAGTACTTCAATTTTAGGTGCATACGTTGTTGGTTATTTAACATGTCAGAAATAGAAATTAAAGTTACCATCAGTGAATTCCCTTATTTTAAAGAATTTCCAAACTGCCACGGCTGTATCTGTAAGCAGGGTGTTATACAGGGCTTTCTAGAAAACTTACAAATTGCAAGTTGATTACAACTATTCAATGCCAAAGACAACGTTTTTAATAGATTGGGAGTTTTTCCCCATAGATTGTTGGGGATGAATTGCCCATATGGTCGATTATCGTGAATGCATTGATCTGTTTGTGTGAGTATGCAGATCAACGTCCCATGTGTGAACTACCCATTTTGGCTTCTGTATCTCTTATATATTCTATTTCATTCCTTGAATTTTAATTCCTTTTTGACACTGTCAGTTGAGTCTTTGTCTCCCTGAGCTTCTGTTTGCATGTGCAATGTGCATTGATCTGTTGAATAATTCTTGACTCAATGTTATTCTTTTGTTATTTTGAGTTCTCTTCTAGGTTATGTTACTGTTCTTCCCTTGTTCATAAATACCGATTTGTGTTCTTGCTTGTAAGCTTTATTCTGTTCAGGCTATTCTGTTTCTGTTCATGCTACTCTGTTTCTGTTCATATTTACGTTCCTCTATTCTATCAACCCAGAAATGCCTTCTAATCTGTGGAGATCAATCCCTCATGATCTCTAGGTTGGCAATGTGTGGGATGAATTTGTAAGATTCAAGAAAGCCTTGAAATAATCTTTTTGTTTATTGGATTTTAACTTTGGAGCAAAAAATGTACATGTTGGCTTAAAGCATTTTACGAACTTAAATTATTCACCTTCAGTTGAATAATTCTTGACTCAGTGTTATTCTTTTTCTATTCTTAGTATTGTTTGTTTATGTTATGCTTATCATATTAGATAGTAGTTACTAGTGCTTTTGTTTTTTTGCTGTTGTGTTCTAATCGAGATGGCCATGTTTCGTAATAGGTACTTACCTCTTCCACATTGAGTGCTGAAGATCATTGCAGCAATGGCGTTTTTTGCAGAGTATCTGCTGTTTAAATTTCATTCTATAAGCCATGCTGGTATTGAAGGCTGCTATCACCAAATTCTAGTGCTGCTTGTGGGTCTCTGTATTATTTCAGCAGTATTGGCAGCAGCATTGCTTGTGGGTCTCTGTATTATTTCAGCAGTATTGGCAGCAACATTTCTTAACTGTAGCTGGCAAATGCTTAAAAACAAAGTTCCCTTGCTCTAGCTTCTTCTCAGCATCTAGTACGGTTTTCGTGACTTGCCCACTCTTGCATTCTCAGGATGAACTTAACGCAGGGACTTGCTGCCTCGCAGCTCATCTTGTTTCTTTTGCTTTCCTCTTTACTTTTCTAAGAGGGCAAGCTGATCATGAATGGTGAATACATCACTCTAAAATTTGAGTTCTATTTTTGGTTAATGTAAAGTAATATGAGTATGATGCATTTATGATACATTCCTTAATATGTATGAATAGCTTACATTCTTAAGGAGTGATTTCTTGTACAGATCCAATATTCTTCTTTTTATGTACCAATTGTGTAGGACCTATTTCGGAATAGGTAGTGCCTTGGTGAAATTCTCTCGTACATGGATTATCCTTTTAGGGTTATTATTAGCAATTAAGTTTATTAAATTACTTTTTATTCTCTTCTTGTTATGTTTGACTAAGTGAAGAAGGACACACTAGTTAGGGTTTTATTAGTGCATGTGTGAGTACTAAACATGTAAGAAATATATAAGGCTTATGAGAAGTTAATGTAGTCTATTGTAGACATTATTGTAATATTTTTATTTTTTGAATGAGAAGACATTGTTTCTAGTTTTAAATGTTTTTTTTTTAATTGTTTGTTGCATTTATATTAAATTGATTGCTATATCAATTATCATTTGATTTGGTACTTAGTGTAAAGTTGAATTCATAGGGTTATAGCCCCTATTTTAATAGTAAAATTTGTTTCATTAGTTGGGGTAAAGAAAAATTTAAATTTCATTTTGGTTAACAAATGACAAGCTTTGAAATCAATTCTTTACTAAGGAAGTTCCTATTTCTATAATTTAGATTATTGATTGAGATTTTTCCAATTGTCACTTATGAAAACCTCATATTAGGCCATATTACTACCAAAAGTGACTATGGTATTAGTTTAAAAGTGAAAATGTGCATAAAGTCATGCAACTAACATAATTCTTAAAAGCATGAATGCAACCGATTTAAATCTGCATATCATAATTTAAATACATGGATATCGCTTCATGAGTTACACACAATATTCAAGCATTTCAACATAGAATTAAAACTATCAAATCTTACTAGTGAGATCAGTTTCGAAGGGCTTAATTTCGTAAGGCAAAATATGTCCAAAAATCCACAATCGCTGGGAGGAGACACCCCAAATCCATCCATGTTAAAGGTTGGGGTGGCCCAAGCTAGGTGCAATCCTTAGGTAATTTTCACAACTTATATGCCCTTGGATTCCAATTTCTTAGACCCGAGGTTAGTCTCATAAGTTACAAAAACAGTAGCAAACAATAAATAACATATAATGATAAATATATTTAATTAAAACAATGAATAAATTCTTATCTTTAAAATGTTTACAAAATTGGTTGCAAGTGTTAGATGCTCCACCCAACCATATGCATTGTTGCATCAATGTTCTCTATAAGAAGCCACCCTTGAGCGGCGGCTACAAGTCCACAAATATTAATATCTCCCATACATGTCTATTGTCCACTCACATAGTCCAAAAACCAATAAAAACATAGTGACATGATTCCTGCAACAATTCCATGCACCCAACTCTATTCCCATAAATCTATGCAACCCAAGGAATGAAATTGCATTTCCTACATCCCAATCCATCAAACAAACTCCATCACCTCTAAGACTACAATACAAAATCAGCCAATAGTTTCTCACCCGAGAGCTCTAGGAAATCCAACTATTATAGAAGTGCTCATATCAACCTTTATACAAAGACTTAAGTAATTTTCCACAAGGACTCCTCAAAAGCATACCAACATAGTCCTCAACATAAAATCTAGCTATAAAAACTAGTTTTCAACATAATATAAAGCTACAACCTCTTGCAACACTCCATAAACTCTATAATTATTCTCTTCTTTATGTATATATATATGTGTGTGTGTGTGTGTGTGTGTGTGTGTGTGTGTGTGTGTGTGTGTGTGTCTATATATATATATATATATATATATATATCTATATATATATATATATCTATATATATATATATATATATATATATATATATATATATATATATATATATATATATACATACCCTATGCTTGAATTCCCTCTACTTGAATTTCCTCCCATGATTAATTGACTCCAACTCTTCCCAAGGACTATTGTACTCACCCCATGTTGTCATAAATATGTGAGATGACTCCCTCACCCATTTGTTAAATGATTTTACTTAGTCCCATTCTTTAACAACTCTCTAAGGGTACTTTTCTATCAACCTTACATATGCATTCAACGATTGTGTTTTAATAAGCCAAAGAGGATTAAATTGTAAAGGGTAATTTATTAGGAAAATGACATGGTATTATAGGCCTATGGATTTCCCTTTGGATCCCCATTTAATCCCCCTCTCTTGTGGAATCATAGCCCCACTATGACTACCTGTCTTTATATTTCTTGTAGCTAGTGATGTATTTTCTTTTACTGTTTTCCATGTAAAATGTTTACATATTACATCACTAGGTCCTAAATCATTCAATATATAGACAATTATACATTGCTAATCTCATGCCCAAATCTAAGGTGTTACATTCCTCTCCCCCTTGATTTTTTACTATCCCTAATGCACCTTACTATATATGTGTACATGTATACATATACAAAATTTTACATCACAAAAGTCAACAATGTCTTAGTTTAATGAATCCTATAGAAATTCCATCCAATTTTCTATCATCCACCTTCAACCTGCACAACCTAAGGAGTTGTACTCCCTTCTCTACATCATAGTTCCTTGGGTTGTCCCAATTCCATTCTAGGGCTCTAGCATAAGTTAGACAAGAAGCCTCAATTTATCATTCTAAGAAATTCAATTGCACCCAAAATGGAGTCCTTATGCATTTATGTACAAAGTTGCACTCATATTTCTCCAAAATTTGCAAAAATATGGAGGTATCCTTCATGTGTGGCCTCCTCATGCTCCCACATGGAATTTTTGGGATCATAGGAACTCCACTAGTTGCTTACTAGGTTAACAAATCTACTCTTGAGAACTTTGAATTTCTTGTCCATGATGCACATTGGCTCAAATAAAAAATCCCCTTCATGTTGCTCTTAGATCATAGTCAAATCAATGAGATGGTTAGGATTAAGAACATACTTTTTCAATAGAGACAAATAGAATACATTATGAATTATCATGGATGTAGGCAATGCAAACATGTATGCAAATATGCCATATCTTTGTAGAACTTTGAATGACCCGTAATATCTTATTTCCAAATTTAGGTAGCTCCCAGTGTTGATGAGTTCCATTTTACCTTTACTTTTATAAAAAATGCTCACCCACTTTAAATTCTCTATGTGCCCTGCCTTTATTCACATTGTTATTTTCCCACCCTCTACAGCCTTTAAATTCTATTTTATCTTTACCATTTTCTTTCATTTCTCTTAATATTTCTCACCTAGTAATGTTTATGTGTACTAAGTTATCTCAACTCACTCGTGTGTTACATTTTCCCCATACAAGGATTCAAACACACTCATCTTGAATGATGTCTAATGCCCATTATTATAGGAAAAATCAACCAATTGATGATAGTCTTCCCACTTGGAAGGCTTGTCCATAACAAATATTCTTAGCACATCCTCAATTATTTGGTTAATCCTCTGTACTTTCCCATTTGATTTTGGATGATACCTCATGTTGAAATTCAATTTGGTCCCAAGTCCTCTAAAAAACCCCTCCAAAAATTGGAATTGAACATGGGTTCTCTATCTGACATTATTTCCTTATACATATCATGTAGCCTTGCAATTTTCCTCATATAAATTTCTAAAATGTTGGATTCCTTAGTAGCCATCTTAACTAGAAAAAAATGAATAAGCTATGTAAGCTTATCCACCACTACCATGATGGAATCATGTTGCCTTGTTCTCCTTGGAAACTTGGTAATGAAATCTATAATAAATCTTCTCATTTTCATTTAAGAATGAAAAATGGCTATAGCAAACCTATAAGATGTTTGTGTTGACCCTTCAAATTTTAACATTACATATATTTTGCTATGTAATTAGCCACATCATCTTTCATTGCTAGCTAAAAGCATTAGCCTCTTATGGTTGTAACTATTTTATGATATGCTAGATGTCTAGCATAAGGTATATTATGCATCTCCTTTGGTGGTAATTTTATTAATCCTAGAGAATTAAGAAAATAGATTTTGTTTTTGTATAGGAGGACTCCATCCTCTTCCATCTTGTAATATTTAAATTTTTTCCATACACTATCCTATTATAAACCTTCTTTAACCTACACATAATACTAGTCTACTATTACAACCTCCAAAATTTTACTTCTTAAATTTGAATTATACATGCTAATGGTTGTAGCATGCATCTCATACACCCTTCTAGTAAATGAATCAACCACTTTATTCTCTTTTCCCTTAACGTTCTTCATGCAAAATCATATTCACTATGGAATTCTAGCCATCTTGTTTGTCTAGCATTTAGTGTGGACTACTCAAAAACATATTTTAGACCATTGTGACATTATCCATTCATTATACACATAAAATTAGTTGGCACATTTGTCGATCGAAAAAGAACTACCAAAAATTCATAATGACCCTACATTGTTTGTGAGGCAATGTTGCTAATACCTTCTTCTCTAATTCTCACTTGATGGTAACCTGCAATAAATATTGGAAAATAATTTTTCTTTTCAACCAATCAATAAGGTCAAAGATTTTTGGTAAAGGGTACTTGTTCTTTTATTGTAACTTTGCACACTCATTTAAAGTCAATGCACAACCTTAGAGTTCTATCTTTTTTCTGAGTTAATCATTACTAATACCTATTATTGATTCTTCACATAAATGTTGATGGTTTATGGGGTCATGTTACTTTCATATTGATTGTAGCTAATTGTAATATGTATCTATCTAATTCATTTTGTATGGTATGAAGTTTCATCAAAGTTAGATAATAATGATTAACATATTATTAGTGTGTAGGAGTGAAGTTCTGATAATAAATCTACACATAAATTATGAAATTTCAATTATATAAATTTAATATAAAATATTGTATCAACATAATTTAGTGATTATTATATTGTAATTCAAACAAATAAATTTAAATAATATTATTCGAAATAACTTTAAAAAATAATATTTTATAATTTGATATTTATAAAAAACAATATTTTATATCTTGAAATTTATATATTTTTTTAAATTGGGGAGATGAAACAAAAACCAACTCTAAGTAAAATATTGTAATAAAATTACACTTACACATTTTTATTTAGGCAAATCATGGCAAATAATTGTACTTTTAAAATAATAATACAACTTTAAAAGTAAATATAAAAATATTAACTAATAACAATTATTTGCACTTCAAATTAACAATAGTATTAGAGTTGCATCTCAATGAAATAACGTAAATACAATGACCTAATAATTATATTACAATATAAATATTTCATCTTTTATCATAGATTTTGTTAACTCTATCTTGCAATACCTAACAATCATAATCAAACCCAAATTATTATTTTTTTTCCAAATTTTTAACCTCTTTTTTCTTATTTTTTACACCATTTAATTAAAAATAATAACAAATTTACAGAACTTTCATTTCAAACTATTCAAATGACTTCACCCTAAATTTCAATAAAGTTTTCTTAACTTTCTTCTCTAATATCCCAACAACCACTTAGTTTCCACTAACTAGCAGCAACTAATAAGTTTGCCAGCGTGTATTAATATAGACAATGTTTCATACTAAAATCTTAATCTATCATAATTAATAATGTAATTGAATAACTAATAACTAATTCTTCTATAATATCTCAACAACCACTTAATTTCCACTAACTAACAACAACTAATAAGTTTGCCAGCTTGGACAATGTTTCCTACTAAAATCTTAATCTACCATCATTAATAATGTAATTGAATAACTACTCTGAAATAAACAAGTAAACATTATAATATTGAATGTTGCCAAATCTACCATTTATTCAAACTTAATAGCATATACCTTTGAGAATCGACAATTAATACCATCCTATACCATATAACTGGGTAAATAGTGTTCATCAACCTTTGGTGAATGGGGCTTGTGAATGTGCTGTAAAGTAATCATAATGAATAAAGTCAAATGAGCCACTTACATTTCTCGATTGGTATTTCAGAAACAAACAACAGATTCTGTCTCTTAGCACCAATATTTGGACTAAATTCGTGTAACCCAAAAAAGAAAGAGCTTATTTGTCTGTTTACGATCCATTGCCAAACAACTTATAAAAGATTCTTGATACGTTATAATCCATTTTCTAATAGGATTAGACTAATAAACAGGAATAACAATTTCGTTGTCCATCAATCCATTCTCAAAACTGAATCGGCTAGATTCCTGTAATGAAACTACAAGAGATTATTTGTCCATTATGATCCACGGTCAAATACAACACGACAGATATTTGTGTCTTTATGTGCTGGACTAAATCAGTACCTTAATTATGAATTTCCAAAGAGAAAACTTCTTTCCCCAGATATTTGTCATTAAGTGCTGGACTAAAACAATATCTTATGAATTTCTAAAGAGAAGACTTGCGGCTAGATTCCTGTAATGAAACTATCAGAGATTATTTGTCCAGTATGATTCACTGTCAAATACAACGACAGATATTTGTGTCTTTATGCGCTGGACTAAATTAGTACTTCACAAATTTCCAAAGTGAAAACTTCTTTCCCCGGATATTTGTCTATAAGTGCTGGACTAAAACATTATCTTATGAATTTCTAAGAGAAGACTTCTTTTAGTCCAGTACTTAAAGACAAATATGTGGGCAAAGAAGTCTTCTCTTTGGAAATTCATAAATTTCTAAAGAGAAGACTTGTTTTAGTCCAGCACTTAAAACAAATATGTGGGCAAAGAAGTCTTCTCTTTCGAAATTCATAAATTTCTAAAAGGAAGACTTGTTTTAGTCCGGCACTTAAAGACAAATATGTGGGCAAAGAAGTCTTCTCTTTTGAAATTCATAAATTTCTAAAGAGAAGACTTGTTTTAGTCCAGCACTTAAAGACAAATATGTTGGCAAAGAAGTCTTCTCTTTCGAAATTCATAAATTTCTAAAAGGAAGACTTGTTTTAGTCCAGCACTTAAAAACAAATATGTGGGCAAAGAAGTCTTCTCTTTCGAAATGCATAAATTTCTAAAGAGAAGACTTGTTTTAGTCCAGCACTTAAAGACAAATATGTTGGCAAAGAAGTCTTCTCTTTGGAAATTCATAAGGTACTGATTTAGTCCAGCACTTAAAGACAAATATCTGCGGAAAGAAGATTTCTCTTTGGAAATTCATAAGGTGCTGATTTAGCCCAGTACATAAAGACACAAATTTGTGGCGTTGTAATTGACAGTGGGATCATAATGTACAAATAATCTTTTTCAGTTTCATTATAGAAATCTAGTTGATTCAGTTTTGAGAATAGATTGATGGACAATGAAATTGTTATTTTCAGATTTTTGATTATTAGTATAGATCTATTTAAACCATGAATTTGCTAAGAGTTGAGAGAGATCAAATCTCAAACTTGAAATAAAAATTACAAGTCAAGAGATTTATTCTCTTTTAGTGCAAATATGTGATTAAGCTGGATTAAATTGTCATTGTTTAAATTGTATTTTTAAATATTTTATCGTTTTCAATATTTTATATTAAAAATTAAATAAGTTACATATTTTCCTCTTATTAAAAAATAAATATTTATTTTATTTTTAGTTAATTTTTTTTTCAAGCATTGAAATATTTTACTAATGTAAACATTAACACACATATATTGTATACTGAAATATGTTAAGTATATTTTACTAAGGTAAACATTAAAACACACATATATATTATATTGAAATATATTAGTTAATATGGATATTCAACCCATTTATTTAAATTCTATATCGAAATATTTATAAGAGAAATAGATTTTTTTTAATTCTTTATATCCATAAAATTATATTATTTAAGATAGGCATCTAAATATTTTATTTATTTCTAGAAAAGTGAAAGAGAAATATCAAAGAACTAAGTAAAATGGAAGTGAAATATCAACAACTCATTTAATTGTTTTCTTAATCCATTTTTAATTGTTTATTTATATGGTTATTTAATTTTTGTTTTTTGCAAAAATTGTTTTTATTTTTTTTAGGAAATTTACATGTGTCTTGTAGAATCGACCTTGTGGCCATTTTTAATTGTTTATTTATATGGTTATTTAAATTTTGATCTTTCCAAATTTATTTTATTATTTTTTGAGAACATGACATACTTACACATGTCCCTTATACTGGGTTGTTAAATAAACCTCTCAACTCAACAACTCAACAAGTTTAGATAATTTTCTTAAAATTAGAAAATAGATTATAACACATCAAAAATCTTTTATATGTTTATCCATTTTTATAGATCGTAAACAGACAAATAATCTCTTTCGTTTTTGGGTTACACGAATCTAGTCCAAATATCGGTGCTAACAGACAATGTGTTGTTTGTTTCTGAAATACCAATCGAGAAATGTAACCGGCCCATTTGACTTTATTCATTATGACTACACAACACATTCACAATCCTGAATTACCAAAGGTTGATGAACACTATTTACCCAATTATAAGATATTAATTGTAGTCCGCTGTGTATAAACGATTGGGTTTGAATAGATGGTGGATTTGGCAAGCTGTATAGCACCCAATACAATATTTAAGTTATAATGCTTACTTCAGTTATTCAATTATGTTATTAATGATGGTGGATTAAGATTTTAGTGTGAAATTTATTACTTGTTTCATTTAGTGGAAACTAGTTGGGTGTTGGGTTATTTGAGAAGAAAGTTATGGAAATTTTATTGAAATTTAAGGTGAATTTTATTTGACAAAAGAGGGTGATAGAATGGCAATTATGAGCGTTAAAATGGAGATGGGTTCATTTTTACACAAGCTTGAACCATAGGGAAATATGCTTGGATTCAGTTTCATGTTTACACAAGCTTGAAACGAAAAACTACGTTTGAGATTGGTTTACATGCCCCCAGCATCATGAATCGATTCGAGGTGCATGCCCCTCAAGCTTCATTACATTCACCTAAGTAGATTACTCATGGTTATTAGGTGGATGGAATAAAGGTTAATTTATGAGATCAAGTGAAAGACTCGATTGTGATTTTACGAGATCTAATCAAAGACTCGAATTGGAACTTTGCTCTAGAGGACTTTGTTTCACTTGTAAATGAGCTTGACACAAGACAAGGAACTCTACTCGGATTACTTGTTTCATTTTTTAACGAGCTTGACACAAGGCAATGAACTATGCTCTAGGACCTGCTTCATTTTTTAATGAGGTTGACATAGTAAAGAACTTTAGTGTGAAATTTATTAGTTGTTTTAGTTAGTGAAAACTAAGTGGTTGTTGGGTTATTTTAGAAGAAAGTTATGAAAACTTTATTGAAATTTAGGGTGAATTCATTTGAATGGTTTGGGACATATATATATATATATATATAGGTGTAAATATTGAAGAAATATTAGAGGTAAAAAAGTTTGGAAAAATAATTATTTTGGGTTTGATTATGATTATCGGGGTTTTTTTTTTTTGGACAATTTTTTATCAATTCTGGCCAAAAAAAAAGACTTGCGAGAGTGATCAAAGAAGTAGGGAAGGAAAACGGTAAACAAGGTCAAAAGTCGAGGATAGAAAAGAGAAAGAGGCAGGCACAGATCTAATGCAGTTATCTTGGGACTTGCTAAAGTCGCAGAAGAAAGAACTAAGTGTTAGTTTTGAAAGGATCAAGAGGATATGGGCCAAAGCACCTGGATTTCATGGGTTCAAAGTAGACCAAATAAAGCAAGCAAGATCAAAGTAGTGGAGTGAATCTATAAAATCCACATGGATTGAGTCCAAAAAGAGAGAGATAAAGTCTATGCTGAGATACTGCTAGAATGAAGCTTGAAGCTTCATGCTTGTATTTTGATTGTAATTTGGTTATGTCGTGATTTAACCTAATCTTCTCATAAAAGATGTTTTGTATCTTTGCAGTGTAGAAATTAGGTTGTATATTTGCAACTACTCATGAAGTTTAATCAAAATCAAAATCACAACACACAAACCTACTCTACTACTCTGCAGACAGTAATTCACAATTTGGAACAAAAATGTCAGACATGCAATAAGAAATCACACACATGAAAATAGTATTTTTCCCGGAGAAAGAAAACTGCTAAAAACCCTAATGCCTACTTGCATTAATCTGATGAATAGAGATGTATTACAATTTCTTTTCTCAACTGAGCACACCCTGCAAGTGCATAATCTATCTCTTTACTCACTGAAGGCCTCTGATCCAGACTTAGTCAATTTCTACCTCTACTTGAGCCCCTATTAAATAGGAAATTCTTCTAATTCATTGCGTAATTCCCGAGGATGGTCCATCTCAACTCATGCAACACCTATACACTCAACTAGTTTACAATTGCTAGTTCACTGCCTTGGAAACTCCACCGAAACTTGGCAATCATATTATTTTCATGCATGAGATAATTATTAGGTGCTTGGTCAGTTAAATAGATGATCTCTAAGTTAGAATGATGTCCCACTACTTAACTGACCACCAACTAGTTCTATTAATAGTTAAAACTAGTTTAACTGATTACAATTGAAATCAACTCAACCCAGACTCCTAAAATTTAGGAATCACTACATACAACTGAACTTCATGCCCCTAACTCTAATTAACTGAGCTATAATCCTATAAAACAAGAACCATCACATGAAAGCTAAACTTCAACTCATTAACTCGAATTGAGTGTTCTTAACTGAGTGACAAGAGGCATCTCACCTATGTTAACTCCAAGTTGTCTGTTGATGTGGAATTTTAAATTTCCTCAACTTGAGTAAGGAAAAATCAGATTGTGACTTTCTTGCTACATTTTTCAATACACAGATATGTAATGTAATGACCCATTGCTGATAATATGAAGAAAGTGTTATGGGGTATTATTTTGTGTTCCATGGAATGTATGTTGATTTGTTATGCTAACTTTTAAATATTTTTATGATACTCTTCTCTGCATATATTATGGTTTTGTTTATTGTGCACAATCTATTCAATTCCCTATATACATAAGTTAATAATGATCAATGTATGTGATAATTCGAACTTTTCCACTATTTAGCATTTCCCATTATCTTTAGAAATCTCGGCACACCTTGGGTGAGACATTTCTCCCTTGTGAAGGAATCAAAATGCCAACGTTGCACTAGACTACAATGGGATCTTTGTTGGAAACTTGAGGTAAAAGCTAGGGTCTATAAAGTAAAAATTGTTTCCAACAAATGCTTTTTTTACTGAGACCTAAGCATTTTGAGGGGATCTAGATCACGGTGTTGAGGATTCTCAAAGGTGATATTCAAGAGTTGTGGTATGAGAAGCTTGATTGGTTTATCCTACAAAAAGATTAGCTAAGACATAAGAACTTAGAGCAGATTAAGGAAGAGATCTTGTTTGCAGAACCCGCCAACAAACAATACGAAATTTTCTGGTGTAAGTTTCCTCAAAATTTGTACAATTGGATGAGTAGATGGTAGCATAAAGCTAGAATTTGATGTTGTGGTTGCATAATTAGAAATTGGACCACAATTGACTTGGTAAAATTGAATTTTTAGACATTGAGTTAACCATAGTTGTTGACTTTTGGGTCCAAGCAAGATTTGAAGGTTATATTATTGAATTCACTATAGAAAACCATCAGTCCTTTTCCAAAGCTAAAGGATTATTCAAGTACAATCTATGGGGAAGATTGTTAAAATAAATCCCCATGTGGATCAAGGTCCTTATGGTTGAAGAGAGATTGTTACCGTTTCAAGAAACCAACATGGCAGTTTAAAACCCTAGGTACTCGGGGTAGGGTTTAGGGGAGAGATATTACTCAGTTGCAGAAGATGAGGGGAAGTTGTGATGGATGCATATATGTTGTGGAGAGCTTGATATTTTAGGGCACTAAAAAGGGCATGGATAATTGACATGTTGTAGGAAAATAATTTTCAAGAGAATAGGAGGAGGAGAGAGTTGTAATATATATGTGAAGCTTTGGGTAGTCCAAGGTTGTGCATAGAAGGAAGGAATGACTAGCCTAGAGTTATGAAATAATGAAGTAGGAGAAGTATCTCATTCTGGAGAAATAGAAGCAACTATAGGAGGTGTGATAGGAGGCTAGAATAGAATAAGTTGTTATGAAACCAGCTCACAAAAATATAGAAAAGATAGATCAACACCTTAGAATTCAGCCTCTTCGAGGGGGCAACCTCCTTTACATTACAAAAATGAATGATTCTTGGATGATTCAAATGAAAAAACCTCCTTTCTATATATAGGAGTCTAAGGAGTCTCAATATAACCTAGCCGACCGAACAATAATAATATAAAGGCACAAAAATAACAATAGAGGGATTCTATGGGGCACAGTAATAACAATATGGGGACAATAGGGGCACAACAATATTAATAAGGGATATAACTACAATAGTAATGGGGTAATCACTAGTATTATAGGGACCTAACATGCCCCTCTCCTTCAAAAAAGTGTTGTCCTCAACGCTTGAGTAGTTCTGGATGCTTCTAATAAAATTCTCATCCTCCCATGTGGAATCTTTAGCGGATAAGTTCTTCCACTTGATGAGATACTCCGAAATTGATCAATTTCATAGCTGTCAAGTTCTTGTTTCTGTGACTGCTTCTGGTTCCAATATAATGTTTCCTTCCTCGTCAAGTTCTGGCAATATTGTTTGAACTGGGAGCTTGTCGCCTATAACCTTCTTTAAACATGAAACATGGAAAACTGGGTGCACTCGAGAAGCTACAGGAAGCTCCAATTTGTATGCCATAGTACCAATCTTTTGCAACACCTTATACGAACCATAATACTTTGGTGATAATTTATTATCCTTCTTAGCTTGCTTGAGGGACATTTGTTTATATGGTTGTAGCCATAGGAATACCCATTCACCTACATCAAACCTTCTTTCGTTGCAATGTTGATATGCATGTTGTTTCATTCTATTATGCGCCAACACGAGGTTGTCCTTTAAGAGTTGGAGGACTTGTTGTTGATGCTCGATGTGATGTTCCACTGCTTGAACCTTAGAATTTTCTCTTAAATATGATGAGATGGATGGTGGTTGATATCCATAAAGTGCCATAAATGGGGTCATTTTTGTTGTTGTATGGAAGGAAGTGTTATACCACCATTCAGCCAGAGGCATCCATTTGACCCATTGTGTTTGTTTATCTGATACAAAGCAACGAAGATATCCTTCCAAACATTTGTTTACTATCTCAGTTTCCCCATCAGATTGAGGATAATAAGATGAGTTATGAGCTAACTGAGTACCGAGACAAGAAAATAATTCTGACCAAAAATTTCCAGTGAAAATGGGATCTCTGTCACTTACAATAATCTTTGGGTTTCCATGTAGCTTTTGAATTGTTGCCATAAATGTAGTAGAAACTGTACTAGCTTTAAATGGATGTGATAATGCACAAAAGTGTGCATACTTGGTAAGTCTGTCACTACCACCATGATGACACTCTTTCCCTTAGACTTGGGTAAACCTGTGATAAAATCCATTGAAACCTCCTCCCAAAGTTGGCTTGGAATGGATAAAGGTTGTAATAGACCCGGAGTCTTAATTGTTTCAACTTTATTTTGTTGGGAAACCAAACATTCTGCCACAAACTTTTGAATATTCGATTTAAGGCCACCCCAAAAAAAATTCTTTCTTAACCCTGTGGTAAGTTTTTAAAAATCCCGAGTGCCCACCTAAGGGAGAAGTGTGCAATTCCATAAGAATCTTTTGTTTGAGTTGGGAATTCTTACAGAGGTATAAGCGATCTTTGTACCATAATGAATCACTTTTCCAACTAAATGTATCAGATGTACTGGAATCTTCTTGTAACTTTTGAATAAGCGTCCACACTTCTTCATCATTTTTCCATTCCTCCCTTGCTTCGTTTATCCAATCTCGTTGGATAATAGAAATGGCGCACAACAATGCTTCCACATCCTCATCCTTTCTTAAGAGTGCATCTGCCACCACATTTTGCTTTCCTTTTTTGTAGATGATTTCAAAGTCATAACCCAACATCTTTGTGACCCAATTTTGTTGCTCTTTAGAGGATAATCTTTGTTCTAAAAAGTATTTAAGGCTATCATGATCGGTTTTTACCTTGAAGTGTCTTCCCATTAGGTAGGGTCGCCATTTCTTAATTGCATGTAGTATTGCCAACATTTCCTTTCATAAATAGCTTTGTGTAAAAAATTTCCCTTGATTGGACGACTTTCAAAAGCAATGGGTCCTTCATCTTGCATTAAAACAACACCAATTCCATTTCCTGAAGCATCATGTTCCACAATAAAGGTTTTTGTGAAGTCCAGTGTAGCTAAGACTGGTGCTTGGCACATTGCCTCTTTAAGACGTTCGAAGGCCTTTGTTGCTTCTGGAGTCCATGAAAGTGCATCTTTCTTCAATAATTTGGTTAGAGGTGCTGTTATTCTGCCATAATTCTTAACAAACTTGTGATAATACCCTGTCAACCCGAGAAATCCTCGCAGATGCTTTATGGATGTGGGGATTTTCCATTCCTTAATGGCTTTAATTTTACTAGGGTCTACCTTAACTCCTTCATGAGATACAATATGACCCAGATATTCCACCTCTTGTACTCCAAAGAAACATTTGGATCTTTTTGCATATGATTGTTTCTCCTCCAATAGTTGTAGCACCCTTTCAACATGTTCAACATGATCCTTCCAAGACTTGCTGTAGATTAGTATATCATCAAAAAATACTATCACAAATTTTCTAAGGAAGGGTTTGAAAATGGAATTCATCAAACCTTGAAATGTAGAAGGTGCATTGGTAAGGCCAAAAGGCATGACCAAAAATTCATAATGACCCTCATGAGTTCTAAATGTTGTTTTCGGAATGTCTTCAACCTTCATTCTGATTTGTTGATATCCTTAATGAAGATCCAACTTGGTGAAGTAAATTGATCCATGCAATTCATCCAGTAATTCATCAATGACAGGAATGGGAAACTTATCTTTAATAGTGAGCTTGTTGAGCTCCCTATAATCTGGACACATGCGCCTTGATCCATCCTTCTTGTGCACCAATACTAATGGAGCAGAGAAAGAACTTTGACTAGGTTGAATCATCCCAGCTTCTAGAATTTCTGCAATAATACGTTCAATTTCACTCTTTTAGGCATAGGGATATTTGTACGGCCTGATGTTTGGAGGAACACTTCTTGGAATCAGATGAATAGCATGATCATGATCACGAATAGGTGGGAGACCTTTGGGAGTCTCAAATACCTTGGAATGATTGTCCAAGACTTTTTGGAGATCTTGAGAAATAGATGATTTCGATGTGGAAACATCTAGAGAACATAATTGTGCAATTACACCTCTTTGTTCCTTTTTTAGAAGCTTTGTCATACCGTTAGAGCTGATTATCTTTCCTGGTTTCCTTGCAATACCCCTTAATTCAACTTCCTTTCCTTCCACAGAAAATTTCATGAAAAGTTCTTGAAAATTAAAAGCTATTGCACCCAAGGATTGTAGCCATTGGACTCCTAGTACAACATCAACACCTCCCATTGGAATGGAAAGCATTGGGCTAGTCAATACATATTCTCCCATGGGTAGCTTGATATTATGGCACTTTCCAGAGAAATTTATTGTTCCTCCATTTGCAACCATCACTTGACACTCTGGTGCTGGATATAGGAAGCAATTCAATTCTTTTGCTACCTTACAATGAATAAAATTGTGGGTACTTCCTGAATGTTGGAAAAAGTGCATGCCTAGGTGTATTCTGCTGATTAGGATTATGTATGTGGCCACTAACTCTACTAAATGGGATTTTATGTGCATCCACTGACGCTACCCCCCCCCCCACCACTGACTTTGTTGACGGGGACTACATGTGTGCCTATTGACGCTACTTCTCCCCCCGACCATAAATATGAGTTGCGGTAAGAGAAAATTGTGCCGCAACCTTATTAGTCCCTGCCACCCATATTTTTATTTTTATTTTATTTATTTATTATAATTTTTTAATTTTTTTTAAATTTATTTGTTTGTTTATTTTTTATTTACTTATTTATTTATTATTATTGTTATTATTATTATTATTATTATTATTTTACTATGAATGGACCTAGCCAGTGCATCTTCAATTTCCATGGGAACTTCTGGAACTTGCTGTCATAAAGGAGAACTTGTTCCCCTACTCCAAATGAATTCCTCTTGATATGCATATCGTGCCAAGATTTCTACCTTCGCTGCTCTACTGATTGATGGAATTATGCTAAAAACCGAGTTTTGTCAAGTTCCATCAGCTGGTTTAATCACTCTCTTAAGGCATTATTGTCTGTCATTCCCGTTGCCTCTGAGATGAACATGCTGGGTAGTATAGATTTTGTTGGTACTACCGCTTCCCTTCCATATGCAAGTTGAAATAGAGTTTGCTTATGGAGTCTTTTTATTGTCGTCCTATACGCCCATAGGGACGCAGGTATTCTTTCATCCCAGTTGTCCCTATTGGTAGATACGACTTTTGTGGGTCCCTTCTCCAGTATCTTACTAAACGCTTCTACTGCACCATTGGCTTGTGGGTGGTACAGGCTGCTCTTGTTGTGTTGAACCATGAATATCTTTAGCAGAGACTCAATGGTCTTGTTAAGGAAATGTGTGCCTTGATCACTTGTGAGGCTCCTCAGGAATCCAAACCATGAAATGATGTTCTCAAATATGAACCTTGCCGTTGTTTTTGCTGTGCATTTTTTTACAGGTGCCGCCTCTGCCCACCTTGTGAGGTATTTTGTTGTTGTTATGATGTACCTCACTCGTTAATGTCTCGCTGGTGGAGAAATGGGTCCAATGAAGTCTATCGCCCACTTATCAAAGATCTGCATTGTGTGGACTAGATGTAGAGGCATCTCATCACGTCTTGACGACTTTCCAACCTTTGATAGATGTCGCATGTCCTGGAAAATTCTTTAGAATCCTTATGGATAGTTGGCCACCACAATCCTGTGTGGAGTATCTTTCTTGTTGTGGCCTTCCCTCCTACATGACCTCCTACGACCCCTGCATGGCACTCCCATAAGACATCATTCCTTTCATGTTGAAGGACACAAGACCTCAGTATTTTATCTAAGCCCATTTTATAAAGGTGTCCTGCAATCAACTCGTAATCTACTGCCCTAACTACTAAGGGTCATCTCTACGCTACTGTATATTTTTCTAGGCAGTGACCAGTTGTCAAGAATGAGGCGATTTGTTCCAGGTGGTCCGGAATTTCCTCTACTTTGAATAAATCAACATCGAGCAACCGATCATCTATTTCTCCTTCATTTTCCCCTGTTTCTATCTGCGACAAGTGGTCTGGTCCCACATTGAGTCTGTCGGGCTTCACCACTACTTCAAACGTGAATTCTTGGAACAACAACAACCATCAGCATATTCTCTCCTATAACACTGGCTTGTTTACTAAATACTTGAGCACAGAATGTTCTATGAAAAATTTGAATGGCACGCCCAGTAAGTAGTGTCTGAACTTTCAGAGAGAGTAAACCATTTCCAGGGCTTCCCTTTCGGTTGTTGTGTAGTTCCTTTCTGCAGTAGACAACTTCCTGCTAGCATAATACACTGGATGGTCCATGTTTTTCTCCCTTGGATGTGCTAAGACTGCTCCAAGTGCTATTCCTGATGCATCGATGTGCACGTGGAAGATTTTGTTCCAATCGGGATACACCAATATAGGGGCGATTACTAGTCTCTCTTTCAAGTTATTGAGGACTGCTTGGCATTCTGCAGTCCAAATGAACTCTTCTGTTTTCTTCAGTAATTTCTCCATTAGAGCCATGATGGATGTGTAATTTTTGATAAATCACCTATAGTACCCTGTATGCCCAAGAGTTTCTCTTCGTTGTTTGATGTTGTGTGGTGGTTCCATGTCGATAATTACCGCAACCTTTGCAGGGTCTACACATACTCCATCCTTACAGATGATATAGCCCAACAAATTTCCAAAGGGGACTACGAAGATACATTTCTTGAGGTTTAAGGAGATCTTCAATTGTCTGCATATTTCGAACATTATTCTCAATAGGTTGGTGTGTTTTTTCAACAGACTGTATACTATCCAGTCATCCATGTAAACTTCTAGGAACTTGTGAATGTAATCTCTAAATGTAGCTATGATGATTCTTGAGAAGACTGCTGGTGCATTTTTCAGTCCAAATGGCATGACATTGTAGAAATATGACCCCCACTCCGTAGTGAATGTTTTTTTCCTCTTATCTTCTTCAGCTTTGACTTGATGGTAACCCGAGAACCCATCTGTGAATGAATATGCTTTGTTCCCCGCAACATTGTCCAGGACCTCATCGCTAAAGGGCATGGGAAACGGGTCATGCACACATGCGTTAATCAGGCTCTTGTAGTCGACACATAATTTGATTTTAGTTGCGTCCTTCTTGTTCGAAATAACTATTGGAATTATTCATTCAGCTTCATCCACTAGGAAGATGATCCTTGCCTCCAACATTTTGTCAATTTCCCTCTTAACTCTCTCTTTCACTGCTCAGTTTAATTTGTATGGTCTATGTTCTACTGGTCAAGCATCTGGTCTCAAGACAATTTTCATCTCCCTAAGGTTTCCTTTTATTCCCTTCAGTTCTGCCACTGAAGACAGGAATAGGTCTTGATATTCATGCAATAGGTTGAAAATTTCCTTGGTGGTTTGCTCGTCCCAGTAGTCTCCCACCGATGCTATGTTAGGCTTATCCTCTAAGCCAATGTTCTGCTTCCTCAAATTCATTGGTAGAAGGTGAGCACCTTTCGTTAGGGGGATCTCTTGTATATCCCTCTCCCCTTCCATTTCCCCAAAGGCCACTTGTCTCAGTCCCTCCATCCCGTCATCATCATCTAGTCCTACGTCTACCCTATTGCACATTGCATATCTTGCCGACTCTATCTCATACAAATACTGCAGAAAACTTTCGTTGGGCCCACAACTCTGATGTGAACAAAAATCCCTTTATTGCTTGGAGTGGCCCTATCATTTGCATCTCATCCCCTATGAATGAGAGGTTGCTAACAAACTGTGCCTCCACGGTATCCCAATCTGCTATCTATCGACAGATCTTCTCTTGGACATACCACGCTTGGGGAACAGGTCTGAGGGTATGTATAAATGCATGTACCCATCGATCCCTTTGCATTCCTCTACTTTTCCAATTGACCATGCAATCCTTGATGTGCTCCTCTGGACTTGAAACCCCCTTGTATTTTCCCTTATCCTATGGCTGATCTTCATCCCGGGAAAACCTTTCCTTCATGGTTTGTTTGACACTCGGACATTCTTTTAGTGTATTGTAAAGCATTCTCCACCATCTTACTGGAGTTGCCATGAGGTTGATACTTAGATAGGAGATCCTTTGATCCTCTGTTACTTCCCAGTCTACTCTGTCTAAGAAGGAGTCCACGGGCTTAAGGCCATGGTACCTCGGGTAGTCAGCTATCTCCATTTCTCACCAGTTTTCTCGGCTTGTGATCACACACCGTCTAGTGGTCAATTTGTATCCCCCCTGCTGCCATGCATCCCATGCAAATTCTGTGTTGGATTCTGAGCTTTGGATGCTTTGCCAGTTTACTGATCCTCTGGCCGTGGGGTTGATGTAGTCCTCCCCCTTCCCTGTTGTGAGCGCATATAGTTGCTCTAACCCTCTTGGCCCATCCCTGTCATCTGCTGGTTCTGTGAATCTAGGCCTTTGGTAGGGGTCTAATGGTTGGATCACCCTTAACCCATCTGCTTCGAAAATCATTAGTTCTTTCTTTAGGTCTATGACTACGTAGTTCTCGTATGCCTAATCAATCCCCAGGAGTGCTGGGTATGGGTCCTTATCCCCCATGATTTCAATCACCTCAAATTTTGTGGGTGTCTTCACCCCCGCCACATCAACCTCTACATTCTCCAATATCCTAATTGGCAGTATGCAGTACTGATTTTCCATTCTTAGTTGAATTAGTGAGTATTTTAATTGAGGCTTCCCTATTGTCTCCCAAGTTTTCCTAAGTAGGATATTTATATCTGACCCCAAGTCTAACATGGTGTCTCTTATCTGGAATCCTGCCACTTGCACATTGATTCAGAACTCCTTGTCGCTTCTTCTCTTATTCCGTTTCACTCTTCTTGAAGCTTTCTCTGGTAACCATACACCTAGTCGATCCACTTCCTCTTCCTCCAAGGATACCACAACATTTAGACTTTTTCTCAATTCCTTCAGCATGTCTTCATCCTCAACAATTTTCAAGAATATTTTAAGCCATTCTCCAATCGGCTGGGTGTGATCAAGCATGTGGTTCTGCGGTCTTCTAGTATCCTTCTCTGCGGTCATCCCTTCGAACAGCTTAGCCGCCTCTTGATAGTATTTCTTTTGGCATTCATGCTGATACCCATTTTGTGGAGACATCGCTTTAAGGATTAAGGGGGGTTCCTTTGTGTAGCGGTCCTCCCCTATCTTCTTCCCTCCTCTGGTGACTATGTTAATATTGGTTGCGGGGAGGCCGTCATCGGTCCGTGGTTCAACTTTCACCAAGTTGGCCCCTCTTTTTCTGTTCCTTTCTTCCCACTTTGCAATGAGTTCTGGACAGCCCTCTGTTGCATGGGTATTAATTCGACATTGCGAGCACCAAGGTCTCCTCAGTAGTGGACATTCTTTAGGAACATGCCCTTCCTGATCACAGTTGTAACACCTCACAAGACCTCTTCCTCCTATTCTTCCCCCTCGTCCATTTCCTCCTCGTCCCCCCCCTGGTTTGATTCATTTACATTGAACGTGGACCTACCCATCCTTTCTGCTATGGCATCCAGCACTCGACATTGATTAGTGTGATGCTTCACTGATGCACAAAAATCACAGTGAGTATTATTGGGGACGTTAGAGTACTTTTGAAAAATGGGGTACATCCGTGGCCGGTGTCCATATGCCCTACAGACTTCACAAAAGTCTTGGGTATTCCTCCCTGGGAGGGCTCCTTGCGATCCCACCACTGCAACTCCTGTAGTTGGTTGGGTTCCTGACGACCCTGTAACCCCACCTGCATGAATAATCCCTCGAAACCTCGGGCATTCTATCGATATGTGCCCCTCCACAATGCAGTGGGTGCACCAAACATTGGGTCTGGCTGGATGCACTCGCTGAAGATCTTTTAATTTCTCTATTAAGGTCATGATCTGGTTCTGCAGGCCTAAAATCGATGGGTTTTGCAGGCTCGCCCCTCCCCTGTACTCATGCAGGTATCCCACCATAGCTTTTATGCATGATGCCTGTTCCAACACATCCTAGAGGGTTCTTATCTTTTGCTGTGTTAGTGGCATTCTAGTCAAAGGCAATAGTGCCTTAATGAACCAGTCCCGCTAGTGGTTTGGGTCCAGAGTGTAACTCAACTTGGAAATCGCATCCTTAAACCTTTACATAAGCTCCCAAGCCATCTCTCCTTCCCTCTGCTTAATCTCCCAAAGTTCCGATAGCCCTTGCTGATCCGTCTGTGTTACCTTGAACTCCTGCATAAATCCTCTCTTGATGTCATCTACTGTGGGGTTCTGATTCTGCTCCGCCTACTTTATAAACCAGCATAGATCCCTTTCTCTTAGCGTGGTTTGGAATTCTACCACCCTTACATTGTCTGGAGTCTGACAGGACCTCCAAATAGCTTTGCAGAGATACTGGTGCTGCTTTACATCCTCGTTTCCTCTTCCCACAAATTCGGGGTATTTGGTAAAAGATCTCGCCATATTTATCTGGGTAGGCGCTATCAGCACGAACCCCTTTCTCCCCAGTTGTTGGGATCCCTTTGATCCTATGTTACAAATATTAATTGTTCTTGTTCCGCTCCCAATGTTGAACTGGACTCGGTATTTATCCCGCGTGCTATATACCCGCACTGCCTTAGCTAAGCTAATAATAAATTCCTCCAGATTGTGATAAAGTACTAGGGGAAGATCAGGGGAAACACTACCTACGTCTCGGGGGTATTGCTGCTAACTCTTAATGGATGCTTCCTCTTCACTGAATAACCTCCTCATCACCTCACCTGTATCCTCCTTGCTTCCTTCTTCGTGCCCATGTGGCCTCTTCTCTTGTGATACGTCTCTCGCAACCTGCACTTGCGATACTGATTCCACAACCTGTAGGGAAGGTATGTCCCCATTTTCCCGACTTTTCCATCTTCCTTCTCTACTCTCGCTTTCCCCATTACCATCTTCTCCTTCCTCTTCGACTTGGTGTATTCCCCTCACCACTCCTACTTGATGAGGTCCCATCCTTTTCTCCCCTAGAGTATGAATCACCCTCGCTTGCTACTTATCCGCTAGCAGTGCCCTTCTCTACGCCCTAACATATCTTGCTTTCTTCAGTTCTTCAACATCCATCCCTTCAGCATCATCTCTATCCCTCAACCGGTAGCATTCCCCCCTTTACATCTCCCCCCGGTACCGGGGATTTATGCTACCATTCCCGCAACAGGAGAAAACAATAGTCCTTCTTCCACCATAAACATCTTGATCCATGTCAGGACTTCCCTCATCAACTCACCTCCCAATCCCGAGCCGAATACAACTTCTGCTTTTGAAAAAGGCTGATAACTCTCTGCAGAAAACTCAACTATGTATCCCTCCACCGTAGTCCTTACCCAAAATTCGACTACTTTGGTCAGATCATTATCCAACTGTTGCAACAGGGCGACATCTGACAGGGTCTAGCTTCGGCAAGCTATCACCAATCCACTTGGTTGAGTCTATCTCTTTAGCCTTCTTAACCAATTGTACAGATCCTCTGGGAACTTACACAAAAAAATTTCATATTGATCATTAGAGCCGTCAGCATATAGAATTTCCTCGCTTACCTTGCTGATCATTTGACTTCTACGGGTAGCCTGCTCCACTACAAACTGATCTACTCTATGGTTCCACCAATCCCTTATCTCTCTTTTAAATATCCTTGACACCATAGTCTGAACCAGTTATCGTACCTTCAGGTCCTGACAACGGAACCATTTGTTGGCTTGTGAGAGTCATCAGGGGGGAGACCCTGGGTTCGGGCACAGGAGGCCGACAATGGTCCACTGTAGTCTAGGACAACGCCGGCATTTTCACCTTACCCCAAAGGGCAAGGAGTCTCACTCGAGGTGTGCCACAACCAAAAGAGAGAAGGCTTCAGCATGGAGTCGTGAAAGTCTTAACCGAGTTGCATTCAATCAAATACATGAATACATTATATAAAACACAGAGATAACAACATACTCATGATGTCACACGAACTACCGATTACATGCAATTGTTAAGTCATTAAAAAAAAGTTTAAATATCCCTCATACACAGGGCCCAAATACATAATAAACCGCAATTGATCTTAGCAGATCTTTATATTAATCATAACAATTAACCATTACAACATCACTCGGCTTCCACCGTAAACAACTACATAAAATACCCGGGTCAGTTCTGCGGGTATTGTGCAACTTCACGGACCATGTCCTCTCAGCTCCTACGATCTTCCCTTCCATCGGCCACAACAAGAATCCTTTTCACCTTCCCTTAACCTTGCCCAATCTAACCCCATTCCTTTCCTAGTCTTCTCTTTTTATATCCCTTCTCTGTTACTTGGACTACCAGTTCTTCCCCTTGCCTGCTTCTGCACCTTCCTGCCCCCTTGGTTGCCTTTGCCTCCCGCTGCTACCTTGCCGCAACTCTTGCACAACTTCTTGTTCCGCCAACCAGCCGTTGCTGCCACCCGTTTCCCTCTCATCCCTTGGTCAGTCAGAATCGGTCAAAACATTTTCAAAATGTAAACAAAGGCCCAAACAGAATTTTATTCACAATGCAGATAACAGACAATGGAGAAATATAAATCACATTTGTATTACACAACATGTCTGGGCCTTGGATTGCTTTGTTCAGGCTGAGAAAATACAAATTTATAGGGGGTGAAGGAGGATCTAGAATCCTGCATGTGATTCAAATGAATATCTAGAAATTAATGGCGGTGTGGTAGGTTCTGCACAGGTGTGGCGGTGATGGCTGAAGATGATGGAGTGTCGGGGAGTCGGCGCCCGACAATAGAACAGTGTGCGTCAATTTGGGTTCAAAGGGATCACTAAAGTTCATCGTCTCTTCTAAGTGAATTCCAAAGATTTTGCGGTATTCCCCACCATATGTGTTAGAATAATCCCAACGTTGTCTATCTCTGTTCATGTGATGTCTATGCCTGTTCATGCGACGACGAATTCAGTATTAGTAAGCAGCAAGTGGTGTTAGTCGACAGGTGTAGTTGAAGAAATAATGACAGTTGTTGTAGTTTCTACGATAGCTAGGATGTATAAATTTTCATGTTTGTGAATGAAATGATCAAGCTCTTAGTGGAGAGTCTTCCTAGTTCTATCAACTGGTATCAGAGCCATGGAAGAGGCATGGAGGAACCACCTATAGATGTAGCAAGCAAAGGCTATGTTGAGATCTAGTCATGGGTTTCATTGCTCTGCGTAGAGTGGAAAATCAAAGAGTGCGTGGGCTGACCCTGTAATCGACCAGGTCACAATCCACGTCATAATACATTGTGAGAATTGTTTATTTACTGGTGAAAGAGAAGGTACAAAGAGTGTTTCGGTGGCTAAGTCAGAGATTGGTCGAAAAATAGAATCACCTGGACAAAATCGTGGAGTGAGAACTGAGTCAGAGATATGTTTCTCATGGCAGGAGTGTTAGTCCAGTGCACTGATCCGAGAGGAGTCGTACTGTAGAGCCTATGTCGTATAGTTGGAGACCTGTTGAAAGCTGCGGAGTAGTATGCTACGAATTTGTTGAAGGCAAGCCGCTAAAGACCATTAGGACGAGAACATAGAGAAGTTCGCTGCATATCAGAGTGGATTTGATACGCGGATCAAGAAAAGGAGACAGAGACGCTTTTGCCCAGGCTGGTGGAGAACGACACGAAACCCTACCACGTTGTAACGATGACCAAAATTGTGGGGCTCTGGCTTGGGATTGACTGACAATTGGAGCTTAAGGCAAGAATCGTTCACAGGTTTTCCTTTACAGTTTATGACGACAAAAGAGAGTTGCATTGCTTGGGCAGGGACTACTTTGAGATGGATCTTTCCTGGCCATCGTGGACGTCACAACTGCCTATGATGGACTTAGGAAATGATTCATATTTCTTAAGTTTGCATGTCGATCCCCCCTTCGCTGTGGGACTGTATAGTCTGAAAATCATTTTGTTGTTTGGGAACTACAATGAACTACGTCGAAGATGTGATAGTTGGATGCGCAGGGAAGAGATGTTGATCGTTGTGTAGAGATTGTTGTTGATCTGAGCATGAAGTGGGCGTGGAGGAGCCGAGGAGCAATGTTCGAGTAATCTTTGGAGCGATGGTTAAACCAGGTGTCGCGTGGAGGAGCTATCCTAACCCACACTTGGAGGACGCCGAGTCAGAAGATTGAACCTATTAGAAGTCGAGCACTACGTGGAGGTTGTTATGGTGTTGTCAATTGAAGAAGCCACTGTAGACTGATGTGCTGTCAAGTGAAGAACACTACAAGAGAAGATCGATGTTGGAGTCTTGCCTGACAGGAGGAGGTGTAAACCTGAGCCAGCTTGAAGCAAAGTGAAGAGTTGTGTTGCTGTCCTGTTGTGCATAGAGCAGCATGAGGGAGTTGGCAGTGAGCGTTTGATTCTATACCTAGGGTTACAGTTCATGGCTGCCTAATGCAGAGGCTTGAATATTGTCCACCATGTTAAAAGAAGTTGTACAACGAAGAGCTTGTGCAGATCAACTGACATGTGGAGATTGTTATCCTGTTGATTTTGCTTTCGAGACAAAGCTCAGGTGAGCTGTTGAGAGGCCGCCCTGTGGAGTTGTGTGCGATCTAGTGTTCTCCGGAAGAGGGCATAAGGGTGAGCCTATGAGTGTTTAAGCTTGATGGTTTGTAGAGTTGTGGGATCTGTGGTGTGAAGAACCAGAGGAGGGCTCAGCGGTTGTGAAGGGCAAGTGGAGTCTGCCCTATTGTTGACGATGTTGGAAAGCGTTGTTTCCAGTGGTGTCCACTGAAGAGGGTTGTGTTGCCTGTGATGATTGTATGGCACAGGGAGTGATTCAGTGGAGTAGGAGTGTCTGCTGATGAAGATTGTGTCAACTGTGATGCCTGTGTGGCGTAGATCGCAAAGAGTATCCAGCGGAATTGTTGGCAGATAGGAGTGTCTGCAACACCGTGTCCGCTGAAGAGAGTTGTGTTGTGTGAAATAAACAACAAAATATGAAAGCCCCCTTATCAAATTTTTTTGTACTGTTGTAAGGCCTAGCTGAGACTAAGACCAGCAAGCACTTTAAAATTTAGGTTGTTGTGATTAAGGGGAGTTTTGTTAGAATAATATCGACTACCTGTTCATGTGACGTCTATGCCTGTTCATGTGATGGCGAATGTAGTCAGCAGGTTAGTTAAAGAAATAATGATAGTTGATATAATTTCTACGACAACCAAGATGTATAAATTTCCATATTTGTAAATGAAATGATCAAGCTCTCATTAGAAAGTCTTCCCAGTTCTATTAATATGTTGATCATTAATTAATATGTTAAAAAATTATGTAATGAAGATATCTAGATTGGTTTGTATTATATCTTGAAATTCAAATTGAGTTGTGCTACACAAATTGACCTTTAATTCTTAGTGTGTTCCATAGATTAGTATTGTAGTCACAATGTATACCCAATGTAATACTGAATGTATATCAAAATCCCATGGTATGTGGAATGTATATTAATATTTTAATGGAGATTTCTTGATGGTGGAAAGAGTATAAGAATTTTGAGATTTTCCAGATTTTCTTTAATTACTATAATTTACGTATAATTTCTTTGTTATCTACTTAAGAAATGTTATCTAATTATTATTTTATAAAATTTTGATGTGAATTTCTTTTGAATTTTTTTTTTGATGATGATGATGATGATGGTTAACGTCCACTGAGACCAAATTGGTCTATCGGACCTACAATTTTCATAATTTTTACTTGTCTGGCTCCTCGTCTTTCTTGGTGAGATTGGTGTTGTAGCTTTCTTTCTTTTCTCTACAGTCTTCCAACTTCCTTTGTCTTGCATCGCCTTCATCTCTTCTGGTTCTTGGGACATTGGTGTCTTAGCTTCGCGATCTATAGTCGAAGAAGTTTGGTTTAGGAGATCTGCTTTGCTGCTAAATGAAGATTTATTTTTTGCGGTATTCAAATCCTCATAACTGTTGATTTGTTGGGGCGGGCTTTCTCCTTGCTTGCTTTGAGAGTTGTTTCCTTCTTCCTTGATTTCTTGTGACTCAGAGTTTTCTCTAGAATATTCTTCTTTGATGACAGTGTAGTGTTCTTTTTGTGCTCCTTCCCACCATGTAGATCTGTGGTGGTTTTTTCTAGCAAAATTTTTCTCAGAGGCTTTTGGGCAATTTTTGGCTAGATGCCCCGTCTCAAAGCACAATCGACATCTGAAGAGGACACTTTCATAATCAAGCTTCTAGTTCCACACATAGTCTTTACTTGTTAGGTTTATTTCAGCTGGGAATCTGGCGCTGAAATCCATTTCCACACAGATGCGTGCATAGGTGGTTCTCGCATATTCCTCTGTTTCTGGGCACCTGCAGTAAAATTTCCCAATTGCATTTCCGATGGCTTTTAGCGAGGAGAGATTCCAGAGATGCAAGGGTAGGCTTGGAAATCTCACCCAAACTGGTGCTGAGGTTATCACTGCTGTAGATGGATCGAATGATGGGTTCCATGGCTTCATGAATAGGCCTTATTTTTCCCAAAACCAAGGGCCGGAATCTAGAATACATTGTCTGCTTTCAGGATTTTCAAAATCTACTATAAAGAAACCTCTAACACAGGGGTAGATATTAATTTCATCAGAAATGACAGGCTTCCATACCTCCGAGATCCAATTGTGGAGTGCTATCAGCCACGGCCAAAAATCATTGAACCGACAAATTAGGGCACTTTCGGAGAACTTCAAAGCTTCATCGAGTGAGTCCTGGACCACTTGGATAGTGGGAGCTGGGGCTTCACTCACGATATGGGCAGGAGATTGCCCTCCAGAGGCAGATGAGCCACCAGTTATTTTTGTGAAGCTCGGAGCCATATTTTACGCAGATCTGCACCAGATCAAAAGCCAAACAGCAGATCTAAAGTGATACGAACGTCCCACTCAACCGCAGATACTACGAGCCGCAGCTCAAACCACAGATCTGAAGAGATACGCAGCTCAAGCCGCAAATCTGAAGAGATACGACTGTCCCTAGATCTGCGTCGTCCACACGTTCCGCTGGAAATACCGTATGGTGAATACCTGAGAATGCTGGAACAGCAGCAAATATTTGAACCGCAGACCCTAAGAATGCTGGAACAGCAGCTGTGTCCTCCACACGTTACGTTGCCTCCATACGAACAACTTTTGACCAGCTACGTCCTCCACACGTTCCGCTGCCTCCAAAAGATTACGAACATCCACGGGATCTGCGAGATCTGAACCAGAAGAGATCTGCGAGAATACTAGACCTGCGAGATCGACGCAAAGCGCTGAAGTTCTGTCTTATCGAGTAAAGACCTGCGAGATCTGAACCAGAAGAGATCTGCGAGAATAATAGACCTGCGAGAATACTATATTCTCCATTCTATTATCTCACATAATAGAATATATGTGTTTACATGCGTTTAACATTTCTTAATTACAAAATTTTGATGTGAATTTTTTTTTAACTTTTTTGTTTCAATATTTTTTTGATTTCGTGTTTAATTGGGTATATTTTCACTTTATACTGTGTAATTTTTGGTTTAGTATTTGTTGTTTTGCATTTTGATGATTGATTATCGTATGTTGATCAAGAAAATTGAGAAAAATTAGAAGTGTTTAATTACAAACAAATTCAAAATTAAGAGTGCAAACAAATTCAAAATTAAAAGTGCAATGCTTTATGTTATCTTGTTAAGTGAAACATGGATCGTTCTTATTGAAGAAATTGCTATGGTGCGAGTCATAAGGTATTTTTAAAAAATTGAACAAATGGAAGAGGGCAGATGGTCTAAGGTTGTCTTTAGTGACATATTGTGCCAAAGAAAGAAGACTTGGATGCATCAAAATAACAAATGGTTTAGTAAATCGGGTATTTGTTTAAGGTTGTCTTTAATGGCATATTGTGCCAAAGAAAGAAGACTTGGATGCATCAAAATAACAAATGGTTTAGTAAATGGGGTATTTGTTTGAACATGCGTCCCATTAACAGTAAAGAGATAAAAGTTTTTGTTATTGATAAGTTCCACAAGCGTATTTGGGATAAGGACCTAGGGAGAAAAAAAACTACTATATAAAAGTGCTTAATCCCTCTCATAATCATCAACAAAAAGCATACATAGAGACCGATATTTTTTGGAAAGCCAAAATTCTTATTCCTCACTTAATGACTAATTCTCATTAACAACGTTGTGAAACTGGGCGCTGGAAAATGCCCAAAGAAGTGTGGGAGGAAAGAGTATGTGTTTTTTCTTTTTTGGGAAAAGTGGAAACATAAAAGCACTTCATTTTAGAATGTGAGGCCTTCAAAGATAACAGGGAAAGTTATGCAGATATTCTCGTAGGTAGCTCTTAGGATACTATGAGAAAAGAAGTGTGGGAGGAAAGAGTATGGTTTTTTGTTTTTTCGGGAAGAGTGGAAACATAAAAGCACTTCATTTTAGAATGTGAGGCCTTCAAAGACAACACGGAAAGTTTTGCAGATATTTTTGTAGCTAGCTCTTAGGATAATCTGCCAAAAGAAGTGTGGGAGGAAAGAGTATTTATTTTTTGTTTTTCCGTAAAAGTGGGAACATAAAAGCACTTCATTTTAGAATGTGAGGCCTTCAAAGACAACATGGAAAGTTATGCAGATATTGTAGCTAGCTCTTAGGATAATCTATTTAGCTAAGGGTTTGTGGAGAAAGTGAGAGTGTTTATTGTGAGACTTCACAAAAAAATAATTGAATACATCAACCAGATGAAAAACAATCTTTATCCTCACAAACATTAATATATATAGATAAATGAAAAATAATTTTCACATTGAATATACAAAATGTACATAACTGTGGCAGAATGCCATTTTAGGAACATATTTGAAATCTATTATCCGCCACGATGACTTACTTTAGACCTTGATTACAGGGTGGGAAAATAATAATCGCAAATGTTCACTCGGGTGCGATGGTCAAGGTTTTGTCGCCAGGTTTGTGTGCCTCTGTTCCTAGGATTAATCCACACATTAATGAATCGATCCATTTCTAAGCAATTACAGCTACATCCAGGCCCGTATTGGTTTTCCGAGGTGATATTTGGAAATTCTGTTAATCTTCTAAACATCATTAACCTTGCTACTGGAAACTCTGTATTAATTGTGGAAACTCTGTATTAATTATAAGACGTATTGGTAATGTGGCAGAGCAGTTGTGAAAATATTTTCGGATAAAAGGGATCGATGAAGATCATGTAGGTGAATTCCAAAGAGAGATAGCAATGTCTACGGTAATAAGATAACAAAAAGAAAACCAAAGGCTTTCAGAATTAGAAATTAAAATCTAAAGTGCAATTTTACACGACACAAATAATTTTTAATGTTTTATTGATCATAAGATTTACAAATATAGAAGATATAATACACAGATTGATTGATATTTCTGGGTCATGATTCCAACTCACAATCAGTAGACTCACAATAACAATTACATATTACATATGACATAAAAACATTACTTTACTTCCAACGTTCAATCGAACCCACAAAAATATAACAAACACCAAAACAAAAGTATCGCAAACAGAAAAACAGTGGCTTTATATCACCCATGCTCTCAAATTCTCAATGACTTGCTTACATTGGAGCCTTTAATTCACAGCGTGTAACCGCAATGCATGCTGAATGTATATTAATATTCTGAAGTGGAGTTTCCTGGATGAAGTGAAACTCCATCCAATCTAACATGGCACGTAAAAGCATAAGCATCTTGAGATTTCCCCTCTTTTTTTGCACATTTCTATATGGTTTTTTTTATACTGTAATTTGGGAATAATTTTCATGTTATTTAATGACCCAAAGCTTAATTGCTATTCTATAATTTATATTGATTCTTTAATTACTGTAACCTAGGTCGAGTTTCTATCTAGTCTTTGTTTGTTTGCTTTAAAATAAAAATTTAAATAATAATTATAATTTGGGTATAGTTTCTATCTTGTACTTGTTCTTGTTCGGTTTGTTTTTTTATTTAGATAATTGGATGTGCAATCTTTTTTTAATTTTACTCTGTTTAAGTTTTCTTTGAATTTTTTAATTTTCATGGTTTCAACTTTGAATGTGCGTATCAATTGTTCGTTATGTTGTCAAAGATTTATTTCTTTCCACATGGATAGATGAGGAGGTAATTTTCACAATGGGTATACAAATTGTGCATCGCTGTGCTGGAATCCCATGTGAATATATTTAAAATCTACTGACCCGTAATTTTGGACCTTGGTTGCAAGGTGAAAAGATAATACCTTGGTTGCAAGGTGAAAAGATAATAATAAAAAATGTTTGTTGACAGGAGACATGTTGAAAAACCAAGTTCAAAGCGGTAAAGTTTTTTCTTTTGCAAGTTGTTAGGTTGTTGTTTTGTTTTTTTTCACTTTGATTTTTGTTTTATTTTTCAATGATGGAAGAAAATTAATTATTGTGGTTGATATATAGATTGTTGGTGGTTATGTTAGTATGTAGTTTTTGTTTTAGAGAAATGAGAGGGATATTATATTACAGCAAGAGCATTGGAGGTAATTGCGAGTGTTACTTATTTAATTAAATTGATGATGAATCATATTAGTTGAAGAAGATGAATCATATTAGTTGGTTTGAAACGTCAACCCAATCTTAATGATGTGATTAATCGGAAAGAGATGTAAGAATCTTTCCATTTAACTTGTTTTTGGATAAGTCTAACACTTCTAGTCCTACACATTGACCAATATGATAAGGGATTGGTCTATCAAGATTGTTATTGGATATATATAATTGTGGAAGTGAAACCAAAACAATAATACTTTTCAGAATGCTACCAAAAAATTGATATAAATTCAAGTAGAATCTCGTAAAAGATTGAAGCTTTCCTATACTATTTGGAATTGCATTTGTAAAATTATTGGTATCTAGATAAAGTTGTTCAAGTTTCTCCAAAGTGGCAATTCCTTCCAGTATTCTTCCATTCAACCAGTTTGTGCCAAGATTAAAGAAAGTCAACTCACTCAATTGTGTGATGGCTTTAGGTACACCACCAATCAAGCTATTGATACCTAGATTGAGATAAGTAACCTCACTCAAATTACCAATAGATTCAGAAATTTGACCATTAAATGAGCTGCTTTTTCAAAGGACAAATAAGATAAATTTCTTATCAGACTTAAAAATGCAGGGATTGGCCCAATAAAATTGTTATAACTAATAGGCAATATTTGGATAGAGGTGCATTTGCTCAAAATGGGAGGGATGGGACCAGTGGGTTAATTGACATCCAATAAAAATATGATAGGTTTTTCATTAAACCCAAAGCAAAAGGAATTGGACCAGCGAAATTGTTGAATCCTATATACAAATGTTGCAAAGAGGAGCAGTTGCTCAAAGAAGCAGGTATATGTCTAGTGAGGTTGTTGACTTCCAAGTAAAGAGTAGATAGGCTTTTCATGAAACCGAATACGGGAGGGATTGGACAGAGATCGTTGAATCCGACGGACAACTCTTGGAGAGAAGTGTAGTTGATCAGAGAAGTTGGAATATTAGATAAATATTTCCACTCAGACCATTGTTGGTCAAGCGAATATGTTCCAACTTGACTAGACGACCAAATTGTATTGGTATAGTCCCTGTCAAGCTGTTTACTGAAAGTCAGATCCATTGGAGCCGTGTCTTTGGAATAGAACCGTGGAGCAGATTAAAGATGAGGTCCAGTAATCGCAGCGCCTTTAACTGCCCAAACTCTAGTGGAATTATTCATGTTAAATTATTCTGGGAAAGATTCAAAACTCTTAATAACGAGAGACTAGAAAGAGATGGTGAAATGCTACCTTGCAATCTTAATCCAGGCAGTATTATGCCAGTCACTCGCTTTGTGCGCTTTCTGCAGAAAATGCCATTCCAGGAGCACACATTATGGGAGTTTTCTGCCGTCCAGTTGAGCAGCGATGCATCCGGATCCGATGTGAGCGCCTTTCTGAAAGACAAAAGGGCCTCTAAGTCCCTTTGATCGCCGGTATCCATGGATGAAGATCTGAATTCAGACTGCTCCAGATTGCCTTCGTCTTCCTTGAAAACAAAATCATGGGCCGAAAAGAAGCACTTCCACCCATATACGGCTGATCATGGAATAAACCACGTTGCCTGTGAATATGGTTTCTTTGTTTTTTTTTTTTTTAATCTATCTATCGAGATACTTACGTTTGTAACCAATTTCCAAATGTAAATCCAAAATTATATCTCCAATGGCCTTTATAAGGATTTTATTGTTTTTAGATAAATCAATAATAAATGTTATTAGTAAACATTGATCTTATTAGAAAAGTATTTAGTGACATATATCTAAATGTGATATTAATTAAATATTAAACACCAAATTAGTGTATAAGACTTCCTTGTTTGTGGGACAAGGGACCTACTTCTGCGCAGCAGGAATGGGGCCTGCAAGTCCGTCCAACGCAATTTTTAGGGAAAAATAATATGTTATGGGCTGATGGGATGGGACCGTCCAACGCAATTTTTAGGGAAAAATAATATGTTATGGGCTGATGGGATGGGAAGGACTGGTGGCTTGTTAGAAGTTGAAGCTAAGTACTCGACATGCATGCCTTTGACTCTTGATTGTGTTGTAGTGGCTACAACTATCCTCTAAAATTTTTCCTTCGCATCGTTTTGGAGCCTCCCTACCAACCATTCTTAATAGCATGTATTATACCGCCCAGTTACTTATACTTTCAATTGAGTTTCTTTGGCTTATCAGCTTGTGTTCGCTAACTTGTTTGTTTTCTACTTGCAAGCTGACTTCCCATGACTTGGTCTCAAACTGGTTCTTGTGTTGAATTGGAAAACTGCACAACACTAGAGGGCAACCAACCTTGCTCTCCAGAACAGTGCATTGCATCCTGGCAGCCAACACTGCTCCCCAAAATTGCATAGAGTAGGTAGGTTGCCTTCCCCACGAAAATTGCACAGAGAAGCCCATCATTGGGCTTACTCTCAGAATTTGCACAGTTCTGGCTGGCAGCCTTCACTTCAGTCCAGAAATTGCGCAGATCTTGAGGGGTATCCAGAGCCACTCAGCCCAAAAACTGTACAAAAGTCATCCCAAGGCTTGATGTCCATTGCATGTGCTCACAGATTGAATGGTTCCCTCGAGACTGTGCAATGTTGCCTTGCATGCACGGGCAGTTTTTCCCGAAAAATAAAAAAGGAAAAAAGAAAAAACCATACCTAGATCTTAGGGATCTATTTTTAGCAGCTGGGGGTTACATGCAAAAGCCATTTTAGAAACCTCCCGCCAAGTGTCGCTTTTTTCTAGAATCATGGCATGCATGTCATAAGCCTCGATCTTGCCAAAACTATTTATTCAATGCCTCAGAGATCATTCCTCATTTCAATCTTGGAGCTCTAGAATTACCTACGCATATACGAACTTTCAGCACACTCATCACAACATTTTCCAGGTAAATATTTCTTCTTCTTCTTCTTCTTCTTCCTTTTTTTTTTTTTCGCTTTTCATATTTTGGTTTTTGTGAGTGTTGTTTGCTTAGTTTTATTGAATTATTGATGTCATTTCAATGCATATTAGCTTGTAGAAGCATTATTTTAAGTTTTGCATTGCATTTCCTTATTGTCGCATGCATGACACTATTTTTGCACTAACAGTCGTCATTACGACAACTCGCTTCACACACTTCATTGTTTTTCCATATTACTCAATCTTGCACTTAATGATTGCATGCATGTTCATTCACTCATGTTTGCACCCATCTTTGCACATGCATTCGGTCCTTACATCTTTTCAGTCGCTCGACGGCAGGTCTAAGTTGCCTTGGGACAAACCTTGCCTCACCTAGCTTGCACTACCCATTTATGGGATGGAAGACCTCACCTTTCTCCCAATAATTATAAAAATCCTACCTCACATTGGCCTCCCAGGCTGCGCTCTGCGCAATTTTGAGAGATAGTGCCTCAATTGGCCCCCAGTATTGCGTAGTGAAATTTCCTGGGTTGCAGTCATGCTGATTGAAACTATGCATTTGCAATTTCAATCCTCAGCAAGTCAAGTTGGATTGTGCTCTGCTCAGTTTTAGCAGTTAGTGTGTCACTAGTCCGGTTTTAATGAAGACCATGATGTGCATGTTATATGACGAGTTGGACAGAGGTGCCAAATCAATGTACCCAGATGCAACGAAGGCAAGAGTTTGCTTTCAGAAGGATGTCACTACGAAGTATGCAGACACCATAGTAGACTACCAAGCTTGGCATGAGTTTTGCCACCATCGATCACCAAGAAGATGTCGATGAGTTAGTCTTTCCATAGTTGTTTGAGTATCAGTGATGTCTTGCATGGCTTACTCAAGCCCATTTTTGTCTCACATGGGTACATGTGAAGATTGTATTATAAATATGTTGTAAAGTGAAAGACTAAGTGTCAATAGTAGAATGTAAACAGTCATGTGTAAGTTGAAAAGTCATGAGGGTAGCTCAAGAGTCACAAAGGGGAATGTCAAGGGTCACCCCACCCTTTGTTATATATAGAACCTCATAACTCATTGTACAGGCTTTTGGGAGCCAAGGTTCTAATAGGTATAACTTAGAGAAAGCTTGGAGTGTATTGTAACGAACCTTGGCTTCTCCACAGTGCAGAGTGAGTACATATCTTTGAATGAGTAGACGGGAGTGACTGTAACGTTCCACTATTGGGGCTAGTGGTTGTCATGGTTGTATGTATGATTGGATCTTTCACTCTTTTAATATAATAGAGCCAACAAATTTCATGCATGTATTGTTATTATAGTTTGATTATTCTGGTTACTCTAACAATGAATGTAGTTGTAACTTCTGCATGTATGTATGGACTATTCCATATGTGTTTGTATGAATCTTATTGAAGCGTGTTGTTTATTTAACTCATCACTTTGGATTGTCGACTATTCTACTTTCCATCTTGTGATGTCTTTCAGATCGTGTGTTCCCTTTCAAGTTGCATACTATTATTGTCTTGTAAGGGGCACACTTTTCTCCCCTTCCATGTGTTAGAGCCTTTCCATGCATCTTCCCTAACTTGCTTCAAGGTCAACAGGAATAACTTGAGGAGGAACGGTTTCTGGTGGGATTCCATCAGCAGGTACAAAAGTAGCGGGAAAAAGCTTGGCATGATCGCCATATTAAGATGTGCACGTTCAAAGAAAATGATCTAGTCTTACTCTACGACAGCAAGTTCGAGAAATTCCCCAGAAAGCTACGAATGTATTGGTTGGGGCTCTATGTAGTACAAGAGGTCATAGATGGGGGTGCGGTCCAGCTTGCCAATCTGAATGGAGAACCTTTACCAAGCAGAGTAAATGGCAGTCGACTGAAGCTCTACACGGGTGGGCCGACAGCATGACTAACCAACCAAAAGACAGTCTCACCGCTCCAGGTAGTTGAAAGAGAGCGCGGGACATTAAAGCAGTATGTGGGGAAGCTGCACGATAATCAAGGGGCGTGGATGCACAGAAGGGGATGCGCTTGTAATATCCCTCCCCTTAATAATAAATAATAAATAATAAAAATAATATATAATAATAAATTAATAAGTACTACAAAATAATAAATAAATCACTTAATAACAAATAATAAATAATAAAAAAATAATAAATAATAAATGTTAAATAATAAATGACATTAAAAATATATACAAGAAAATAAATAAAAATAAAAATAATAATAACCATACTAAAGTTCTAGATAAGAATAAATAGAAATAAAACAAGAAAATTATCAAAAAAAGAAAATAAAACAAAGAAGCTAAAAAATCAAAAGAAAGTTGCATGTAGACACATGGAGTGTGTACATGTGGTTTCCCATCCAATGTTTGTTTTATTTATTAGATGGTGAGGAGGATGGGAGGCATTCCATCATTCCAAGATTCTATCTTTCATCCTCTTGGGAGAATGGTGTTCTAAGACATAGGAGTCACTGGCAATAGTACGTTGATTGAGGGCTTGGGGGTGGTCAGTTGTAGCAAATCTTTACGCAATTGAGCCTACGGTTGGGTGGAGAGTCGTCCCCAAAACTTTGTTGCTGTAAGCCTACTTCTACCACAAGTAAGCATTATTCATAGTTTGAATTTAGTTTATTAATTACATGTTTATTTGGCTAGGTAAGTGCCACTTTGATTTAAATTTAATGTTAATTAGATATTTATTTTGGGGTTGTTACATATGGTACTAGAACTTAGGCTCAACCCTTAGGACCTATGGGCATCTTAAAAAAAATATTTTGTTTTGTTGGGATTTTTAACTCGACTTGTTTTGGAAGTCACAGGATCGTTACTTCCACGAGGCTGCATGTCTTTTCTGGTTATTCCATTCCTCTTTTCTGGTATTTTAACCTTTTGCTGAGCTATGGTTTTGTTGAGATGGATGTTTCATAATTATCAGATTATCTCAAATTTTTAAAGAAGGTAAAGCTTGCTCTATTTTCAGCCTAATTGTATTTGGTCAGGAAAGTGTGAGTATAAAAATATTATATCTGCTAAGAAACAACGTAGGAAGAAACACCTTCTTTGCAGTTTAATTTGTATTTGTCAAGTTACTTGGTCAGGCCATATTTTTTCTTTTTTATCAAACTATTGGGACAACAAGGGTTTTAGAGCATTCAAGTCTATTTTGTGAAACCGTCCCATCTTTTCAAGGCTTTTCTGGCATTCACTTAGGAGGATGCAAGAAATTTTGGCTGCTCCTTTGAAGTCTGCATTTAATACACTAACCCTTGTATTTTTCCAAAGATCATAGTTGTATTTGCAGGAGTTTACATCTTGGAAATTGCCAAGGAATTACAAATTGAAGCATTGATTTGAAAAGTGTTTTTTTTTTTAAAGCAATGCCGAAAGGGTTTTGACTTTTTACTAACCGAGACTCTGAAAGACTTCTCTCGTGTGAAATCCCTCTGCTCGCTTGGATGTCTTGGGTTGGGGTTTTAAAATTTAATCATAAAAATTTGCATAAAATTCAAATTTAATTTCTTGCGTAAAATTTAGCGGTGCCTTGATGAATTTCTTGTCCAAAATCTAGCACTCTATTTATTAATGGTTTTTTTACCTCATTCCCGGGGCAATTCTCAAGCCGTTGGCTGCATTGCAGGCTCCATATATTTTCCCTCTATTTCAATTTTTTTTTTTGGTTGATTGTTGTTGGTATTTGATTGCTGTCCATGACTACTACTTTTTGCATATATGACAATAGTCTCCTTAATGTTTCTAATTCTATTAGATAAAGCTCTGTTTCAGATAACATAATATCATATGGAGTGCAATTTTTTTTTATTCTCAGGAATCCAAATCGCAGTTTTTTATTTTTTTTTAAACCTAACGTTAGGGCTTGAGGTCATTAGGCAGATCCAAATAGTGATGTAAATTAATATGTGGCACAATAATTTGTCCATATTTCGCCTAAAACAAATCTGAACATGTTCTGTATTTTGGACAGTAAAACATATAGAATGTCAATCTGTGAAGTAGCACTCGCATCTCCTTTTTGGTTGATGTTTTTACTGAATACCGTTAAAAGGAAAACCGATGCAAAACAAGTTCAACAATCCTCCTATTGTTCATGTCACATTAAATTGCTTGTTGTCTGAAGACTTCTGGCACTGGTTATTTGCAGCATTGATAAATCTGTGTAAAAAGAAATCTGAGCATATTGATTGCATGATGTTTGGGTAAATGTTTGAGCATATAAACCTGTCCGTAAGTAAATCAGCAACGACGTAAGAAGAATAATTTAATACCTAAGGATAATGACTTTATTTAGCATTCAGGATTTACACCACAGATGTGAATTAGTTCAGGATCAAATGTGATATGTTCATGGCGTAGTATATTTCTACCATTTCTTTTATCGATCAAAATCTATTAATTGATTGGGCTGAAGCTTACTATTTACTTAGAAGTGAGAGCGGAGAAGCTGCAACTAAAAAGTCCTTATAGAACAATTAATAATAAGCACGCTCTCTATTAAGAATGGCAAAGAAATCTATAAAACTGCAGTATAATTTACTGTTAATATTAGAACTATAGAGTAACCAAAGTGTTCAGCCAAAAAAGATTATTAAAATCTCATGCTTTAACATGATACACGTACAATACGTGTAGTAGCATGTGTATTTCTTTAAAGAGTGAGTTACATATTTTAATGTTTTAGAGTGGAAGTCTTGAATATAATAATACAATAAAGTAAAAGATATTTATATTTCATCCATAAAATATACAATAATTGTATGTATTATATATTGATAGTTGTATGTATTATATATTGATGTTAAAATTAGGTGTTTTATTATATTTAACTTTTTTTTTTTTAAATTATATGAGTCAATCTGAAATCAAATTAATTGTTTTGTTTTATAATTCATATATTATTACTTTCTGATTGGCACATTTTCTTGTGATGATCTGAAGCAATAACTGAATAATACCTTGTTGCTATCTTTAAATAAATGTATATGGATTTACGGATACCGTAACAGATATTTCTGTGAGAATATATTTTCAAGGGTGTTGTGCTTTTGTTGCAGCGTTTTGGTTTTTTTTTTCTCTTTGCAATTCTGAACATCACTTGAAAACATATATATGCTAAATGAACCAAATAATCTAATACAGAACATCAATGTCATACTGATTGAAGGTATACATTGCTGGAATCAAATCTTTATGTTTATTGTTGCACTAAAGATACTGTGATAAGCATCTCACATTTGATGCATGAATGAAATATGGTTATAATAACAACTAGGACAGGATATCTTGCTCTGTATGGTCTTTGTCTTTTGCTGATGCATCAAATATGTGATAGGAACGAAATCATGTCATAAATTGCTTAAGACATGGAATGTAAATGTTTGATATTTCTAGTTTAATTATCATAAATGAGATGATGTGTGGATAATTCCATTTCTGGACACACAACCATTTGATATACATGCTTTGTTTCCCGAATATAACTGAACATTGTAACTCGCGCTTCATTTCCAAGCATTAATGTTTTAAAAGCATTGTTTCATTTAAGTCAAGATTATCAAATCTTGTTCATTTTTTTATCTAGTCAACTTGATCTATTCACATGTTTACACTCCCATTATTTATCATTAAAGGTGAGTAGAGTGAATTGATCCTTTTAGTCAATCTGAGCCTAGTACATTCACATCTCTATATTTTTTAATATAATTGGAATTTTATTGAAATAGGGTTTTTACACATCACAGAGCTAACACTTTGTTTCGTCAGAATATTAATAACACCATGAGGGATAGAGGGTTGATCTCTCTAGGCCGTGACCATTTTTAGTGCTTGGTGGTTTTATTCCTTGAAGGCTGAGACCCCTAGCTGCTCCTAGATCACTCAGGAAGTAAGCAAATTGGACTGTAATCATTGATTCAAGTATCTGTGGAGTCGTTTGTCACTTCTTCAGCTCGGTTTCAGTAATTGTCAACTTGTCATTTGAACACGTGGATTTCTAGCGAACTATAATCATTTGTAAGACACTTGGGCATAACTAATGCACATCTAAGGGATACATTTCTAAGTGCTAACCATCTCATTCACTCACTGCTGGCATAATTGCTTCAGCATTTGAATTCATCTTGAACAGTTCACCAATCTGAATGTTGGGATAAATTTTGGAAATTAAAATCTTCGTAGTTTACCTAAATGCTGATAACAATGCTAAGATTACTGTGTGAACAGTTACAATGTTTTAAGTTCGAGAGTAGTTGGGACTCACGAGTCTTTGTGTTCTTTAAAATTGATAATTGGATCAGAGATAAAATGAGCATAACCACGATGAAGAAAGCAGGTGGCATGAAATACAGATACAGTTCCTTGAAGCAAGAACGGCCATTGATTATGCAAAAGAGCATACTGAGTTCTTTAATACGAAAGTTCATATGTTGTCTAATTTTATTTTTTTATTTTTAGGCATATTCACGCCTGCCTGATGTGAAAAGAGTGTTTGAATAATGAAATGAAGTCCCCAATGGCTTTTAAAAGCAGTTTGCATGATCCTGCTAGGTGTTTAGCTTCATGGAATATTTCTCCCGGTGGAAAAAGCTTTGAAATTTAGGTTTTGTGTAATCTCCTTGTGTAGCATCCAGGTTACAGCGATTTGCAGATATATATAATCCACAAGGTTACCTCAAATGAAGTGCATATTTGTTCAAAGTACAAGCCCCAAAATAAGCTCCTTCTCTCGTCAAGAATTCAAAGCGCTAAAATCATTATAGCTAAAATGTATTGTAGAATGTAAAACCTGGTAGCAATTAAAGCTTTGCTAAGGGTTTGATATGGTGTTGTCTTCACGGGTGCGCTTGCAGGTGGGCCATCTTATTAATAAAATGATTTTATTTTGTGTTTTGGGGATGGATAACCTTCCCAGTCATCCAATCTAGTTTTGGGTTGGGTGGTGATGTCTCTTCTTGTTTATGGTGTGTTTCTGTTGGAATATTTATTTGGTTGTTTGATTTCGTAAAGCCTCTTAGAGTAATCATTTAATGGCCATAAGAATCGCGAGATACATTCAATAAATTTGTTATAACGATTTATTTTGTGAAAGGCAGTCCATTTAATTTTTTTTAAATAACATCTTTCTTCTAACATAAAGTTATGATTGCTTAAACAGATACTCAAAATATTTCACTCTAAAAATACTTCACTCTATCTGCACAAAATTTCAATTTATCCTAGCACATAAAGGTCATGAATCTATAAACTTAATATAGGGATTTTAGTGTGGAACAGAAGAACTGATTTGCAATTGTAGAATTATAGCCTGAAATTGAACCACTTTGGTACAGGTAATGCATTATAAACCACCTTCCTATCACTATTGTTATGTGTGTGGATATTCAGAACATATACACTAGCCACACACCACTGAAAGTACACAGTCTAGCAATAGTATGATTTCTGAGGTTCGAAATGATGATTGCTTATCAAATTTAGCAAAATTTCCATTGATGGATTGCTTACTTAGCTAAGACAGATAATTTATGGAGCATCTAAAAGCATGTGTATTACTATGATTCCAGTTTAGTTTAATTAATTGTTATGATGTTGAGTATAATGTTACATGAGGTTTCGCAATTCAAGGTTAGTTGCATGTACTGGGTAAAGTTGTCTAAGGAGAAATAGAAAGGAGAAACTTGCAAATTTTCTAATGATGATAACTAATGTGATTATGGCCAACCTGGATCAGATAAGTTGTGTGCATGACAACATATATGATAGTTTTTCCCTCTAATGGGAGAGCCACATTGTAAAGTTTTGCATAGGTGACTAACTATGAATTGTGGAAAACAAGATGTATGATCAGGCAATTTTATTATGTTGATGTCTTAAAACAGGAAATGATAAGTGGATTACATTTGGTAGCCATCTTAATGAATTTATTTATCAGGTATTACCCAAGTTGGGAAATGGTAATAGCATTTCCAAAGTATATCAGTGTTATGCTTTTAAGAGAGGAGGAAAAGAAACCACAATGACTGGAGGTGAGAAATTAAAGTCCATTTAATAAAATAGAATGAAGTGAAGAAGTTTCCATTTTTGAAGCTAGTAGACATGGAGTATTAGGAAATTAAGACTAGGAGGAAATATATCTATGAATATCTGGTAGGAGGAAATGAAAGGATGCTCTATCAAGAAGAAAGTTCTTTTAGGGTAATGATGAATGGACCAAGAAACATGATTGATAGTGGTCATAGTGATGATCTGCATAGTTCAAAAAATAAGAAAAAGCTTTATTCCCATTAAAAATTTTCGTAGACAATGATGATAGTAGTGTTTCCAACTGTTTCAAAATCTAAAGATACAAGAATCTCTTGTCCAACTTGAAGAAGGGTGAATTTACAATAAAGCAATCAAATGGTATTGAGATAAGAACTTGACGAGATAAGAAATATTTTTGGTGGATGAAAATGATAATTGTTAAGTGATATATGTATAAGTCAACATGGATCAACAAACCCTCATACCAGTAAATTAAGCATGATAACACAATGAAATCATGATGACCTAGTGTCTACATATAGTGATATTGGAATCGGTAAGCCAAAGGGTAAATGGATGCAAAACCAAGGGATTTTAATTTTAAGATAATGATGGTATAACTAGTAATATCTTAAAGAATGAATTTCACCAGAATTTCCTTGAGAGATTAATATTCAAGATGATGAGGGTCATGCAAAATTTAACGAGGTACTTAGATAATTATACAATGGTGTAAATGATCAACTTCTTAGTTGAAAGAAGTAATTATTGAAAAGTAATTGACAACTTGATGAAACCATATTGACGATGTTTCATGATATGATGATTCTTATAGTGATAATTTATCCATATGATGATAGCGATATGAATAGGTATTATGACATTCTGGCAAGGTATATCGACATATTCATTTACTATGTGATGATAGGTATTCAATGTTCAATACTCATGATGGATATGATATGCATAACATGGTATAGGAATTATGATGCTATAATATGAGGTTTATTCACATGTGGTTCACTTATTATGTGAATTCATGATATGTCTTTGATGCAAATACATTGATGATCGAACTTATGGTGGTATTTCATGAGGTGAAGCATGCGATAATTGCGTACGAAATTATGACATATATGAGCATGCAGTTCATTATTATTCATAATGTTGCGATTAACAATGATGAATGTTCTCATGATGACATGTAAGACTTGGCATGTGGATTATTTTCTATAATACTATGATGGTATGGCTAATGCATTGGTTGCATGTTGAGGTGTGATGATTAACAGGACTCCACAAATGGGCTGAGAGGGGCGGTTTATTTGATGAGCTCGTGCAAGCCCATATGCATGAAGGAGAATAAGTAACACCAAATGGGCAGGGGACAAACTCAATCAACAGTACATATAACAGTGGTTCCTTTGTCTTATGTATAGCTTTCGATGGATAGCTCTTGAAGGACTATGGGACCATCTTGAGGAGACCAAGTGCTTGATGTTCCAGGCTAGGTGCCTACTATTGGATTAGAATACCAAAGTCTGGAAGGGATGTAAAGGACTTCGATGCTTGGGGCTGTGTGCCTTAGTAGTTGTGGAGGGAGTGGGCCAGCCTTGTGAGATGCCTGGGGTCATTGAGTACCAGACTGGATGCCTGCCTTGGGGTAGATGAGGTCTGAGTCAGGCATGAGCCTTGGGGCCAGCCTTGGACTAGGATATAGATCGGGTCAGGCTTATGCCTGGTGCCGAAAGTGGGAAAAAGGACAGAGATTCCTTGAGATTTCCCGGGGTGTTGGGGACTTTCGATGCCTGCTGGTTATACTAATTCAGCAGAGGGTGTTAGCAACATGAAGTAAATAAAATAATAAATAATAAATAATAATAAATAAATCACTTAATAATAAATAATAATAAAATAATAAATCATAAATGTTAAATAATAAATGGCATTAAAAATATATACAAGAAAATAAATAAAAATAAAAATAGTAATAACCATACTAAAGCTCTAAATAAGAATAAATAGAAATAAAACAAGAAAACTATCACAGAAGAAATTAAAACAAGAAAGCTAAAAAATCAAAACAAAGTTTCATGTAGACACATGGAGTGTGTACATGTGGTTTCCCATCCAATATTTGTTCTATTTATTAGATGGTGAGGAGGATGGGAGGCATTCCATCATTCCAAGATTCTATCTTTCATTCTCTTGGGAGAAGGGTGTTCTAAGACATAGGAGTCACTGGCAGTAGTACGTTGATTGAGGGCTCAGGGGTGGCCAGTTGTAGCAAATCTTTGCGCAATTGAGCCTACGGTTGGATGGAGAGTCGTCCCCAAAACCTTGTTGCGGTAAGCCTACTTCTACGACAGATAAGCACTATTCATAGTTTGAATTTAGTTTATTAATTACATGTTTATTTGGCTAGGTAAGCACCACTTTGATTTAAATTTAATGTTAATTAGAAAGCTAATTAGATATTTATTTTGGGGTTGTTACAGTGCTGCTGCAAGGACAAGTAGAAAGGTCTGTTGTTGACACTATTCATGACAAGCTATCTAATTTATGGCAAAACGTAGCGGGCGACGGGCAATTAAGAGACACGGTACAAGCCTGATCTGGAACGATCTACCGTAGGCTTAAAATTACGACACAAAAAAGGAGGGAACCGATGAATTTTAATTTCGAAACACTTATAAATCACAGGGGGCATTCGCCAAATGATCTGCAATTTTGAGGAAAGTAAGCTATTGTGCCTCCCCACCAAGATGGAATTGTTCATTATTTATGCTCAAGGAGTAAGCCCATGGGTTATGATATGGCCAATGGCGGTACAGGACTTTCTGGATAGTATGGTGTTGCCAGTCACAAGTGCCACGCAAATTTCAGCACCAACGGTAAGGGATGTGCCGAAAATTCTTAGACACAAAGCAGAACTAGTCTAGATGTCGCTACCTAACCCCTGGGTTAGCCGTCACACCATCAAAGATAAGGGAAAGCCTGTAAATATGAAGCCAAATGATGGAATTACAATTAATAGTTCGCCTCTTCAGCACCTTGAAGATTGGGATCTTGTAGATAGCAGCGATTATCTTGCAAAATTGCAACAGAGGCTGCAGAAGACAGTGCATATAAGCGACCATAAATTGGAGACTTGCTGCGATGGCACGAAGAATTCTCTACGTGGCACCCCAACTAGAGCTAAAATCCTATGAGGGGGTGCTATGTGTTAACCAAGCAGAGTAGAATGAGCATCATCAGTTGCACGGATTAGTGAAGGAAATGGAGTAGGAGTTAGTAGAAGAGTTGCAGGAGACAAAGAGGGAGAAGCAACACGAAGTGTGTCACTCACAGGGATGGTGGACGGCGAAGCCTAGGTAGTGCATATCGCCACACCAATGAGTGACTTGGGACGAGTCACGATGATTGTGTTGGGGGCTTGTTGGGTAGAAGAGGCCTTGCATAATGGTTTTGAGGCTTAAAGCCTAGAAGTTAGGAAAATAATATTGTAAATCTCCGACATGCGTGGATCACGAAATGTAATAGCTCGAGTCAAGGGGTTGTCCGCCCAAAAATAATATAGAATAATAGGAAGTAGGTCGGTCTACTGGGAATGTATAAATAGAACAAGGCTCTAAGGGTAGAAGGCGGTTTTTGGTTCTAGACTTCGATCTGATGTATTATGGGTTGGTGAAAGTAATCAGAGTTCTGCGTCTATAAGTTTGAGTCGAGAGGGTTAGTAGGTAGATAGAGGATCCAAAGCTGTGTGTGCGGAGGCCTAATAAAGTCTGCCACTGTCTGCGCAGGGCAGAAAGAAGGTTGTACTAGAATGAAGATATTAATAAAGATAAGTTGTTTCTGAAATATCGCGGATATGTTGTATTCGGGTTTATATATCTGATATGTGAATTTATATCCTTTTATGATTGCGCACACTGGGTTTATTGTTAAAAGACTATATAAGAAGATCAAATCTATAATAATTTCATTAATAAGAACGTACACATGCGCGGATCTAATCCAGAGTGGCGTGATGCCACAGAACGTTTCGTGACCCCTCCAGACCACATTAAGACATCAAAAGGGTGTAGAAACCTGGTTCCAACACCCTCCCCTGCTACCTCAAGTGAGACCTCAGTCCACGTCCATGGGTTGTTGCCAAAAGGGCCAGTAGTTGCGGGATTTGTTTGGCTAATACCTCTTCCAAACCTGGATCAGGGCCCAATAAGCCAACACAGCTGAATGGACTTGCTTTGATGGCGGGGTGAACTTTGGAGTGGGTCGAATGATGTTGGGAATTGGGCAAACTGAGAGACTTATAGAGAAGGGTGGTAGGTACGACTCAACCCTTTCCCCCTGTAGAGTAGAATCCCAGTTTCCCCCCTCTGTTGGGTCTGACCCAAGCATCGAGAATGTGGTGAGTTCTGTAGGTTGCGTCCAGGTGATATGAGCAGTGCCCTCGGTCTGCCCAACTGACTGGACTTCTGCTTCCGCAGTCATTCCTCGTCGGCCAGGTTGAATGGTTTCAGATAAAGTCAGGGAGGTTGATGCGGTGTGCGGGGATGACTCCCACGACTGGTGTAATGTGGTGGAGGTGGTGGTGGGATCTATTCAATGATGGTGGTTGCGCAGATTGATTGCCCAACCTCCATAGTGAGGTCGATGACCGTAGCTAGTGGATTAACTTCTAGTATCTTGATAGTTAGGGTTCAGGTGACTCGCTTTTTCTTGGGCTTGGGGGTCGTGGGTTGAGAGGGGGCTTGTACTATGCCTATTGGGAGCTTCATGGCTAGCAGCGTTGTGACAATCGGTGTAAACATGGTGGAGCCCTGAAATATGGTGGGGTAGTTACTCTCACCTGACTTGAAGCTGGCGATTGTTCGTCAGAGCTCGAATATCTTTTCTTCCATCTGGATCACCATTGGATCGATTTCATCCTCGTCTGGCCACTTCCTGCTGCTCTCGGCCCCATCTTCACCTTGCCCTTGCGAATTCAGCGCTCCAAAAGGGTGCTTGTGCCTGCCTTTTTTTATCTCACAGGCCACTCCTAGCCATGAGCCCACTTCTCTATGTAGCGCTTCCTCAGTTAGGGCAAACCTCAGAGGTCTCATCTTAAACATTTGAGGATGGGTGCACCTTGGCTGCAGGTATATATGCGCATGGGAGGCACCAATCCAAAGGTCTTCTGAGAACTCGTCTAACAGAGCCTTTGGTATCCTTTCTGTCGACTTGATGGTGGCCAACATTTGTTCATACCAATCCCTGAAGGCTATCTCGTTGATCTCCTTTGTGTTAGGGTCTCTTGATGCCTTCCAAGGTTCATACTGGAGTGCAATTGGTTGCCCCTTAAGGATGGGTTCCATTTACCTCTCCTTCGGTGGCCTCCATTTCCACATTGCCAGCAATATCAATAGATATCCAAACACAAACCCGGTACCCCTTCTGTAGACGTCCTCGCATATCTCAAATAGCTCGTTGAGAACATAGGTTGACCAATTGAGCACCTTCCCTTGGTAGCAATGTTCCACAATTGAGATGGCATCCAAGGTGCATTCATTCTTTGTGAAGTGCCACATCATTTTGCCTGCAATGAGGTAACAAGAAAATTTAATGTCATCCTTGTTGATCTTATCTAACTTCGCCCCTCTCCTGCCCCGCTCGGTCCCATATCTGGCATAAATGTTGTCTTCACTCTGCTTCTTGCCTCGCTTTGCCCCTGCCTAGAATGCGGTGCTAACTGCATTTCCACCCTCGGCTAGTCCTGTGAGCTGACTGATATCTTCCACGTGGATAGGGTACTCCTTATCTAGCCACAACGAACCTCCATGCATCCTGCTCACTAGCAGCTTGGTACACTGCATTACAGAAAATTGAGTGCCGAACATAGGTAGGCTCCTCAAATGGAGGAGTGTTGATCTCTGTAATCCCTTGAATTCTTCCCTGACCCTAGAGGACTTAGTGCCATCCTCCTTCAAGAAATCCTCCATGTAGACTTCTCTCTTCATCGTCGAGAACTGGAAACAGTCTGTGAAGTCATTGTCTATCAGATTTTCCTTGTTATACTTGCCATATAAATTGTCGACTGTTTCAATTCATGCATCCAATGTGTATTGTGGAACTGATACAAGTCCCTTAGCCATCTCCTTTCTCCTGTGATAAACTATCTGTGCTAGAGGCTTCCTGCTTTTCTGTCTCTGCTCCTGTTCTTCAGAGCGAACCTATAACTCTTCTATTGTCTGCAATTGGAATTATGAAATTCCCTTCATTCTTCTGCAACTTAAGTAGCTGATCCTGACACAACGTTCCTTGATTGATGAGGCTTTAATAACTAATTAATCTGTCGATCTTCCCATGCATTTTGGCTAGACCTTGTCGTCGCCTTCCAACTTGGACGTGACAAACCTGACGTGGACTTGAAGGTATAGAGTGGGCTGCATGGCGCATTTATTTTTCCGTGATGTGTTTACTTATTAACTAACTTTACGCTTAATGGGAAAAGATATTGCGACTCCTACTCTGACAGCTGCTTATTTAGTTACTTAATCAGGAAATGACTACTGGTACGACAGACAGGACAGGTATCTGTGTGGTCATAAATGTTGGAAAAAGTGCATGCCTATGTGTATTCTGCTGATTAGGATTACGTATGTGGCCACTGACTCTACTAGCTAGGATTTTATGTGTATCCACTGACGCTACCCCCCCCCCCACTAACTCTACTAAAGGGGACTACATGTGTGTCTACTAACGCTACTTCTCCCCCTTGACCATAAATGGGTTGCGGTAAGAGAAAACTCTGCCGCAACCTTATTGGTATCTGCCATCCATATTTTTATTTTTATTTTATTTATTTATTTATTTTAATTTTTTTTTTTTTTTTTTTAATTTAATTTAATTTTTTTTTTAATTTTTATTTATTTTTTAGTTTTTATTTATTTTATTTTATTTATTTATTTATTTATTATTATTATTATTATTATTTTCAGTTGCAGAAGGGCTTCAAGCGTGCACCATTCACCCATCCATGCAGTAAGAATCCATCTATTTGCGCAAGCCTAACTGCACCTGAATATCAAATTTCTGTTACCATGAATGGACCCAGCCAGTGCATCTTCAATTTCCCTAGGAACTTCTGGAACTTGCTGTCATAAAGGATCACTTGTTCCCCTACTCCAAATGACTTCCTCTTGATATGCATATCATGCCAAGCAATCTGCCTTCGCTGCTCTATTGATTGATGGAACTATGCTAAAAACCGAGTTTCATAAAGTTTCATCAGTTGGTTTAATCACTCTCTTAAGGCACTGTTGTCTGTCATTCCTGTTGCCTCTGAGATGAACACGCTGGGTAGCATAAATTCTTCTGGTACTACTGCTTCCCTTCCACATACAAGTTGAAATGGAGTTTGCTTATGGAGTCTTTTTACTGTTGTCCTATATGCCCATAGGGAAGCGGGTATTCTTTCATCCCAGTCGTCCCTATTAGTAGAGATGACTTTTGTTAGTCCCTTCTCCAGTATCTTGTTAAACGCTTCTACTGCACCATTGTCTTGTGGGTTGTACGGGCTACTTTTGTTGTGTTGAACCATGAATATCTTTAGCAAAGACTCAATCGTCTCGTTCACGAAATGTGTGTCGTGGTCGCTTGTGAGGCTCCTCACGCATCCAAACCATGAAATGATGTTCTCAAATATGAACCTTGCCGTTGTTTCCGCTGTGTAGTCCTTTATGGGTGCCGCCTCTGCCCACCTTGTGAGATATTCTGTTGCTGTTATGATGTACCTCACTCATGAATGTCTCATTGGTGGAGAAATGGGTCCAATGAAGTCTACCGCCCACTTATCAAATATCTACATTGTGTGGACTAGACGTAGAGGCAGCTCATCACGTCTCGATGACTTTCCAACCCTTTGACAAATGTCGCATGTCCTGGAAAATTCTTTAGAATCCTTATGGATAGTCAGCTACCACAATCCTGCGTGGAGTATCTTTCTTGTTGTGGCCTTCCCTCTTACATGACCTCCTGCGACCCCTGCATGGCACTCCCATAAGACATCATTCCTTTCATGCTGAAGGACACAACGCCTCAGTATTTGATCTAAGCCCATTTTATAAAGGTGTCCCACAATAAACTGGTAATCTACTGCCCTAACTACCAAGTGTTGTCTCTGCGCTGCTGTATATTCTGCTAGGCAATGATCAGTTGTCAGGAATGAGCCGATTTGTTCCAGGTGGTCCAGAATTTCCTCTACTCTGAATAAATCGGCGTCGAGCAACTGACTGATGAGCCCCAAATTTGGTAACATTTTGGGCTCATTTGGCCTAACTACCCTTGCTCAATCCTTCATTTTTCATAAATTATGCATCATTTTTTAGTATGTTTATGTCATTTATACGAATAAGGGTAGTCACTATTCCTAGGTGGCTAACACGTGCTCATTTCAGGATTTTTTGACACATGTTGGAGCAAAACTGAGCAGACAAGGACTAGGAGACAGCCAAGCTGGGGTTGAGGATTCGTAGGGGGGTTGTCTACGGAATTAAATAGCCTTCCTTGGGATCTTCACCCCCAACTCCGAGCTCCAAAAGCCACCAAAACCGGATCTAGAAGGCAGCCAAACAGATTTTGTGGAAGCAGCTGTTCACTCCCAGTTTGGTCAGCCAAGTCCCATAGATTTAGGAGGCCAGCTTGGGCCTAGTGATGTATAAATGATAAGGCTTCAGCCTTCGAAGAGGATTTTTTTGGGAAAACTTTTGCACATTATGCACTACGAGCTGCCAGCTCTGTTTTGTTCTTTTGTAGCCATTATTGGCATAACTCTTGACTTATGATTATTATTTCTTAATGGGAAGCAGTCAGATTTGATCTCAGCTCTAAGTTTCTAGAGGAGCCATAGCTCTCGGGGTTGGGCCCAACCTCAGAGCCTAGGGCCTCCTTCTTTGTATTGATAGCTTTCCTTTCAACATTATGATTTTCCTTGTATGCATTTGAAACGCAGTTTGTTGAGTTCGATTTCGTTGTGTGGTTAAGTAGGTCATTGTTGAAAAATAGAGTTGCTTCAGATGTCTAGAATAGAGTAATGAGATAAGAATTGGTAAAATCTCCAGAAAAGGGTTGCCTGCACTCTCATTTTCACCTCTTCCTAGGGGCTGGAATTGCGGACAGTGTTGCCCAACAAAAACACTAGTTTGCTCACTCATGCAATCTCTGGTGAAACGTTTTCGTTTGTAGGAGTTAGTCATGCGTTCAGATCTTTTGGAATGTTTCTTTACTTAAGTGTTGTACATGGTTCTCTTTAGGAATAAAGCTGTTGTTCATTGGTCTCATTAATAGTTAGGATAGATCAGTTAATGTTTTGATTATGTGCAGGACGTGGTTGATTTGGTTAAGTATACACTATGCGATGCATCTCCATCACTCTCTCGTCCATCTAAGCTTCGTCCAGGCCAACTGCTCCACCTCCAAGTTAGGTCCCTCGTCTCACAACTACTCTTTTGCCCACGTCACCCTACCTTCTTGGCCTTCCATTGCCTCTGCCCTCTTTAAGACAAGCTAGCTTTCCACACCCTCTCATCACTTCATCTCTCTGTCACTAAGTCATTGCAGACCCCTATCCTACCTCCCTATCCATTCATGCATCCTCTTTCACTCACCCATCATCCAAAATCCAATCGTAGAACATCCTGTAGAAATTTCTGAACATCCTGTAGAAATTCTGAAACATCCTGTAGAACCCCTGCAGACTTCCTGTAGAAGCTCACAAATGAGGTTTCTTGATATCCAAACTTTGTGAAACTCTCTGGAAGGGTGTTAGGGACCCCTTAGACCCTCTCTGAACCTTCCCAACCTTTCCCAAGCATTTCTCCTCTTGATCTACCCCTACACAGTAAAAATCCAGGTAAAAGCACACGCATGATAATTCAAAAACTTATTCAAAAATACAAAATATGTGTTCTTCAGATAGAGATAGCATAGGCATGTGCATTTTGCCTTTGTAGAAGTAATGGCATCTTTTTCAATAGTTTTCATCCTTTCCTTTGCACCAGTAGGGTTAGTTGGTAGAATTAGGGTTTGCTAGGGTTTGCATTACTTCTTGGCTTTCAGTTTTCTTCCGCAAGTAGATTAGCTTCCTTTGAGTTAGCTTTCATCCATCAGTTAAAAAGCTTCTTCTAAAAACTCATAGAAGTTGGCTTAAGCCCCTAGCGAACTTGTGCCATCTGACCAAGTGACAGCTGCGGCAAGAGCTAGTACTTGTGCATACAGCACCGTCGCTTCCAAGTTTGTTACGAACTACCGAGTTGATAAAATTAAAGAAGGGAGTTCCAGGACTTGTAGCATTATTGCTACAATACTGGAGCCCACCATCTTTTTGGCGCCGTTGCCGGGGAAGCGTCAGAGTATTGGTGATTGTTGCTTTTCTTCTATTTTCCACTACAACCTTCTGCTAAGTAGTTTATTTCATTTCTATTCTGCAATTTCATTTCCGAAAAAGTAGCGTAGACATTTCCTGCTTTCGTAGATTAGCATTTCAATTCCGCAATTTCATTTCCTGTTTTCATATATTAGCATTTCAATTCCGCAATTTCATTTCTGCAAGCGTAGATTAGCATTTCAATTCCGCAAGTGTAGCCTAGCATTTCATTCCTGCAATTTCATTTGAGCAAAATAGATTAGTCCTTTCATGCTTTCATTTGAATTCTGCATTTCCATTTCAGCAAGATAGTTAGTTGCAGTTCAATCTATTTTAGTTTTGCAGGTACCAGAGAAAAAAAAACAAAAGCAATCAAAAGTCTTTCCATTTCATGCCTCGTAGAAATCGAGATAAAGCAGGCAAATTCTTACCCAACACCCCCACCACTTCACTGAGTCACCCTTCTCTCTTCTTTGGTGACCGTGATCCAGAAGAACCTATAGGCGAGTCTCCTGAGATATACGAAGATCCTATAATAGAAGAAGAGTTAGAGAACATTCCATCTGAAGCCATGGCTGACAATAGAAGAGAAGATGAGAGAATAGAAGGTGCCTTTCCCATCCGAGAGACCAATGGAGACATGAAAATGAAAAACATAAGCCCCTCCGCTTTACCTCACTTCCATGGACTGACTACTGAAGACCCTGATACCTTCCTGTTTGAGTTTGCTGTCCTTTGTCGAACCTATGACTATACCGAAGATGAGCAAAAACTGAAACTCTTCCCCTCTACCCTTAAGGATGCAGCATTACGCTGGTTCATGGGCTTACCTGGGAACAGTATCACCACTTGGGCTCAGATGCAGCAAGCTTTCAATACCAAATACCGGGACTACTGTAGGTCCAAGGAAGCCAAGGGAGAAATCTTTCGGATGACCATGGGAAATGATGAGTCTTTAGAAGATTACGAGGAAAGGTTTCAACTTAGCTATAAACGGGCCAGGTGCACACTTGACCCGGAATCTCTCAAGTTGGTCCTGCTCCGAGGAGTCCCTGAAGACCTTCTAGGTACCCTTCACATGCTAGCTGGAGGAGATATTTACCAACTACCTTATGAGGATATAAAGATTGTGTTTAGAAACCACTCTAGGGCAGCCCGAAAAAGAGGTATAGGAAACCCCCTCTCAGCTACTATTCCTTTCTCCAAACATGACTTTGCAAATCAGTTAGAGGACCTCAAGAGTGAGGTGAGACAGACCATTGCCATGCAACTTGATATATTTCGAATCCAGCAGAAGAAAGAGGAAGCTGAGAGGGCTTTGGCTATCTTCTGCCCTAGGTGTACAAGGAAGCACCCTAAGAACGAGTGCCCATTACATTCGGTAGAGGTATGTTTCGTTTGTGAGGAGGACCACCCCACAAACCAATGCCCAACCTTACCTGGGCTTAAAGCCATGTACCAAGGAACGGAGGCACCCACTGAACCTCTCTATTTCCTCAACCAAAGGAGGCCACATGGACCTAGACCTTACCAGCAGGGGATGCAAGGGACATCCCAAGCTTATTATAGCCCCAACCAATCTGCTCCTATGCCTTCCTGGGGTCCCCCTGCTCATCCTTCCTGGTCTGTACCTCCCCCATGGTCTTACCCACCTCAATACCATACTCAGCCCACTACTCATTCGTTTCACTCACATGCCCAGCCACAACCTCAGTGGAATGCACCTCAACCGGGGTGGAGGCCCCAGTACAATACTCCTCCTGCCATTTTGCCTCCACCACCAGCTCAACCACAACCATTACCTCCTGCTCCTCCAAGACAACCCCAAATGCCTGCTCAACCGAACCCGAATCCCAACAACCGACAGGCCCAGCAGGTATATACTTGGGAAATAACATGCCCTACATATGCTGTGGAGATCCAGGAGATCAACCTGTGATCTGGAAAGACTCTTCTGGATCGCCAACCTCCTCCCCCAGAGGACGAGGAAGATAAACAGGAAAGTGAACCAAAAGCCATTCCACCCTTTCCTGAGAGACTAACAGCAACCACACAACCCAACCCAGAGGAGGATGAGCTTCTGGGAGAACTCAAACAGTTGTGTGTGAAAATACCACTTCTCCAAGCCATCAAAGATGTACTGATATACAACAAACTGGTTAAGGAAAGGTGTTTCAGACACCCAGGTAGGCGAAAAAGAGATGCCTCAACCATCAACGTCATAGGACAACTGTCTGATCTTATGTTGGGGCAAGTAATCTGCCCAAAGTATTTGGATCCTGGGAGTCCTATAGTTGATGTCCACATCAATGGCACCATCATACCCCACACTTTGATTGATCTAGGGGCTGCCATTAATGTGATGACCAGAGATACCATGCTCAAACTCAACCTTCAGGGTTCCTTAAGAAAGACCTCGACAGTCCTGCAGCTAGCAGATCGCTCCACCGTGACTCCCGAAGGGATTGTGGAGGATGTCTTGGTCTCTGTTGACTCTTGGGAGTACCCTGCGGACTTCTTGGTTCTTCAACCAAAGGAAAAGCTTACTGGGTACCCCATTATTTTGGGAAGGCCTTGGTTAGCCACTGCGGATGCTTACATAAGCTGCCGTGCAGGAAACATGACCATCAAAAATGGTCTTATGTCCAAGCAGCTAGTCCTATATCCTCCTACCCAACCTCTATTAAAGCATGACTTACCACTTTGGTTGGAAGAAGGAGAAGAGGATGAGGTGTACTCTGCACCCTTGTGCACCTTAGAAACCACCAGGGGAGGTCCTCAAACCGAGGATGATTTGATTGAGACCTTGATTCAGAATCCACCTCCCAGTGCATTGTCCTTAAAGAAATTGGTGGAGGATACCCAAGCCAGCACCTTAGTGAACCTTTGTGTGACCGATCCAATCACTCCTAGAGTAAAAAATGTGGAGTTTGGCCCCGAGAGAACGTTAAAGATCAGCTCCTCCCTATCTCCTTCCCAGGGAAAGGAGCTATGTAGTCTGTTGGCCAGTCATCTAGATGCTTTTGCTTGGAGCTATAAGGAGATGAAAGGAGTCCATCCTTCGGTCTGTACCCATCACATCTACATCAAAGAAGATTGTAAATCGGTCAGGCAACCCAAAGGAGAATGAATCCAGCCCTTAAGGACATCGTCGAGGAAGAATTGCAAAAACTGTTGGATGCAGGATTCATTTACCCCATCTCGGATAGCGAGTGGGTCTTCCCTCTGGTGTTGGTTCCCAAGAAAAACGGGAAGTGGAGAATCTGTGTGGACTACCGAGAACTGAACAAAGCCACCAAGAAAGACCACTTTCCTCTACCCTTCATAGATCAAGTGTTAGATGGACTGGCTGGAGAGAAGTTTTTCTCTTTCCTAGATGGGTTTAGCAGGGATAATCAGATCCAAATCAGCCCGGAAGACCAATATAAGACCACCTTCACTTGTCCTTGGGGTACCTTTGCTTACCGAGTTCTTCCCTTTGGGCTATGCAATGCTCCTGCCACCTTCTAGAGAGCCGTCTTGAGCATCTTTTCCGAGCTGGTCCATGACTCGGTGGAAATCTATATGGATGACTTCACTCCTTATGGGTCCAACTTCCAGGAAGCATTGTCCAATCTGGGAAAAGTCCTAACCAAGTGCATTGCGATGAACCTGTCCCTTAGTCCTGAAAAATGTGAGTTCTTGATGACTGAAGGGACCGTGCTAGGACATACCATTTCTCGCCAAGGATTACAGGTGGATCCTAACAAAATTGCTCTCATAAAAAAGGTTCCACCTCCTCAGAAGGTAAGAGATGTTCGAATTTTATTAGGTTTAGTAGGGTATTATAGGAGATTCATTAAAGACTTCAGTAATCTAGCCTCGCCATTGTTTGGCCTCTTAGCAAAAGATGTTGAGTTTAAATGGACTGACAATTGTCAGAAGGCTCTAAATGAATTAAAGGATAAGTTGGTGTCTACCCCAATCTTGAGAGGTCCAAATTGGGCCCTACCTTTCCACATCGACACTGATGCCTCGAACAAAGCCATAGGGGCAGCCTTAGGACAAGTTGAACAAAAACTTCCATACGCCATATACTTTGTCAATAAAAACTTATCCAAGGCAGAACTGAATTATACTATAACTGAGAAAGAATTCTTGGTCGTGGCCCATGCACTGAACAAGTTCCGACATTACATCACTGGCTATCAAACATTTGTACATACTGATCATGCTGCAATTAGATATTTAATGAATAAACCAGATGTGAATGCTCGTATTATTAGATGGCTACTTTTGTTGCAGCAGTTTGATTTGACTATCGTTGACAAACCAGGTAAAGAAAATGTTGTTGCTGACTTCTTGTCTAGATTGGATTTACCTGCAGGTGAGGATGGAACAGTGGATGACCAGATGCCAAATGAACATCTGTTTGCTATCTAAGTACTCTCTCCATGGTTTTCTGATATAGCAAATTACCTTGTCTCAGCACAGTTCCCTCCGCACCTATCCTCAAAAGAGAAGAGCAGAATTGTAAAGAAGAGTGCCTCATTCACTTGGATCGGGGGCAACCTGTTCAAGCTTGGCCCCGATCAGATCTTAAGGTGTTGTGTAAGGGAGGAGGAAGTCTTTGACATCCTCCTAACCTGTCATGACGGGCCTTGTGGAGGACATTTTGCAGCAAAAAGAACTGCCTTCAAAATTCTACAGGCAGGCTACTATTGGCCCACACTGCATCAACATGTCAGAAGATATATCAGCCAATGTGACCGATGCCAAAGGATGGGGAAACTGACTCCAAGGGACGAAATGCCTCTCCAACCTCAAGTGACTCTTGAGCCATTTGAGAAGTGGGGTATGGATTTTGTGGGTCCAATCAATCCTCCTTCAAGGCAAAGGTCTTACATCATTGTGTGCACAAACTACCTGACAAAGTGGGCAGAAACCAAGGCAATCAAAGCAACGACAGAAGAAAATGTGGCTGAGTTTTTAAGAGAAAACATCTTCTACAAATTTGGCTACCCAAGAGAGCTAGTCACCGATCAAGGAAACCAGTTCACCTCCAACTTAATCGAAGACCTACTCGCTCATCACAAAATCAAGCATAGGACTTCCACCCCCTATCATCCTCAAGCAAATGGGCAAGTGGAAGTCACCAATAGAGCATTAGAAGGGATCTTGACTAAGGTGGTGAGCAGCAATAGAAAAGATTGGGCAGATCGCCTGGTTGTGGCCACTTGGGCTTAAAACACCACTTGGAAGACCACAATCGGCTTCACACCTTATGAGCCGGTCTATGGGAAGAGAGCTTTGCTGTCAATTGAGTTCGAGTACAACACCTTGAGGATGGCAGCTCAGCTGGACCTAGATCTCAGCCATGCCCAACAAGAAAGGTTATTGTAGCTGAATGGGCTGGATGAACACCGAATGCAAGCACTTCTCCACTCAGAGGTGGTTCAACTTCAGAGGAAGGTATGGCATGACCAGCACCTCAATGACAAGCAATTCCAGCCGGGAGATTGGGCACTGTTGTACGATTCCAGACATAAGGATTTTAAGGGGAAGCTGAGAACAAGATGGCTGGGACCATATGCAGTGGAGAAGTGTAATGACAATGGGTCTGTTCTTGTTCGGACCATTGATGAGGAAGCCATCCCCATGCTCGTCAATGGGCATCGACTAAAGATCTACAGGAAACCTCTTTCAAGGCAAGAATTCATCAAAACTGTGGAAAAATCAGTGCTGGTCATAGAGAAGGGTTCTGCCTCTGTTTTGGGCATACCCTGAACATCAAAAAAAAAAAAAAAAAAAAAAGGAAAAAAAGAAGAAAAAATAAATATCCTTGGGTGAAAACCTTTCTGAGGCTCCCAAGGCAGATGGTAGGGGTGAAAACCTCATTGAGGCGCCCCTGCTGTCTTTCTGAAATTTTTTGAATAAAAAAGACCCTTGGGTGAAAACCTCTCTGAGGCGCTCAAGGCAGATGGTAGGGGTGAAAACCTCACTGAGGCGCCCCTGCTGTCTTTCAAAAAAAAAAATAAGAAAAAGAAGAAAGAAAAAAAACCAAACAAAGAAAAAGAAAACAGAAAAGAAGGAAGCAGAAACAGGAAAACAGGCTCAAGATTTGACAATTCATGCAGGTTGCAGGTATTCCATGCAGAAAAGGAGGTCTCTCAACTCAAGGACAAGGGTCCCTACTATGCTACCAGGTGACCTCACCAGCACTCCCTCCAGAAGCACTCATCTCTTCCAAGTTCTGGGCACGATTTGATCACAGTTTAGCCTTCTACAGGAAGCTACAGGAATTTCTACAGGAAGTTCTATATTTCTACAGGAAACTTCCTGTAGAATCTTTGGACGGCCCAGGACTGACTGTGTGGAAGAATTTGAAGCCCGAAGTCCAATAAGGAGGCATGCAACTAATGTTTTTCTCCATCACCCACTGCTGTCGCCTCCTTCTACCACCCCTGCTGCCATACAATGGAAATACCTGCACAGTCAAATCAAAACGTTGGATTCTCAGAAGAAACAATTCTCAAATGGAATAAGGTATGCAGAGGCCCAATGCGCTACTTATCAAAGCAATCCAAGGACCCTGCAATCGTGACCGTGATTCCACCGTTTCGGCATGCACCCTAGGAGGAGAAACGGCTACAGGATATCCTACAGGAATCCTGTAGCAGTTGATCCAGCTAGAGCATACACCATGAAGGCACCTGCAACTCATAAAGCTGGCGCATGCACCATCCGTAGCCAGGCAACCGGTCTCGTAACCAACAGCAATCGGCAAGAAGGAACTCTCGTGCCTGTGCATGAAGCAGCAGCAAGCGGATCTGTCACCCTCGTCCTGAAGCATGAAAATAACGTCGCGCCCGCATAGGTAAGTGCCTCACCCTTTTTCGTCAAATTACATGAACAATGCTCTAAATTGTGTGCGAGTATGGAAATGAATGGGTTGAGCCAGTCGGGTAGCCATTCAACTAGCCACCATGACCAATCCGATGGTCTCGTCCGATTCGGAAAGCGTTGGTTGTGTCAAACAAGACAAGAAATGGACACGTGGGAAGCGTCCAGTCGGGGAGAAGCGGCGATCTAACAGAAATGGCGGCGGTAGATATGCACGGAATGATTCGGCAGTCAGGCAGACTTACAGTGGAATGATAACAGGTGATGTCGTCCAACGGTCTGGCAGGGACAACTCACCCCCGCGCCATGAGTTCCGGAGGGATTCAAATCCACCGGCTAGATCGCGTATGGCACTCCACTCATTTATCCTCAACCACTTTGCAGTCGAGTAAGAATCTGAAATTTCCTAAAGACTGTTACTCCGAGTCCTCAGCCTATTCAAACGTCTGGTGGTTGCACAGAAGGCCCAGAACCACTGACGCGCTCTCCAGAACCCGTGCACGACTTCTACAGGAAGCTGCGCTACAGGAAGCTCACTGCTACGGAGGAAATTAATCTATTCACGTCAAAGGTGGCAAGTTGGAACGAGGTAAGCCTAAACCTAGTCCTCCCATGCAATTGGTTCGAAGGGTGGCGAAGTCGACGTCCTAAAAAAGTAAAATTATAGTTTTCGCATGAATTTGCAAGCGTTGTTTTACTTCTGCATGAGAAGTGTCGTCGTAGTGTATATGCGGAGTTTTCTACAGGATTTGGTTCATAATTGAGCCACTATCAAGGCTCACCTATAGACAGTCGTGAATTCACAAACTGTGTGCATGACAGAGGCGTAATTCTGCGCTCTGTCTAAGGAAATCCCAAAGGTCCATATTTTTATACGCGCCAGCCAACTCCGGCTAACACAACAAGCTTTCACCATGCCGGGTGGGTTCATTAGGAAAGAACCGACAGACTCAAAGAAGCTACGGGAAAACCCTGAGGTGGTAGACCTGTTTTCTCATGCATGGTGGATGTCGTTCTGCGACAAGCTTCAAGGTTACGATGACGAGGTGGCAGAAGAATTCCTGCGAGCTTTGAAGCCAAAATCAAAAACGCTGGCCGTTGTCAATTTCAGAGGTTTGAACCTCAGACTCACCCCACAGTTCATCAGCAGAGTCACTAATCTCCCGATGGGGGTACCGTGGGATAAGGAGGAGAGAAAACTGGGCCAGAAGGCTAAGAAGGAGTTCTTTCTGCCGGAGGAGCAATTCTCAGAGGACAAGAACGGAGTTCGAAGAGCCAGCCTACAGCCGCTCTGGAGTGAGGTTAGCCTCCAAATTATGAAGTATATCACGTGCGAGGGGCGATTCAGCATCGTGTATGGATACCATTTCCGGCTGCTCACAGAACTTAGGCACCAAATGGACCTACCCTCAAAAAACAAGTTGAGTATTCCTTACTTCCTCCTGTAGTCCATGACTCAATGTGCAACCAAGTTACGAGAGGGAACGCCAGAGCAGGTAGCCCATCATGGGCTCATTAAGCTCCTCGTGGAGGATGCACTCCACACATACATCGTCCCTCTCTCATGGGAAGCCTTTCGAAACTTGACTAAGGATGATGACATCAAAATTTTGGCTGAGGAGCTCACCTCCTCCAGCAGCGAGGAGAAGGAACCAATTCAAGCAGAGAAGAAAGGAAAAGGCCAAGAAACCATGGCCAAAGCACCAAAGAAAGAACACAAAGGGAAATAAGAGAAACACCAGGCTGCCAAAACAGAGGATGACAAACCCACATTAACACCTAGGGAGAAAAGGTTACAGAGCAGGGTGGGAAGGACTGAACAAGTCCACGTCAGTGAAGGCACCTCTAAGGCAGCCTCAGCAAAGTCAAAAGGCAAAGCACCCTCAGCCAAGTAGGCTAAAACGGTGCCACCTGTTTCTACAGGAAAATCAAAAACGGCTTCTACAAGAAGCCAGAAATCAGCCGCTACAAGGCTTTCTACAGGAAGTCCTGAGAAAGGAACACAGAAGGGGAAGATGGCCAAAATCCTTGCTAGGGAGGCAGCAGTTGTGATGGCCACCCTAAGTACCCCTCCCAAGCCAAAGGAAAAACGAAAGAGGGAGACCCCTCTGTATTTCAAAGCAAGGAGAAGTGTAAGAATCAAAACAGGCAGGCCCCAACCTCCATCCAGTGACCCAATTACCATAGAAGACACCCCTACCTCGCCAAGGGAGAGGTCCCCCTCAAAAATATCAGTCACTTATGAGCGGGGGAGCCTGAATACAACTGCCTGGAAGGAGAGAATGGAAAGGTTGGCTTCAAAAACCCCGCTACAGGATGCTAAGGTCGTTCTACAGGAAACATTGGCCAGGCTCAAGGAGACCGAAAGAATGGAGGGAGAGGTAGCCACATCACCATCAAGGGAAGACGGAGGAGAGCCATGGAGGGAAGAAGAGGTAGAGCACATTCCAGAACCTAGTCCCCAGCCAAGCTTGAGCTCGTATTATAACTTTTTGGAGGCTGGAAAAATTATTCCACAAAAATTCACAGTGCCGCTTTTCTTTGCGTTGGAGGAAGAAAGAGTGAGAACCCACACGTGGATGAGGATAGCTAAATCTAAAGGAGTAGCAGATATAGGCCCCTTGGAGGAACAACTCAAGGAGGCAAGAAGAGAATTAGCTATGGCAAAACACGTGGGAAACTGCCAGCGGGTATTCCTACAGGAAGAGAATGAGAAACTCAAACTGCAGCTACAGGAACAGAGGAAAGAAAGGGGCATAGCATCATAGGACACTACAGCAGAACCTCAAGGCAAAGAAGGACTGCAAGTTGGTCTTGGGGAACTAAACCAACATCTACAGGAAAGGGAATTGCAAGCACAAATCGAGATACAAGCTCTCAAACAGCAGTTGCAACAAAAAGAGGCACAACTGGCCTGCATGGCCAGTTGGGCCATGGATGCTCTACAATGTAGACAACCGGCAAAATCTTATGGCCTATACCTATGGGACCAGTGGCTGCAATTCCAAATTAATGCATTAGCACAGAGGGGTATCTCCCAAATCCAATACCCCCAGCAGTTCACAGAGTTATGCAATAACAGTTCATCAGAGGACAAGGCCAAGCTATCGGAGTTCTATCTCCATAATTTGGCCCTTCCTAATGTGACTTCATGGGATCCCAACACAGTCGTGGGAGATATGTAGTTGATGGCATTTGCCTCATGGTTGAACCATGAAGAAAAGAGAGCAACAGAGGTCAAAGAGGTCATGAACCGAGAGTTACATGAGCCACTGCTGATTAGAGCAGAGCCAGGGGACCCCACTGCATTGATATCAGCCCACCAACACTTAGCAACTGACTCTCAAGCTTTATTGAAATACATGGATCAGCAGGCTCAGGCTATAACACATTTCGAGGATCTGAAGCGACTATTAGGGGACAATTGTTTTCATGCTTGCACCCGCCGGTGGAACACATTGTCCCACAGCCTCAAAATCAGGGAATATCACACTCCAACTCGAATGAGGGAAGCTCTAGTACGAGTGCCCCTCTACAAGAAGTCCATACAGAACCTCCAAGCCAGCTGGATTGGCCTCAAGCTAAGCCCACCTTTGCTTTTAGGATTGATGGAAGGCAGCACAGAGAAAGAAGAGCATAAGCAGTGGGAAGAGGTGGAAAGGAAGGTTGGGTTCCATGTCAGTGAGGAGGATACTACTTCAGAAGCCTGGGATGTGAGAGTGGCGGTGAAAGAAATGAAGGACGAGGAGCTGGATTAGTTGCTCGGGGATGAGCAATCATTTTAGCTGGAGGGTGATGATGAGCCCCAAATTTGGTAACATTTTGGGCTCATTTGGCCTAACTACCCTTTCTCAATCCTTCTTTTTTCATAACTTATGCATCATTTTTTAGTATGTTTATGTCATTTGTACGAATAAGGGTAGTCACTATTCCTAGGTGGCTAACACGTGTTCATTTCAGGATTTTTTGACACATGTTGGAGCAAAACCGAGCAGACAAGGACTAGGAGACAGCCAAGTTGGGGTTGAGGATTCGTAGGGGGGTTGTCTACGGCATTAAATAGCCTTCCTCAGGATCTTCACCCCCAACTCCGAGCTCCAAAAGCCACCAAAACCGGATCTAGAAGGCAGCCAAACAGATTTTGTGGAAGCAGCTGTTCACTCCCAGTTTGGTCAGCCAAGTCCCATAGATTTAGGAGGCCAGCTTGGGCCTCGTGATGTATAAATGATAAGGCTTCAGCCTTCGAAGAGGATTTTATTGGGAAAACATTTTCACATTCTGCACTACGAGCTGCCAACTATGTTTTGTTCTTTTGTAGCCATTATTGGCATAACCCTTGACTTATGATTATTATTTCTTAATGGGAAGCAGTCAGATTTGATCTCAGCTCTGAGTTTCTAGAGGAGCCATAGCTCTCGGGGTTGGGCCCAACCTGAGAGCCTAGGGCCTCCTTCTTTGTATTGATATCTTTCCTTTCAGCATTATGATTTTCCTTGTATGCATTTGAAACGCAGTTTGTTGAGTTGGATTTCGTTGTGTGGTTAAGTAGGTAATTGTTGAAAAATAGAGTTGCTTCAGATGTCTAGAATAGAGTAATGAGATAAGAATTGGTAAAAGCTACAGAAAAGGGTTGCGTGCACTCTCATTTTCACCTCTTCCTAGGGGCTGGAATTGCAGACAGTGCTGCCCAACAAAAACACTAGTTTGCTCACTCATGCAATCTCTGGTGAAATGTTTTCGTTTGTAGGAGTTAGTCATGCGTTCAGATCTTTTGGAATGTTTCTTTACTTAAGTGCTATACATGGCTCTCTTTAGGAATAAAGCTGCTGTTCATTGGTCTCATTAACAGTTAGGATAGATCAGTTAATGTTTTGATTGTGTGCAGGACGTGGTTGATTTGGTTAAGTATACACTGTGCGGTGCATCTCCATCACTCTCTCGTCCATCTAAGCTTCGTCCAGGCCAACTGCTCCACCTCCAAGTTAGGTCCCTCATCTCACAACTACTCTTTTGCCCACGTCACCCTACCTCGTTGGCCTTCCATTGCCTCTGCCCTCTTTAAGACAAGCTAGCTTTCCACACCCTCTCATCACTTCATCTCTCTGTCACTAAGTCATTGCAGACCCCTATCCTACCTCCCTATCCATTCATGCATCCTCTTTCACTCACCCATCATCCAAAATCCAATCGTAGAACATCCTGTAGAAATTTCTGAACATCCTGTAGAAATTCTGAAACATCCTGTAGAACCCCTGCAGACTTCCTGTAGAAGCTCACAAATGAGGTTTCTTGATATCCAAACTTTGTGAAACTCTTTGGAAGGGTGTTAGGGACCCCTTAGACCCTCTCTGAACCTTCCCAACCTTTCCCAAGCATTTCTCCTCTTGATCTACCCCTGCACAGTAAAAAGCCAGTTAAAAGCACACGCATGATAATTCAAAAACTTATTCAAAAATACAAAAAGATGTGTTCTTCAGATAGAGATAGCATAGGCATGTGCATTTTGCCTTTGTAGAAGTAATGGCATCTTTTTCAATAGTTTGCATCCTTTCCTTTGCACCAGTAGGGTTAGTTCGTAGAATTAGGGTTTGTTAGGGTTTGTGTTACTTCTTGGCTTTCAGTTTCTTTCCGCAAGTAGATTAGCTTCCTTTGAGTTAGCTTTCATCCATCATTTAAAAAGCTTCTTCTAAAAACTCATAGAAGTTGGCTTAAGCCCCTAGCGGACTTCTGCCAGCTGACCAAGTGACAGCTGCGGCAAGAGCTAGTACTTGTGCATACAACACCGTCGCTTCCAAGTTTGTTACGAACTACCGGGTTGATAAAATTAAAGAAGGGAGTTCCAGGAGTTGTAGCATTATTGCTACAATACTGGAGCCCACCACCGACCATCTATTGCTCCTTCATTTTCCCCTGTTTCTAGCCGTGACAAGTGGTCTGGTCCCACATTGAGTTTGTCGGGCTTTACCACTACTTCAAACGTGAATTCCTACAATAACAACAACCATCGACATATTCCCCCCTCTAACACTAGCTTGTTTACTAAATACTTAAGCATAGAATGGTCTGTGAAAAATTTGAATGGCGTGCCCAGTAAGTAGTGTCTGAACTTTTGGAGAGAGTAAACCATTACCATGGCTTCCCTTTTAGTTGTTGTGTACTTCCTTTCTACAGTAGACAACTTCCTACTAGCATAGTACATTGGATGGTCCATGTTTTTCTCCCCTGGATGTGCTAAGATCGCTCCAAGTGTTATTCTTGATGCATCGATGTGCACGTAGAATATTTTGTTCCAATCAAGATACACCAATATAGGGGCACTTACTAGTCTCTCTTTCAAGTTATTCAGGGTTGTGTGGCATTCCATAGTCCAAATGAACTCTTCCATTTTCTTCAGTAATTTCTCCTGGATTGGAGCTGTGATGGATGCGCAATTTTTGATAAATTTCCTGTAGTACCCTATATGCCCAAGAGTTTCTCGTAGTTGTTTGATGTTGCGCGGTCATTCCATGTGGATAAATGTCACAACCTTTGTAGGGTCTACACATACTCCATCCTTGCAGACGATATGGCCCAACAAATTTCCAAAGGGGACTGTGAAGATACATTTCTTGAGGATTAAGGAGATCTGCAATTGTCTGCATCTTTCGAACATTATTCTCAATAGGCTGGTGTGTTTTTTCAATATACTGTATAGTGTCCAGTCATCCATGTAAACTTCTAGGAACTTATGAATATAATCTCTAAATCCAGCTATGACGATTCTTGAGAAGACTGCTGGTGCATTTTTCAGTCCAAATGGCATGACATTGTAGGCATATAACCCCCACTCCATAGCGAATGTTTTTTTCCTCTTATCTTCTTTAGATATTTTGACTTGATGGTAACTCGAGAAACCATTTGTGAATGAATATGCTTCATTCACCACAACATTGTCTAGGACCTCATTGCTAAAGGGCGTGGGAAATGGGTCATGCACGCATGCGTTAATTAGGCTCCTGTAGTTGACACATACTCTGATTTCAGTTGTGTCCTTCTTGTTCGGAATAACTATTGGACTTATCCATTCAGCTTCATCCATTGGGAAGATGATCCTTGCCTCCAACATATTGTCAATTTCCCTCTTAACTCTTTCTTTCACCCTTGGGTTTAATTTGTATGATCTATGTTTTACCAGTCGAGCATCTAGTCTCAAGACAATTTTCATCTCCCCAAGGTTTCCTTTTATTCCCTTCAGTTTTGCTACTGAAGACGGGAATAGGTCTTGATATTCATGCAATAGGTCAAAAATTTCCTTGGTGGTTTGTTCGTCCTAGTAGTCTCCCATCGATGCTATCTTAGGCTTGTCCTCTAACCCAACATTCTGCTTCCTCAACTTCATTGGTAGAAGGTGAGCACCTTTTGTTAGGGGGCTCTCCCGGATATCCATCTCCCCTTCTGTTTCCCCGAAGGCTAGATGTCTCAGTCCCTCCATCCCGTCATTGTCATCTAGTCTTGCGTCTACCCTATCACACACTGTATATCTTGGCGACTCTATCTCATACAAATACTGCAGAAAACTTTCGTCGGGCCCTCCTTCAACCAACGGATCCGATGTGAACAAAAATCCCTTTATTTCTTGGAGTAGCCCTGCCATTTGTGGCTCGTCCCCTATGAATGAGAAGTTGTTGACAAACTGTGCCTCCACGATATCCCAATCTACTGTCTGCCAATAGAGCTCCTCTTAGACATACCATGCTCAGGGAACAGGTCCGAAGGTATTTATAAATGCATGTACCCATCGATCCCTCAACGTTCCTCTACTTTTCCAATTGACCATGCAATCCTTGATGTGCTCCTCAGGACTTGAATCCCCCTTGTATTTTCCATTATCCTATGGCTGATATTCATCCCAGGCAAACCTTTCCTTCATGGTTTGTTTGACGCTCGACCAATATTTTAGTGTATTGTAATGCATTCTCCACCCTCGTACCAGAGTTGCCATGAGGCCAATACTTAGATAGGAGATCCTTTGATCCTCTGTTACTTCCTAGTTTACTCTGTCTAAGAAGGAGTCCATGGTACCTCGGGTAGTCAACTATCTCCATTTCTCCCCGGTTTACTCGGCTTATCATCACACACCGTTTAGTGGTTAATTTGTATCCCTTTTGCTGCCATGCATCCCATGCAGCTTTTGAGTTGGATTCCAATCTTTGGATGCTTTACTAGCTTATTGATCCTCGGGCCGTGGGGTTGATTTAGTCCTCCCCCTTCCCTATTGCGAGTGCATATAGTTGTTCTAACCCTCCTGGCCCATCCCTGTCATCTGCTGGTGTTATAGACATTTTTGTGCCTCGCAGCATGGAGCATGAAATGTCAATAATTATAGGGATCCTCAATCCCTAAACACGTTGTTCTTACCCCTAAAAGAACAAGGTCATCAAACAACAGCACTTCCAATCAGTTCTCCACCTGAAAACACTTCAAAACAGGCTAATTTTGGATCATGTCAGCTGCTCCACTGAGCATCTGCGCTCGAATGCAACTGCTCCTCCTTGTACCTGCGCTGTAAGTCAAGATTAATGAAGCCTACCTGCGCTGGGCGAGATTGGCCAAGTGGCACAGTCATTCTGCAAGGTGTCAACTGCCCAGGAAGCTTCCAAACTGACACTTGGTTCATGAGATTCGCCCTGTGATGAGTAAGAGGTACTTGATCACCATGTGTAAGCAAGGATCTCCAAGTGGACTCAAGAACTGAAGATTAACTGAAGAGGGAGAGGACACAAGGCAGCTTCATGTCAGTCTCAAGCTGACTCATCCTCTCTTCTTCTATCCTATATATAGAGCTTTTCTATGAGGTCTAAGGAGGCTGGAATTTTGTGTAAAGCAAGGAGGTGCTGTTGGTTTACAGTTAGAGCTATTGGGTGATTGTTTTACTAGAGGTGAAGAGGAGAGTTCTTGCTGCTAGGGAGGTGCTGCTGGATTGGAGCCATCAATGGTTGTAACCTTCTCAGAACCCTGTTACTTCTATCAATAAAGTTTTGCATGTTCTCCTATATACTTGTATTGCATTGATGTATTGTATTTACTTGTATATTTGATTCACTCTAATCCATGCATCAGTTATGAGTACATGTATCTTGTAGTTTCCTCTCTTGTTTTGTGCAGGATCTGTGTGTAGCTGGACCGGCAAAGAGAGCAAGGAGCTGTGAACAAGAGACAAAGAGAGAGGATAAGGATCGACTAAGCGAAAGAAACCAGGTTGGTTAATCTTTTCTTCCTTCTCTCTTTACTTTCATAAAGGAAAACATCAAAGCTTTACTTTCAGTTGTTGCTAAAGACTGTCACCTTTAGAGTAGGGATAGGGTCATCCGAGTCGGATACTTTTCCCCACAACAAACTGGCGACTCCGCTGGGGAGCCTAGTATCTTGTTGGTGTTTGTAGTATTTTGCTATTCATTTCTTGAAGAAAAGAGTACCAAATCGAAAAGTTTTTGACTATATCAAAAGCGAAGTAGAGGGACTGTTACTCTTGCTCATTTGCTGAGCAAATTCAAGATTTGAAGAGCTTATCTACAAAATACTCTTTACTCTTTGTGATAGCTTTTCATCCTCTTGATCATCCCTTAGCCTGTACTTGACCTACAGCTTTTTATTTCAGCAAAAACAGTGCATTTTTGAGCTTTTTATGACCCGAAATTCCTTGTAAACGCAACTCTCGTGTCTCAGTGCAGGCTGTCCACAGGCAGTCTGCATTTCAGCGTAGGTACTCCCTTCGGGAACTACGCTGAGAATCAAACTGACAGACCAGAGCCTGCGCTGGTCCAGTTAGCCAGTGTCTTGCTAAGGTTTCCCTTTGTGTCTGAGCCCTGTTTTCACTGATTTTTTGCTGATTGCTTGCTGGTCATTGTACTTGCTGTAAACCATTCTCCTTGACATTATTCCGCCTCAGTTGTCTGATGAAACTGTAAATGTTCTTTCAGTATTTCTTGTTTCAGTTACAGTTTCCCATTGTGAAAAGCGAACCAGTATAGTTGTGGCCTCTTAGATCCTGAACTGTAAAAGTGTCTGTGTGATCTTAAGAGCTAGTTTTATTACTGTTCATGGTTGTTTGAGTTTGTTTGTTTTTCATTTTATGGTTTGGATCTATACATTTCCTGTGTTTAAACAAGTCGATCATAAGGTGTCTTTTTGATTTTGGACAAGCTTGTTTATTTCTACTTGAAATTAGATTCAAAATTATACAACAGTTTCCTTTCTGTCTTACATCAACATTAAGGATAACGAAAAGAAATACATGCATTGTGCATTTTGCATTTGACTGTTTGCTTGACGATTTAGGAAAATGTGCATTTTAGTGTGTGTTCTATGATCTGTGGAAAAAGTTGTGTCTTTCTTTTCCCTCAGTAGATTAAGGTTTTCAAAGTTGAAAGATTGAAAAGATTTGCTTCTCATCTTAGATTGCATATAGGAAGTTGTATATATACATCTCGTGGCGACCCTGAAAGGCAAACTGTTAAGCAAGATCAACATTAAAATAAACCCAATTTACATAACAACGCTTTGTAACATAACGCAAACATCTAGAGGTCTAGGTAGAGACGTGTTCCGGCGTCGTTAAACATAGTGACTGTCGATCTCTACGAAGGTGGGTGATTCCTCTTGAGAGTCGGTGGCACTAACACGGACTTGTGCTCCCGCGTACCGTCGCGTATATTGGGAGACCCCTATAGGCTTTTATCCTTTATCCTTAGGAAACCGTGTCGGCCGCCGTACTGATCGCGATGTAGTGAACACAGCATTCACGAAGATCGACCACCCGTACCGTAAAACGTATTCTGTGGTTTCGCGAAAGGTTTGGCACACCCTCTGCCTAGATCTCCAGAGCAGTTTCTTTTGGCCTTTTTCAAACTCTATAACTAAAAAAGTCCAACCGAGCATTTGTCACTTCGGGCTCGTTAATACATCGAAGGCGACTAGAGTCATCTTTAGCTTTTTCTCGACTCTTAAAACATGAAAAAGCAAGTTTGTGTCTAAAAGCGTCGTTAATAAAATTTATTTTAAGCGGAACATAATCACCTGTTATTCCCACGTTGATCTTTCAGTTGAAAAGTATGGAGCCCACCAACCAAGGAAGTAACCTTGGCGGAAGTCCAAATCCCTTCTCCTCTTGGGGAGATGTTGGTGCGCCTCATATGGCTACATTGTCACTTCCAGAATTGACAATCGGCCTCCCTGTATGGCTCTTTTCAACTAATGTAGTCCAGATCGCCACTAATCCTGAGCAGTCGAATCAACAGTCAGAACAATCTAGAACTACCCACCAGCCTTCCACTTCTTATGATACTTCCTCTGATCCTTCATCTTCGCAAGGTAGAGCTGGCAAAAGTCAGCCTCCCAAGGAGAAGAAGGAAAATAAGAAGAGAGAAAAGAAGCAGAAGGAGCCTCTGGCGAAGGCGACTGGGGGCAAGCAGAAGAAAGCTGACAAAAACCCACACACTGCACCGACCGGGCCTAAATCGCCATGTGTCATTTGCAAAGGGATCCACTTCCATTGTGATTGTCCTTGTATTCCCCGGATACTAAGGGACTGGTCCCCAAGGTTGCACAATCCGGTAGCATCAACCTCTGATTGTCATGTTGATTGCATTCCGTCAACTAGCGAGAGTGAAGGACGAAGAAGGGGACCAAGATCACCCTGTCTATTGTGTGAAGGCAATCATGCCATCCACAAATGTCCATTCTTAGATGAGGCAAAGAGAGTTTTGGAAGATCGCCCGGTTTCACCGTTGCAACTTCCTCCTGGATACCGAAAACTCGCGCCTAATCCCTCGATAGTTGAAAATCCAGTTGACCCGCTCAAGTGGTCAGCTGAAGTGTCGGTCATTGAGAATGAACCTACTGAATCTAGACCAGACGAAAGTCTAAAGGTCGAAACGGCAGTTGACCCGGTTCTTCCTTCAGGGGTTTCATCGTCCAATGACTCCGTCATTGAAGATCCGTCTTCAAATGACACCGTCGCCGAAGAGTCATCTTCATGCGACACCCTCACTGAAGAGAATAAAGATGACACCATCCAGGTTCTTTTCATCAGCACCGACTCCGATGAGCGTCAGGGCAATGCGCCCATTCCTTTATCGCAGGAAGGAACATCATCAGAGTCATATCCGGCCGTATATTCGGTCCCACCGCCAAGCAACCTGGTTGTATCCTTTGATTGGAATCAACTAGGCAGACCCCGGTTACCAGCCAGTATACCATTCATAATCATTTTCCAGATCTATAGAATGATTATGGCTGGTACTATCATTGATGAAGGGGCGTCTGTGAGTATCCTTTCCTCTATTGCTTGGAAAGCGCTGGGTTCCCCAGCGCTTTTACCTGAGTTGAGAAATCTCTCAGGTTTTGATAAAGGAACCAGTCGACCATTAGGGATCCTCCCCAATGTACCTGTTACATTGAAAGGGAAGACCGTCAATATGAACGTGTTGGTCGTCCAAGGACCCTTGGATTATAACCTACTCCTCGGACGCGACTATATTTATTGCATGGGAGCGATAGTCTCCTCACTCTTTAGAGTAATGTGTTTTCCACACGAAGGAAGGATGGTCAAACTCGTAGACCAACTTTCATTTCCGGGATCTCGCATCGCAAATAGTCAAATACCAATCATAAATGGTCTGTTCACTCAAGATACACCTCCGCCCCCAGTCCTCCTTCCCGATGAATGCGAGTGATTCGGAAAGAAAGACTAGGACCCAGGGGGCATGCACCCTGGTCTGCTTCAGGCAGAAGAAACCCCGGGTATAAGGAAGAATTTCCGCAGAAGAATATGACTAGTACGTACCCCGTCCGTGGAAGGAAGTGGGGTTGTTCTGGAATAGTGTTCTTTTGTTAAAGTTATGTGTTTGGCAAAAGAGTCATTCACCTTTGTCTAAAAAAGTGGGCAATGCCCAAGTAGGAATTCCCTTATTGCAACAAGTAGTAAACATCTTTGAATTCAAGCCTCGCCCATTAAAACATATGTTTTGAAGGATAAGCAGGGGCAGCCTACAAAGTAGGGAACTATATTGTTGTGACAGAGGGTAACCATCTTTGGACAACCCAATTATGGACACCGCCGAGGAAAGAGATTGATTTGCGGCAGCGAATAGAACCCTCTTCGGAAAATAAGAAAGAGGCAAGCCTCCCTCAATAATACCAATGTTTTGTCTTTGAGTAGTGTTCTTCTATTGTCACAAATAGCTGTTCGTTAAGGAGTGGGCCGACGGGAAGACAAGTACTGCGTAAGACCCCTTAAAATAACGAGAAGACAAGTATCGTTAGCATTAGATTAGCAAGATGACAAATAACTATGAACACCCAAAGAAAAGCAGAGGTAGGGGAGAGGAGGGGCAGCCTCGAAATTCTATCCTATACCTGGGGGGCATGCAAACTTTTGGAATGCAAGCAAGGGACGACTATTTATTTTTTTTAAATTTTTAGGTCCTCCCTTTAAACCTGTAGGTCTAACCCCTTAAACTCGTAGGATTAGCCGTTTCCAACCTTGCATGAAGAAAGCCTGTGGGGCAAAGGTAAAATTTGCCAAAATTGGAGCATAGCTTTATGAGATAAAGCTCCTTAAAAAATAGTTATCTCATAGGAGGCGTTCTTATTATGACTGGTATATCGAGCAGTTTTAGCATATAGTTCATGCTCGTTAAAAAATAAACGCAAAATTCGAGCAGTTTTATGACTGAATTTATGCTCGTTAAAAAATAGAAAAGTGTGAGCAAAAGTTTCCCCCAGAGTTCAAGCTCATGGAAAAAATGAACCGGTAAATAACCTTTTGAGATCGTAAATTCATTAGCCATAAGAACCTTGATCGTGTTTTCATCCATCACCTCCACTGTTCATTTGGCCGATCATTCACTTCCATTTGTGTGTTTACCTCTTTTGAGAAACAGCTCCGAAGAGTGATTTCACCTAGCCATCCTTGTGACACTGCCGTGATTGGAAAATTCCAACCTGTACCTGGAATCTGCTGCTATCCCTGTTTATCACTCGTTCCTCAAAAGACGAGTCTTCTTTGAGCTCTTTTCACTGACTCGTAAAATATGAAAAGTTTGCCGAGTTTTGGCCTTCCAGCTCGTTAAACGACCGGAGCGCTATCCCTCCTCTAGATTTTAATCTTTTTGGACCTGAGGGATTATTGCACAAAAAGATCGAGCGCTTGTCTTGTTCGGCTCGTAAAAGTACCGAATAGCCATCCCTTCTGTATTGTTTTATACTTTTTCGAACTTAAGGGATTAGATGATGAAAAAGGAATCATGGAGTTGACTTTCTGTACCTTCTCAGACTCTCTAAAAATGAAAAGGACCGAGTTTTCCTTGTCGTTAGACTCGTTAAAATGATTAAATAGCGACAAACTTGTCTTTAGACGAGAACGAGTTTCCCTATCGCTAGGCTCGTTAAATCATAGCGATGGGCTTGCCCGAAGGGCAGGTTATAAAACAAGCATATGTTATCCTCCTCAAGCTTGACAAAAATAAAGAGGTACTGGTCAGAAATGACTGGGGAAAAATTGGGAGAACATCAAAGTTTAATGGTAGCAAGTCACTCTTGAACATGACACTTTTCCTCCGTACCACATCGGGTTGGGTTGTTTCATTCACCGGTCTCATCGCCATGGTCCTCGCCAAACCATCCACTTTTGGGGTAATGCTACCGATCCATCGCATCAGTTTCGTTATATGTTCAAGAGGGGTCATTCTGAAAGTGTCAACCGTGTCCCATCCACTGCCATACATTATCCTTCATCCATTCATGATCGCCACCCTGAATCATATGTCACAGTTTGTTTTCACCTCCACTAAAATCATTAGCTCCATTCCGTGTCATTGATGTGGGATTCATTAAGGCCCTCCTTTGACGGATCGCTTCTTGTCGACTTCAGCTCATTATCCAAGAAGTTGATCTAGGAACACCCCCATCAGTACTTTGAATCTTGCATGCCTCAATGGCAAGTTTCTCACTTCCGGCGACAGGTATACATCAATGACCTTTGACCAGAAGATTTTGCGTGGCGTTCGACGCCAAGTCCTTTATTCACGCCACGTGAATTGTACTGCAGTACCTTGAGGGTCATCGTCATTATTGGTGATTCCTCTCGCGCTTGTTAACGGTTTTCATTATTGACCGGTAATCAAGCGATGTCTTTCCATGTTCGACTTCAGCGAAATTCTCACATGGATCGACTTGTACTTAGAGTGAAGATCGAACGAGTTTGAAGACCCCGGATCTAGTTTCATCCATCCGGACTGCGATATATATTTAGGAAATATAAAAGCATTTTCCATGTACATCATTGCAGCAGATGATCATCCTATTCAAAGGATGATAATTTCAGCAGAAAATTATCAGTCTACCTTCAGACGATCGTCTGTCATATGTACCAAAATGTATTTATAAAAGCTGAGCATGGGAATGCCCGCCTCGCTAGATCATGAAAATAGAATGAAAAATAATGTATTGTATTGTATTGTATTACAGGGCGCCTCCTCAGCACTGGAACGAACTTCGGACCCTCTAGATAAAGCATTTCACCCGATAAACGGCCTCATACTTTAGGGGGCAACTGTTATAGACATTTTTGTGCCTCGCAGCATGGAGCATGAAATGTCAATAATTATAGGGATCCTCAGTCCCTAAACATGTTGTTCTTACCCCTAAAAGAACAAGGTCATCAAACAACAGCACTTCCAATCAGTTCTCCACCTGAAAACACTTCAAAACAGGCTAATTTTGGATCATGTCAGCTGCTCCACTGAGCATCTGCGCTGGAATGCAACTGCTCCTCCTTGTACCTGCGCTGTAAGTCAAGATTAATGAAGGCTACCTGCGCTGGGCGAGATTGGCCAAGTGGCACAGTCATTCTGCAAGGTGTCAACTGCCCAGGAAGCTTCCAAACTGACACTTGGTTCATGAGATTCGCCCTGTGATGAGTAAGAGGTACTTGATCACCATGTGTAAGCAAGGATCTCCAAGTGGACTCAAGAACTGAAGATTAACTGAAGAGGGAGAGGACACAAGGCAGCTTCATGTCAGTCTCAAGCTGACTCATCCTCTCTTCTTCTATCCTATATATAGAGCTCTTCTATGAGGTCTAAGGAGGCTGGAATTTTGTGTAAAGCAAGGAGGTGCTGTTGGTTTACAGTTAGAGCTATTGGGTGATTGTTTTACTAGAGGTGAAGAGGAGAGTTCTTGCTGCTGGGGAGGTGCTGTTGGATTGGAGCCATCAATGGTTGTAACCTTCTCAGAACCCTGTTACTTCTATCAATAAAGTTTTGCATGTTCTCCTATATACTTGTATTGCATTGATGTATTGTATTTACTTGTATATTTGATTCACTCTAATCCATGCATCAGTTATGAGTACATGTATCTTGTAGTTTCCTCTCTTGTTTTGTGCAGGATCTGTGTGTAGCTGGACCGGTAAAGAGAGCAAGGAGCTGGGAACAAGAGACAAAGAGAGAGGATAAGGATTGACTAAGCGAAAGACACCAGGTTGGTTAATCTTTTCTTCCTTCTCTCTGTACTTTCATAAAGGAAAATATCAAAGCTTTACTTTCAGTTGTTGCTAAAGACTGTCACCTTTAGAGTAGGGATAGGGTCATCCGAGTCGGATACTTTTCCCCACAACAAACTCATCACAGGGCGAATCTCATGAACCAAGTGTCAGTTTGGAAGCTTCCTGGGCAGTTGACACCTTGCAGAATGACTGTGCCACTTGGCCAATCTCGCCCAGCGCAGGTAGCCTTCATTAGATTTGACTTCCAGCGCAGGTACAAGGAGGAACAGTTGCATTCCAGCGCAGAAGCTCAGTGGAGCAGCTGACATGATCCAAAAATAGCCTGTTTTGAAGTGTTTTCAGGTGGAGAACTGATTGGAAGTGCTGTTGTTTGATGACCTTGTTCTTTTAGGGGTAAGAACAACATGCTTAGGGACTGAGGATCCCTGTAATTATTGACATTGGATGAAAAATAACTGTGAACACCCAAAGAAAAGCAGAGGTAGGGGAGAGGAGGGGCAGTCTCGAAATTCTATCCTATACCTGGGGGGCATGCAAACTTTTGGAATGCAAGCAAGGGACGACTATTTATTTTTTTTAAATTTTTAGGTCCTCCCTTTAAACCTGTAGGTCTAACCCCTTAAACTCGTAGGATTAGCCGTTTCCAACCTTGCATGAAGAAAGCCTGTGGGGCAAAGGTAAAATTTGCCAAAATTGGAGCATAGCTTTATGAGATAAAGCTCCTTAAAAAATAGTTATCTCATAGGAGGCGTTCTTATTATGACTGGTATATCGAGCAGTTTTAGCGTATAGTTCATGCTCGTTAAAAAATAAATGCAAAATTCGAGCAGTTTTATGACTGAATTTATGCTCGCTAAAAAATAGAAAAGTGTGAGCAAAAGTTTCCCCCAGAGTTCAAGCTCATGGAAAAAATGAACCGGTAAATAACCTTTTGAGATCGTAAATTCATTAGCCATAAGAACCTTGATCGTGTTTTCATCCATCACCTCCACTGTTCATTTGGCCGATCATTCACTTCCATTTGTGTGTTTACCTCTTTTGAGAAACAGCTGCGAAGAGTGATTTCACCTAGCCATCCTTGTGACACTGCCGTGATTGGAAAATTCCAACCTGTACCTGGAATCTGCTGCTATCCCTGTTTATCACTCGTTCCTCAAAAGACGAGTCTTCTTTGAGCTCTTTTCACTGACTCGTAAAATATGAAAAGTTTGCCGAGTTTTGGCCTTCCAGCTCGTTAAACGACCGGAGCGCTATCCCTCCTCTAGATTTTAATCTTTTTGGACCTGAGGGATTATTGCACAAAAAGATCGAGCGCTTGTCTTGTTCGGCTCATAAAAGTACCGAATAGCCATCCCTTCTGTATTGTTTTATACTTTTTCGGACTTAAGGGATTAGATGACGAAAAAGGAATCATGGAGTTGACTTTCTGTACCTTCTCAGACTCTCTAAAAATGAAAAGGACCGATTTTTCCTTGTCGTTAGACTCGTTAAAATGATTAAATAGCGACAAACTTGTCTTTAGACGAGAACGAGTTTCCCTATCGCTAGGCTCGTTAAATCATAGCGATGGGCTTGCCCGAAGGGCAGGTTATAAAACAAGCATATGTTATCCTCCTCAAGCTTGACAAAAATAAAGAGGTACTGGTCAGAAATGACTGGGGAAAAATTGGGAGAACATCAAAGTTTAATGGTAGCAAGTCACTCTTGAACATGACACTTTTCCTCCGTACCACATCGGGTTGGGTTGTTTCATTCACCGGTCTCATCGCCATGGTCCTCGCCAAACCATCCACTTTTGGGGTAGTGCTACCGATCCATCGCATCAGTGTCGTTATATGTTCAAGAGGGGTCATTCTGAAAGTGTCAACCGTGTCCCATCCACTGCCATACATTATCCTTCATCCATTCATGATCGCCACCCTGAATCATATGTCACAGTTTGTTTTCACCTCCACTAAAATCATTAGCTCTGTTTTGTGTCATTGATGTGGGATTCATTAAGGCCCTCCTTTGACGGATCGCTTCTTGTCGACTTCAGCTCATTATCCAAGAAGTTGATCTAGGAACACCCCCATCAGTACTTTGAAGCTTGCATGCCTCAATGGCAAGTTTCTCACTTCCGGCGACAGGTATACATCAATGACCTTCGACCAGAAGATTTTGCGTGGCGTTCGACGCCAAGTCCTTTATTCACGCCACGTGAATTGTACTGCAGTACCTTGAGGGTCATCGTCATTATTGGTGATTCCTCTCGCGCTTGTTAACGGTTTTCATTATTGACCGGTAATCAAGCGATGTCTTTCCATGTTCGACTTCAGCGAAATTCTCACATGGATCGACTTGTACTTAGAGTGAAGATCGAACGAGTTTGAAGACCCCGGATCTAGTTTCATCCATCCGGGCTGCGATATATATTCAGGAAATATAAAAGCATTTGCCATGTACATCATTGTAGCAGATGATCATCCTATTCAAAGGATGATAATTTCAACAGAAAATTATCAGTCTACCTTCAGACGATCGTCTGTCATATGTACCAAAATGTATTTATAAAAGCTGAGCATGGGAATGCCCGCCTCGGCTAGATCATGAAAATAGAATGAAAAATAATGTATTGTATTGTATTGTATTACAGGGCGCCTCCTCAGCACTGGAACGAACTTCGGACCCTCTAGATAAAGCATTTCACCCGATAAACGGCCTCATACTTTAGGGGGCAACTGTTATAGACATTTTTGTGCCTCGCAGCATGGAGCATGAAATGTCAATAATTATAGGGATCCTCAGTCCCTAAACATGTTGTTCTTACCCCTAAAAGAACAAGGTCATCAAACAACAGCACTTCCAATCAGTTCTCCACCTGAAAACACTTCAAAACAGGCTAATTTTGGATCATGTCAGCTGCTCCACTGAGCATCTGCGCTGGAATGCAACTGCTCCTCCTTGTACCTGCGCTGTAAGTCAAGATTAATGAAGGCTACCTGCGTTGGGTGAGATTGGCCAAGTGGCACAGTCATTCTGCAAGGTGTCAACTGCCCAGGAAGCTTCCAAACTGACACTTGGTTCATGAGATTCACCCTGTGATGAGTAAGAGGTACTTGATCACCATGTGTAAGCAAGGATCTCCAAGTGGACTCAAGAACTGAAGATTAACTGAAGAGGGAGAGGACACAAGGCAGCTTCATGTCAGTCTCAAGCTGACTCATCCTCTCTTCTTCTATCCTATATATATAGCTCTTCTATGAGGTCTAAGGAGGCTAGAATTTTGTGTAAAGCAAGGAGGTGCTGTTGGTTTACAGTTAGAGCTATTGGGTGATTGTTTTACTAGAGGTGAAGAGGAGAGTTCTTGCTGCTGGGGAGGTGCTGCTGGATTGGAGCCATCAATGGTTGTAACCTTCTCAGAACCCTGTTACTTCTATCAATAAAGTTTTGCATGTTCTCCTATATACTTGTATTGCATTGATGTGTTGTATTTACTTGTATATTTGATTCACTCTAATCCATGCATCAGTTATGAGTACATGTATCTTGTAGTTTCCTCTCTTGTTTTGTGCAGGATCTGTGTGTAGCTGGACCCGCAAAGAGAGCAAGGAGCTGTGAACAAGAGACAAAGAGAGAGGATAAGGATCGACTAAGCGAAAGACACCAGGTTGGTTAATCTTTTCTTCCTTCTCTCTGTACTTTCATAAAGGAAAACATCAAAGCTTTACTTTCAGTTGTTGCTAAAGACTGTCACCTTTAGAGTAGGGATAGGGTCATCCGAGTCGGATACTTTTCCCCACAACAGCTGGTTCTGTGAACCTAGGCCCTTGGTAGGGGTCTAATGGTTGGATCACCCTTAACCTATCTACTTCAAAAATCATCATTTCTTTCTTTAGGTCTATGGCCACTTAGTTCTCATATGCCCAAGCAATCCCCAGGAGTGCTGGGTATGGGTCCTTATCCCCCATGATGTCAATCACCTTGAATTCTGTGTGCATCTTCACCCCCTCCACATCAACCTCTACATTCTCCAATATCCTAATTGGTAGTATGCAGTACTGATTTGCCATTCTTAGTTGAATTAGCAAGTATTTTAATTGAGGCTTCCCCATTGCCTCCGAAGTTTTCCTAAGTAGGATATTTACATACGACCCCAAGTCTAACATGGTGTCTCTTATCCGGAATCCTGCCACTTGCGCATTGATTCAGAACTCCTTTCCGCTTCTTCTCTTGTTCCATTTCACTCTTCTTGAAGCTTTCTTTGGTAACCCTGCACTTGGTTGATCCACTTCCTCTTCCTCAAGGGATACCACAACCCTTAGACATTTTCTCAATTCCTTCAGCATGTCTTCATCCTCAACAATTTTCAAGAATAGTTTAAACCATTCTCCAATCGACTGGGTGTGATCAGGCATGTGGTTCTGCAGTCTTCTAGTATCCTTCTCTACAGTCATCCCTTCGAATAACTTAGTTTCCTCTTGATAGTACTGCTTTTGGCATTCAGGCTGATACCCCTTCTGTGGAGAAGTCATTTTAAGGATTAAGGTGCGGTCCTTTGTGTAGCAGTCCTCCCCTGTCTTCTTCCCTCCCTTGGTGACTATGTTAATATTGGTTGCGGGGAGGCCGTCATCGGTCTGTGGTTCAACTTCCACCAAGTTGGCCCCTCTCTGTCTGGTCCTTTCTTCTCACTTTGCAATGAGTTCTGGACAGTCCTCCATTGCATGGGTATTAATTCGACATTGCGAGCACTAGGGTCTCCTCGGCAGCGAAAATTCTCTAGCAACATGCCCTTCCTGATCACAGTTGTAACACCTCACAAGCCCTCTTCCTCCTGTTCTTCCCCCTCGCCCATTTCCTTCTCATCCCCCCCATTTTGATTCATTGACCCTGAACGTAGACCTATCCATCCTTTCTGCTAGGGCATCCAACACTCGACATTGATCGGTGTGATGCGTTGTTGATGTGAAAAACTCACAGTAGGTATTATTGGGGACGTTAGAGTACTTTTCAAAAATGGGGCACATCCATGGCAGGTGTCCATATGCCCTACAGACTTCACAAAAGTCTTGAGTATTCCTCCCTAGGAAGGCTCCTTGTACTCCCACCACCACAACTCCTGCAGTTGGTTGGGCTCCTGACGACCCCGCAACCCCACCTGCATGATTAATCCCTCGCAACCTCGGGCATTATATCGTGATGTGCCCATCCACAATGCATTGGGTGCATGAAACATTGGGTCTTGCTAGATGCACTGGCTGAAGATATTTCAATCTCTCCGTTAAGGTCACGATTTGGTTCTACAGACCTAAAATCGATGGGTCTTGTAGGCTTGCCCCTCCCCTATACTCATGCAGGTATCCCACCATAGCTTTTATGCGTGATTCTTTTTCCAACACATCCTGGAGGGTTCTTATCTTCTGTTGTGTTAGTGGTATTCTGGTCAAAGGAAATAGTGCCTTAATGAACCAGTCTTGCTAGTGGTTTGGGTCCAGAGTGTAACTCAACTTGGAAATGGCATCCTTAAACCTTTTCATAAGCTCCCAAGCCATCTCTCCTTCCCTCTACTTAATCTCCCAAAGTTTCGATAGCCCTTGCTGATCCGTCTGTAGTACCTTGAACTCTTGCACAAATCCCCTCTTGATGTCATCTACTGTGGGGCTCTGATTCTGCTCTGCACACATTATAAACTAGCGTAGAGCTCTTTCTCTTAGCGTGGTTTAAAATTCTACCACCCTTACATTGTTTGGAGTCTGACGGGCCCTCCAAATATCTTTGCAGAGATACCAGTGCTGCTCTACATCCTCATTTCCTCTTCCCGCAAATTCAGGGTATTTGGTAAAGATCGCGCCATATTTATCTGGGTAGGCGCTATCAGCATGAACCCCTTGCTCCACAGTTGTTGGGATCCCTTTGATCCTAAGTTACTGATATTAATGGTTCCGATGCCGCTCCCAATGTTGAACTGGACTCGGTATTTCTCCCGCGTGCTATATACCCGCAATGCCTTTGCTAAGCTAATAATAAATTCCTATAGATTGTAATAAAGTACTAGGGGAAGATCAGGGGAAACACTACCTATGTCTCAAGGGTATTGCTGTCAACTCTTAATGGATGCTTTCTCTTCACTGAATAACCTCCTCATCACCTCACATGTATCCTCCTTGCTTCCTTCTTCATGCCCATGTGGTCTCTTCTCTTGCGATACGTCTGTCGGAACCTGCACTTGCGATACAAATTTCACAACCTGCAGGGAAGGTACATCCCCATTTCCCCGACTTTCCATATTCCTTCATTGCTCTCTCTTTGCCCATTACCATCTTCTCCTTCCTCTTCAACTTGGTGTTTTCCCCCCACCGCTCCTATTTGGTGGGGCCCCATCCTTTTCTCCCCTAGAGTCTAAATCACCCTCACCTACTACTTATCCGCTAGCAGTGCCCTTCTCTGCGCCCTAACATCTCTTGCTTTCTTCAATTATTCAACATCCATCCCTTCAACATCATCTCTATCCCTCAACCGATAACATTCCCCCCTCTACGTCTCCCCTCGGTACCGGGGATTTATGCTTCCATCCCCGCAGTGGGAGAAGACAATAGTCCTTCTTCCACCATAAACATCTTGATCCACATCGGGACTTCTCTCATCAACTCACCTCTCAGTCCCGAGCCGAATACAACTTCTGCTTTTGAAAAATCTTTGTGGCAAACTCAACTACGTATCCCTCCATCGTAGCCCTTACCCAAAATTTGATTGCTCTGATTAGATCATTATCCAACTCTTGCAGTAGGGTGACATCTGACGGGGTCCAGCTTCAGCAAGCTGTTGCCAATCCACTTGGCTGAGTCTATCTCTTCAACCTTCTTAACCAATTGTACAGATCCTCTAGGAATTTACACCAAAAAAATTCATACTGATCATAAGTGCCGTCAGCATATAGAATTTCCTCGCTTACCTTGATGATCATTTGACTTCTACGGGTAGCCTGCTCTGCCACAAACTGATCTACTCTATGGTTCCACCAATCCCTTATCTCTCTTTTAAATATCCTCGACACCATAGTCTGAACCAGTTCTCATACCTTTAGGTCCTAACGATGGAACCATTTTTTGGCTTGTGAGAGTCATTGGGGGGGAGACCCTGGGTTCGGGCACAAGAGGCCGACAATGGTCTGCTGTGTTTAGTCAATTTAGTATGTCCTAAATTGCTACATTAATTATCAATCTGGGAGTCGTAACTGATGAAGTGTGGTGCTCTGTATGTGCAAGACAACCTCTTTATTACTGTTATTGTTTTCGATTTTATTTTGTTTTTGGGCTTTTGTCCTTGTTGGTCTCCTAATGCAAATGGAAATCCTATTCCTAGGTTTTAAGAATACTTTTAGAGGGAAAGCATGGATGTAGATTTAAGACAAGGTTTATGTTTCTTATGATAATTTCCGGAACTTAGGACTTCAAAAGATCTCAAAACATGCTATTGATAAAATTAGTACTTGAACAGGAATGTAAGTATGCAACTACTAAATCAAACGAAAGATGAAATACTAATCGTGATGTCACTGTCTCTGCTACCCATCCAATTATAGAAATAAAATTTAAACTATTACACTAAAAAAACCAAAAATTTCAAACTAATGAAAACAAGATCAATTTACTTCACTTATAATCCGGTAGCGTGCCAAGTAGCTTCTCGGGTTAAGCCATGGCGCCAGAGACAATGTCAAATAACATGAAGAATTGATATCTAAACTACCTACTTGGAGATTAATGAAAGCAAAATCAAATTACTTCACTTATAAACTGATAGCTCGCCAAGTAGCTTCTCGGGTTAAGCCATGGCACCAGAGATAACGCCAAATAACATGTAGAACTTGATATCTGAACTACCTACTTGCAGATTAATGAAGAAAAATCAAATTACTTCACTTATAATCCGATAGCTCACCAAGTAGCTTCTCGGGTTAAGCCATTGCACTGGAGATAACTTCAAATAACATGAAGAACTTGATATCTAAACTAGCTAATAGCAGCAAACAAATATCACTGAAATCAAAGCATAACTGAAATTGAAAAGCTTAAAAAGTTCAACAGAGAAGCAAATCTCATGTCACTATTTGATGCAAAAATTATATGAAAAAGCTCGAGCATAACCTATCCTGAAACACATTGATCAGTGTTAGTAAAAAGTATGCAATGCTGCAAAATCATGTACATGAATAAAGGATTAACACCATAAACAAATTATGAAAAATATACAGTGGAAATAAGAGAAAAGATGCATGAAAAACTTTACAAAAATGAAAAGCAAAACCTCAGCCAACAGGGGCCCTCTGCACGGCCTTTGGTTAATACGTTGTCAACTCAAAATCACGCTTTAAACAGTCATAAGAAACAAAGTTTTTATATTGCAAAATAGAGGATATGTCTTCTCGTTACAACAACAGGACTAACATTATAGCAACAGCATAAAAGCTAATATCAAGGTTAACTACTTGCATTTGCAAATGCTTTATTTATAGAGGAAAACAGATAACTATTTTTTTGTGAGAAATATTCAACAGAGGAAACGTAAACAGGACAAAACCCGTAAGTTCAGCGCCTTGGTTTCCATGATCATTCAATCTAAAAAAGGTGGATGTTGGATTTGCGTCATGGAGATGGCTTGCAGCTGTCAAGAGGAAACCACGAATCTAGAAACGGTCCCGGACTTTTCATGTGCTGAAACAGAGACCTATTTGATGTAGGACTCCTTGTTTGACCATCCTTTGGCCAAGGCTTTTCTTCATGAATTCGACTGAACAGATAGGACCTTGTCCATGTGTAGATCATTTCTGAGCTACCCACGTGCGTCGTTTCACTTGCCGACACCTGTAACCTATAGAACAATAAAAATAGTTGCGGAATTGCGAGTTAGCTGCAGAAAGTGGCTACATTCCGTAGCTGATGAACAAAATCTAAATCAAATAGCACACACAAGGATATAGTTAGAAAACCACTTAAATGCACTCCTAGAATCGATATGTAACGATCTTTGATAACATATGAGGCATTGATGTGGGAAAAAGGTCTAGGAAAGTATGTAGAAGAGAGGTAGTTCTAGGGCTCAACATACCCCCACTGTGAAGATGTTGCATGTCCTCATGCAACCAAAACTGTGACTATCCTTCCTTCAATTCATCTGCTTTGAGACTTCTGCTAATACATCTAGCCTTCTTCTCTTCTTCCTTGGTGTCACTGTCATCCTGGGCTTCATCATTAGGCACCTGTATTTGAGGTTGATGAGGGCTCTGCTCAACCTCCTCTTATTTTTCTTCAATTTCCTATTTTTCTTGTGCCATAATCCAAGATGCAACATGGTGTTGTCTTGGATAATTTTATCCAACCTACTCTTTTATTTCAATGTTTCATTTTCCCTTTTGATGTGTCTATTCAAGACTTCTAGTTCAAAAACTTCCTATTTTAATGATTGGATCAAAAATTCCTGAGTTGTATTAGGCTGATTAGATGAAGTGCCTTGGTTTGTTGCAGTCTTTTCCAATGATTCAATAAAATCATACATCTATTGCTGAGTTGGATCTATTTCTGGTGTAGCCTTTCTTGGACTGGTTTCAAAATCTGGTTGAGGAAAAGGAGAATGTTGTGGACTATGGTCAGGAGGAGTGATTTCTAGTGACTGTTCTAGTGTTTCCCCTCCTAAGTCTATGAAGTAAACCCCTTTGATTTGCACTTTCTTCAATTTTCCTTTATGTCTTGAACTTCTTCTTAAATTCTGTGAGCTGGCATCTCCATTTTCTACACTCTGTTTTTCCTTTCCTTTTTCTTTTGTCTTAGCTGACTATTCTTGAAGATGAATTAGTCTTTCAGAAAGTATTTGTTCCTCTTCTGAGGAAGGTTTTGGGGTTTGATAAAAATCTTCAAAATTTCTTTTCCCTTTCTGTTTCACTTGTTTTCTAACCTCAGTCAAAGTTTCAGAAAACATTTCTTCCTTACTGGTTTCCTTAGTTATGCTAGTAGGAGTATCTTGAATGTTTACACTTGTTTTTCTTCTCCTAATTTTTCTTGTTGAGCTACCTTCAGGTGTTGCAGGTGGGTCCTGAAAGAAATTTCTAATCAGTAATTGTTCCCTTGTGTCCTTTCTTTCCTTCAATTGTTTTTCAATCAGAATTTTAACAAGGCCGTGATGATAAAGATGAGGCTCTACATCATCTAGATTCTTTTGTATAGTGGTGGACATCTTTTTCAAGCTACTCAACAAGAAATAAGGAAGATTGATGATTTGATTCTCCAAAAAATTCATTAATAACCTTATATGGTACATGTACATGGACCAAAATCTTCCTTCACACGTAACGAACTTCTGAATTATCAACAACAAACTAGTCCATTTTTCCTTTAGGGATGAAACAGGAATTCCACATTTAAAAATGGTTATATCCATACCTAGGTTACGCAAAATGATCCTCCAGGCCCTCTCATCAAAGTCTTTTTTTTTGAACCATTGTTTTCCTTCCTGTGGGAGCTCTGTTGCTACTACAATGGATGCCTCTGTTACTGAAAATTTGATATCCCCAACCTCAACTTCCATGCCGTTGAAGGAACTTCAAATGTCTTCATGACTTCTTTATTATGACCCCTGAATTTCTGGATAAACTGCAACCACTTTGCTTTCCTTAATGTGCTCTTTAACTATGGATAACCCTCCATGAATTTAGGCCTGTCTAGCTCCGTTCTTACCAGAAGGCCCATTCCTTCCTCTTGCTTCAAAAATGCCTCTGTAAGTGATGGACTATAAGTGAAGGTTTGACGGAGGTGGAATGGCTGTATGAGCGGAAGATGGAGGTGGATTGCAGAAAAAACTAGTAGTTACAAAACAGAAAGAATACAGAGAATGCAATGAAAATGAGTTCACGGAGCAGAGGTTTGTATAAAAAACCCTGAACTGGCAATTGTAAACTCAATGTGAGAGTATGGAAACAGAGTGAGTCCGACAGAATTCTAAAATAAAAGGTTGCGAAGTGGACATTAGAAAATTCATACAATGACTGCGGAGTGGTGCATCAGAGGAGAGTCGTGGTCAATTGGCTTACGTCTTCATGATTAACCGGTTTCAATAGGTGTACTACGGACGTACAATTAAGTACGAGTTAGATTCAGAAGAGAATCATGAAGTTGTTGGAATTTGATTTGGAGTTCATGATGGAGTTATACAAAGGTCACGGAGGAGTTAAGGAAGTTATCAATTCGAATCATTACACATGATGGAGTTGGTGGTTTTACAACTATACAGATTATGTGTTTCAAAATTCTATTTGAAATTAATTTTTTTCATAGCTTAGAATCTTACCACTTCCATTTGCTAACTTTTGATGGGTTGCTTCTTGTTGGTGCTTTAGGTGCTAACATCTTCAAAATATTTTCCTCTTCCATACCTGCATCTGGTTTTCATCATTACTTGGCTAACATTTGACTATCACTGCAGAGTAACAGAGTATTAGCTGTGGAATCATCAATCAGTTGCGGAATCAGTATTCAGCTGCGGAATCAGAATTCGGCTGCGGAAACTGACATAGTGAATATATGACTTGGCGAACTGAATGGAGATGGACGGAAATGAATGATGACTGAATGAATGATATATGAAAACTGGATATGAAAGGAATTTTATTGGTGGAATGTGATGGTGAAATGGGATGAAATGAAGTGAAGTGAAATGGCATGAAATAGAACAACTATGAATGAAATGAGAGAGATTTTTTTTGGAAAATATAGTGCGTCAAAAGTTTCTGATTTTTGCCCTGTATTTTCTGTATAAGACTGCTAATCAGTGATTGGCTTTCAGGCTTATACATTTTTTTTCTTAAAGAAACAACGAAAATATCAAAGACTAGTCTAGTGGAGAAGAAGGATTCTTCTTCACCAGCTTTATTGCAAAATTATCTTGAAATATTTTGACAAATTCCTCCTTTGAGAGTGGCTTATTGTAGATCTTTAATCTGTGACCATTCACAATGAGAGGAGTTTGATACTCATCAATGGTTTTGATTCTTACCGCTCCATTGCTAAAAACTTTTTCAATCTCATATGGCCCAAGCCAATGAGTCTGAAATTTACCTTTGAAATCTTTTAACATGGAATCAAATAGCAATGCCCAATCCTCTTCTTGAAACTTTTTCTCCTTGATATATTTGTCATGCCACTTAGTTCTTTGATATTGAACTAGATCAATTCATAGGATTGCTTCTTGTATGATCTCATCTAGTTCATTCAACTGCTCCATTCTATGCTTTTGAGCTTCTAATAGATCCATTCCCAATTGAACTGCCATCTTGAAGGTCTTAACTTGGAACTCAATGAGGAGCAGAACTTCTTTCCCATAAACAATTTCATAGGGAGAATGTCCTGTTGTGTTTCTCCATGTGGTTTTGTAGGCCCTTAAGGCTTCAGGAAGCCTTTCTGCCCAATCTCTTCTGTGTAGATGAACAGTCTTGGTAATGATGCCTTAAATTACTTTGTGTGTGGACTCTACTTGACCATTTTCTTGCGGATGGTAAGGAGTGGATTTTCTGTGCTTGACCTTGTACTCTTCCATCAGCTTCTCCACCAGTTTGGATGTGAATTGACCTCCCTGATCTGTCACAATTTCTCTTGGAACACCCAAGTGAGTAAAAATGTCCTCATAAGGAAAGATAACAACTGAATTCTCAGTAGCAGAAAATAATTCTTTGGCTTCTACCCATTTAGTGACATAATCAGTACAAAATACCAATATATACTTTTTCTGTTTAGATGGTGGATTAATAGGTCCAATAAATTCTAAATCCCATTTTTCAAAGGGTTCGATGAGTACCTGTGGTTGTAATGGCATCTCATTTGAGGGGGTAGGTTTTCCTACTCTTTGGCAGCTGTCACATCTTTTGACATATTGTTTTGCATCTTTGAAGAGGGACAACCAATAATATCCTAAAGAAAGGATTTTATAGGCTGCCCTTTTGTCAGCAAAGTGTCCACCGCACGGTTCATCATGACATGCTTTGAGAATATCAGGCATTTCATCTTCCCTGACACATCTTCTAATCAGAAGATCTAACCTTGTTTTAAACAATTCGTTAGAAATCCATGAATATATATTTTGAACTCTCCTGAATAATCTTTCTTCTTTCACTAGGAAATAAATGTGGAGGTATTTTCCCTGTAACCAAGTAGTTAGCCATATCTGCATACCAAGGAGTCTTAGTAGTTACTGCAAATAAATATTCATCAGGAAACTTGTCCTCTACAGGAGAATCTTCTTTAGTATTCTAAATCTTAGACAAGAAATCAACGGCTGTGTTTTGTTTCCCTGGTCTATCTAACACGGTAATATTGAATTCTTGTAAAAGTAGGAGCCACCTTGTAACTCTGCCATTAGTAACGGGTTTGTTCATTAGATATCTAATTGCAGAATGATTAGTACGAATAAAAGTTTCATAGCCTCTTATATAATGTCTAAACTTATTGATTGCATGAACAACAACTAAGAACTCCTTTTCAGTCACAGTATAATTCAACTCAGTGGGAGTTAAATTTTTACTTATATAGTAAATGACATAAGGAACTAAGTCTTTTTGTCCCAACACAGCCCCTAGAGCTATATTTGAAGCATTTGTAGAAATATGGAAAGGAAGTTTCCAATTTGGTCCTCTCAAGATAGGCGCTTCAGATATTCTTGTTTTCAAAGTTTCAAATGTTGATTGGCAATCAGGACTCCATTTGAATTCATAGTCTTTTGTAAGTAGTTTAAAGAGTGGAGATGCTATTTTGGTGAAGTTTTCTATAAATATTCTATAATATCCAGTAAATCCCAGAAAAATTCTAACATCTTTTTGACAATTTGGAATATGTAACTTGGAGATGACTTCAACCTTTGATTTATCAACTTTAATCCCATCCCTTGAAATATGATGTCCTAAAACAATACCTTTAGTAAACATCATAAAACATTTTTCATGGCTTAATGAAAGGTTTTTTTTCTTTACATCTTATAAGGACTTTTTCCAAATTTTCTAATGCCTCTTCAAATGTATTACCATAAACTGTAAAATCATCCATATATACCTCTACACAATCATGGATTAGATCAAAAAAAATTCCTAGTACTGCTCTTTGGAATGTTGCGGGTGCATTACATAATCCAAAAGGAAGCACTTAGTAAGCAAAAGTTCCCCATGGACAGGTAAATGTGGTTTTATCCTGATCCTTAAGTGCTACCAGAATTTGATTATAACCACTAAGACCATCCAGAAATGAAAAGTACTTTCTTCCTACTAATGTATCTAATACTTGATCGATAAAGGGAAAAGGAAAGTGATCCTTCAAAGTTGCTTTATTCAATTCCCTGTAATCAATGCACACCCTCCATTTACCATTCTTTTTGGGTACTATAACCAAGGGAGAAACCCATCGGCTATCTGAAATTGGGTAAATGAAGTTTACATTGAGTAGTTTTTGGAGCTCTTCTTTCACAATCTCCCTAAGATTTGGATTCATCCTTCTCTGAGGTTGTCTGATTGGTCTACTATTTTCCTCGATATAGATATGATGGATGCAAGTCTTAGGGTCAATACCCTTCATGTCAGTATACTCCCATGCAAATGTAGCAGAATGTTTTTGCAAGATTCTGGTTAGCTCTTCTTGTTGTAACTTTTCCAAATTTTTGTTGATATTCAATGTTTTACCTGGAAAAATTTCGACTGTAGAACTACCAAACTCTTCCATAGAGTAGAGATACATTTGTCTTGATGATAAATATTCAATATCAGAATCTAACTGAAACTGTGTGTGGTCATATTCTGAAGATGTTTCAAAATTTTCTAATGTGTTCAAAATTTGACTATCTTCACTAACTTCAGAGATAGTAAAGACAGGTTGTATAATATCTTCATCATTGACCCATTCATTGTCTCCTACTTTTGTAATTGCTTTTGCTGGAGGATACAAATTGAATTTCTTTGTTGAACTACCATCATAAATGTACATATCCCTGGATCTACAACTAATGAAAGCATCAATCGTGGCTAGCCAAGGTCTTCCTAAGATGAGTGGGTGCCCTCCTAGATTACTCTTCGGAGTCAAAATCATGAAATATACTGGATATTCCCAAGAATCTAAGGAGACCGAAATATCTTCTAATACACCATCTAGTTTGATTACTGATCTATCTGCAAGTTGTAGTAAGGTGGGTGTAAAAAGAAGATTAGGAAGTTTAAGTTGTTCCATAGTCTGTCTACTCATAATGTTTATAGCAACCCCTAAGTCAATCAATGTATTTGGAATTTCTATCCCATTTATGTGTGTCTTGACAATTGGACTACCTGGATCCACATATTTCTGCATGGTAATATTTCCCATCATGATATCTGCAATTTTTCCTACCAGGTGGATTCTTTTTGTATCTCTTGGTTTCCTACCTGGTCTTTTGAAACTCAACTCCTTTATTGTTTTTGCTAGAATAGGAATCTCCCTAATGGCTTGTAGCAAGGGAATCTTGATACAAACATTCTTTAATTCATCTAGGAAATCATAGTCAGGCAACAAGATTTGTTTTTCCACCCATTTGTCAATTTGTAATCTTTCAAGGAAAGGAGGTGTGGATGAAGATGCAGGTTGCTTTTGAAGGGATGCTTCCTCAGAACCTTTATTGATTTTAAGAGAATCCTCCTCAGAGGCATCTTGCTCTTGAACATCTATAGAAGGTTTTTCCTTTTCTAAAATTCTACCAGATCTAAGTTGAACATCATTAAGAGGAACAATCATATAGGTAGGAAATTGTTGTCCTTCTACCATGTAAGCATTATGAGGATTTTTTTTGTTGGGATTTGGTAATGGCTAGGCTGGTAGTTGATTTGGCTTTTGTTGAAATGGAAGCAAGAGTTGAGAATTTTGATTTTGTTGAGAAGGTTGTTGTTGTGGAAATGGAAATGAAAGTTGTGGATTTTTATTTGGAAGTTGTGGATTTTGAAAAGATGGAGGATATTGATAAAATTGAGAAAATATCCCATAAGGATTTTGTACCCCTTGTGCCTGTGATTGATATGTATTTTGAGGTTGGGGCCAAGGTTGTTGCCAAGAATTCCAATTTGGTGGGAGCTGAAAATCCATAGGATTGTTAAATCCTTGATTTTGTTGCCCTTGCCAAGGTCTAAAGGGATTCTACTGAATTTGAATCTTCCTGAAAGATAGCTTTGAGCCTAGGAATTGAAGGACAATCCTTGGTCTCATGACTTTCTGAGCAAATCATACATGTTTCTACAACTTTTGCATCCAAGGGGCATTCCCTTAGAGCATGTGTCTTTCTACACTTTGGGCAAAAGATGGCTAAGGCATCAGCTTTTGTTTTCTTCTTGTTTTGAATTTTAAGGGTGTCTAGTTGTTCACTAAGGCTCCCTAGAATGTTAGTTTTGAAATCATCAAGCGTATTGCCAATCTCTGCCCTACTTACTGATCCAGTTGCAGATTTGTTTGCTCTAATAAGAGAAGTATCCCTAGGCCCTTTTCCAATTTTAGATTTTCCCCTTGAGAGAAGGACACATAGTTCTGCTATGTCATGCAGTGGAAGTTGAGAAATGTCTCCCTTCCCCATCATGTTTAAAATATCTATCCATTCATCTCTAATGGCTTTTAATAGAAGGGCTTTCATAGTTTCCTCGTCTAAATTGCTCATTTTCGCTCTCTTTAAGTTGTATTGAAATCTTCCAAGTAAATCCACCAAGTTCTCATCTTCTTTTTGCATCATTTTGAATACCTCATGCTTATGATTAGTGGGCATACAATAATCCAGATATCTATCCAAAAACGTTTGCTTCATATCATTCCAAGTCCTAATAGATTGAGTGACTAATCCCATGAACCATTTCAAAGCAGCTCCTTTCAATGTTGAAGGAAACAGCTTGAGTTTTTGAGAGTCTTCCATATAGTCATAGGTTTGGCACAAGACTTCAAACTCAAATAGAAATGTTTTAGGATCCTCACTTCACAACCCATAAAAGTTTGGGAGGACAGATGGTGAAATGTTTTTCATTATTGTATGGGTTTCCTCATCAACTATAGGGTTCAATCCAAATGAGTTATCTCCTTCCCTATTTCCCCCATTATTACCTCTACCTCCTCCACTGTTACCTCCATTGTTTCCTCTACCACCACCTCCATTATTTCCTCTACCTCTACCTCTACCCCCTCCTCCAAATAGAGAATATTCTCCATCTAATACTTCTTCTGCCATGATAGTTTCCTCAGGGTCTTCTGGTTCTCCTATTAATGGCTGATGAGAGAGAGTCTCTCCCTTTCCTTCTCCTCCAGGTGATTCTACTTCTTCAATTGCAATATGTTCCCGTATAGAAGGGAAGAAGGGTTCTTCTCCTAGATCAGATTTAGTAGATAATGTGGGAGAATATTCTAATTCAGTTGCTGCCCCTTGAATTCTAGGAATCCTAAGGCTGGGAGTATGACTCTGGGATGGAGGTGTATCTTGTCTATGCCTTGAAGTAGCTGGAGTTGTAAAAATCAAACTTTTGGCCCTAGCTATAAACCTTCCCCTAGAATCTTTTGCTCTATGCATGTCATTTTTTTTAATTTTTTCAGTGATTTATTTTTTTAGTTGGGCTAATAATTCTTTTTTTGATCTTCCAGATCACACTACGTGCAAGAAGACAGCATACTCAAGAAACTATTGAACTAATAACTCTCTTTTATGATCCTCCAAATCACACTAGGTGCAAGAGGAGAGCATACTTTAAGAGATTATCAATTTTTCCCTTCTTTTTTTTTATGTAAGAGATCGGCTACCTAGTTACACTTCCCCGGCAACGGCGCCAAAATGTTTAGTCAATTTAGTATGTCCTCAATTGCTACATTAATTATCAATCCGAAAGTCATAAATTGATGAAGTGTGGCGCACTGTATGTGCAAGACAACCTCTTTCTTACTGTTATTGTTTTCGATTTTATTTCGTTTTTGGGGTTTTGTCCTTGTTGGTCTCCTAATGCAAATGGAAATCCTATTCCTAGGTTTTAAGAATACTTTTAGAGGGCAAGTATGGATGTAGATTTAAGACAAGGTTTATGTCTCTTATGATAATTTCCAGAACTTAGCACTTCAAAAGATCTCAAAACATGTTATTGATAAAATTAGTACTTGAACAGGAATGTAAATATACAGCTACTTAAATCAAATAAAAGATGAAATACTGATCATGAAGTCACTGTCTATGTTGCCCATCTAATTACAAAAATAAAATCTAAACTATTACACTAAAAAAAACCAAAAATTACAGACTAATGAAAACAAGATCAATTTACTTCACTTATAATCCAATAGCTCACCAAGTAGCTTTTCAGGTTAAGCCATGGCACCGGAGATAACGTCAAATAACATGAATAATTGATATCTAAACTACCTACTTGTAGATTAATGAAAGCAAAATCAAATTACTTCACTTATAATCCGATAGCTCGCCAAGTAGCTTCTCGGGTTAAGCCATGGCACCGGAGATAACGTCAAATAACATGAAGAACTTGATATCTAAACTACCTACTTGTAGATTAATGAAAGCAAAATCAAATTACTTCACTTATAATCTAATAGCTTTCCAAGTAGCTTCTCGGGTTAAGCCATGGCACTGGAGATAACGTCAAATAACATGAAGAACTTGATATCTAAACTAGCTAATAGCAGCAAACAAATATCACTGAAATCAAAGCATAACTGAAATTGAAAAGCTTAAAAAGTTCAGTAGAGAAGCAAATCTCATGTCACTATTTGATGCAAAAATTATATGAAAAAACTCGAGCATAACCTATCCTGAAACACACTAATCAATGTTAGTAAAAAGTATTCAATGCTGCAAAATCATGTACAGGAATAAAAGATTAACACCATAAACAAATTATGAAAAATATACAGTGGAAATAAGAGAAAAGATGCATGAAAAACTTTACAAAAATGAAAAGCAAAACCTCAGCCAATAGGGGCCCTCTGCATGGCCTTTGGTTAATACATTGTCAACTCAAAATCACGCTTTAAACAGTCATAAGAAACAGAGTTTTTATATTGAAAAACAGAGGATATGTCTTCTCGTTACAACAACAGGACTAACGCTACAGCAACAACATAAAAGCTAACATCAAGACTAACTACTTGCATTTGCAAATGCTTTATTTATAGAGGAAAATAGATAACTATTTTTCTGTGAGAAATCTTCAGCAGAGGACATGTAAACAGGACAAAACCCGTAAGTTCAACCCCTTGGTTGCCATGATCATTCAATCTACAAAAGGTGGATGTTGGATTTGCGTCATGGAGATGGCCTGCAGTTGTCAAGAGGAATCCACGAATCTAGGAACGGTCCCGGACTTTTCACGTGCTGAAACAGAGACCTATTTGATGTAGGACTCCTTGTTTGACTGTCCTTTGACCAAGGCTTTTCTTCACGAATTCGATTGAACAGATAAGACCTTTTCCATGTGTAGATCATTTCTGAGCTGCCCACGTGCCTCGTTTCACTTGCCGACACCTGTAACCTATAGAACAATAAAAATAGCTGTGGAATTGTGAGTCAACTGCGGAAAGTGGCTACATTTTGTAGCTGATGAACAAAATCTAAATCAAATAGTACACATAAGGATATAGTTAGAAAACCACTTAAATGCACTCCTAGAATCAATATGTAACGATCTTTGATAGCTTATGAGGCACTGATGTGGGAAAAAGGTCTAGGAAAGTATGTAGAAGAGAGGTAGTTCTAGGGCTCAACACGCTATAGTCTAGGACAACACTGACATTTTCACCTTACCCCAAAGGGCAAGGAGTCTCAACCGAGGCACGTCACGACCAAAAGGGAGAAGGGTTTAGCATGGAGTCGTGAGAGTCTTAACCAATTTGCATTCAATCAAATACATGAATGCATTATATAAAACACAGAGATAACAACATACTCATGATTTCAAATGAACTACCGATTACATGCAATTCTTAAGTCATTCAAAAAAAGTTTAAAGATCCCTCACATACAAGGCCCAGATACATTATAAACTACAACTGATCTTAGTAGATCTTAATATTAATCATGACAGTTAACCATTACAACATCACTTGGCTTCCACCGTAAACAACTACATAAAATACCTGGGTCATTTCTGCGGGTACTGTGAAACTTCACGGACCATGTCTTCTCGGCTCCTGCAATCTTCCCTTCCGTCGGCCATAACAAGAATCCTTTTCACCTTCCCTTAACCTTGCCCAATCTAACCCCGCTCCTTTCCTGGTCTTCTCCTTTTATATCCCTTCTATGTTACTTGGACTGCCAGTTCTTCCCCTCAGCTGCTTCTGCACCTTCCCACCCCCTTGGCTACCTTTGCCTCCTCCTGCCACCTTTCCGCAACTCTTTCACAACTGCTTGTTCCACCAACCAGCCATTGTTGCCACTTGTTTCCCTCTCGTCCCTTGGTCAGTCAAAATTGGTCACAACCTTTTCAAAATGTAAACAAAGGCCCCAACAGAATTTTATTCACAATGCAGATGATAGACAATGGAGAAATATAAATCACATCTGTATTACACAACATGTCTGGGCCTTGGCTTGCTTTGTTCAAGCTGAGAAAATACAAATTTATAGGGGGTGAAGGAGGATCTAGAATCCTGCATGTGATTCAAATGAAGATCTAGAAATTAATGGTGGTGTGGTAGGTTCGATGCAGGTGTGGCAGTGACGGCTGAAGATGATGGAGTGTCGGAGACTCAATGCCCGACATTAGAACAGTGTGTGTCAATTTGGGTTCAAAGGGATTGCTGAAGTTCATGGTCTCTTCTAAGTGAATTCCAAAGATTTTGCGGTATTCCCCACGATATGTGTTAGAATAATCTCAACGTTGTCTATCCCTGTTCATGTGATGACGAATTCAGTATTAGTCGGCAACAGGCGACGGTAGTCGACAGGTGTAGTTGAAGAAATAATGACAGTTGTTGTAGTTTCTACGATAGCCAAGATGTATAAATTTTCATGTTTGTGAATGAAATGATCAAACTCTCAGTGGAGAGTCTTCCTAGTTCTATCAACTGGTATTAGAGCCATGGAAGAGGCATGGAGGAACCGCCTTGAGATGCAGCAAGCAAAGGCTATGTTGAGATCCAGTCGTGGGTTTGACTGCACTGCGTAGAGTGGAAAATCAGAGAGTGCATGGGCTGACCTTGTAATCGACCACGTCACAATCCACGTCATAATACATTGTGAGCACTGTTTATTTACGGGCAAAAGAGAAGGGACAAAGAGCGTTTTGGTGGCTAAGTTGGAGATTGGTCAAAAAATAGAATCACCTGGACAAAATCGTGGAGTGAGAACTGAGTCAGTGATATGTTGCTTATGGCAGGAGTGCTAGTCCAGTGCGCTGATCTGACAAGAGTAGTACTGTAGAGCCTTTGTCATATGGTTGGAGACCTGTTGAAAGCTACAGAGCAGTGTGCTGTGTATTTACTGAAGGCGAATCCGCTAAAGATCGTTAGGATGGGAACATAGAGAAGTTCACTGCATATTAGAGTGGATTCGATACCCAGATCAAGAAAAGGAGATAGAGACACTTTTGTGCAAGCTGGTGGAGAACGAAACGAAACCCTACCACGCCGCAACAATGACTAGAATTGTGGGGCTTCGACTTGGGCTTGACCGACAATTGGAGCTTAAGGCGAGAATCGTTCACAGGTTTGCCTTTACGGTTTATGACAAGAAAAGAGAGTTGCATTGCTTGGGCGGGGACTACTTTGAGATGGATCTTTCCGGGCCATCGTGGAAGTCATAGCCGCCTGTGACGAACTTGGGAAATGATTCATATTTCTTAAGTCTGCATGTTGATCCCCCCTTCGCTGTGGGACTATATAGTCTTAAAATCATTTTGTTGTTTGGGAACTACAATGAACTACGTCGAAGAAGCGACAGTTGGACGCGCGAGGAAGAGATGTTGATTGTTGTGTAGAGATTTTTGTTGAGCTGAGCATGAAGTGGGCGTGGAGGAGCCAAGGAGCAATGTCCGAGTAATCTTTGGAGTGGTGATTAAACCAGGAGCCGCATGGACGAGCTATCCCAACCCACACTTGGAGGACGCCGAGTCAGAAGATTGAACCTGTTAAAAGTTGAGCGCTACGTGGAGGTTATTATGGTGTTGTCAATTGAAGAAGCCACTGTAGATCGATGTGCTGTCAAGTGAAGAACACTGCAGGAGAAGATCGATGTTGGAGTCTTGCTTGACAGGAGGAGGTGTAAACCCGAGCCAACTTGAAGCAAAGTGAAGAGTTGTGTTGCTGTCCTGTTGTGTGTAGAGCAGCGTGAGGTAGTTGGCAGTGAGCGTTTGATTCTATACCTAGGGTTACAGTTCATGGCTGCCTAATGCAGAGGCTTGAATATTGTCCGCTATGTTAAAAGAAGTTTCGCAACGAAGATCTTGTGAAGATCAACCGACATGTGGAGATTGTCATCCTGTTGATTTTTCTTTGGAGATAGAGCTCAGGTGAGCTGTTGAGAGGTCACCCTGTGGAGTTGTGTGCGATCCAGTGTTCTCCGAAAGAGGGCATAAGGGTGAGCCTATGAGTGTTTAAGCTTGATGGTGTGCAGAGCTGTGGGCTCTGTGGTGTGAAGAGCCAGAGGAGGGCTCAGTGGTTGTGAAGGGCAAGTGGAGTCTGCCCTATTGTTGACGCTATTGGAAAGTTTTGTTTCCAGTGGTGTCCACTAAAGAGGGTTGTGCTGCCTGTGATGATTGTATGGCGCAGAGAGTGATTTAGTGGAGTAGGAGTTTCCGCTGATGAAGATTGTGTCAACTGTGATGCATGTGTGGCATAGATCGAAGAGAGTATCCAGTGGAATTGTTGGCAAATAGAAGTGTCTGCAACATTGTGTCCACTGAAGAGAGTTGTGTTGTGTGAAATAAATAGCAAAATATGAAAGCCCCCTTATCAATTTTTTTTTTGTACTGTTGTAAGGCCTAGCTGAGACTAAGACCAACATGCACTTTAAAATTTAGGTCGTCGTGATTAAGGGGAGGTTTGTTAAAATAATCCTAACTACCTGTTCATGTGACATATATGCCTGTTCATGTGATGGCTAATGTAGTCAGCAGGTTAGTTAAAGAGATTATGATAGTTGATATAGTTTCTACGACAACCAAGATGTATAAATTTTCATATTTGTAAATAAAATTATCCAGCTCTCATTAAAAAGTCTTCCAAGTTCTATCAATATGTTAATCATTAATTAAAAAATTAAAAAATTATGTAATGAAGGTATCTAGATTAGTTTGTATTATATCTTGAAATTCAAATTGAGTTTTGCTACACAAATTGACCTTTAATTCTCAGCGTGTTCCATAGATTAGTATTGCAATCACAATGTATACCCTATGTAATACCGAATGTATATCAAAATCCCATGGTATGTGGAATGTCTATTAATATTTTAAATGGAGATTTCTTGATGGTGGAAAGAGTATAAGAATTTTGGGATTTTCCTGGTGTTTACACATATTCTCGATTTTCTTTAATAACTATAATTTACGTATAATTTCTTTCTTATCTAATTAAGAAAAGTTATCTAATTACTATTTCTTAATTACGGTATAAAATTTTGATGTGAATTTTTTTTTTTTGAACTTTTTAAACATTTCTTAATTACAGTATAAAATTTTTGATGTGAATTTTTTTGAATTTTTTAACATTTCTTAATTAAGGTATAATATATTTAGCTAAAGGATGTTTATTGTGAGACTTCACAAAAAAAATATTAAATAAGTCAACCAGATAAAAAAAACCATCTTTATCCTCACAAACCTTAAAATAATTTTCATATTTTCACAACAGATATACAAAATGTACATAACTGTCGGAGAATGCCATTTTAGGAACATATTTGAAATCTATTATCCGGCACAATGACTTATTTTGGACCTTGATTACAGGGTGGAAAAATAATAATCGCAAATGTTCACTCGGGTGCGTTGGTCAAGGTTCTGTCTCCAGGTTTGTGTGCCTCTGTTCCTAGGATTAATCCACACATTAATGAATCGATCCATTTCTATGCAATTACAGCTACGTCCAGGCCCATATTGGTTTTCCCAGGTGATTTTTGGAAATTCCGTTAATGTTCTAAACATCATTAACCCTGCTACTGGAAACTCCGTATTAATTATAAGACGTACTGGTAAAAATATTTTGTCTATTAATTATCAGACGTACTGGTAATGTGGCAAAGCAATTGTAAAAATATTTTCGGATAACAGGGATCGATGAAGATCATGTAGGTGAATTCCAAAGAGAGAGATATAGCAATGTCTACGGTAATCACCACTCTATTTTGTTAATCATCAATGAAGAGATTCGTTTTGGTTTGTATTATATCTTGAAATTTAAATTCACTTGTACTACACATTGGAACTCTAAAAAAAATTCAATTGAAAAAACAACATCTTTCTATTAATTAAAACAAAAGATGTTACAAATTTTACAGTTATAACTCGATTAACCTGTTACTGTAGAGAGCAAATTTCAAAATTAACTGAATTGGTCAGTTCCTGAAGTGAGCGGGTTACAAGAATTCCACATAGAAGGGTTATCAAAAGCAGATAAGATAACAAAAAGAAAACTAAAGGCTTTCAGAATTAGAAATTAGAAATTAAAATCTAAAGTGCAATTTTACACCACAGAAATAATTTTTCAATGTTTTATTGATCATAAGATTTACAAATATATAAGATATAATATACGGACTATGACATTTTTGGGTCATGATTCCAACTCACAACATAAACTCACAATGACAATTACATATGAAATAAAAACATTACTTCCAACATTCAATCGAACCCACAAAAATATAACAAACACCGAAACAAAAATATCACAAACAGAAAAACAGTGGCTTTATATCACCCATGCTTTCAAATTCTCAATGACTTGCTTACATTGGAACCTTTAATTCACAACGTGTAATCGCAATGCATGCTGAATGTATATTAATATTCTGAAGTGGAGTTTCCTGGATGAAGTGAAGCTTCTCCAAAGTGGCAATTCCTTCCAGTATTCTTCCATTCAACCAGTTTGTGCCAAGATTAAAGAAAGTCAACTCACTCAATTGTGTAATGGCTTTAGGTATACCGCCAATCAAGCTACTGATACCTACCTAGATGGAGATAAGTAACCTGACTCAAATTACCAATAGATTCAGAAATTTGACCATTAAATGAGTTGCTTTTTCAAGGGACGAATAAGATAAATTTCTTATCAGACTTAAAACTGCAGGGATTGGCCCAATAAAATTGTTATAACTAATAGGCAGGATAGAGGTGCATTTGCTCAAAATGGGAGTGATGGGACCAGTGAGCGAATTGACATCAAATAAAGATATGATAGGTTTTTCATTAAACCCAATGCAAAAGGAATTGGACCAGTGAAATTTTTGAATCCTATATACAAATGTTGCAGAGAGGAGCAGTTATACAAATGTTGCAGAGAGGAGCAGTTGCTCAAAGAAGCAGGTATATGTCTAGTGAGGTTGTTGACTTCCCAGTAAAGAGTAGATAGGCTTTTCATGAAACCGAATACAGTAGGGATTGGACCAGTGAGATTGTTGAATCCGACGGACAACTCTTGGAGAGAAGTGCAGTTGATCAGAAAAGTTAGAATATTAGATGAATATTTCCACTCAGACCATTGTTGGTCAAGCGAATATGTTCCAACTTGACTAGACGACCGAATTCTATTGGTATAGTCCCTGTCAAGCTGTTTACTGAGAGTCAGATCCATTGAAGCCGTGTCTTTGGAATAGAACCGTGGAGCAGATTAAAGATGAGGTCCAGCAATCGCAGCGCCTTTAACTGCCCAAACTCTGGTGGAATTATTCCTGTTAAATTATTCTGGGAAAGATTCAAAACTCTTAATAACGAGAGGCTAGAAAGAGATGGTGAAATGCTACCTTGCATTCTTAATCCAGCCAGTGTTATGGCAGTCACTCGTTTTGTACGCCTTCTACAGAAATTGCCATTCCAGGAGCACACGTTATGGGAGTTTTCTGCCGTCAGTTGAGCAACAATGAATCCGGATCCGATGTGAGTGTCTTTCTGAAAGAAAAAGGGCCTCTACGTCCCTTTGATCGCCAATATCCATGCATGAAGATTTGAATTCACCCTGCTCCAGATTACCTCCGTCTTCCTTTAAAACAAAATCATGGGGCCGAAAAGAAGCACTTCCACCCATATACGGCTCATCATGGAATAAACCATGTTGCCTGTGAATCTATGAAGAATAAGTAACAGTGGTTGCAGGGACAGTAGTTAATGCAAGGCTCACAAATCACCTAAGCATCGTCATCGCCATAGTACCTTTCTCCATTTCTCTCTTTCCCAATCCTAACGGTTTCAATGGGTTGCCTGTGAGATCCCTTGTGTGCAAACACACATATAAATATTGCAGTTCTCATATCGAGTCGCTAGAGGTGCCCAATCAGTTGAAAAATCTAAATGCAAAATATGGGCTGGTCTCAGCTGTAACGCAAAATAGTGTAAGAAGATGAATACAGAGTAAATAGGATTGACAGTGAACTACAGAACTTAAGTACGTAAAATTAGAAGATAGTTAACGGAAATGACATAATTATCACTACTTTTTTAGAAGCCTTGTATGCTGGAAAGACAGACTGTAAACAAGATCCATGACATATATATTTTTATATTAATATAAAAATATTTTTTTTCTAAGAATTTAGACTTGAAAACCTTTAATTTCATCCATACTATTATACTAAAAATATATACACATTATTAAATCTAAATATTTTATAATTGTTTTCAAAAATAAATATTCCACATGCTCTATTTTTAAATAAACTAAATTTGATTTTATCCTTATTTATATTAAAAAATTTCCACATTATTAAAGTCTAAATCATCCGTAATATTTTATATTTTAAAAATACCATTCTAACCTACACTAAACAAAACATATTTATATAACAAAAAAACAAGACAGCAGTAAATTTGAAAATAAATATCAGAATCTTTGTAAAGGATTAGTTTATAAGAGGCAGCTATATTCTTTACAACATCCATATACCGCAACTTTTTATTTAACTTAACTTACGTGTTTAACTAATTTGACTTGTCAACGGATTTAGTTTCGTGAATATTTACATGGTTACAAACGGTTACGAATGTAATGAATTATAATTTTAAACAGCTATAAAATTGGTATGCAACGTGTCGAATATATAAAAGTAATGATGAAATAGTATTTTTTAATTTAAATTAAAATATTAGAAATATGGTGCAGTAATATGAATAATTATTTTATTTATTATCAAATATATAACATATATTTTTGTCGCATAGTGAATCATTTACACATTATTTTGGGAATCTATACACTCCATAAAATGGTTATATTTTTGGAGGTATGATCCAATCTCTAGTTTTTTTACATAACACTATTATGCTTACAAGCACCCCAAATCCAATCCCTGTGCCCAACCCCACTGCAATCAATAATACATGTTTATTGACACGACTGAACCATGTCTCACTAACACCTTTCATTGTGTTTTTTTGAGGTTGTTTTTCTTTTTCCTTGCATGCTTGTAGAGGAAAACCACATAAACACTTGTTACTTTGAAATGAAGTAGAATTGAAAGTGTCAAATTGTGTTCCTTCTGGGATCCTCCCACAAAGTTTGTTGGACGAAATATCCAAAGATGCAAGCTTAGTTAAAGTAGAGAGCTCTTGAGGGATCATGCCACTCAAATCATTATTGGCCAAGTCCAATTGTTCCAAAGTAGATATTTCACCAAGAGATCCAGGTATTTTCCCTTCTAGCCGGTTCCTTGATCAATTTAACAACCGTAAGCCACTGAGATTTCCTATGCTTGGAGGTATTTCTCCCACAAGATTATTGTTGGACAAGTCCAATATTTTGTTTTTGGACAACACATATGTTAGAGTGTACTGATATCCCTTGATGACGATTTCTAGATCCTCATAGACTGTATCCTCATAGAGTGTATGACGACTGAGTATGATTTCTAGATCCTCATAGAGTATATCCTCATAGAGTGTATTACCACTGAGTTTGGAAGAACTGACAATTTTGAATCCTTGGAGTCTTTGAAGATTGGATGGTATCCTTCCACTAATTCTGTTGTTGGATAAATCCAACACTTGCAATTGGGTCAGACTTGTGAAGTTTGAAGGAATATCCCCATGAAGTTTATTATAACTGACACTTAAAACTCTTAACTCATGAAAGGATGCAAGGTACCCAGGTAGTTGACCTCTGAATTCATTTCTACTTAAATCTAGTAGTTGAAGTTGGGTGCATTGAGCCAAAGAATTAGGGAGAGTTTGAAAGGAGTTATTAGAATAAACTGAAAGAACCTTCAAAGAAACAAGAAATCTTATGTCTAGATTTCCACTCAGTTTGCTCTCAGACACCTTCAACCTCTTTAACATGGTGCATTTACTTAAAGTTGGTGGTATTGTCCCTGACAATAAATTGTTATTCAACACTAAATTCTTCAAAGACTTGCAGTTGCCTAGAGATGCAGGAATCCTTCCATTCAACTTGTTTTTGGATAAGTCTAACACTTCTAGTCCCACACATTGGCCAATATGATGTGGGATTGGTCCATCTAGATTGTTTTTATATATAACTAATTGTTGAAGTGAAACCAAAGCACTAATACTTTCAGGAATGTTGCCGGAAATATTATTTGAATATAAGTAGAAGATTCTAAGAGAGTGAAGCTTTCCTATACTAGTTGGAATTGTATGTGTAAAATTGTTTGTATCTAAATAAAGTTGTTCAAGCTTCGTCAAATTGGCAATTCCTGCGGGTATTTTTCCACTCAAATTGTTTGTGCCAAGATTAAGGAAGGTCAACTCACTCAATTGTGTAATGGCTTTAGGTATACCACCAGTTAACCTATTTACACCTAGGCTCATGTGAGTAAGCTGACTCAAATTGCCAATAGATTCAGGAATTGTATTTGTAAAATTGTTTCTATCTAAATAAAGGTGTTCAAGCTTCCTCAAATTGGTAATTCCTTCGGGTATTTTTCCACTCAAATTGTTTGTGCCAAGATTAAGGAAGGTCAACTCACTCAATTGTGTAATGACTTTAGGTATACACCAGTGAAGTTATTTACACCTAAATTTAAGTAAGCAAGCTGACTCAATTTACCAATGGATTCGGGAATGTGACCACTTAGTAAGTTGCCTTCCAGGTATAAATAAGATAAGATTTTGATTAGACCTAAAACTTCAGGGATTGGCCCAATAAACTTGTTATAACCGATGGACAATATTTGGAGAGAGGTGCAGTCGCTCAAAATGGGAGGGATGTGACCGCTGAGTGAGTTGCCATCCAAGGAAAGATATGATAGACTTTTCATCAAACCCAAAAAGAAAGGGATTGGACCCGTGAGATTGTTGGATTGAAGGGACAACCATAGGAGAGAAGTGCAGTTGCCCAGAGAAGTTGGAATGCTTCCACTGAGGCTATTACGGGCCAAGCTAACATGTTCCAACCTGATTAGGTGACCGAATTCTGTTGGTATAGTCCCTGTCAAACTGTTTGCTGAAAGTTGGATCCATTGCAGCCGTGTGCAATTACACAGTGCCTTTGGAATAGAACCGTGGAGCAAATTAAAGCTGAGGTCCAGCAATTCCAGCGCCTTTAGTTGCCCAAACTCCGGTGGAACTATTCCTGTCAAATTATTCTGGGAAAGATTCAGAATTCTTAATAAAGAGAGACTGCCGAGAGAGGGTGATATCCTACCTTGCAATCCTAATCCAGGCAGTATTATGGCAGTCACCCGTTTTGTGCGCCTTCGGCAGAAAATGCCATTCCAGGAGCACACGTTATGGGAGTTTTCTGCCGTCCAGTTGAGCAGCGATGCATCAGGATCCGATGTGAGCGCCTTTCTGAAAGACAAAAGGGCCTCTAAGTCCTTTTGATCGCCAGTATCCATGGATGAAGATCTGAATTCAGACTGCTCCAGATTGCCTTCGTCTTCCTTTAAAACAAAATCATGGGGCCGAAAAGAAGCACTTCCACCCATATACGGCTGATCATGGAATAAATCGTGTTGGCTGTGAATATGTGAGGAATAAGTAAGACTCGCTGCAGTGACAGTAGTTAATGCGAGGCTTACAAAGCACATAAGCATCGTCATCGCCATAGTACCTTTCTCCATTTCTCTCTTTCCCAATCCTAACGACTTGAATGGGTTACCTGTGAGTTCCCCTATGTGCCAGTGCAATCACACATATAAATATTGCAGTTCTCACATCGAGCCGTTGAAGGTGTCAGATGAGTTGAAAAATCTAAATGCAAAATATGGACTGGTCCCAGGTGTAACGCAACTTGCGGAAAGTGCACACATATAAATATTGCAGTTCTCATATCGGGACGTTGAAGGTGTCAGATCAGTTGAAAAATCTAAATGCAAAATATGGACTGGTCCCAGGTGTAACGCAACTTGCAGAAGATGTCAGATATATAAATATTGCAGTTCTCATATCGAGCCTTTGAAGATGTCAGATATATAAATATTGCAGTTCTCATATCGAGCCTTTGAAGATGTCAGATAAGTTGAAAAATCTAAATGCAAAATATGGACTGGTCCCAGGTGTAACGCAACTTGCGGAAAGTGACGGAAAGCTAAAGCGCAAACACTCTTTCTTTGTTTTTTAAATGCCGTCGAACATACGAAACCGAACTTTCCTCGTTGTAACTGCTGCACGACACGTTTCGCAGCTAACAATTAATCCTCGGCGACGTTAGGGCTCTCCAAAGAAATTTCCGCACCATTAGAAAATAGAGATGAAAATATGCCGTCATAAGCACTCCAGGAAATTTCCACACCATGAGCATGGAGATGAAAATATGCTGTCATAAGCACTCTAGGAAATTTCCACACCATGAGCATAGATTATCGAAAGAAAATTGTGGGAATATATCTTCTTATATGGAAGTTATTTGGAAAGTATACGGAATGTGACATATTTCAAAGGAAAATGGTATAAATTTAAGCTTTTAATTATTTAGGAAATAAAGGTGGAGAAGTTATCAAAGAAAAGAGTGGATCATTTATTTTATAGAATATTATAGAAAATTTACTGGGGAAGGTATATCAAATGACATGTATTTGGGAAGAAAGTTGTGTAAATTCATGATTTTTATTTGAAAATTTGTTGGTATTAATATTGATTGGGACGAAGTTGTTTTAAATTGAATTTGGTGCATGGTCACATGGTATTATTGAAGAAAAATGTGGAAACTTATTTGTTACATCATATTTAGTGGGGAAGTCATATTAAACTAGACATAGTTGTGAACAAAGTTGTGCAAACTCACGGGAAATTGGTTGGCACTCATATTGACTAGGACACAAAAGTGAACAAGTTACATGAACTAATTGTTTTTAATTTGAATTTAGTTGATGGGTTAATTTTTTGAGACATATTATCAAAGAAAGGTGTTGAAACTTATTCTATATGAAATTTAGCAAACACGTTGTATTGAATGAGATATTGGTAAAAAAAATTGTTGAAACTTATTCTATATGAAATTTAGTATAAATGGCTTGTCTCTCTCAGGGAAATGGCTTGTGGGTGAATACATTGGCTCAAAAATATGTTCAGCCCTTATCCATAATGGATTACATTCGAGCTCCCATAAAATCTTAGAATGCCTCCACAGCCTGGAAGGAAATACCCAAGGTATTTGTCATAAGTGTAAACCATCTCTATTGGAAAGTGTTATGAAACCAACTCACAAAAAGATAGAAAAGATAGATCAACGCCTTAGAATTCAGCCTCTTCGAGGGGGAAACCTCCTTTACATTACACAAATGATCAATTCTTGGATGATACAAATGGCAATACCTCCTTTCTATATATTGGAGTCTAAAGGGTCATAATATAATCAAAGTCGACATAACAATAATAATGTAAGGGCACAATAATAACAATAATGGGCTTCTATGGGGCACAATAATAACAATATGGGGACTACATGGGCACAACAATATAATAAGGGGGTTGTACTAATAACAATAACAGGTTACACTAGTAGTATAGGGACCTAACATGCCCCTCTCCTTCAAAAAGTGTTGTCCTCAATGCTTGAGTAGTTCTTGATGCTTCTGTATAAAATTCTTGTCCTCCCATGTGGAATATTCAGTGGGTGAGTTCTTTCACTTAATTAGATACTCTGAAATTGATCGATTTCGTAGCTGTCGGGTTCTTGTTTCTATGACTGCTCCAAGCTCCAATATGATTTTTCCTTCCTCGTCAAGTTTTGGCAATATTGTTTGAACTGGTATCTTCTGCAACTTCTAAATGAGTGGCCACACTTCTTCGTCCTTCTTCCATTCATCCCTTGCTTCATTTATCCAATCTGGTTGGATAATAGAAATAACACAAAACAATACTTCCACATCCTCATCGTTTCTTGAGAGTGCATCTACAACAACATTTTGCTTCCCTTTTTTGTATATGATTTCAAAGTCATAACCCAACATATTTATGACCCATTTTTCTGTTCTTCTAAAGATAATCTTTGTTCTAAAAGTATTTAAGAATATCATGATCCATTTTTACCTTGAAGTGTCTTCCCATTAGGTAAGGTCGCCATTTCTTAAGTGCATGTAGTATTGCCAACATTTCCTTCTCATAATTAGCTTGCTTGAGATATAGTCGTAAAAATACCCAATCACCCACATCAAAACTTCTTTCACTACGATGTTGATCTGGATGTTGTTTCATTTGATTCTGCACCAAGGTGGCGTTATCCTTTAAAGGTTGGAGAACTTGTTGTTGATTCTCGATGTGATCTTTCACTGCTTGAATATTTTTCTTCTTGATATTTCCTTCTATCTTGAGAGTTTGAGGGGTCACAATTTCTTCCAATGCATTACAAGATATGGTTGGATTCGTTTCTTGATGCTCGATGTGATCTTTCACTTCTTGAACATTTTTCTTCTTGATATGTCCTTCTATATTGATATTTTGAGGAGTGGTAATTCTGTCCAATGCATTACAAGATATTTTCGGATTAATTTCTTTGTTCTCGATGTGATATTTCACTTCTTGAACCTTTTCCTTCTTGATATTTCCTTCTATCTTGCGAGTTTGAGGAGTGGTAATTCGTGCCAATGCTTTACAAGAAATGGTCGGATTCATTTCTTCTTTTTCTGGGATTAGTTCTTGGTGTATATCCTCTTATTTTGATGTTTCTTGATCATTTTCTTCCTCTTCATAATCTATGTAAAATAATTTCTTCTTAGCACACTAAAGGTCTTCTTAGCACACTTATGACCTTTAGTGTATTTGCTATCATAATTGTCACAAAGCCCTTTTTCTCTTTTTTCTTCCAATTTTTGTTGTGTAAACCTTGTAGGTTGTGGAAGGCTAGGAGAAAAAACACTTCCATAATTATAGTCGTGAGTGGTGGGATTCCTTGTTTCCATAATTTCGCTTTCAATTTTTCTTGCCCACCTGAATGCCTTCTCCAATGAATCTAGTTCCCAAAGACGAACCTCATGTTGAATGTTATCCTTTAAATTTCCTATGAAGACATCAATCCCTTGCCTCTATGGAATATCATTTACCCTTATATTCAAATTTTGAAAGTCCTCAATGTGCTCTTCCATTGAACCCCTTTGTTTGATATTTATCAATTGGCTAAAGAAGGTGTTTCTCTTTGTATCCTCATACTGTGCTATCATTTCCTCCATGAAAATTGACCACATAACAAGTGGTTTACGAGAACAAAGCTCTTTAAACCATAAAAATTGATCTGGTTCTAAATATGAAGATGCAATACATACCTTTTGTAACAGTTTCACTTCATTTAGATCAAAATATTGCTCTATCTGTATTATCCAATTTACCAGATCCTTTCCATCAAACTTCCCCATATCGCCTTTTCTTGATTTTAGGAGCTCGATCTTGAAACGACTGTAACTCTGTACTCTCAGATCTCCAAGTTCTGAAATTGTCTTCTACAGTAGCCCTCTGATTCCTCTTCCTAACCCGGCAAGTTTGATCAAAATTTGATTCTCCAAGAAAGAGTTATGCCCAACCTCCTAATATGACCTGATTATATAACATTTCAGTAGAGCAAACTTGTATGACATGCCACATGTCACTGTTTTTACTTTCGGATCTGAAAAATATACACAGAAAACTAAAGTTCGTCCTCTTTTTGTAACTTCTTATGAAATTTCACTTTGTTACTCAGAAAAAAATTTATGACAATTTTCCCAAGGTCACTTGTGTAGAATGTAATTCGGGAGTCTGCAAAAACCTTAACTTCCTCGGATGATATCTCCAAAAATGTAGCGAAAAAAGATTTGAAATTCAGACCCGAGGTTCAGACCGATTCCTTCTCAAATGGGTTTTTTCAGCTTCTAAAACTTCTTAGCAAAAACTTTATAGCGAAAATTCCACGATGAGCTGTTTGGAGCAGCAAAACCCTAGAATCCAAAGCTATGATACCAAATGTTATGAAACCAACTCACAAAAAGATAGAAAAGATAGATCAATGCCTTATAATTCAGTCTCTTCGAGGGGGAAACCTCCTTTATATTACATAAATGATCAATTCTTGGATGATACAAATGACAATACCTCCTTTCTATATATAGGAGTCTAAGGGGTCATAATATAATCAAAGCCGACATAACAATAATAATGTAAGGGCACAATAATAACAATAGTGGGCTTCTATGGGGCACAATAATAACAATATGGGGACTACATGGGCACAAAAATATAATAAGGGGGTTGTACTAATAACAATAATGGGTTAGACTAGTAGTATAGGGATCTAAGAGAAAGTTAGAAATGGATAAAACATACTTATCGAGAAGGATTTATGGATAGGAAATATTCATTGGTCCCATCTTCTTGATCCTCTAATACATGTTCTTGGGGGGGGGGGTGCGAATTCACTTTAAAGCAAGCTTCAACAGGACTTTCTTGGTTGTCTATTGTTGATCTTCAGGTAGAAGGGAAGGATGTAGTTTCTTGGGAATATTACGTTAGGGCCCTCAAATTCTCCACTATTTTCCTTTCAAATAATGAAGATAAACTTATATGGACCATAAGCCTCCATGGGAGACATGCACCAAAAATTGGTTATTTATCCCAAATTCTAGAAATGGTATATCCTCCATGGTGGGGGGAAATTCTTTGGAAACTTAGTTGCTCCCATGAATTAATAATTTTCATGTGGATCGTGCTAAAAGGAAATGTTCCAACTCGGGACACTCTACAAGGACACTTCTTTCAAGGCCCCAATATATGTATGCTCTGCTAATTAGAAGCATAATCTACCCCCCATCTATTTATCAGTTGTCCCTAACAAAAGGGTTTGGATGGAAGTCAAATGCTTTTTCCCACAAGCAAAGGATTGACATGCAGAAAATATATCAAGTTTCCTATATCCTTGGATTACTAGTTCTTTTCTTGATAAATTAGAGATCCTACCATTGTGTGCTAGTTGGGGTTCTAGGCTCAGATGTAATATGGCTATATTTGAAAATTAACCTTCAATTTCTCTTAAAGAACCCTCTCAAAGCGTTGCGATCTTATCCATGTCCCCCCCACACCCCCCCACAACACCCGCCCGCACCCCACCCCCCCCCCCCCCCCCCCCCCCCCCCCCCCCCCCCAATATTGATGTACCCTTGTCCACCCATCTATATTGAAATCCAAACTGGTTGTCCATGTGATCTTTTTTATGATGCTGCCCAAGGTTCCCCTTCTATTGGTGGAGTTAGGGCTGTTCTTCATCTCTCACCCTCCCATTCTCTCTCATTTTCTGCAAATATTGGCCCAACCTCAAATAACATGGATGGGAATTTTTCACTTTAAACAATAATCCTTTTAGACATCTCAAAAATGTCCATGCCATTCATATCTATTGAGATTCTCAAGGGGTGTTGGGGTTAGTTTTGAGAAGAAGAAAAGTTGAAGAAATGTCAAATTTTTGAGGCATTTTTGGGAGTTGTTCATAGAAAGGTGGAGCAGAAACAATGTAGAGAAATGACGCACATATTGTCATAGAAGGAGGTGTATGCAGAACTTGAGAAAAAAGGAGAACCATGCATAAATGAGTAGTGTGTGAAGCGAATGGGTGAAATGGTTAAGTTTGACAACATCTTCGAAATAGTTTTGATTTGATCCATATTAACAAGTGTAGTGTGCCTTCCCATGGTAATTGTTTTCCTTGGCATTATCATTGGTATCATGGTTGATCCATAAGTATGAACTATCTATAAATAGGCAGATGCCAAAGGGATTTGGGTTGTTTGGTTGGTTCATGATTGATTCCATATTAGTTCTTTATTGTTTCTTTAAAGTTATGAGATTTAGGTTGGTGAGCCGAAGTGACTATTGTTGTAGTATTGTAAGTGTTGTGTCAAGCGTCCTTTTGATTATTAATGAAAGATGGATGAAGCTTAGTTTGTTCTCATTTCTTGTGTTTGTGAGATGATTGTATCATGCATTTTTTTGTAATGGTTGTGCTTCCTCACTAAGATTCTTACAACATTATAGCTAATTAAGACACCCTTTTCTAAAATTTTATTTTGATTTCTCAATATTTCAATGTATGTTCTATATATTTACATATGGGGTTCGCATTAAATAATGGTTAATATGTTTTAGAATGGTTGTATTGGTTCAATTCCTATTCCCTTCACAACTATAGAAGTCTGATTCCTATAGTCCCCCTCAATGCCTTAGGTGAGAATTCACCTCTCTTGGCCACTCTTTGTGCATAACCTAGGTTGAACTATAAAACACACCAACAAATGGTTTTGTTGTTGGGACTAGGGTTTATGATTGAAGGGAATGTGGAATCCCATAAGGGAGGAAATCAAACATTGGATTGAAGAAAAGGAGCAGTGGTTTGTTGCTAGTGAAATCAAAGATTAATTGATCAGTGTGGATGAACGGATACAATGGTATGCTTTCAAGGTCTACTATGAAATTTTCTTTTTTGAGTTTCTGCATTTTCTAGCATAATGGATTTAGAAGTTCAATGATCAAAATAGAAAATGAAACCTTATTAAACCTAGAAGGTGGACTACTGAGTTAGTTCAACATTTACTATTTTTGGACTATAAGATATCCCTTACCATAGATTACTGGTTTGAGAGTATATTATAAGGATATATTATAATGTTTTCTATTGAAGATATAATCTCTTATAACATTGTTGAGAGAAAGTTTTTAAACCGCTCATGTGGAAGATATATTCAATCATTGTTTAATCTCATTGAGACATTGTTGTGTGATAAGGGTGTTTTGAATATGAAGTGTGACACCATGAGCAGCTAAACCCCTCATGTGCAAAGGGCAAGTTGGGGGATGGCTAGGAAATAATATGAAGAAATAGGGCTAGGATGTAGGGGTAAAAGGATGAAGATAATGGACGAGTTGTTGAGAACTCCAAATGAGATTATTAGGAGGTATGCCACGGAATTCAAGAGAGATAGTACATGGACGAAAATGTATGAAATACTTCCAGAGTGGTGTCTTGTGTAGTGGAAGGTTCCAATGCAGCAATGGTAGAGAAGAGGTTGGTGTCAGCATCTATATTTAAGTCTAATAAAGCATAAGGAGAGAGGCCATAGGACAAGGAAAATTAATAGAGACTAGAGAAGCCCTAAGAGAGAGAACATTGGCATACCGTGCATAGAAGCTGAGGATGGAGGACCTTTCTAACACAACTTGAGGACAAAAGAATACATGCATTTTGACAACCCTACTCAAAATACGCCTTACATCAAACCCATGACCTCACATGCACTAGTTGATTAGGAGGTAAGTACCCCAAGAAAAGTTTTACATATTTTAGTCAACAAAGAGAGTGAGTATAGTCAAGATAGTAGTAGGAGTGAGTCTAGTCGCTTGAAGGGAAGAAAACCATAAAGTCCTTTGTTGAAGAACATTGCATAGAGTGCGATGTAGTAGATAGTGATTATACCTATTATACCATTATCAGGGATGAGTAGGTAGAAGAAAATGGAAGATACTTCCAAGATTCTCATGTTACATGGTTCAGGGACTGAAGATCTTGAACAACATCTATTTGTGTGTGAGGCAGTATGGGCTACAGATAATGTTGAAGATGATTGCACAAAGATTATATAGTTGGTAACTTCTTTCAGAGATTAGGCATTAACCTAGTATATGAAGTATAGGAATAATTCTCTAGTTGGAGAGTTGATAACCCCATAAGACATTAAGCAGGTAGCGTTGAAAGAATTTTGTAGGCTTAATTCTACATCTTAGTGTATCATATATTTGAAGGAGATCAAGCAGGGACAAAAAAAATCTATTTGGGACTGTGATAAGAGATTCAAATTTTTGTTAGGTCAGTTGGAAATTTTGAAATCCTCTATGAGAAGCATAAGGAGTGGTTTATTGTCAAATTGTTGTTGAATATTCAAGTGCCTTTGACATAGTAGAATCTTCAAAACCAGTCAAAAGCATCGGATATTGCATTGAAGTTGGAGGCATCTCTAAAAACTAGTGGAGAGAGTTCTATCATAGTACAACTTCAATTGTAGATGGTTGCTCACAATCCAATTATAGGATTTAACAAAATGGAAAGAAAAATGCTTGGAGGTTTGGTGTAAAATTTGTAGAAAGGAGGGGCACTATATAAATGAATTCCCAGTGATGAAAAATTATATGGTGACTGGTGTATCCAACCCACTAGCACAAGGAAGATGATTATGGTGTGAAATTTGTAGAGTGTGAGGACATTCCCCCTTGAGTTTCCCCATGATGTGGAGTCTCTAAAATGACGTTAATTTCACAACCTCTTATCACCTTTGATATATAGTATTATCTTGTCTTTTACACCCCCATCATCCTTTTGTTACGATATTTGATCTCATCATAGGCTAAGGTAATCATTTTTCTCATTTAATTCCTAATTTCATTTTTTTTTTATGAATTAGAGAGTTTAGTATTTGTTTTATTCCTAGAAATGGTTTTGCCTCGTTCAAACCCTACACTATCTATAGATGAAACATCAATGGTTAAAACATCAACAAACAATTTGGAGGAAAACCAAAACATGGGTTTTTTCAATAGTAGTATCAATATGCTTCTAAATGATTCATAATGAAACTAGGTCACACAGATGACCAAGTTTCAACCCAAAATTGGCAAGTACCAGATAATAGAATTTGGGCATGATTTCCAGGAATATGAAGATGGGTTTGAGAAATATAAGACATGGGTTTTTTCCATAAGGTCCTGATTTAGGTACCTTACGAGCAAATTTTTCAAAAAATGCACAGTGTGGGACATAACATGTGTTTTCTAATTACAACCAATTTCCAAATGCACAACCCAAATTGAGCACCCCACCATGTAGGAAATTGATTGTATATGCAAATATATGATTGTATGACTGAGAACATAACTTGTAATAAGATTTGGAGCTATCTTTATAATCTAGATCCATGAAAATGAGATAGAAAGTTGTTTAATATTTTCGGAATTGGGGGAATTAGGCTCAATTTGCCTCATCAGATTTTTGTATAACTATGTGACTGAAGAACACTAGAAAATGAGGCTTTTTATAGGTTAAAAAGTTCTTATAGGTTATATAATTGGCTACACAGATGGGGTGGAAAATCCACTTGATGGATGTGAAGACCGCCTTTCTCAGTGATGTTGTTGAGGAGGAAATTTATATAGAGCAGCCAGAAGGATTTGAGACATATGATTGGGAGTCACATGTGTGTGGACTCATGAAAGAATTGTATGGTCTCAAACAGGTACCCTGAGCATGGTACACTCAAATTGACAGTTATCTCACTGGATTGGGCTTCATCAAAAGTGAAGCAGATGTAGAACTCTATCACATTGTGGTAGATGACAAGTTTCTTATTCTTGTTTTGTATGTCAATGATTTAATATTGACAGGTGATGAGTAGTTGATCCTCTCTTGTAAAGAGGATCTTGCAATAGAATTTGAGATGAAATACATGGGATTAATGCATTACTTCCTCGGGCTGCAAGTATGGCAAGGTGATGGTGAATTATTTGTGTCTCAAGGGAAGTATGCCTCTAAAATACTTCACATATTTCATGTGGAGAGTTGTAAGCCCATGGAAACACCTCTAGCTACAAACTAGAGGAAGGAGAATGCCACTTTAGGTATAGAGGTTGATGCTACCATTTGTGAGAAGCTTGTAGGGTATTTGATGTATCTTGTGAAAACAAGACACTGCATGTGCTATGCAGTAAACAAGTTGAGTCCTATCAAGTTGTATTGGAAGGCAACAAATCATTTGTTACAATACCTTAGAGGCACTACCGAGTATGGATTATGTTACAGGAGGATAGAGGGAGTGAAGCTCCAAGGCTTCATTGATGCAGATTGGGTAGGGAGTCCATTAGATAAGGAAAGTACTTTAGGTGCTAAATTCAATGTTGGGTGTGTAGTTATTTCTTGGTACATCGAGAGGTAGATGTGTGTGGCACTCTACTCAATAGAGGATGAATACATGGCTGCAAGTCAAGAAACATGTGAGGCCATCTAGATGAGGAAAATACCTGTGGGCCTTTTTAGTCAGGAGATGGGTCGAATGATGATATATTATGATAATGAAAGTTTCGTTAAGCTCTTTGAGAATCTGGTATTTCATGACATGTCCAAGCACAATGATATTCAATATCATCATTTGTGGGACTATGTGCAAAGGAGAATTATGTTGCTATGGTAAATTACAACTATGGAGCAAGATGTTGAAATATTGACAAAGGAATTATCAAGAGGTAAATTTGAATTCCACTGGTGTAGAATACAGGTGGTGAAAAATCCCTTTCTTGCTAAGAGGGAGTGTTAAAAAATGTAGCAAGAAAGGCCCAATTTGACTTTATCCTTAGTCAAATTGAGTGAATTAAATTTCCACATCATCAAGACTACTTGGAGGCAGTTAACTAGTGTGGCATAGCTCTTGTCACTTAGTTAGCTTAGTAAAATCAAGTTAGAGGTCTTGGAGTTCAATTATGCATGTGTGATTTCTAAATTTTAGCAATATAGTTCAATTATTTTCATTTGTATTCAATTTACTAACATCTAACTATTAATAGAGTCAGTTGAAGGTCAGTTGTGTAGTGGGACAATAGTCTAACTCGGATATTTATTAGTTGACTGATCAATCAACCCAAAATAGCTAATGCATGCATGGAATGCAAAGTGCTTATTTGAAGTGGAAATGACAAGGCAGTGTAACATGAGTTTTATACTAGTTTGAGTGTATAGTTGTTGCATGAGGTTAGGAGATCAATGCTTGGGAATTGTGCAAGAAAATAGGAGGAAATTCCTATCTTTTAGGAGCTAATTTATTGAAGGATTGTGCAAGGAAATAAGAGGATAGATGAACAAATAATTGGCTAAGTGTTGGCTAAAGTTTCCCATTCAAAAGAGAGAACAATTATTATTTTGTAGGTTGTGATCAGAGTTGGAGCGAGCAATTGTAATAGTTTTTCTATTCAATTGATTAATGCAAAGAGGCTTGAGGGGTTTTTCCCAGTTGGATTCCCCTAGAATTAAATATGTAATTTTGGTTTTTCTTATTACATGTCTATGCATGTTTTTCTAGATTGTGATTTCCATTCCGTGGATCGTAGAGTAGAATTGTGTCTCTTGTTTTTCAGTTTGAAATCTTGAGCAGTTGCAATTTCTATCAAATTTCTACATATCATGAGGGTGGAGGTAGGGGGGATAATATGCAGGTGAGCGTGTGGATGATAATATACAAATCATATTATTAATATGGTTTTCATATTATCTCCTACCACCACCACCATCACCCTATACAAATCATATCATCATCCCCACCCACACCATCATATTATCTCCCCTTACCCCAACTCTCATGATATCTTTACATAAATGGAGGAAAGTCATTGAAGGATGCAAAGCAAAGTATAAATTTTATGGGAACTCCTATTTGTCATGTAATTTTTTTATGATGATTTTTCATCTAAAATTTCCTTCACATAACATTTGCTATTTATTTTTATCCATAATTTAAAGATCATGCATCCAATGTTTCTTTATAAATTTTTGCTTGTGAATATAAAACTAAATTCTTCGTTAATACAAGTTTTGTTTTGTATGAAATTTTTTAATTCTAACTTGACCATAAAATATCGTTTAATCAAGTAATATCATAGATGTACATGTTTTATATTACTTCAAAAAGATCAAACACATTCATTCAATATTATTCATTCCCAATGCCAAAATAGTCAATGATTTGATATAATTATGTATAGTCACTATTTATGTAATTTCAAATATTATACAAATGGTGCTAAATCATTCTCAATTTTTTTTAAAGTGGTTTGGTAAATCAAATTAACTATAATTTATTTTGAAGAGGTATAATCGATCTCAACTTTCAACATGATGAGTTGGACTAAAGGAGGACCTTATAAATAATTAAACAAGTTTGAACTCACTTTAAAATAGGAATGAGGGAGGATTCTAACATTTCAAGCAATATAACATATAGTGCATGTATTTTGAACAAATTCATAATCTTTGGATAAGTAAGAAGGATGAAGTTGTCCACACACGGGGCATAGAACAATTGATTAATGGGTGTGTTGTTAAGACACTCCTTGCTTAAAGGTCACCAATTTGAAACCCTATGGGTGTCTTGCTAGTATAACCCTCAGCCAAAGGCTATAGTGGTAGTTGTTGGAATTAACCCTATGTCGTGTTTGTACAAGGTTGGCTTAGTTGTCAATTTCTCTAGTTACAAAAGAAAAAAAAAAGATGAAGCTTTCCCATTGGCACCCTAACACCTAAGAGGCCCAAACCCAATTGTGGATTCAAGTATGAATTTATTGAACGCACATCAAACCTAACAAATAGATCCATTTTCTATTCAAACTAATAAGTATACCCATTTTATAAAATCTTGATTTGTCACTACCATACCAACACCGATAAAACTATATAAAAACTCTTAAAATAAGAAAAAAAATCGTTGTTTCCCCCAAACAAACAGGTAAGGTTAGCTCTATTATTTCTATTGGACAACAAAAATGCCCTTGGATTTGAGTAGTATATCCCTATAAATTAGTGTTTTACATAGCATACCAATGGCACATGGGTGTGGTCACGCCATGTGAATCTCAAATTTTAAAATGCAAGCTTAAGTGTTCAAGATATAGGCTTAGGTGTGCACACTAAAATATTTGCAAGTAAACATGGGTTTTTTCTAAGAAGTCAAAGAACTCACTACATATGAGTATATGTTTTTTGGTTTGGGACCCTTGACTTCTTTCATTTTATGCAATCTTATTTAAAATTAGTTATATATGAAATATTAGAATTATATATATATCATCTACCTATCAAATTGAAACTTTAAAAATAAGTAAACATTATCACTAATATGTAGCCATTGAAATAAAATTAAACAAGTGTAATATGCAGTGTTGGTGCTTAGTACCTCCCTCTTATGTAAAAAATAATTGATAGCCAAATTATTTTTTCCCGTAGAAAAAGTCGTAACTTCTATTGAATAAAAGAAATTACATTTTGCAGATGCCTGGGCATATACATAATGAGGCTGGTCGCCTCCACCAAGATTGCAGCAAAAAAAGAAAAACAGTTTTCCTCCACGCAGGGAGTTTTCATTTTTGTGTCATTTACCAAAAATTTGTTCTGCAAAAAACAAAATAGTACTCCACGCAGGGAGACATGCTGTTTGAAAAAACACAATTATGAGGATTGTCATCTGCCTTTTCCCAATAAAAAATGATGTTCTGTAGTGAGTTCTATCTGTTACCACTGTATTACAGCAGTTCGGTCATTCTAGTTTTGTCTGTGTGCCAAAAATATCAAAAAAACAAAAAGCAGTCTGTGTATAGTTCTGTAATTACATTTAAAAAAAGAAAAAGCTTCCTCAAGATCATGTCCTCCGGAGAGTGCGCTGGTCGACAAAAGGTCTGTGATAGTGTTGATGGAAGAGTCCATCAATCTCTTCCTGTATCAGCCAGTCTTCTTCTTGCCTTTGCGCTGCTTGTTTGGATAAGAGATCCGCCCGTGAGTTGCGCTCCCTGTAAATATGGTGACAAGCAAAAAGTTCAAATAAGTCTATGAGCCTGAGAGTCTCATCCAGAATGTGTCTCAACGAAAAAGCAGAGCATTGAGATGTTCTATTTATCCAGTTGCAGGCAAGTTTTGAGTCTCCAAAAAGTTGTAGCTTTGTACAGCCTTTCTCAAGAGCAAATTGTATAAGATGTTTGGCGGTGATCAATTCAGCATAATTATTTGTGCCCCTTCCCAGGTGCATCTGAATATGGAAACAGTGGCCCTCTCTAAGGTAAAGGAGGCCTCCTCCTCCGCAAACTTCAGCTTGGGCCGAGCCATCGAAGTAGGCCCAAGGATAGGATTTGTCAATATGCTCAGGAATAATGGTTCTATGAGAGGGCTGTGGGGGGTCATCGGGGAGCAGTTCGAAGTCGGCTAGGACCTGGGATCTGATGGTAGGCCAAATGGGGTCTCTGAGATCAAAAATTGCACGGTTCCTAGCCATCCAGATGGCCCAGCACATGAGGAGAGGTAGGTTCCTTTCTCTGCCTTTATGTTTCTCAAGCCAAGATAGCCAGGCTTCTGTTGTGTTCTGACCTTGCCAAAAGTTGAAAGATGGAGAGGATGAGGCTATGAGGGACCATTGTGCAGTGACAATAGGGCAGGTTAGGAAAAGGTGATCTGTGTCTTCCTCATTGCACCTGCATAGATGACACCAGAAGGGACCATGGAAAGATCTTTTCATAAGGTTCGCGCCCGTTGGGATTTTGTTGAACAGAATGGTCCACATTAGCATGCGCGTTCTGGGAGCCGCCTTGAGTTTCCACAGCGCTTTCCACCAAGGCTGGACGATCGCAGGCTGTACCGAAAGAATGAGCTTTATGTATCCTTCCTTGGGGGTGTAGGTTCCTTTTTTTGAGAAAGCCCATACAATCTCATCCTCTCCCTCGGTAATTCTTATGTGGGCTTGAGTAAGGGCGTCAGTGAATATCTCCCAGTCTTGTCTCCACTGATCCGGGATGTGTAGATCCTCGGCTGTCTTCCAGGCTTGCTGGAAAGGGGTGGTACTTGCCGGGTCTGCAATGTGGCCTATATGGGTGATACCCAAGTCCCGGAGATAGGCAATCAATGGAGCAGGGAGGCGATGAGCGTTCCCACATCCAATCCAGGGGTCCGATCCTATGCGTACAGCTTGTCCCTGGTGGATTCTCCATGTTAGACCTTCCCGGATGAGTGGGAGTGAATTTAGGACTGCTTTCCAAATATTTGAATGCCTACCGCTCCCTCTGTGTTCCCTGCGAAGCCAGCTGAAGATGTCTTCCGGAGCAATGTATTTTTCATATACCACCTTTGTCCAGAGGCTATGTGAGGTGATGAGCTGCCATCCCAGTTTTGCTGCCAGAGCTTTTGCAAAGGGCTCTAGCCTTTTGATTCCCCAACCACCCCATTTCTTTGGTCTGGCAATAGTATCCCATTTGACCCATGCAAAGAGGTTTCCCTGTTTTTTCCCCTTCCATAAGAATCTGCAACATATCTTTTGTAATCTATCAAGGATCCCTCTTGGTATCCAGGCCAAGGACATCCAGTAAACAGGAGTTGCTTCCAGAACAACTTTGATGAGGGTGAGTCTTCCAGCCCTGGATAGGTATCTATTATACCAGATATTTAATCTCTTTTCCACCTTTGCGATAATCCAAGTCCAGTCAGCAATCTTATATCCTCCATGTTTGATTCTGAATCCTAGGTATTTCAGCCCTTCCTCCATCAGGTGTGGTGGGAAGGGGAAGCGTTGGCGGATATAATGAACCTCATGTTGTGTACAGCCTGTCTCTGTGAGGGAGGATTTGTGTATGTTGATGATCATACCTGTAGCTTTCTGAAATAGATCAAAAACATGCTGCAAGGCAGAGGAGTCGGCCAGACTGCCGTTTAAAAAGATGAGCACATCGTCCACAAACAATAGGTGGGTGAGAGCGCAATTGTCCACTATCTTAATGCCAGAGATCCTGCCTCTCCTGTGTTCTGTCCCGATCAGTCGACTTAGGCCTTCCATGATGAGTAGGAAGAGAAGGGGAGATAATGGGCATCCCTGCCTGAGACCTCTCTCAGCAGTGAAGAAAGGCGTGGGGGAGCCATTTAGGAGGATGTTGTACGACACATCGGTAATACAGCTCATTATCCTTTTGATGTACAAGTAGGGAAAACCCAGGTGTGTAAGAAGCATGCGAATGTAGAGCAGACTTGCCCTGTCAAAAGCTTTGGAAAGATCCACTTTTAGAATCATGCCCTTTAGCCTGCAGTTGTGCATTGAGTGAAGGAGTTCTTGTGCCGTGCCTATAGCTTCATGGATCTGGCGATGCTGGAGGAAAGCGAATTGTTCAGGGGAGATATGAGCCGAGAGTATGGGCTTTAGCCTATTTGCGAGAATTTTGGCCATGATCTTGTAAAGGCAGTTACAGAGAGAGATGGGCCTAAAGTCATTGTAGGAGGCAGGCTTATCAGATTTGGGGATAAGGGCTATGAAAGTGGCCTTGATGGCTGAGGGGATCTTTCCTGATCGGCTGCAATAATTGATAACCCTGAGGAGATCCTAACCTAGAAGATCAAAGAAGGCTAGGTAGAATTCTATAGTCCAACCATCAGGTCCCGGGCTCTTCTCTTTTTGGAATCCTCGCATGGTGGCTTCTAACTCCCCTATAGTGACCTCCTTGATGAGTTCTTCAGCATCCTCCTCGTTCACAAACCTGGGAAATAGCTCGGCCACCCGCATTATCTCTAACAGGTTGGCTTCTCTCGGGGCCTCATAGATGCTTCTGAAATGTGAGGTGGCCATTGAGGCTAGTTCTCTGGAGTTGTTCACTAGGTGTCCCTGGTCATTTTGCAATTCCCAGATAGTGTTGATCATTTTCCGTCCATTTGCGAATCGATGGAAGAATTTTGTGTTTTCATCTCCTTCCTTGATCCAGATTGCTCTGCTCCTTAATCTCCAGCTTGCCTCTCTATCTTTGAGTATTTGGGTTCTCTGGTTGATCAGGGATTCATACCTGACTTTCTGTTCTTGAGAATTGTAAGTGCCATCCGACAGCAATTCAAGGTCAGCAATAGCTTGTTCTGCCTGGGAGATGATTAAGTCTTCTTGTTCCCTTTTTTTGTGAGCCCATTCTTTAGATAGTCCTTTAAGTTCTGAGAGATTTTTAATGAAGCTAATTGTTGGATCCTCCTCCTCAGAGATAGGGTGAGATTTCCAGTATTCAGATATAAGCTTAAAATAGGAGGGGTCCCGGAGCCAAGTGGAGTTGAACTTGAAGGGAGCTTTTGGCTTCAGGAGTTTTTCCCCAATTTCCAGAAAGATAGGCCTGTGGTCCGATAGTCCACCGCTGCCGACCCATTGTCTTGATCTTGGGTGGCTGTTGTGAAATGCCTCCTTGATGATGAAACGATCCAGCCTTCTGGCCAAGCTTTGAGCGCCTGTCTGATTGTTCCTCCAGGTATGTTGGATCTTAGCCGAGGGAATGTCGATCCATTGGTGGGCCTCGAGCAGTTGTTCGAAGAAATCAGAGAGTGGGTCGATCTGGGCCATATGACCCCAGGATTCTGAGAAGCCCATGGAGAAATTTAAGTCTCCCCCGAGAATTAAGTTCCCCTGATGAAGTAGGTGGGAGCTGAGGAACTTTCTCCAGAATGATTCCCGATTTTGACAAGGTCCATAAACGTTTAGGATTCTTAGCTCTTCCTCTAGTTCCTTTGAGTATATGTCAGCTCCCAAGAAACCCTCACCACCCCAAATATTCTTCAGATTTATCGAGCGGTTCTTGATGCCAATTGCAATGCCTCCAGATCGGCCCATGACATCGATAGCATGGAAAGACCAGTTATGCAACCAAGAGCTTAAGATTGAGATGGCAGATACCGCATTACAGAGGGTTTCTTGCAGGAAGATGATATCAACCGATTCAGAAAAGAGAAGTCGCTTCAGTGCCAGCTTTTTCTCGGGACTGGCCATCCCTCTACAGTTGAAGGACATGAGCTTCATGGGGGAGATGGGGGGAGGGTGTCCTTTGCTCTAAGAACCCTTTCAATGGTATGTTGTCTACCCTGTATTACTTCGTCCCCAGCTTGATTTTTAGCCTTGTGAATGTTGGAGGGTCTGCCTCGGCCCTGCTTGGGCGAGAGAAAGGAGGGGGCGGAGTCCAAGCCAATGGCGTCCGGCTCTTTCAGTTTAGCAGTGGAGCGGGTGGAGTATCTCGGAGTGGAGTTAACCGAGGGGGAGGGCGAGGGGAGGGGACAGGCTTGGATGGAGGAAAGGGGGCCGGAGGAGAGGAAGGTAGTCGGCTGCGGGAGAGGGCAGGTCACGTAGAGATGGGGGGGTTTAGAGGGGGGAAAAAGCGGGCGGGAGCCCATCACCAGGTCAAGTGCCGAGGGGGATGATGGGCCAGGGATCCGGATAGGAGGGGGCATATGGGAGGAAAGCGACAAACTAGAAGTAACAAGATGTGAAGTAGAAATAGCAGGGGGAGAAGACATACCCGAAGAGAAAACAACGCCCTTTGCAGCCCTTGAGCGCGTCAGAGGAGGAGAAGGCGGTCTGATCAGGATTTTGCCCTGCTTTTTTGCGGAGGGTGCAAGCGGCGCCTCCACTGTGTCTGAGGTCCTGATAAGTTCCGCCCGTGGTGCCGCCGCGGCCTGAGGAGCTTGGGGTTCTGCTGAAGTCGGATGTTCTTGCAATATGGATTCCTGATGGGTCTTTTTGAGGAGGGGGCAGTCCTTGTAGAGATGACCCACTTGATGACATCTTCTACATCGATAAGGGATCCCTTCGTAGTCAAGTTTCTGCTTCCTCGAAAAAGTTTTCCACTGTATAGTGATATGTTCCTGCAGACCTCCTCTCGTGTCAAGGTGGACTAGTATTCTGGCATATGCCATCATCCCTGTCGCAATGTAGGATTTGTCTGATTCCATGTAGGCGCCCAACGAGTTGCCAATTCTCCGGAAAATGTCTTCGGACCAGTACTGCAGCGGTAAGCCCGGAAGTCTAACCCATACAGGCCCGACCCCAATTTGTTCTGTTTCCGGGTCGAAGAGGGGCGTCCATCTTTTTAGAAGTACGGGAGCTTTTTCAAAGTGCCAGAAGGATGACAGGACCCAGCTCGTGTGGTCAGCCCTCGCGAACCTCAGCGCAAACCAGCCTCGCACGAACGTTTGGACCGTGGGGATTTCCGCCAGGTATTGACCCCATATTTCTGATGCCCAGGTCTTCAGTTTCTCTGCCGAATAATTCCTGCCCCTGATGCGTCCCACTAGAACTCTGTCCGCTAGGTCCATCGCGTCTCCCCACTGAATGTCTTCTTCGAGCCTCAGAATGATGTCTTCTGGTCTGGATTTAAAGCATCAGATTTTCTTCTTCGGGCGGGAGGACATACGGCTAGGGTTTTCTGGTGCCCTAGGTTCAGCGGGAGCGTCCACCGGGGGAGGGGAGAGGGGGATCGAGACGGGGGGGGGAAGCCTCCGGGAGGGGGGGATGGGGTTGTAGCAGCCCGAAGTGGCAGGGGGCGTGGAGAGGGGGAGGGGCAGCCAGGGAAATGTCAGGATGCGGGGGGGGGGCGGGGGGGGATGAGGAGTCTGCAAAGTCGAGGGACCAGCTTCAAGGGGGGAGGAGTGCAGGCACTCCGCTAGAAACCCTAGGGAGGCCGGCGAAGGAACAGAGAAAGGAGCCCAGGTGGAGGGATCGGCAGCTTGGAGAGCGGCAGTAAGGGACGGATCCGACGATTGTGCAGGGTCTTCAAAACTAGCGGACAGGCTTTCGCTGTACATACCTCCAGAAGCCGAGAACGTGGAGCGCCAGATGGAACCGTCTGCCAGCGGGGAGTCCGAGTAGTCCACCTCGTCAAGATCCATCGCCAGCTGCTCGAAACAGATAGTCCTCGGAACCAGGAAAAAACCGTTCAGGGTCCGTCGCCGACAGTCAGGAAGCCGTTGCCGATCAGGTGCGGGAATAGTGGACAGCGGGTAACCGTCCGGGTGGAAAGCGACAGGGGAAAACGACCTGCAGCTGTTGCAAAGGGTTTAGGCGCGGCGACGGAGAACTCTCCACGAGCAGCAAAGGGGGGGCAGATCGGGGCAGAAGGGTAAGCCCGAGCGGGATGGAGGGAGCTAGCGGAGATGGGAGGAGGGTAAAGTGAAACGGAAGGAGAGATGTGAGGTAAAAAATATTAAAAAATCACCCCGGCTCAGAGCACGAACAGAGGGGGTACGGGTCAGGTCTAGCTGTAGGACCGATGTCGGCCTGCAGCCCCGAAACGCCAAAACTACAAATCCCGTTCAGGCCATGTTGCGGCCTGTTCGTACCTGAGTCGTCGACCCTCGATCGAAACCCTCCCCAGAATATCCACTCTACAGCCTCCACACGTGCCTTACATTTTATGATTTGCATTTTACATTTTACATTTTACATTTTTCATTACATTTTACCAATTGATAGCCAAATTATAGTAAGAACAATAAAATTAAAAGTTTTTCTTTGTTACAATCATTATCCAAATATCATAATTCCAGTAATTCAAATTATGTGAGATAACCAAAGTTGGTTTTGTATCATGATAAGTTTTAAGCTCTCCATTTTTTTATGGAGTAATATAGTGATTAATTTATATCTTTTTTATGTTTTTGACTTTTGTTATTTGAATTATTGATTTTAATTTTATCATATTTATATTAAGGTAGAGTGAAATAGTTTTATTTATGACTTCAAAACTTAAATAAACTTCATAAAATCTATTTAAAAATTTCAAAACTAATTTAAAGTCAAAGATTTTTTTAACCAAAATTAAAAACAATGGGGTGAATGTGATCATATAACTTAGTTATATTAAGTGTGTGATTTAAGCACTACAACCTTGGTGGAGGGGGATATCAAATTGCTAATAATCTATTGGTACATGATAACATAGTTTTATGAAGAAAAGGTCAACAACAATTAAATAATTAAACTATCAAAAAAATAATATGATTAATAAAATATAATGGAAAAATGTGAAAAAACATTGTTATTAGAAAACAAACAAGGAATAATTATAGGTTAATAGATATTTATTGTTGAAAATAAGCATGATAATGAATGGAAAGAAAATCTTAATTATAGAAAAAAATCTCTTACATAATTAATTGTATTTCATAATGTTCAATAAAATTTTAAATATTTCTAATTTAAAAAGATATTTGACAATTATTTTTTTTTACAATTTTTTATTTTGACAAATTAATTTTAAAATTAAACATCCACTCATTAAAAATAGTTCACATTTTAAAAATTCAAAAAATAATTTTCCATGTGTGAAAAAAATAAAAAAATGATATTTAATTTTAAAATAACTTTATCAATAATTTTAAAAATTTAAAAATTAACTAAAATTCTAGCCATTTTAATTTAAACTCAGAGAATGCCATTGAAATCACTGTATACACAACCATTCAACAAACTAGTAAAAAATCATTATATTTGGAAATTCGGTAGCGCCAATTCACTCAAGTCCACTACGTGATTGACAATATATTGTAGCCAGTCGGTCATTACCGAGAGCATGCATTCCCTGTCTGACAACATATCGGAAAGGTGGAATTCCACCACCTTATGCAGTGGAAAACAGAGTTAAAGTATTCCATTGGGAAGGGTTTTTAAACTTAATTTGAATGTAGATTTAGATTTAGGAATATTTTAGAATCTACTTCAAAATAATGTTAATAGCGAAAAGGTTGTGTGATACTTGTCAATACATCATAATGCCATTGAGAGGGACACCATTCAACAAATTGCAGAAAGTCATACAAATCACCGTATTGACTCGGAGGTGAGCAAATTGCAAAACCTCCCTGGTTCTACTTCCAATTTCCTGTTGGCAGAAATTCAATCAATCTTCCACTTCTTTAGTCATTCTACTTTGTCAGTGGCGCTGAGTGTGGGACAGTCTGATATGAAAGGTGCGGAAACTTGGCGCTATCTTTTTGAATTTGGTTTTACTTCGTATTGATGGGACACATTGGTAACGCAAGTCATACCTTTGCTCTGCAGGTAGAATGGAAGGCGTCCATGGATGCTCAATCAATGCTCCTAAATGATGATTTAGAGGAAGAAGTATATGTTGAACCATTAGAAGGATTTCAGCCATCAAGAAATGAAAATGATGTTTGCATATTGAAGAAAGGATTGTATGGTCTAAAACAAGCTCCTAAGGCTTAGTACTCAAGGCTTGAAAAAATACTTACAACAATAAGGATTTAAAAATACTTACAACAATAAGGATTCAAAAGAGGAACAATAGACAACAATATTTATAGAAAAACATATAACGAAAATTTGTTGAATATTATTGTGGTATATGTAGATTATATCATTTTTTGAAGTGTTATTAACTAAATGAGTCAAATGTTTGCAGTAGAAGTTGAAAACGAGTTTGAGATGCCCATGTTACGAGAACTATCATTCTTCTTAGAATTGCGAGTGATTCAATCAGACAAAGTTATATTCATTTCCCAAACAAAGTATCTACGAGAAATATTAAAGAAATTTGGCATGGAAAATGTGCATATATTAGAACTCCTACGGCCATAAGATGCAAGTTCAGAAAAGAGGATGAATCTTGTGATGCAAATCAAACTATGTATAGTTCAATTATTGGAAACTTGAACTATTTAAAAGTATCAAGGCCACACACCACACAAGTTGCTGGTTTGGTTGAAGGTTCCAATCTCCTCCAAAAAAGAGTCATTTTCTAGATGTAAACAGATTCTTCAAATATTTGAAGCGAACGTTAGACTTTTACCTATGGTACGCAAGAGAAAATTCTTCACTTTAACAACATATACACATGTCGATTAGGAAGGTAGTGTGGATGATAAGAAAAGCACTAGTGCAAGAGCATTTTTCTTAAGAAAAATCTAGGTTTCTTCGCTGAGTAAGAAATAGACTTCTATCTCCCTATACACAACTAAAGAAGAACACATTGGAGTAGCCACTTGTTGGAATCAAGTAACTTTAGATGAAATAAAATTTGCAAGATATGAAGGTAAATCATGATCAACTTATTCCCATTCTCTGTGATATACAAGTGTTATCAATAGGTCAAAAAATCTCATTTTGCATTCAAATACCAAGCATATTGCCATCAAATATCACTTTTTGAAAGAATAGGTAGCTAATCAGAGTGTCAAGTTAGAATACATTTCTTCAAAAAAACAAATTGCAGATATATTTACCAAACCACTACCCAAAGAAGCTTTTGAATATCTTCGAGAGATATTAAGAATGACATTTCCTCCTTTTTCTCAATAAAAGGAGCAACTAATTAATGTCAAAAGAGTTAGGTTGTAGACAAAGGGAAGCATACGCCTAGGGAATAATAGTCCCAAAAGGAAGAAGTAAAAGGGGGCTTAAGCACAAAGGGAGCAATCTCAAAAGAAGAACTACATAAGAAAAATTATTGCATGCAAAAGGACACCACTGTGATAGGGGGAGCATATATGTAGTCACAACTAAAGTAAAATCCGTATATCTTCATCAACAACGGAGAATATGCATACATAAAGAAATATAATTGAAAAGGGGAGTCCTCGACCTAAAGAAGAAGTAGTCAATTGTAGCCAGATTTAATCCTTTTCCATTGATGTCAAAAGAGGATACTTACGCATACATGAGAAGATAAAATAGATAAGGGCAGTGTCAGAGTTCTCAACATTGGTACATCAATGACTAGACTATGTCTAGTGTCGCCATCAATGAAAAATGGGGAGCTTCTTGAACAATGTATTATCATTGATGTCAAAGCTAAGAAGCAATAAGAACAATATGTTGTCACTGATTTTAGGTGGATGTTTTCCCAATATCAAGTAGCAAAGGACCAAACACAAAGCAAGGTGTAAAGGAGGAAATTTGGTGCAAACCTCAAGTTTTTAAAATTCCACGCAACTTCATGAGGTGGATTGTGCAACAAGTCAAATCGTTGATTCACATTGACTACAAACTCCTTCCTTTTTTTCATCGTTTAATGAAAAGAAAGTACTTGATAGGTTTAGCAACATTAAATCATATTGGTACCAAATGGGATGATATAGAGGTACTATGCACCAGATGTTATATTGTAAAAACGTTGAAATGGATTAGTTTGTATCTAGTATGAAATGGTAGAAATATTATGTGGAAAAGAGATTTCATGACAGTCCCACATGGATGATATTGATCAATTTGATGTCATGTTGGTAGCGATGAGTGAAATGTGGTAGAAAAAATGAATTTTTTGGTCAACCAACAGGGTTTTGGAAAGTGACACATGGCATATGATATGCCAGATGACACAACAGTTGGTCCAAGTGGCAGAAAATGATTGGTCCATGGTGGTTTGATGTGGTAGACCCATAGATCTTAGGACTCATGTCAGGACCAAGCTCGATAAAGTTTTCTCACATTATTATTTTTGGCCAAAAGGCCAAAAGGTTGTGGTTGCAACACCATGGTCAAAGAGCTAAGGGCTCGCCCCTAGGGGTCCTTTGGGTATCAGGCATATCATACTAGGCCATGTAATATTGGACTCCTTCCAATATGGAGGAGAAGCCTTGTATCCAACATGGATGGCAATGGTTCCAACTTGTCATGGTTTGTCACGGGGGGTGTGTTTTTTGATGGTCCAATGATCCGGATTTAAGTAGGAACGCAATAGATTACAGAGATAACCATAAAAGCAGAGATGCAGTGGAAATAATACTTCATTTCATTAATGGAGAATACTGAAATATGCTTACAAATAGAAATAACCCAGCTAGGGCGATGGTAGCTTATCTCTGAGAAGAGATGTGTCGGCTACATGCCTCTGAACTGTTTCGAACTGTCTTTACAATGAGGCTCGAAGGCCTATTTATTATTGAGAAACAATGGAAAACCCTTCACATTCCAAAACCTAACCCTAGAAGATGAAACGCCAAATTGTGGGCCCCGTTTTGGGGTGAGTTGGACAGCCAACTCCCCGGGGTCGCGAATTGGTCGTCTTATCTCCGTTTGACGCGCATGATAGCCCGTTGGAAAGATCTCTCCGAGGACTACGACGTAAAAGACGATTTTTATCTGAAAAATCGTTGGTGGTGGATTTCCCAAAAAACATCGTTTAGGGCCTCAAAACGGCTCCGGAAGTTTAGGACCCAAAAAACTGCTAAAAATAGTAAACTACACTATAATTAAGGAAAGTGAAAAACTAAAAGAGACAGTTGTGGGGCTCCAAATGGGATAGGTGGGTGGCCACCAACATCCACCTGGATCATTCCTCCCCCCTTAGGAAGAAATGGTCCCCATTGCGTTGAGTTCCTCCCTGAGATGAGGAAGCTTCTGTTGCGCTGGGTCTCTGGTGAGCTGTTCTGCAATCTCTAATGTGTCCAGAAATGGTGGGAAGCATGGTCGACGATGGTCCACATTGAACACTCGGTGCAAGCGAAGGAATGGAGGAATGCTTTGCTTCAAAGCATTGTTTCCCGTAGCCTTGGTACTGGTGTAAGGACCATGTCGGAGTGGCCTGAGCTTTTGATGGGTTCTGGTAAGGCGTTCTTTCTGTCGATGCAACCAAACTTTGTTCCCCACCTGAAACTTGTGTGGTGCCCCCGTGGGTGAGAAGAAGTTGTTCCTGTGTTCTGTTCTGACTGTATCCCTCTATTTCTGCTGCTGCGTGGAGGAACCCTTCGTGGGGGTCATGGATGTAGCAACGATCTTCCCCTTACTTTGGGAGCGAACCAGACAGAAAATAAATTTCCTAGTCTGTGAGATGAGATTGCTACCTTTCTTAGCAGTGATCAAAGAGGTGGCAGTAGGTGGGGCTACCTCCGGTATCCTGTATAATGAATTATCCAAAGAAATAATGACAGCGCGAGGCCTTGACTCATACACAGCATGTCGCCTCCACAAGTATGGCTGGCCTAATAGTACATCACAAACATCCAGAGGTGTAACATCACATAATACCTCGTCTGTGAAGGGCTTGATGCTGTAGGGAAGGCGGCACTGCTGGCGAACTTTGAGATCTCGTCCTTCGTGAAGCCACCCGATACTGTACGGCTGCGGGTGTGGTGTAGTCGGTAGGCCCAACCGCTTCACGACCTCTGCTGAAATGAGGTTCTTTTGGCTGCCACTGTCGACAATGAATTGCAGTGGCGAACCCTTCACCCACATTTGTGAGTGGAAAAGACGTTCCCCCTCCTCTGGCTCTTCGGGCTCATTCTTCTGGATCTTTGGCAGTGGCAACAGTGGAACTAGGATCCGCATCAATGATCTGCTTCCCTTTGCCATTCCCCTTGTCGGGTTCTGGCTCACAGTCGGAACATGCATCTGATTCGGAAGCCTTCAACTCGGCCACCAGCGACTGCTTGGTCCGACACTCACTTGTGTTATGAGTGGGACTCTTGTGGAACTCACACCACTTTCCTGTGTCCTTCTTCGGCTTTGTGGTGGTGTTCTTTTCTTGTGGCTTCGAGGGGTTGTCTTGGGTCACCCCGCCTTGGCTTTGTCCTTTAGGCTTCGGATTTGTAGATCCAAAGTCTCGCTTCTTCTGTTTGAACTTTTGCTCGATTTTGACAGCGTATCGGTATGCTGTGCCGAGTGAGGAGATGTTCAAGAACTCCATCTCTTCCTGGATCTGTGTAGGCGGCCGCGGTATTTGAGTACCAGATGCAGCTCAGAATCTTTGATACCCAACTGTGTCGAAGGGTATGAAAAATATTTGTGAACTCTAGCACATCTTGGTCTCATCCCTGCCGCAGTGTGGTCCATTTGATGTATTTGTCCTCATAGCTTTTGACAGGGTAGTACTGCTCCTTGATGGCATCCCGGAAGTCATTCCAAGTGGGGGCGGCTGAAAACAGTGAGCCTATACTTTCATCCTTCTGCTCGCAGTATGTTTCCCACCAGTCCTTGACGTGGGGGGCTGCTTTGAGAAGAGCGAAAATAATCTTTTCCCGACTTGAAAATTCATGAACAGAAAAATACCCATCTAGCAGATTTAACCATTTATCTACGGCATCTGCGTCTATTTGACCCTCGAAGATGGGGATTTCAAAATTAACTTGTACCTTAAACGGTGTGGCGTTTCTAGAGTAGCTGTTGGAAGCCGATGCATCGCCTCTGGGTAGCCACTAAAGGATCTGCGCAAAGCTATCCATCATCGCGTTCCTTTGCCGCTCGAGGGCTTCTTCGAGCAATATTCTGATAGGATCTCCTACCCCCTCGTCTTTCTTCTCATCCACCATGGGAGGTCGTCGAGATTTGCGAGGCTGGTCTTGCAAAGGTTCGACCAATTCAAGCCCTAACTCCTTATATCCCGACCTCGTTGGGGACATGCAAAGAAAAACAAAGAAAAAGCAGACTGCTCTGATACCACTGATCTGGATTTAAGCAGGAAAGTAATAGATTACAGAGATAACCATAAAAGCAGAGATGCAGTGGAAATAATACTTCATTTCATTAATGGAGAATACTGAAATATGCTTACAAATAGAAATAACCCAGCTAGGGCGATGGTAGCTTATCTCTGAGAAGAGATGTGTCGGCTACATGCCTCTGAACTGTTTCGAACTGTCGTTACAATGAGGCTCGAAGGCCTATTTATTATTGAGAAACAATGGAAAACCCTTCACATTCCAAAACCTAACCCTAGAAGATGAAACGCCAAATTGTGGGCCCCGTTTTGGGGTGAGTTGGACATCCAACTTCCCAGGGTCGCGAATTGGTCGTCTTATCTTCGTTTGATGTGCATGATAGCCCGTTGGAAAGATCTCTCCGAGGACTACGACGGAAAAGACGATTTTTATCTGAAAAATCGTTGGTGGTGGATTTCCCAAAAAACATCGTTTAGGGCCTCAAAACGGCTCCGGAAGTTTAGGACCCGAAAAACTGCTAAAAATAGTAAACTGCACTATAATTAAGGAAAGTGAAAAACTGAAAGAGACAGTTGTGGGGCTCCAAATGGGATAGGTGGGTGGCCACCAACATCCACCTGGATCATTCCTCCCCCCTTAGGAAGCAATGGTCCCCATTGCGTTGAGTTCCTCCCTGAGATGAGGAAGCTTCTGCTGCGCTGGGTCTCTGGTGAGCTGTTCTGCAATCTCTAATGTGTCCAGAAATGGTGGGAAGCATGGTCGACGACGGTCCACATTGAACACTCGGTGCAAGCGAAGGAATGGAGGAATGCTTTGCTTCAAAGCATTGTTTCCCGTAGCCTTGGTACTGGTGTAAGGACCATGTCGGAGTGGCCTGAGCTTTTGATGGGTTCTGGTAAGGCGTTCTTTCTGTCGATGCAACCAAACTTTGTTCCCCACCTGAAACTTGTGTGGTGCCCCCGTGGGTGAAAAGAAGTTGTTCCTGTGTTCTGTTCTGACTGTATCCCTCTGTTTCTGTTGCTGCGTGGAGGAACCCTTCGTGGGGGTCATGGATGTAGCAACGATCTTCCCCTTACTTTGGGAGCGAACCAGACAGAAAATAAATTTCCTAGTCTGTGAGATGAGATTGCTGCCTTTCTTAGCAGTGATCAAAGAGGTGGCAGTAGGTGGGGCTACCTCCGGTATCCTGTATAATGAATTATCCAAAGAAATAATGACAGCGCGAGGCCTTGACTCATACACAGCATGTCGCCTCCACAAGTATGGCTGGCCTAATAGTACATCACAAACATCCAGAGGTGTAACATCACATAATACCTCGTCTGTGAAGGGCTTGATGCTGTAGGGAAGGCGGCACTGCTGGCGAACTTTGAGATCTCGTCCTTCGTGAAGCCACCCGATACTGTACGGCTGCAGGTGTGGTGTAGTCGGTAGGCCCAACCGCTTCACGACCTCTGCTGAAATGAGGTTCTTTTGGCTGCCACTGTCGACAATGAATTGCAGTGGCGAACCCTTCACCCACATTTGTGAGTGGAAAAGACGTTCCCCCTTCTCTGGCTCTTCGGACTCATTCTTCTGGATCTTTGGCAGTGGCAACAGTGGAACTAGGATCCGCATCAATGATCTGCTTCCCTTTGCCATTCCCCTTGTCGGGTTCTGGCTCACAGTTGGAACATGCATCTGATTCGGAAGCCTTCAACTTGGCCACCAGCGACTGCTTGGTCCGACACTCACTTGTGTTATGAGTGGGACTCTTGTGGAACTCACACCACTTTCCTGTGTCCTTCTTCGGCTTTGTGGTGGTGTTCTTTTCTTGTGGTTTTGAGGGGTTGTCTTGGGTCACCCCGCCTTGGCTTTGTCCTTTAGGCTTCGGATTTGTAGATCCAAAGTCTCGCTTCTTCTGTTTGAACTTTTGCTCGATTTTGACAGCGTATCGGTATGCTGTGCCGAGTGAGGATATGTTCAAGAACTCCATCTCTTCCTGGATCTGTGTAGGCAGCTACGGTATTTGAGTACCAGATGCAGCTCAGAATCTTTGATACCCATCTGTGTGCGAAGGGTATGAGAAATATTTGTGAACTCTAGCACATCTTGGTCTCATCCCTGCCGCAGTGTGGTCCATTTGATGTATTTGTCCTCATAGCTTTTGACAGGGTAGTACTGCTCCTTGATGGCATCCCGGAAGTCATTCCAAGTGGGGGCGGCTGAAAACAGTGAGCCTATACTTTCATCCTTCTGCTCGCAGTATGTTTCCCACCAGTCCTTGACGTGGGGGCTGCTTTGAGAAGAGCGAAAATAATCTTTTCCCGACTTGAAAATTCATGAACAGAAAAATACCCATCTAGCAGATTTAACCATTTATCTACGGCATCTGCGTCTATTTGACCCTCGAAGATGGGGATTTCAAAATTAACTTGTACCTTAAACGGTGTGGCGTTTCCAGAGTAGCTGTTGGAAGCCGATGCGTCGCCTCTGGGTAGCCACTAAAGGATCTGCGCAAAGCTATCCATCATCGCGTTCCTTTGCCGCTCGAGGGCTTCTTCGAGCAATATTCTGATAGGATCTCCTGCCCCCTCGTCTTTCTTCTCATCCGCCATGGGAGGTCGTCGAGATTTGCGAGGCTGGTCTTGCAAAGGTTCGACCAATTCAAGCCCTAACTCCTTATATCCCGACCTCGTTGGGGACATGCAAAGAAAAACAAAGAAAAAGCAGACTGCTCTGATACCACTGATTCGGATTTAAGCAGGAACGCAATAGATTACAGAGATAACCATAAAAGCAGAGATGCAGTGGAAATAATACTTCATTTCATTAATGGAGAATACTGAAATATGCTTACAAATAGAAATAACCCAGCTAGGGCGATGGTAGCTTATCTCTGAGAAGAGATGTGTCGGCTACATGCCTCTGAACTGTTTCGAACTGTCGTTACAATGAGGCTCGAAGGCCTATTTATTATTGAGAAACAATGGAAAACCCTTCACATTCCAAAACCTAACCCTAGAAGATGAAACGCCAAATTGTGGGCCCCGTTTTGGGGTGAGTTGGACAGCCAACTTCCCGGGGTCACGAATTGGTCGTCTTATCTCCGTTTGATGTGCATGATAGCCCGTTGGAAAGATCTCTCCGAGGACTACGACGAAAAAGACGATTTTTATCTAAAAAATCGTTGGGGTGGATTTCCCAAAAAACATCGTTTAGGGCCTCAAAACGGCTCCGGAAGTTTAGGACCCGAAAAACTGCTAAAAATAGTAAACTGCACTATAATTAAGGAAAGTGAAAAACTGAAAGAGACAGTTGTGGGGGTCCAAATGGGATAGGTGGGTGGCCACCAACATCCACCTGGATCATCCAATATACCAGAGTATCAGGTACATGGAACGGATATCAATACTTGAACACTTTGGTATGTAGTTCCCTAGTATGATAGGGAAAATTTCATTAATTACAAATTATAGAGCCCGTCAGTTGATAAGGTTATGTGACAACATCTCCCTCATATATTGGGATATAGAGCACCTCTTAGTGCAATCATTGCAATAAAATTATAAACATTGGGCTAGCCAAGAAATCTGAAATTCATATAAGTAATAACAAAACCAAATACATAATCTCAAATCTAAAATTCATGTTGAAGTTTTTAGTTTTGAACAAATCCCTTTTCGCATAAAAAACTAAAAAACACTAATAATTAGATTCTACTCTTTAGATCGAAAGACAACAACAACATGATAGATCACAAGATCCAATCTTCCATGAGCCTTAATAGGAAGACATAGAAGAGAAACAAGAACATGAAGCACAAGAAGAAAAAGAGGAAGAAGAGCTAAAAACTTCACATCCAAAGACTCCCTTAAGGTATCTTCAGAAAATTCATATAGAAAACCAAATCCTTACTATAAGGAGTTAGTGGTTCAGACTAGAATAAATCGATAAGCACACCAAGGCATGCCAAATTTTCCTTATTTTCCGAGATAGAACCCAAGAACTTTGTTGAATCCTATGAAGATGAGCATTGGGGTAATGTTATGGAGGAAGAGATAGAACAGATTAAGAAAAAACATACATGAGAAATTGTTCCTAGACCAAAGGATAAGAATGATAAGAAGTATAAGAAGTATAAGAAGGATAAGAAGTATATGTTAAAAAACTAGAAGGATTTCAGTTGTTAAGAAATGAAAATGTTGTATGCATATTGAGGAAAGGATTGTATGGTCTAAAACAACCTCCTAGGGCTTAATACTCAAGGCTTGAAAAATACTTACAACAACAAGGATTCAAAAGAGGAACAATAGACAACAATATTTATAGCAAAACATATAATGAAAATTTGTTGAATCATATTGTGGTATATGTAGATTATATCATTTTTTAAAGTGATATTAATTAAACTTATGAATCATATTGTTTGCAGTAGAAGTTCAAAACGAGTTTGAGATGTCCATGGTTGAAGGACTATCATTCTTCTTAGGATTGCAAATGAATCAATCAGACAAAGTTATATTCATTTCCCAAACAAAGTATCTACAAGAAATATTAAAGAAATTTGGCATGGAAAATGTGCATCTATTAGCACTCCTATGACCATAGGATGCAAGTTGAGAAAATAGGATGAATCTTGTGATGCAAATCAATCTATGTATAATTCAATTCTTGGAAACTTGCACTATTTAATAGTATCAAGACCACACACCACACAAGTTGTTGTTTGGTTGGAAGGTTCCAATTTGCTGCAAAAAAGAGTCATTTTCTAGATGTAAAAAGATTCTTCAAATGTTTGAAGGGAGCCTTAGAATTTTACCTATGGTATGCAAGAGAAAAGACTTGACTTTAACAACATATACAGATGTCGATTAGGAAGGTAGTGTGGATGATAAGAAAAGCACCCATGCAGGAGCATTTTTCTTAAGAAAAATATAGGGTTCTTGGCTGAGTAAGAAATAGACTTCTATCTCCCTATCCAAAACTAAAGAATAACACATTGGAGGAGCCACTTGTTGGACTCAAGTAATCTAGATGAAACAAACTTTGCAGGATATGAAGGTAAATCATGATCAACCTATTCCCATTCTTTGTGATAACACAAGTGCTATAAATATGTTAAAAAATCTTGTTCTGCACTCCAATACTAAGCATATTGCTATCAAATATCACTTTCTCAAAGAATAGGTAGCTAATAAGAATGTCAAGTTAGAATACATTTCTTCAAAAGAACACATTGCAGATATATTTACCAAACCACCACCCAAAGAAGCTTTTGAATATCTTAGAGAGAGAGTAGGAATGACATCTCCTCCTTATTCTCAATAAAAGGAGCAAATAATTAATGTTAAAAGAGTTAGGTTGTAGACAAAGGGAAGTGTAAGCCTAGGAGATAATAGTCCCAAATGGAAGAAGTAAAAGGAAGCTTAAGCACAAAGGGAGAAGTCTCAAAATAAGAACTGCATAAGAAAAATTGTTGCATGCAAAAGGGCACATCCTTGATAGGGGGAGCCTATATGTAGTCACAGCTAAAAGTAAAATCCATATATCTTCATCAACAATGGAGAATATGTAGACATAAAGAAAGATCATTGACAAGGGGAGTCCTCGACCCAAAGAACTATTCAATTCTAGCCAAATCCAATCCTTTTCCATTGATGTCAAATGAGAAGACTTACGCATACATGAGAAGAGCCAATAGATAGTGGCAGTCTGAGAGTTCTCAACATTGGTTTATTAATGACTAGAATATGTCTAGTGTCACCATCAATGAAAAAGGGGGAGATTGTTGAACAATGTATTGTCATTGATGTTAAAACTAAGAAGAAAGAAGAACAATATGTTGTCATTGATTTTAGGTGGATGTTTTCCCAATATCAAGTAGAAAAGGACCAAACACAAAGCAAGGTGTAAAGGAGGAAATTTGGTGCAAACCTAAATTTTTTTAAAGTCCGCACAACTTCATGAGGTGTATCGTGCAATAAGTAAACTCGTCAATTCACTTTGATTATATAATCCTTCCATTTTTTCATCATTTAATGAAAAGGAGGTACCCGATAGGTTTAGAAACATTAAATCATATTGGTACCAGATGGGATGATATAGAGGTACTATGCACCAGATGTTATATTTTAAAAACGTTGAAAGGGATTGGTTTGTATCTAGTATGAAATAGTAGAAAGATTATGTGGAAAAGATATTTCATGACACTCCCACATGTATGATAGATGATCAATTTGATGACATGTTTATAGTGGCGAGTGTAATATGGTAGGAAAAAATGAAGTTTTCGGTCAACCAACGGAGCTTTGGAAAGTGACACATGGCATATGATATGTCAGATGACACAACAAATGGACCACGTGGCAGAAAATGATTGCTCCATGGTGGTTTGATGTGGTAGACCTAGAGATATTAGGACTCATGTTAGGATCGAGCTCGATAAGGTTTTCTCACGTTATTATTTTTTGCCAAAAAGCCAAAAGGTTGTGGTTGCAGCGCCATGGTCAAAGAGCCAAGGGCTCACCTCTACGGGTCCTCTGGGTATCAGATATATTGTACGAGGCCATGTAACATTGGAATCCTTCCAATATGGAGGAGAAGCCTGGTATCCAACATGCATGGTCATGGTTCCAACTTGTCATGGTTTGTCATTGGGGATGCGTTTTCTATGGTCTAGTATACCAGAGTATCAGGTACAAGGAAAAAATATCAATACTTGAACACTTTGGTATACATTTCCCTGGTATGATAGGGAAAATGCCATTAATTACAAATTATAGAGCTCGTCAGTTGATAAGAAAAGTGATTGGGGTGCTAAGATGGATAACCTTATGTACACCTATAGTATGCAAAATTTTGGTATGAAGGTTGAGGTCACGTCACATGGTCATGAAATACTAAAAGACTCAGCTCCAAGGGATATGTCTATTTAGATATCACCATAGCGACCTCTTGGTGTAGAAGGAAGGAAAACCTAATATTCAGTATCCAATATGGATTAGCAATTTATCATGGCATATGGTCATGAGATCCCAACGATTTATCCCTTGAGGCTAAAGGGTCATGAAAGGTGAAGTAAATATGGGTACTATATATATATATATATATATATATATATATATCTATATATATATAGATATATCTATTTATCTATCTATCTATCTATCTATCTATCTATATATATATATATATATATATATATATATATATATACACACATAGTCCTTACAATGTTTGAATTGGGGTGCAAATGTTTGATCAAGCCCATAATTCTAGCCAATGGTCTTTGACTGGCTCATAGTATTATCCCTGGAAGTGCTCCAAGGTATTTTTTCATCTTTGATAAAGTTACTCTAGTGTTATGTCAACCTTGATTGAGTCTATGTTGTCCAAGATTTGGAAATGTTTTATAAATAACTCAAACTGGAAATGTATGGAGGAAGTGATGGTGATACGATGAACTAATCTAAAATAGATTAGGAGGGAAAGGTACAAAGAAGTTTGAGGATGAAATTTGAAGAGGATGTGAAGAGTACAGATAACATGTCTAAAAAACAGAGTACAAACGAGTCCAAGTTTGGAAGCATGAACTAGTTTGTGGTGAATAACAAAAAGAGTATTGCAGCAACTAAATGGAAGCAACATTCAATCTGGAACCAGTGTAGTTTACAGAATAGGGCAATGACAACATAGAAAATAGAGAAAGGATAGTGTACGCAGTTGTGTAGAAGAAAGAAAATACAATTTGTGCAGAATTATGAAGATTAGAACAAAGCAATTACAAACCTTGCAATAAAGGGGATTCATGTAACCTATAGGTTGGTGCCTACAAGATCTTTCATATAAAAAAAAAAAAAATATTGTAGTTTTTGCCTTCAAAGGCTTCCACATATATCTTTTGTTACATGTTCAAATTATGAGATTGATGGTTTATGATGTTTGAATAGATATAAATAAGTAAAATTTGCCATTATACTAATTCACCCCCCCTTTCAACATCATTCTAAATTCCAACAAAAACTTTTTTCAATGCTTGAAAGTACCTTTGGAATATCCCAAACCCCAATTTGCCAAACTAGGACCTATTGGGAAAAATGGCCTTAGAAGTTGATTCCTCTACTTTTCTACCCTAAAAGAATCAAGATGGAAGATAAATAATATGATGATCCATCCAAATTATATCTCCCCATTTTCGGAGGCTCTTGGTCCCCAAAATATTTTATTGAATGAGGTGAGGAATTTATTTATCTCCCTTCTTCTTGGAGTACCATTTATCCTTTCCTATAAATCGTCCTTTCAATCCAATGTTCCAATGTTTGTTCTACTTTTGTCTTGTAGTTCTATACATCTACAAAATTTTAACTTTGTCAACTTTCATAAGCATCTGATGCTAAATCCCCTATGAAAGATAAGACATACTCCTCTACCTAATCCAACATGAAAGGTTCATGGAGTTTAAGATTTTCCTCACCACTGAGTAAATGCACATGTATGGGAGTGGGGGTAAAAATAAAGAGGCTGGGGATGGTAATATGCAAATATATTACTTCCCCCACTCCCACCATCACTATATGAAAACCATATTACTAATATGATTTACATATTATCACCCCCACCACCAACCTCACCCACATATTATCTCCCCTCACCATGGAAAATTTTAGGGGCTAATATTCGCAGATGGGCTAATTTTCCATGCTTTTTCCAAAAAAATGATTCGTCAATTCCTATTTTTTCCTAAAAACCATTCGCCCAAATTTTATAAGAAAAAAATATTTTACATTAAAAATTGCCAAAATTTTAGAGAGACTACATAAAATCATTAGAACTTCGTATATTTTTACTAAAATATCACCAAGAATTTTATAGTTTTCATAATATGGATTAGCGAGATTCGCCAAGGTTTCTAATCTTTAAGATAATTTTCCACCCTTAAAATTTTCCCTGCCCCTCACCCCAACCCTCATGATATCTTTCCATAATGGAGGAAAGTCATTGAAGTATGCAAAATAGGGTATAAATTTGATAGGAACTCATATCCGTCAAGTAATGTTTTATGATGAGTTTTCATTTAAAACCTCCCTTCACATGACGTATGATATTTATTTACCCATCATTGAATATCATGTGTTATATGTCTATTAACTTTTTGTTGTGACTATAAGACCAAAATTTTAGTTAATGTAAGTTTTGTTGTGTAGGAATTATTTTTGTTGTAGCTTGACTATAAAATACAGTTAAATCAAGTTTTATATTACTTCAAAAAGATCAAACATATCCATTCAATTGTGTTCATTCCTACTACTAAGATAGCCAATGATTTAGTGCAGTTATGTATAGTCAATATTTATGTAAGTTCAAATATTTTACAAATCATCCCAAACCATTGTAAAAAAAAATTGAAGTGCCTTCATCAAACCAATTAACTATAATGTATTTTTAAGAGGAACAATCGATCTCAACATTCAACTTGATGGCATGGAGTAAAGGAGGACCTTATAAATAATAAAACAAGTTTGAACCCACTTTTAAATTGAAATTTGGGTAGATTGTAACATTTCAAGAAATATAATATATAGTGTGTGCATTTTGAAGATATTCATAATCTTTTGACAAGTAAGAAAGATAAATTTTTATGCCCACAATGCATAGAAAAGTTGTTGAGTGGTTGCATTGTTAAGATAGTCCCTACCTAATGGTCACTAGTTCGAAACCCTGTGGGTGTCCCATCAACACAACCTTTAACTAGAAGTTATAATGATATCAGTTAGAATTGACCCTATGTCACATCAGTGCTTCCTCTATGGCAATTCCTCTAATCAGAAAAGACAAAAGGGGAAAATGAAACTCAGTGCCAATTCCTCGAGTAAAAACAAAGAAAGATAAAGCTCTCCCACTAACAAAAAAAACCCAACTCAATGGAAATTCCTTTAATCAGAAAAGACAAAAAGGAAAGATAAAGCTCAATGCCAATTCCTCTAGTAAAAACAAAAAGGAAGGATGAAGTTATCTTACTAACCAAAAAAAAGCAGAAAAACAAAAAGGAAAGATGAAGTTATCTTACTAACAAAAAAAACTAGAAAAACAAAAAGGAAAGATGAAGTTATCTTACTAAGGAAGAAAACCAAAAAACCCAATTAATTTAAGTATTAACGTACTGAATGCATATCGAACCACAAAATATCTCTGGTTTCCTAATCAAACTAAGTTAATTCAAATATTAACGTATTGAATACATGGGAAACCACAAAATATCTCTGGTTTCCTCATCAAATATATTTGGTTTCCTAATCAAAATAATAAATGAAATGAAGAAGAAGATAAATGTTTCATGCAAACAAACAAGAAAAGTTGGCTCTATCATTTCTATTGGACAAAAACATGTCCTTCAATTTGAACACTCTTTCTTCGTAAATTCGTGTTTTATAGAGCATATTGATGGGCCATGGGTTGGACCTGCCTCATGAATCTCATCCTTTAAATTATAGGCTTTAGTGTTTAAGGTTTAGGGAGAGGTATACGCAATGCAGGATTTGCATGATGTAAATGAAAACCGGTTATTCTAATACGTTCAAAGACTCATTATGAATAAGTGTGTTTTTTTCAATTAATGACTTCTTTTATTTTCTACCATTTTTATTGAAATTTACTTTTATATGAAATATTAAAATTTTATAGATAATTGAGGTTTTAAAAATTAAATATCATTATTAAATTAGATTTTAAAGTGATTAATATTTAGTAATTAAATAATAAAAATATATGTAAATGTTGGGCGAATTTAACCTGTTGAAGAGTATAGTAATTGAAAAAATATCAATATTTAATAATTAAATAATAAAAATATAAGTAAATATTCGACGAATTTAACATGTTGAGTAATTGAAAAACTAGAAGTTATTGAGTAGAGAAGCTCATTCTACAACCCAGTATAAAGGTATGTGTAAGTATATTCATATTCAATGTGGAGTTGACATGTGTCTTTTTAAAATAAAAATAAAATACACTTTAAATGAAAATATAATGCTAACTATAATAAAATAAAAAAATGAATATGATGTAAAGTAATTAGAAGTAAAAAATAAATTTTTATGGAGAAAACATTTTAAGTGGTCTAAATATTTTAGAGTTTGATTCTCTATATACTCTATATAAGATTTAGAAATACAATTTAAACAATAAAAAATTACACATTATATTTTATGTTCAAAAAAATTTACATATGCAAAAATTTCCTGTTAAATACATGTTTAAAATAAACCTATAATATACTTTTAACGTGATGAAATGTATACTAATTAAAAAACCAAAAATCATGGGAAATTCCAAATAAAAACCACTCTGTGTATTGACGGGATAACTCGATAATGCTATGAAGAAAGTTTTAAGAAAAACGCCTCTCAAAGAATGCCATGGAAATCGCTGTATAAACGGCCATGCAACAAACTAGTGGAAAATCATTAACAGTATTTGGAATTTTCGTGGTAGCAATTCACTCAACTCCACTATCTATTTGACAATGTATTGTGGGGAGTCGGCCATGATTGAGTGCACTACATGTTTGATAGGGGAGAAGGAAGAAGTCCTCATTATGGAGCGGAAAATAAAGGTAAAGGCCAGATGTTTTTGAAGCTAATTTGAAAATAAGATTTTAATTCTATGGAAATTTTAGAATATGATAAATGGTAATGAAATCCATTATTTCACTTCTATTTCAAATAAAGGTAACGAAAATATTTTGTAATGAAATCGATGGTTTGATTTTCATTCTTTTTATTTATAATATTGCAAAATAACCCTAGAATTCACAATAACCAAAAGTATTATAAATAACCCTAGAATTCACAATAACCAAAAGTTTTGTGGTAGGTATCAATACATCAGGATGCCATGACGGACAAGCAGCAGTGTAATTTAAGGAAAGTCATACAAATTGTTGTATTGACTAGGACACGGAGGTGAATAAATTTCGTTGCATTTGGAATTTGTGTGGATAGAAATTCTGTCAATCTTTTGGTTCTTTAGCCATAAAGTAGATGAATATGGGAAGATTCTAGTTTGTCAGGCTAGTGAGTAGGGACATAGTGATATCAAAGTTGCAGAAATTTAGAGCTATATTTTGAATTTTCAAGTTGTTTAGTGAGATTTTTTGGAAGTTTTTCCGGTCTAATTTCTCTAAAATATGGCAGGAATTTATTGAAATCACAAGCTTGATGGGTAACCCCTGCACAATCGAAGTGCCCTAAGGGTTTTTTAGGGTACTGAATCTATATATAGCCAAAAACCCAATTCAAATAATGCAAATCAAGATTTCACCTCAAGATTTTCAACCAGATTCTTGCACTGGAAAGTCCAAAAAGTTGCAGTAAAGACAACTCTTGAATTTTGTTTTTCTTCGTATTGAAAGAGTATGGGAGGAAAGAGTATGTTTTTTTTGTTCTTTTGGAAAAGTGGAAACATAAAAACACTTCATTTTAGAATGTGAGGCCTTCGAAGACAACGGGGAAAGTTATCCAGATATTTTGGCAACTAGCTCTTTGGATAATCTATTTAGCGAAGGGTTTGTCGAGAAGCTGGGAAGGTTAATTATGAGACTTCACAGGAAAAGGGTTGAATACATCAACCAGATGAAAAAGCAATATTTCCCATAGGCTATCTATAGTCTTGTCGATGTTAAGTTAATTTTCTTTCTTTCTTTCTTTGACATGACACATTGGTAACACAAGTCACATTGCTAGGAGTAGTCGAATGAGTCGATGATTTCGACTTCGTTTTTTAGGTCCTCCCTTTATGGATGATTTCCCTCCCTCTTTCCTCCAGCTTCGACTCTCACTCCTTGTCCATCTCCATCTCCCGCTCCCTCTCCCTATATGTTTGGGTGACACTTATTTCTCAATATATAGAGAAATTAATGTGATTGGATTGTATATGCTCACCATTAGATGCTTCGACTCCCGCTCCATGTTCGTCTTCATCTCTCGCTCTGGCACGCCCCTATTCCGATGGTATTCTTTCAACCACAAATAGGCAGGTGTGGCACCACTACACTCTTTCTTTTCACCAATACTTGAATGTACGGAATACACCTAACTCTTCAACACTTAGTTCATTTTCTAGTACTTCAAGTTTTATATCACAGCAGAAATAAAACATTCATTCATACTTCATCATTTCATCATTATATATGCACAACAGATAAAATACAATATTCAAGAGGCAACTCCCAACACTGAAGTCTACCTAAATAATACACAAGTATAATTTACAATATGTTTACAACAATGGTGTTGGCAACATGGTCAACACACTTCAATTTTCAAGTGTCCATAGTTTACCAAATATGTCGTGCACGTTTCACCCAACTGTGGTCTACCCAACACTATCATGCCTCTATCCGTTGTAACAGTTCACTTGCGCCCAACGATTCCCTCCACTGCTACACATTCTTCTGGTACTTCCCCATGCCCAACACTTCACTTTGGTTCCTTGTCTGCATGTTGCAACCTGCCCGCACCATTCAACACACGGGTCGCCCTGTCGTGCCCTAGGGTCGTTCAGCTCTGCCAAGTCAAGTTGCCTTGCCACGCCGTCGGGTCATTCAACCCTGCCGGGTTGGGTCACCCAACTGTGCCCTTGGTTCGTTCAGCCTTGTTGGTTCGGGTCGCCCTACCGTGCCCTTGGGTCAGGTTGCCCTACCGTGCCCTCAGGTTGGACCGCCCTGCCGCACCCTCCGGTTGGGTCACCTTGCCGCACCATACAACTCCTTTCAACTTGGCCCGTCTACCCAAGAAACCCCAAACTCTATGCTACGAAAAACTTTGGCCCTTCGCTCTTGCTCGTTCACTTGCTACCTTTGATGTTCGAATTCTCCTTTTTCACCTTCCTTTCTTGTTCATTGATTGCTTGCTTGATCTCTTCCTTCAACGCTCTCTACCATGCCAAATATATACCCATGCTTCCAAGTTCAAGTGATACGACCGTACACCTAAGTGTAGGTCAACCTGCCTATATTTTTACATCAGCCCAGCCACTTTAATACGTCGGTCGGTCTGCTTTTTTCAAGTCGACCTCCACCCGTCACATGTCCTAGGCAGCCTATAAACTCGCCTTCATCGCACTTTCCATCCACGGGTCGCACGGTCGCCTGTGTCACCCTCCACCATCGCATGTCCTTACCGATGCTCATTGGTCTTTCCCACCATTATGGGCGCATACCCATCGCCTTTAACTGACACTTTGCTCTCTACATCACACAACTACCTGATTCAAGTAGTACGAGCGTCCGTCGCACATGGGCACACCCGATTTAACTCGGTTGTGTTTAACTGAAGTTGTCCCACCATCGAATATAACCAAGTTCAGGGACTCGTCACATACGTGGGAATGCCTGACTCAACTCGTGGGCTTGACATCCTCCACCACTCTAAAAATGTTGTCATCCTCGAAAGCACCATCCATCACCAAGACATATCCACAAGTATGGGCACCTAGATATCTCCACCTATGACCTAATCCATGCTCCCAATCTACCAAGCTTTGCAAGAAAATCATGTGCTGGATCCCCCTATGATGGTGACTAGTTGGGTATCTAATCCAACCGTAACATCGCCTCCACAAGAATGCATGCTTGCTACATCATCATGACTAATATTCACACCCTTTTTTCAATTGTATCCATCTCGCCCCAAGTGTCTGCTCATAAGTATAGAGCACTCACTTCCATGAGAAGCTAACAATGAGCCTCATCTCCATGTCAGTCTAAGAAGAGAGGGAGGAAGTGGGGGCCAAAGGCTCTCCCTCCTCCTCAACTAATAGCTCAATCCACCTATCTGGATCTTACTCCTCCAATATTTGCATGTATGCTTACCGACTCTCCTTCTGAGTCTCAGGTCTAGCATCTCCATTCCCTTCCACTACCTCTAGCCTGCCTATCAAGTCCAGGATACTATCAAACAATTCTCTAATAACCTGTGAATGCTCCATAAGTTTTTTCTCTGTAGAAGACAACCTCTTATAGAGTTTTCCACCCCACTTGATGTCCTCTACATTCGTCACTATCAACTTACACTCAAATGTCATAACTCCCACGGTTGATACCCCTATAGGATCATCATCCATTCCATCGTAACTATACAACTTCTTCATATGTGGCACCATCATAGCCTCATAATGCTTCATAAATTCCATACCCAATACTGCTTCATAATCATCCAATCGCAAAATCGTGAAGTTGATCTTTCTAGACCACTCACCAATGTTCATGTCCACATTCTTCGTCATACCAATAACTGAATCTGGCGAAGATTTCATTGCTTTCAATGGAGCTTGAGTTGGTGTAAACTTCAGTGCACTATTCCTTGCATCTTCCTCTCTAATGAATTTATGAGTCACACCACTATCCACCATCGTGAGTAAAGTGCTTTTATCAATCTTCATATTCACATACTCTAATTTGTTACTCTCAAGATCCCGTCATGGGATAGCTTCGGTGTCTACTGTAGCTCCTAGAATCTACATCACCCCAATGAATGGTTCTTCTTTCTTCTTCTTCACATCTGCTTGTGATTCTGCATCCACCATCGGTCTTCAAGGACAATTCTTCACCGTGTAGTTCTCTTTGCACAACCAACAATTCAGAGGCTTCTTCGTCTTCGACTTTTCATTTGATTTCGAATGCTCCTCCTTTGTATACTTCTCTTTCGGTTTATCAAACTTCTTCTTTCTCTCTTCGGTCCCTTTATCATAATGTTCTACCAAGGGATCAACTACATCAAATGCTTCTTCTAGTGTCTTTATATTATGCCTTTTCACCTCATTGCATGCCCAAGGTTTCAATCCTATGATGAAATTGGACACCTTGTCCTTTTTCGCCATATCAGGTAGCTCCAAGATCGCACTCGAGAATGCCCATTGATATGCTTGTAGACTCCTTGTTTGCTTAATATACTTAATCTTCATCCTTGCATCCCAAGTCTCATCTTATGGGCTAAAATGAGTCCACAAAGATTTCTTCATATCATTCCAAGTAGAGATGTCATCATCATCACTGTTGGCAATCTGATCCAACTTCCATCTCCACCACATCTTAGCATCCTTAGTAAGGAATTAAGCAACTACTTTGATCGTGGCTTCATCATCAAGTATGCCCAAGCGTTCTAAGTATTTCTCCATATCCAATAAGAAATTTCCAAGTGCTTTGGAACTCCTCATCCCATCATAAGAATCAGGTTCCTTGAATTTCACATGAGCAACTCCTCCAATTGGTCCCTGCCCAACTAGTTTTTTCAAAACAAGTATCTCATTTCAAGCATCGTCAAGATATTTTTGCAACTTCAATATTTCCTCCAAACCTTGGTATCTTACAACACCAATGTTCTTGACTTCTCTATTTGTGTATACAACCATTCCGTATACTTGTATCGAAATTTGAGGTTCTCATGCTCCTCTTTCATCTTCGTGAACTCATCCCAAATTTCAACATTCTTGATCTCCAATGAAGCCACGTTCGAAGAAAACTCCTCCATCTTGTCCAATACTTTGTCCATGAAAAATGTATCAACATCCTTGCTAGATTCACTTGTCACCTGAGGTTCTTCCACCTGTTCAGCCATCAGTTTTTCTTGTGATCTTGTAAAAACCATACACTTCTTCATTCAACTTCGACCTTGTAACTTGTCCTTGTCAAACTTCTTCAACAAAGCTCAACTCGCCCTGAATCGAGCTCTGACACCATCTGTCACACCCCTATCCCGGTGGTAGTCTTTCAACCACACATAGGTGGGTGTGACACTGCTACACTCTTTCTTTTCACCAATACTTGAATGTATGGACTACGCCTAACTCTTCAATACTTAATTAATTTTCCAATTCTTCAAGTGTTATATCGCAGGGGAAATAAAAAATTCATTCATACTTCATCATTTCATCATTATATATGCACAACGGATAAAATACAATATTAAAAGGGAGGGGAAACTCCCAATACTAAAGTCTTCCCAAATATTATACAAGTATAATTTACAATATGCTTACAACAATAGTGCTGCCAACACGGTCAACATAATTCAATTTTCAAGTGTCTACAATTTACCAAATATGTCATGCACGGTTCACCTAACTTCGGTCTACCTAGCACTGTTGTGCCTCTCCCCATCGTAACAGTTCACCTACTCCCTAAACTATTACATGCTCTTTTGACACTTCTCCATTCCCAACACTTCACTTCGGTTTCTTGTCTGCACATTGCAACCTGCCTGCACTGTTTAGCACAACGGTCACCCTGTTGGGTCAGGTCACCCTGCCACACCCTCGGGTTGGGTAACCCTACCTCGCCTTTGTGTTAGGTCGCCCTATCGCGCCCTCAAGTCAGGTCGCCCTGTCGCACCCTCGGTTCGGACTGCCCTGTCAGGTCGCCCTGTCGCACCCTCGGTTCGGACTGCCCTGTCAGGTCGGGTAGCCTTGCCACGCCCTCGAGTCGGGTCATCCTGTAGTGCCCTCGGGTCGGGTCACTCTGTCTCACCCTCGGGTCAGACCGTCCTATTGGATCAGGTTGCCCTACTGCGCCCTGCAACTCTTTTTAGCTCGGCTCGTCCACCCAAGAAACCCCAACCTTTATGCTACGAAAAAATTTGGCCCTTCACTCTTGCTCATTTTCTTGCTCCATTCGCTTTTCTACGTCCCCTTGTTCACCTTCCTTTCTTGTTCATTTATTTCCTTCTTGATCTCTGCCTTGAACACTCTCCACCATGTCGAATATATACCCATGCTTCCACGTTCAAGTGATACGGTCATCCACCTAAGCATAGGTCGACTTGTCTATATTTTTATGTCGGCCCGACCACTTTAATATGTAGGCCGGTCTTATTTTGTCAAGTCGGCTTCCACTCGTTGCACATCCCAAGCTACCTATAAACTTGTCTTCATCGCACTTGCCAACTCATCACACTTTCCATCCACGAGTCGCAGGGTCACCCGCATTTCCCTTCACCTTCACACATCCTCACCAAGCACTCGTCAGTCTTCCCTTCTCTTCGCCTTTAATTGACGCGCTCACTCTCTGCATCGCCCAACCACCTGATTCAAGTAGTACGGGTGCCCGTCGCACAAGGGCATTCCTGACTTAACTCAATCGTGTTTAACCAAAGTTGTCCCATCGTTGCATACAACCGAGTCCAGGCACTCGTCGCATACATGGGTGCGCCTGACTGAACTCGTCGGCTTGACACGCTCCCTCTCCCTATCTCTATCTCTCTGGGTGACAATTATTTCCTAGTCTATAGAGCCATTAATATGATCGGGCCGTATATGCCCACCATTAAATTTATACTCATTTAAATATTGGTTACAGTCTGTCTCCGTCTCTGTCTCAGTGCAACGGGCCTGCTCCATCTCTATCTCCATCTCTGCTCCTAGGCTCCATCACCACCACATTCTTCATTTACCTCGCAGTACAAGTCAATGTTTTCCTACTCTCCACTCTCATTAATGTGCATTTCTCCGAACTACAAGACAAAAATTTCCAAATTTGAACTCTAGACTTCCTTGCCACCGTTGACTTTCAGACCATTTACAACTAGAGGTGTCTGCAAATAGAGGAGTAGTCATCAACACACCTGTGAGCAATGGTAATTTTTGTTTGAATAATTGTTTGTTATCCCTATTTTTCTCCTTTTGTAAGTGATTTCCTTTTCATGCTTCAATTTAACACAAGCTAATTTTTACAATTCACACTTAAGTGTAAAACAAATTTACATGAACAACTTCAACATTATGTTTCATCGGTTTTGTTCTTCAAATATTCACATATTTTCAACATACATGATTTTTTGAAGTCTTTGAAATCATGTAGTTATTTTACATTCTAGACTTAGGTTTTGACAAAAAAAATTTACACTTGTAATTATGGACTTAGGTTTTGATGAAAACTTTTTAGACTTGTAATTATATATGTTGAACATAAATCAAAATCCCATAGTTAAAATTATGGACTTGGGTTTTGACGAAATCATTTCATAGAATTTTAACATTAATCTAACCTCACAATTATTCACTAGTAATTTTTTGTTGTTCATCCGTTGTGGCAAATCGCTGGCCCATTCTTGCGAAAACTCGTTGGTTCACCGTTTTGACAACTCACTGGGTAACTGTTGCAACAACTTGCTGATGTTCTATTGCTAAAACAATTGTCCCAGACAATAGTCGTAGATGCAACATCATCAAGATTCACACCTCATTGGATTTTGGGAATAAATTTCTTTCAGGGATAGTTCTTTTGGTTTGCTAAATATGGTAAAAAATTGTTCGAATTGAAAATTTATGTTATTGAGATGGTATAATATGAGTGTTCTAGGGTTTTTCAAGAGCCAAAAATTCATTTGTAAATTCAAACGTGCAATTTAAATAACAAAATATTGTGATTTCACCATCAATTGTAAAGCCAAAATCTGGCCAGAAATTGTTGGAATTATAGATTTCAATTCTTGAGACTGTATAATTTGAGTGTCCCAGGGTTTTTCAGGGTTCTTAATCCAATTAAATAACAAAAAAATAGGATTTCACCAACAATTATATAGTTGGATTCCAATAATGATTGTGGGAACAATGAAAATAATTATATAACTTGATGCCACTGTTGCAGTGACTTGCTATTGAGCTATTACTGAAAAAACATCTCTGTCAATAGTTGTAGATGCAGCGTCATCAAGATTCACACATCATTGGATTTTGGGTATAAATTGCTTTCAAGGCTAGTTCCTTTTGCTAAAAATTTGGTCAAAATGGTTCAAATGGGAAATTTAAGTTATTGAGATGATATAATAGGAATGTTTTAGGGTTTTTTAAGAGCCAGGAATTCATTTGTAAATTCAAAAGTGCTATTTAAAGAACAAAATATTGTGATTTAATCATCAATTGTAAGGCCATAAATCTAGCCAGGAATTGTCAAAATTATAGATTTCAGTTCTTGAGACTCTATAATTTGAGTTTCCTGTGGTTTTTTCAGGGTTCTGAATCCATTTATATATTCAAAAATGCAATTTAAGTAACAAAAAACTGGGGATTTCACCAACAATTCTACAACTAGGTTTCAATGATAATTGTTGGAACAATACAAACATTGATATAACTTGATGTCATTGTTGCAAAAACTCACTAATTTTTTTATTGTTGACAAAATGTCTTAGCCAATAGTTGCAGATGCAACAACATCAAGATCCAAACCTCCTTGGATTTTGGGAATAAATTGTTTTCAGTGCTAGTGATTTTGGTTTGCTAAAATTTTGGTCAAAATTTATTCGAATTGCAAATTTAAGTTATTGAAATGGCATAATCTGAGTGTTATAGGGTTTTTTAAGATCTAGGAATTCAATTTTAAATTCAAAAGTGAAATTTAAATCACAAGATATTTTGATTTCATCATCAATTTTAAAGTTAGAAATCCTGCGAGAAATTGTTGAAATTAAAGATTTCAATTTTTAAGGCTATATAATTTGTTGACACCTAATCCTCAGCGGTTGGGTGAACCCGGAATGTGAATAGTCATCAAGAAGATGAACTCATCAGTCACATTCATGTATATAAACAATAGCTACCTAATGAAATAAACGAATCAGTTTTTTCCTAGTCTAGAATTACTCCTGGTCTGACATGGTATCAGAGTCAGTCCTAAAAATAGTCGTAACTCCCTTCATCTCTGCCACTGCCTCTGTCCTGAAATAGTCTGCCACTGCCTCAGTGCTGAGCACTGCTCTGCCTCTTTCGCTGGACTGACATGGTACCTAGAGATGCGTTGTTAAAATGATGCTTCGACAGTATTGGTAACTGATCTCGAGCTCGAAGGCGAGCCATCAAAGTTCTGAGGGATTCCATGCAGCGGAAATGTGGTATTATCGTTTTGATTATCCTTACGCTTGCATTATCTGTATCATTTTGTTTTAATGTTTGAACTTGGGCATCGAGCATCAAATAGTCTATGCTAGGCCAATTGTCTGTATTCAAAGAAGCATAAAGGCCCTCACTAACCCCATACTTCTGAATCGACCCATGAACTATCTCAGAATAGATAACCAACAGCATGTCATTCGCTTCTTCCACCTTTCGCTTCTTCGCAGACACCTCCATTTTTAAGTAAGTCTATCGCCTCCTACTTGCCATCGGCCTCTCTGCAACGAACCGCTTATACCCTCGGCCAAAAAATCAGAAGAGAGAAATCGTCTTCGCCCCGTGAGCAACAACCCTGATAAGGCCAAACCCACCACTCTTCTGTACATTTGTAGCCCGCTCGGTGAATGTTGCAGTGTTAAAATCTACTCGTTGAAGAATATCAGGGATAGCAGAACGGAGCACCTGCAGAGAGATCGGGAGAGGCACGGTCCACTGCCTGCTCTACCCCACCGCTGAGCATCATAAAGTCGTAATAGGTTTGGAACCTGGGAAATCTAATTCCCGAGCGAAGTCTATTGCAAACTCTATCAACAACACGGGAGGGAACCTCAGATCCTCGTGCGCCTGTTCAATTGTCGGATCCTCCTCCATCGACGCAGTGGTATTAACGTTTTATGCGCAGCATTATTAACGTATCAATATATTTTTATTCATGTTTGGTGAAAGTCCATGGAAGCCCGCAAGGCTACAATTCGCTAACGCAAACATTAGTGTCTACGCCATATTTGTTCTTTTAAGTGGCAAAATTTCATGGCATTGACCATGCAATATGAACTGAACTCTGCTCTGCTCCATTAACACTAGCAATAATAATTATTAGCCTCTACCACTATTGACTACGACAAAATATTATTGTGACTAAGTATTTTGAGGTATGGCTGATGCTTAAATTCCAGAGCAGTCTTATGAACCGCATTGAAGCTGCTTATGAACCGCATTGAAGCTGCTGGTGGACGTATTATTTTTTGAAATGGTGTGACATAGTAGTATTGCACAGTTTTTTTTTCTATCATTTGAATGGTAATGCTGTGTTGAAGCATAAAGTGATATGTAATATTGATATGTACATAATATTTCAAGAAAATATAGTGCATAAGGCTGTAACGTAAGGAAGTTTTTTTTTATCAGCAGAAGTATTTTTTACAGAATGCATTCAATCATCTCTATGGTAGGAATAGTTCTCACTGGCAAGGAGAACTATCCTGAATGGTCCCGGATGATAAAACACACCCTCATCTTCAATGAGTTGTGGAAAGGAGTGTGTGTCGGAGAAGGAGACAATGACCCAATACAGCCTACATCAGACAAAGAGCTCGTCATTTGGGATAACAAGAACAACAAAGAATATGCATTAATCGCAGCATCTATAAATGAAGAAGTAAGTCGCCATATTTCATCATATTCAACTGCCTTTGAAGCTTTACAAAAGCTCAAAGAACTCTATGACTCACATTCTGCACTTGAAGTTATTCAGCTCATGATTAAACTCTTCACTCTTGAACTGAAAAATAATGATCCTCTTGCTCTTGCATCTGAAGTTAAATCCATAATGCATGATATCAAATCCACTAAGGTTGAGCTGGATATCCCTCTTATTTCTTTTCTCAAGGCACTCTATCCTACTTACTCCAATTATCTTGAGTCTTTACAAGAAAATGGAAATCTTAAAGATATAACCTTTGACTCTCTTGTGAAAAAGTTTGCTGAAAGAGAGAAAGCCTTTGGAAAGAAGACAGTCCCTGAATCTTCTGAAGAGACTATTTTCCTTGCTCATAAAGAAAAACATCCTGTTCAAGATTCTACAAGAGGAAGAGGTGGACGAAGAGGAAGAGGAAGATACTTCAGAGGCAGGGGGGGCAGACATTCTCAAGGAGAAAAGGCAGATCTGCATTGCATTCGCTGCAAATGAAATGGATCACATGATGCTTCTACATGCAAGCTACCATGGGACAAAATTGAGCAGAAAAGAAACCAGCAGAAAGGTAAAACTGATGATACAGACAAAGGTAAAGCACCTGAATCCGCTCACTATATTGAGGCACAATGTAACATTGGACTAAATGAAGATTTGTTTAATGCTTCACTTGCTTCTTCGGAAAATGATTGGTTGCTTGATTCAGGAGCAACCTGTCATATGACTCATAGGAAAGATTTTTTTGAAGATTTCACTGACAATGTTGATGGAGCAGTGTACTTTGCAGATCAGTCAAAAATCCAGCCATCAGGGCTTGGCACAATCAGGCTTAAACTGCCTGGTCTTCCAGACTTTCTTCTCGATCATGTTCTATATCTCCTATAGCTCAAGAGAAACTTGCTGTCCTTGGTCCACATCCGCCAGCAAGGTCACTCCATTCATATGTTTGATGGCAAGCTTGAGGTAATAAAAGCTTCTGACCACTCACTTGTCATGAGGGGAATAGAAGAAGAAAGGCTTCTCAAACTGCAAGGAACCTCTGATCATGCACAACATTTCTCATATATTTCTCATCATGAAGAAGGTACACTTCCATCAAGTTTATTATGGCATGCTAGGTTTGGACATTTAAATTATGACAGTCTCCGCTTATTGAAGAAAAATGGTGTTGCTGGTTTGCCTACAATTCCTAGAAAACATAAGCAATGTGATGCTTGCATTCTAGGAAAGCATAGCAAACATTCAAGAGCACATAGGAAGCTTGAACTCATTCATTCAGATTTATGTGGTCCAATGCCTGTTCCCTCTGCAAATGGAAATAAATATATCATGACATTTATTGATGATTACACCAGAATGTGTTGGGTTTATTTATTGAAGAACAAATCTGATGCTTTTCAAACATTCAAGAATTTTCATAAATGGATTGAAAATGATGCACAATCTCATATTGGGTCTATTCGCACTAATAATGGAAAAGAATATACATCAAATGAATTTGACAACTATCTTCACCAACATGGGATCAAACATCAAACAACTGTACCTTATAATCCCCAACAGAATGGTGTAGCAGAAAGAATGAATAGAACAATCTTGAATATGGTACGATCCATGCTTTTCTTCAAAAATGTAAAGATAATGTTTTGGGCTGACGCTGTTCTATGTGCTGCATATATAAAGAATAGATGTCCATCAAATGCTATAAGAAACAAGACTCCTTATGAATTGTGGTATGGACATGTTCCTTCGGTAAAACATCTCAGGATCTTTGGTTCCACCTGTTATGCTTTGATACCAAAGGTACATAGAAACAAACTTGGTGCTAGAAGTCGTAAGTGTATCTTCCTGGGGTATTCAAACACCTCTAAAGCATACCGTCTTTATGATGAAGTAAATAAAAAGTTTGTTGTATCTAGAGATGTAATTTTTCTTGAATCATCCAAATCTGACAGTGTTGTTGAGCGGTAACTTGATCGCTTGGATAGATTCACAAAAACGAAATCATTTCAAGAGTTTGATAATCAGATTCCACATCTTGAAGGGGGGATTCCTATACTGGATCAACATGTGGAATCTTCTTCTGAAGAACAATCTCCCCTGCATGAAACTCCAACACCGGATGATCCTTTTTAAGTGATGTAATTGATAGAATTGGGAGACTCAATCTTGATTCAGTCCCAACTCAATCAACAAAGCAGCCTGGACCATCTCAGAAAGGTCCCCCAAAGTGGCTAACAAAGACACTTGAAAGTGTTCATCCTGATGAAATTGGAAAAACAGGAACCAGAAATACAAACCGACAAGATGGAGGTGATGTAGATGACTCTAATTCACCTGTTGATATGGATGTTACTTATGATTGTGAATTGAACTTGTCTACAGATTTTGAACCAACTTCCTTCAAAGAAGCTGCTTCTCATGATGAATGGAAAGAAGCGATGCAAAAGGAGTATGATGCCCTCATAAAGAATGGAACTTGGAAGCTGGTTGATCCTCCATTTGGAACCAAACCAATTGGTTGCAAGTGGGTCTACAAGAACAAATACAAAGCTAATGGCTCACTTGACAAGCACAAATCTAGGCTTGTGGCAAAAGGTTTTGCACAGAAGGAAGGGGTCGATTATGAGGAAACTTTTTCCCCCACAGCAAAATGGGCCACCATCCGGACACTCTTTGCACTAGCTGCTCAGAACGGTTGGAAAGTCCATCAAATGGATGTAAAAACTGCATTCTTGAATGGAGATCTAAAAGAGAATGTTTTTATGTCCCAGCCTGAAGGATTTGTTGTGAAAGGACATGAACATAAAGTATGCAAACTTGTGAAGTCCTTGTATGGCCTCAAACAAGCACCACGAGCCTGGTATGAAAAACTAACTGAGCATCTTCTGAAACTCAACTTCAATCATTTTGATCTTGATGATGCAACTTTATTTGTCAAGAAAGTTGGCAAAACAGTTGTATATCTTGTGGTTTATGTAGATGATATTTTAATGACAGGGAACAATGAAAGCTATATTGCATCCATAAAGAAAGAATTAGGAAAAAGTTTTGAAATGACTGATTTGGGCTATGCTCATTACTATCTTGGCATTGAAGTAACCCAACATCCAAAATCCATATTTCTTTCTCAAAAGAAATACATTGGAGATTTGTTAAACAGATTTGGCATGACAGAGTGCAATCCTCTTTTTACTCCAATGGAACAAAACTTAAAGCTCACATCTATTGAAGGAAAGGAATTTGAGGATGCAACAAAGTATAGACAGCTTGTAGGAAGTCTCATCTACCTCACTACTACCAGACCAGACATTTCATTTGCTGTTGGAATCCTCTCCAGGTTTATGCAAAAACCTTGTGAGGGACATTGGTCTGCTGAAAAAAGAGTTCTAAGGTACTTGAAGGGAACTCAAGACCTTGGAATCAAGTATACACAGGTGGACGACTTCAGCTTGATTGGATACTCTGATTTAGACTTCGATGGAGACAAAGAAAATGGGGTATCTACTTCGAGATATGCTATGAGTCTTGGATCAGGAGCTGTCTCCTGGAGATCACGCAAACAATCAGTTCCAGCAGATTCCACAACAGAAGCAGAATACGTGGCAGCAGCTGAAGCAACGAAAGAAATTGTGTGGCTCAGGAAAATTCTTGAAGATTTGCAGGTAAAACAAGTACAATCAACTCCACTCATGATTGATAACACCTCTGCAATAAAGTTGGCCAAGAACCCAAAGTTCCACGATCGTACTAAGCACATCAATACTAAATATCATCTGATCCGACATCATGTTGAGGCCAAAACAATCCATCTCCGTCATTGTTCCACAAATGAGAAAATTGCAGACATCTTCACCAAAGTGCTTGGAAGAGAAAATCTTGAAAGATTCAGAACGATGCTTGGACTCACCAACATCCCTTCAGATTAAGGGGGGGAATGTTGACACCTAATCCTCAGCGGTTGGGTGAACCCGGAATGTGAACAGTCATCAAGAAGATGAACTGATTAGTCACATTCATGTATATAAACAATAGCTACCTAATGAAATAAACGAATCAGTTTTTTCCTAGTCTGGAGTTACTCCTGGTCTGACATAATTTGAGTGTTCTAGAGTTTTTTCAAGGTTTTGAATCCATTTATATATTCAAAAATGCAATTTAAGTAACAAAAAATTGGGATTTCACTAACAATTCTATTTGGATTTCAATGATGATTTTCATAACAATACAAACAATTATCATAATCTGATGCTACTATTGCGGCAACTTGTTGATGTGTTTCTACAAACAGAATGTCTCAGTCAATAGTTACAGATGCAACATCATCAAGATTCACACCTCATTGGATTTTGGGAATAAATTTCTTTTAGGGCTAGTGCTTTTGGTTTGCTAAAAACAATTCCTCAAACAAAACATATTGTTGCTTCTAGTGATGATTGTTGGAACAATTCAAACATCGATATAACTTGATGCTATTGTTGCGGAAATTCACTGGCGAGCTACTATTGGAAAAATGTCTCATTCAATAGTTGCAAATGCGACATCATCAAGATTCATACCTAATTGGATTTTTGGGAACAAAACTTCACCATTGCGACAACTCGTTGGGTGACTGTTGCAACAACTCGCTGGGTGACTGTTGCAACAACTCATTGGTTGATTGTTGCAAAAACTCGTTGGGTGACTATTGCAACAAATCACTAATGTGTTATCACTTTCAAAATGTTTGTCCATAGTTGCAGATGCAACATCATCAAGATTCACACCTCATTGGATTTTGGGAATAAATTGCTTTAAAAGCTAGTGCTTTTGGTTTGCCAAAAATTTGGTTAAAAGATTTTCGAAATGAAAATTTATGTTACTGACATGGTATAATTTGATTTCTCTAGGGTTTCTAAGAGCAAGGAATTGATTTGTAAATTCAAAAGTGCAATTTAAATAACAAAATATTGTGATTTCACCATCAATTGTAAAGCCATAAATCTTGCTAGAAATTATTGGAATTATAGATTTCAATTCTTGAGATGGTAACATTTGAGTGTCCTATGACTTTTTTAGGGTTATGAATCCATTTAAGTAACAAAAAAAATTGAGATTTCATGAAAAATTCTATATCTGGATTCCAATGATGATTGTTGGAACAATTCAAACAATTATATAACCTCATGCCATTGTTGCGGAAACTCGCTTATGTGCCATTGTTGAAAAAATGTCTTAGTCAATAGTTGTAGATGCAACATCATCAAGATTCACACCGCATTGGATTTTGGGAATAAATTTCTTTCAATGATAGTGCTTTTGGTTTGCTAAAAAAGTTTCCTCAAACAAAAATTAGCATTGCTTCCAATGATGATTGTTGGAACAATGCAAACAATTATATAACATGGTGCCACTGTCGCAGAAACTCATTGTTGAGATATTGTTGACAAAATGTCTTAGTCAATAGTTGCAGATATAGTATCATCAAGATTTACACCTCATTGGATTTTTGGGAATGAAACTTCACCATTGCGGCAATTCACTAGATGACTATTATGACAACTCGTTGATATGTTGTCGCTAACAAAATGTCCCAATCAATAATTGTCGATGCAACACACACACATAACATTGATTTTTTTAATTACATTATTTAATTACCACAAACAACTCCATATTAAAAATTTAATAAATTACACATATAAAAATTAATATCAATTTTTTTATATCTCTCTATATAAAATTGATATAAAATTATGTTATTTACTATGGACATTCAAATAAAGTGAATTACACAATTATAATATCAATATTAATTTTAGATTCCACATGTCTACCACATATAAGTAATGAAGGAATTACAAATCTCCTTCATACTAAAATGTAAAAAGTAATTGTACTTGAATATATATATATATATATATATATATATATATATATATATATATATATATATATATATATATATATCTATTGCTTTATCTCTCTATATAAGTTTGATGTAATTTTAAGATGTAAATTGAAGTATTTTATTTATGGCCAACGTTTGAAAGATTTTTTTTATTATTAATATTTTTCAATTGTTAATGTAAATATTATTTTATTATTTTAAAATGTAATTTTAAGTGACAACATCCCCCCATGCTGAGTTGTAGAGGTCGTGTAGAGCTCCTCTCATTGCAATAAGCCATGACCTTTGTCCATGGTATTGTAACAAAACCTATGTAACGTTCATAACTAGGAAATTCAGTGATAAACAAAGCAAGGAGAGAAATGAACAATAAAAAATGAGAAGCAATCACCATCCACCCATGAAAATGTTGGAAATAGAGAACTTCTAAGCCATTTTGTTAACTCATCATGGGAAAATAAAACCGTGAATGGAATGGTGCACCTAGGCTTGTCTCCAAGGACAAGTGTGACAAAAACCACATGAGAAAATGATGATTTGATGGTTTCCCAACTGCTGCTCTAGAACTAATCCACACTGCCTAGAAACCGCGTTGTCTATTGGAAAGGAAGTGCTAGAATCACTGCTTCCCATGCTCAGACAATTATGAAAACTTCAACTCCTTGATCCTCATCAAAAACCCACCAAAACCCGGGAAGGGTGTGGCCTAGTTTAGACTCCTGAAATTTGACCCCCAAGGAGCCCGTCCTTCTGCTCAAGCTGCCAAACACGACCTATCTCAATGATGTTTGGAAAGCTCTCCAAAATTTCCCTAAATCACCGAGATGTGATCCCTTATGAATTTCCTTCCTTCCCTAATGTGATCCCCGTGTTGTGTCTCTCTCCTTCAATGCTCACGTGATGCCCAGTCTGGCCCTCTACGCAATCCTCCTAGGGCTGAGTTTCGAACTGCCCAACTGCTTCACCCACTTGGTCCAAAAATCCTCCCCAAGGTTGGCCTATTGGTATCCTTCAAATCTCCAAGTTTCTCTGACAAGTTCTAGCCCAATGAAGCTCTGATGACAATTGTGTGTTCGCTTATTTTATGGCCCATAAATACACATTGCTGGTTTGTGGGCTGAGTGTGTTGCCTATGAATCTTCCTTCGTGCTCCTCAAGGTGCTCTGAAAATTCCTTCCTAGGGCGGCACTCGTAAACCCCTGAAGGTAAGGTTGAATCTCTCGCCTAAGAGATTCGTGGCTAAACAACTAGTTGACTTGGCTAAGTAGCTCGAGCAAATAGTTAAGTGATTTAAATGTGCAAGTACGAATGAATCCTCAAGTGAGGAGCTCTTCCTCATTATAGCTTCATGGGCCTCCCTTTTCCTCATGTGGGCTCATCCATTAGCCATACGATTTCCCCTTCAAGGAAATTCAAATTGCTCAATGTGTTTTCCCATGTGGGTGGCCCCCACCTTCAAGTAGCAAACTAATCCAGCCTTCATTTCTCCTAAGTCCCTAAGTCAAAATTTATTGGGTCCTTTACTTAACAAAATTTTGTACAAAATTGGGGATTGGCCAAAACCTGTTACAAATTTATTTGGAAAGGGACATGATAGTCCTCCCTTCCCAAATGTTGCTTGCCCTCAAGCAACTTTAGCGTTGGGTGCTCCAGAATGTGCTCACCCTCCCAAGTGACATCCTCATCTGGTAGGTTCTTCCAAAGCACCAAAAACTCCCTAATGGCCCTGCTCATAAACTTACTCTCCTGTCTCTCTAAAATGGCCTCAGGCTCCAAAACCAAATGACCTTCATCATCCAATGGGGATAACTCCACTGTTGCTATCACTTGCTGTCCCAACACTATTTTAAGGCATGAGACATGGAATATGTTGTGGATCCTACTCCCCAGAGGCAACTCTAGCTCATAGGCCACCTCCCCAACTCGTCTAACTACCTAGTACGACCCATAAAAATGGAGTTGTAGCTTCTCGACCCTCCTTTGATTCAATGTGGACTGTCTATATGGATGTAACCAGAGGTACACAAAATCCCCCTCCTCGAAATGCCCCTCAATTCGGTGCATATCTGTGTACATCTTCTGTTGGTTCTATGTTGTCACTAAGTTATCCTTGAGAGCCTTGAGGATGTCTAGGATCTCTAGAATCCAATATTTGGCCTTTGAGGTCCAACTCTCTCCAAAAACAATGTTAGCAAAAGATAATGCATCATAACCATAAAAGGAATGGAAAGGAGTCATACCGATGGACATGTGATGGGTGGTGTTGTAGCAATACTTTCCCAAGTGCAGCCACTGCATCCAATCCCTCTGCAGCCCATTCACGTAGTTCCTCAGGTACCTCTCTATTGGGTGTGGAGCATGATTATTTAGAGGTCTTTGTTTCAGTTGGATGTATACCCCAGGAAGTTTGTACACCCCTCCACGCGACAGGGGGGGTGGTGCGGGGGGGACTTGTCCCCCCTGCGGGGGTTCGGGGGGGCGATCCCCCTGGGCTGGGGGGTCTAGGGGCCAGTGGTCCCCTGGCAGGGGTTTCGAGGGCAGCGCCCCTGAAGCTAAAATAGATGTGAAATTGCCTTGTAAAAGCATGGAAAATTTTAGGGGCGAATGTTCGCCCTTAAGAAACATTAAGGGGTTTTAAGTTTTTAGTGGGCAAATATTTTGTATCATAGTACATTTTTACAAATTGCTTCAAATAGCCCAGCTTATTTTAAAGGAGAGGGCAAAAAAGATAAATTTAACCCTTGAAATTAGGAGTTACAGCCTTCCATTTGCCCTAATTTTCAAGAATAGGTTTTATTTAAGTGAATCCTATGGGCCAAATACCATATTTATAAAAGAGGTATGGTAAATTAAAATATAATTAAATGAGAGGTATGGTAAATAAAGAAAACATTGTTTATATTTACTCCATAAGTCACCTTATATACATGCAAGAGTGTAAACAAATAAAAAAATAAATAAAGTGGAGGTATGGTAAATAAATAAAACCTCTTTTTATACTTACTCAAAAGGTATGGTAAATAAATAAAAATAAACTAGACGTATGGTAAATAAATAAAACCTCTTTTTGTATTTAGTCCATAACCCTCTTTCTATTTATGAAGGCTCAAAAAAAGAGGTTTTATTTAAGTGAATCCTATGGGCCAAATACCAAATACCATATTTGTAAAAGAGGTATGGTAAATTAATAAAAATATAAATAAATGATAGGTATGGTAAACAAATAAAACATTTTTTTTTATATTTACTCCATAAGTCACCTTATATTTACGAACACTCAAAAAATGAATTATATTTAGGTGAAACCTATGGGCAAAATACTATGGGCCAAATACATGGGCTAGATTATTATTAATACCATGAAAAAAACATTATTAACCTTAATATTAGTATGAATAAAAATAAAAATGGCACATGGTATTGACCCATGGTATTCACGTGGAATGTAGCCTATTTAAATGGGGAATTAAACTAGCATAGATCCATCTTTACTTTGGATATACTATGCCCCAAGAGGTATCAAATATCGTGATATGCAAACTAGCATAGAGTGAAAAATATTTGAAGTAAAAATGGATGTTGTAATTTAATGTATGTTAAACATTTCAAATTGGTTAAAATAAAAAATAAAATAAAAATCAATTATTATTTTTTATAAATTACTAATAGTAATTTTTAAGCTCCAATTTTATGATTACTCATGGTATTGACCCATGGTAATACCATGGTAGTCATGTGAGCATAGACTATTTAAAGGGGAAATTCTATCATGTTAGATCCATCTTAATTCTGGGTCTACCAAGTGCTCAAAGGGATAAATAGATTTCATACCCCAAAGAGTGGTACATGTGGAGTTAAGATGGATATAGGTTGGTTTTTATGATAATGAAGATATTAAATAGACTTAGGAAATTATATTGTAAAAACATCTTAAGGTGAATGGTTAAAGCTACATTTAGTCACTTCACAAAATTTAGTAAAAAATACCAATATCTCCATTAATATTGGTTTTTAACTTTTTATGATTTAACAAAAAAAATTCAAAACAATGAAACCTTATCACTCTTTCCGCATCACCCTCGCAGAAGATTTCTCACCATTTTTCAAACATTCTCAATATGATATCTTCATGAAAAGGGTATTGATGGTGGATTAGTTGTTTGAAAAATAAGTTGGTTTGTACAACCTTTCATCTTTTGTGCTATTCTTAGTTTTTCCAAATGATCTGTAGGGGTTGGAGCCACTGCACCATATTTTCCTAAAAGGTGGAGATTTTTCACCAAAAATGAAATTAATCTACATGTTACAACACTGTTAAAAAATGCGAAACCTATGACGGTGGTGAATTATGCTAATAAGAAATTTAGATTGGGAGAGACGTAATTAAATTTTATATTTAATTGAAGATTTCCAATTAAAATAATAATAAATCTTCATTTATATATTCATATATTGATTGGAAGGATTCTCACAATGGTCACTTCTTTCAATTAGATCCCCTTCAAGCCTTTGGGATACCTAATACTTTTTTATATAATATAATTGGGACTTGCTACTTGTTGGTGTGTTGGGGTAAACAAACTTGATGTGTTTTTTTTTATCTCACAGTTGGAGTCCTTGGAATAAGAAAGAAATTTGATAACTTGAAAAAAGTGGTAGCTTGACAAAAGTTGTAGAGAAAAGATTAATCTCTCCTACCCTGACAGAACTCGTTGTCAATATCAACACCTACAAGAACTTTGTTGTGGAATATTATAAAAAGTAATAGAAGGATCTGAAAGAGTGTATTGTAAAAACCTTGAAAAACACGACCACTGAAACTTGGAACATTGTTTGTAGGAAGAGAAAATTATGTTTCTTTTTCCAAACATGTATGTTAGTATATTATTGTTTAATGAATATGTTTTCTTATTATCATATATGGTTTCATACTTTAACAAAACATTCGCCAAGACTTCACAATGTTTTATTATTCAGTAAAAGATTTGCCAAGATCTTACAAGATTTTATAATTTAGTGAAAGATTCTCCATCATTGTATAGGATAATATAATTTGGTGAGAGATTCGCCAAAAAATTTATATATACATACTATATTATTGATAAAATTGCCTCCCATTTTTCCTATGTATCATGGGGATTAGCCCATTTATTATACATATAAATTTAGGGTGGTTCTTAAAATTTTCCCTGTGTAAAAGTATAGTAATTTCTAGTCAATCTGGGCCGTTCATTAGGCTGATGATCTGACGGTAGAAATTATGTTTAGTTTAGGTTTTTTTCCCTAGAAGGCAACCCCTCTCTTTGTATGAGGGCATTGTATTGAGGCTGTGTAATAGAAGTGTATTCTTTGAGTGAGAAATAGAGAGGTGAGACTGTGAGAGAAAATAGAGGATATTACAGCGGATCTGCCGTAGGTTGTGTCTCTTCATTTTGTTGGATAACATAAAGGAAGGACTGGCTGTTCGGAGTGGACGTAGCCCAAACTGGGTGAACCACGTATATCTGTGTCTCTCTGGTTTTATGCATTTTCTTGTTTATATTGCTGCTATATTCTATGTGTTCCATTGCTCTGTAATATATAATTTCCTAACAACTGGTATTAGAGCCGAAGGTCTATTTGGCTGAGAAACTCATAGGAAAGAAGGGTTCCTCGTTCGAGTGGGAGAAATGGTGGAAGATGGTAAGTTTAGGGTCGAGAAATTTAACGGCCAACACTTCTCCCTATGGAAGAGGTAGATGGAAGATTACCTGTATCAGAAAGATCTGTACCTACCATTGGGCAGAAAAACAAAGATGCCGACGGGTATGACAGATGAAGAATGGAGCCTTCTTGATAGAAAGGCACTTAGAATAGTACGGTTGTGCCTCGCAGTGTCAGTCGCCTTCAACATTTCGAAGGAAACAATGACAGAGGGTTTGATTAAGGCGTTGGCGAAACTATATGAAAAACCCTCGGCCTCAAACAAGGTATTTCTTATGAAAATGTTATTTAATATGAAGATGTCGGAAGGTGGATCTATTGCAGACCATTTAAATGATTTTAATATTGTTACAAGTCAGTTAAGTTCTGTAGGGGTAAACTTTGATGATGAAGTTAGCGCTCTGTTATTCTTGTTCTCATTGCAGAAAGCTGGAATGGTTTAGTAATGGCCATTAGTAACTCTGTTTTTGGATATAGTACTTTAAATTTTGATGATGTTGTCGATGCTATCCTTAGCGAGGAAATGTGACGGAAAAGCTCCGATGAGACATCGGGTAATGCTTTGAGTGAAGAGTCTAGGGGAAGAAAAATGGAAAGAGGAAAGAGCTCAGGATATCGTAGTAAATCAAGGAAAGGCAGATCAAGTCCAGATCAGGGATAGTGTGCTGGAAATGTGGAAAGAAAGGACACCTAAAGAAAGACTGTAGATTTCGGAAGGGAAAAGAAGGAGAAGCACAACAAGAAAACAATCATGAAGCAAATGTGCCAGGTGAGGTGTTACAATATGCTTTGATTCTTTCTTTTGAAAATATTACTGATTCCTGGGTGTTAGATTCAGGGGCCTCATTCCATGCCACACCTGATAAGAAATATTTTCATGACTATGTTCAAGGAGATTTTGGACACGTCTGTTTGGGTGATGATAAAACCTATAAAATTGTTGGAATGGGTAAGGTTCTTGTAAAATAGCAAAATGGAAACCAAGGGCTACTAAAGGAGGTAAGGCATGTTCAAGATCTGAAGAAAAATCTAATTTCAACAAGGCAGTCAGGCGATGAAGGTTGTGTGACAACTTTCACAGATAAAGCTTGGAAGGTCAACAAAGGAGCCTTGGTAATAACAAAAGGTGAAAAGGTTGGTACATTGTATTTATGCAATGGTATTTCTAACTTTGTTAATGCTTTAACTTCCAAAGGAGCAAATGTAGCATTATGGCATCATAGGCTCGGACACATGAGTGAAAAGGGGATGAAGATTCTTCACTCAAGGAAATTGTTGTCAAGTTTGAAGAATGTTGATTTGGACTTTTGTGAGAATTGCATTTATGGAAAACAGAAGAGAGTCAGATTTCTCAGAGTTGGGAAAGAAAAGAAGAGCGAAAAATTAGAGCTTGTGCATACAGATGTATGGGGACCTGCTCAGGTATCATCTCTCGGTGGCTCTCATTATTATGTTACTTTTATTAATGATGCAACTAGAAAAACTTGGATTTATTGTATTAAGAATAAATCTGATGTATTTGATACTTTCAAGAAATAGAAAGCTTTGGTTGAGATTGAGACAGGAAAGAAATTGAAGTGTCTTAGATTAGACAATGGAGGTGAATATTGCAGCAAAGAGTTTGATAGGTATTGTTCAGAACACAGAATTCATAGAGAGAAGACAGTTCCAAGAACACCATAAGAAAATGGTGTGTTAGAAAGGATGAATAGAACAATCATGGAGCGTGCAAGGTGCATGAGATTGCATGCAGGATTGCCTTTACAGTTTTGGATAGATGTTGTAGATACTACTGTTTATCTAATTAACAGAGGGCCTTCAATTTCCTTGGATGGTGGTGTTCCAGAGGAAGCATGGATAGGTAAAAAGGTAAATTACTCTTTTTTAAAGCCTTTTGGTTGTGAGACCTTTGATTAATAAAGAAAATAGAAGAAAGCTTGAGGCAAAGTCAAAGAAATGTACCTTTATTGGATATGGCGTTAATGATTTTGGTTATCGCTTATATGATTACGAAAATCACAAAATCATTAGGAGTAGAGATGTAATATTCAATGAAAAGGTCTTGTATAAGAATCAGTTGCAGGAAAAGAAACAGGGAAATGAAAACAAGGAATACGCAGTTCTTGATGAAATCATTGAAAAAGTAAAGGTTCCTGAAAATAATAATAATCAACAACCATAACAACAACAACCACCACAACAACAACAGGCACCCCAAACACCTGAAAGTGGTGTTAGAATATCTACCAAGATAAGTATACCCCCTGAATGATGCTCTCCTTCATTATATTATTTATTGTTGACTGATTTTGGTGAACCTGAATGTTATGAAGAGGCAATGCAGGTTGAAAGCAGGAAGAAGTGGGAGGTAGCCATGGAAGAATATATGGAATCCTTATGCATAACCAAACTTGGGACTTAGTCAGGTTGCCTGCAGGAAAAATTACATTGAAGAATGAATGGGTTTATAGGCTGAAGGAAGAAGATGGAGGAAAACAAAGGTACAAAGCTAGACTTGTGGTGAAGGAGTTTGCACAGAAGAAAGGTATTGACTTTGATAAAATATTTTGAGGATATTAAAATGGATCTGCTGTAGGTTGTGTCTCTTCATTTTGTTGGATAATAGAAAGGAAGGACTGGTTGTTCGGGGTGGACGTAGCCCAAACTGGGTGAACCACGTATATCTGTGTCTCCCTGGTTTTATGCATTTTCTGTGTTTATATTTCTGCTATATTCTATGTGTTCCACTGCTATGTAATATATAATTTTCTAACACCCTTCAGCCACTGATTAACTCGCTTGGTCTAGCAATCTCTCTGGGGGTGGTATCTTGTGCTAGGGGTGAGCTCAGTACCAACCAAACTGAAGAGCTCCTACTAGAAGTCTCCCATGAACCTACTATCCTAGTCACTCACTATGTTCTTAGGAAGATCATGTAACCGGAAGACCTCCCTGAAGAATAGTTGTGCAACCTTTGAAGCTGAATATTGGGTAGGGATGGCAAAAAATTGGGCATACTTGGTTAACCCATCAGCCAATATGTAGATGCAATCCTTTCCCTATACTTTGGGGAGCCATGTGATGAAGTCCATGGAGATACTTTCCCATTTCCCCTCGGGGATGGGGAGTGGCTGTAATAATCCTACGTGATGAATCGACTCCCCTTTTTTCCTATGGCATGCCTCACACTCCTGTACATGCCTCAACATGTCCCCCTTGAGGCCCTTCCATGTGAAATTCTCCTGGACTTCCATGTATTTTTTCCTGAACCCATGATGCCCTGACAATGGCGAGTTGTTTGATACTTGGAGCACTCTCTCTCTAAACTGCGAGTTGGGAACCATAAATATGTGCCCCTTGTAGTATATGACTTCATCCATCACCTGGTAGTGCTCATCTGTGTGGGTACCCTCCAGAATATCGCATGCTCTCTTGTCCTTAGAATACTCAACCAATAATTGGGCCTTCCAATCATGGAAAATTCTCATGAGTGATAGGCCTAGGGGTCTCTTGGATAGGGCATCAACCACCACATTGTGTTTCCCCCACACATACTCTATGTCAAAATCATAGGCTTGCACCTTGCTGACCCATCTCTGTTTTCTATCGTTGAGGCCCTCCTTCCCCATGAAGTGACGAAGACTGTTGTGATTAGTCTTCAGTCAAAACCTGTTACCCACCAAATACTACTGAAACTTGGCCAATGCATGCATAATGGACAACATCTCCTTGTCATATATAGAATATGACCTCTCATGGGGTAAAATATTCTAACTCTTGAAGGTAATGGTGTGCCCATCCTCAAATAGTACTATTCCAACTCCCTCCTCGGATGCATCACACACCATGGTGAAGGGCTAGGAGAAGTCCCGAAGTGCTAATACTGGAAAAATGATCATCACCTCCTTGTGGCAGTCAAAACCTTTCTGTGCCCCACTTGTCGATGCGAAAGCCCCTCTATTTTTCAAATCCATGAGTATAGATCCTAACTGCGAAAACCATTTGACATACTTCTGGTAATACGTGTAGATCCCCAAGAAGCCTCTCAGCATTGTCACATATCTGGGTACAGGCCAATCATGGATAGCTCATATCTTCTCCTCATGGACCTTCACCCTATCTACTCCAATGATATTCCCCAACTGGAGCATCTCGGTCAGGCCAAACTCACACTTTGGCAGCTTGGCATAGAACTTTTGTTCTTCCAAAATACGCAACACCTCCTCCAAGGGCTGGATATGCTCCTCCCAAGTCCTGCTTTATATCAGTATGTCTTCGAAGAAAACCAATACAAACCTCCTCAACGGCCTCCAGAACACATCATTCATACATGATTGAAAGGTAGTTGGGGTGCTGGTAAACCCAATTGGCATGACCAAGAACTCGAAGTGCCCATAATGGCATTAAAAAGCTATCTTGGGGATGTCCTAATTCCTCACTCTAATTTGATGGTACCCTGAATGCAAATCTATCTTAGAGAAGTACTTCGCTCCTCTAATCTCATCCATCAACTCATCGATGTGAGGTATGGGGCATTGATTCTTCAATGTCTTCCTGTTGAGGTCCTGGTAGTCAATGCACATGCACAAGGTTCCATCCTTCTTCTTCACCAGCGCCACTAAAGAAGCAAAGGGATGGAACTTGGCCTGATGTGGCCTAATGCCAACAAATCCTTGATGGCCCGCTCAATATTGTCCTTATGGGCCTTAGGACTCCTATAAGGGGTGGTAATCACTACCTATACACCAGGCTCGAGGTCAATGATGTGTTCGAATCCCCCATCTGGTGGTTGCCCTAGTGGGATGTCTCCAAATACCATTGACTACTTGTCTAACAAAGCCTGTATGTCTATACGTGGTGGCTGGGCTTACCCTCCAACCTTTGAAACCCTCATCTCCACTTCCCATGCTACGTATCCATGTTGCAAATCTACCTGCATCCTATGCACTAAGACTGTCTTTGGTGGGTACGAATGCATGCCTCTAAGGACCACTGATTTTTCGTCTGGGTCAGTGAACTCCATCTCCAGTTTCTTCCAATCAGTGGTAACTCACCCAAGGGAGTACAACCACTGGATACACATCATCACGTAGGCGTCTAGTACATCGACCACAAAGAAATGATCCATCATAGAGTAGTTTCCCATGGCTACTATCAAAGCGGGCACATATTGAGTGCATTCCATGGTACGATCACCTGGCATGAAGACTGAATTGCCCTCTATCTTGGTCATGGTGAGGCTCCTCCTCTGAACAAACTGGGCATCTATGAAGTTGTGGGTAGCCCCACTGTCAAATAAGACTGACACCCATTAGCCCTGTATCATTCCTCTCATCCTCAATGTTAGAAATTTGGGGACTCTGCATAAAGAAGCAAGGGCTCCCTTGGATGGGAAAATGGATGCAACCCCCTGTGGAGGATGCACCCCCTCTCTGTTGGATTCTCACCATCTCCCACACCACACTCCTGCTCCACCTCATCATCCTAGTCACTATATGAGAAAACCTCAATGTAATGTGTTTTTCCACCTATGCATCGATGGCTTGGTGCCCAGGGCTCCCGACAAGTAAAGAACAACTTCCTCCTCCTGATGTCCTTCCGTGTCTCATCATCGAGCTTCCCCCATCCCTGGGTGGTTCTCTGAGGTGGGGTCTAGTGTCATTCCCCTTTTGGGGGAAGGGGGTATGTGCAGGAAAAGGTGCTCGTGTCTTGGGGATGGCCCCCTGTAAGTCTCTGGCACACATAATTGCTTCTTGTAGTGTGGAGGGTCTATGTGACTTCACTAGTCCACGCAGGGGCTTGAGAAATCCCTCTATGAATGTGTATACCCTTTGAGCATCTGATAAGTTTGGAACCAACACTGAAACTCTCAGGAAATCTGATATGTATTATTGTGGGTTGCCTATTTTTCAGAGTTGGTTTAGCTCCTTGAAGTGAGCCTCTGAATACCTTTGGTCAAAGTGCTCCACCACCCTCCTAGTGAAATCCTCATATGAAATCACCTTGGCATACCCCAAAGTAGCCAAGCCATGAAACCACCAGTCGTGGGCTTCCCCCTCCATGTGCAGCATGGCCATATTGCTGGCTTCTAGCTACGTCATCCAGTTAAGCTAGAAATGAGTGTCCATCTTCTCAACCTAGGCCCAAGAAGTGCACTTTGTAGTGCCATCGTAGTGGGGAAGTAAATACTCCATATTTTCCTTTGCAACTCATAGCTCTACATGCCCTGTCCTCCATAAATCTTTCTCTTCTCATTCTGCTTGAGCTTGTAGAAATCTTTGAAAGAGAGTGCTTCCCTGAAGTTTTCACCCATGGACTATCATTCTCTAAAGTGTTATCCCATATGTGAAGGGTCTTTGGCCCCTGCTAGTTCAACCTGTGCCAAAGGCACAAGGGGGCAGTGTAGCTTGAGTTGGTCCACTCACTGATGGAGGTTGTGTTGCAGGTGAAGGATGGTCTAATTGTTGAGAGGCCCCCAAATTCTCCCCAAATAGGAATCCCCTAGGGGTGGTTCTCTCTTGGTTTCACATTTTAATCTCTTCTAGTGTTTCCTTCTGCACCTTTTCTAGATCTTTCAGAGCCTTCAAGAGGGTATCAAAGGCCATATCCTCCTTTCTCTTGGGCTTTCCCATGTCTTCCTCTACTACTACTGCCTTTCTCCTATCCTCAGTGTTTGGAGTGATCTCCAACACTCTTTCTCCGCTTCGGTACCTCTGTCTCCTGTATCTAATATTCTATTGGTCTCCTTCTCTCATAGGAGAAATACCCCATTGCCAAGCGAAGATCTAGGTTCTGATACCACTGTAATGTTCCTCACTAGGAATTCAGTGATAAATAAAACAAGCAAAAATCCAACAATCAGAAATGAGAAGCAATCACCATACACCCATGAAAATGCTAGACATAGAGAACTTCTGATCCATTTTATTAACTCATCATGGGAAAATACAATAGTGAATGGAATGGTGCACCTGGTCTTGTCTCCAAGGACAAGCGTGACAAAACCCAGGTGAGAAAATGAAGATATGAGGGTTGCCCAATTGCTGCGCCAGAACTGATCCAAGCTGCCTAGGAACTATTGTCTACTGGAAAGGAAGTGATGGAATCACTACTTCTCCTACTCAGAAAATTATGAAAACTTCAGCTCCTTGATCCTCGACAAAAACCCACCAAAACCCAGGAGGGGTTTGGCCTAGTTCAGACTCCTAAAATTCGACTGCCAAGGAGCCTGTCCTCCTGCTCAAGCTACCAAACTTGGCCTGTCTAAATGATGCTAGGAAAGCTCTCCAAAATTTCCCTAAATCACCAATATGTAGTTCCTTATGGATTTCCTCCCTTTCATGATGTGATCCTGGTGTTGTGGCTCTCTCCCTCAATGCTCAAGTGATGCCCAGTCTAGCCCTCAGCAAAGTCCTCCCAGGGCTGATTTTCGAGCTGCCCAATTGTTGCACCCACCTACTGCAAAAATCCTCCCCAAGGCTGGCCTTCTAATATAATTCAACTCTCCAAATTTCTCTGGCAAGTGTTGGCCCAATGAAGCTTTGATCACAACTGCGTGTTCCCTTCTCAACTGGCCCAGAAATACACACTCCTGGTTTGTGGGCTGAGTGTACTAGCTATGAATCTTCCTCGGTGCTCCTCAAGGTGCTCTAAAAATTCCTTCCTAGGCTGGCACTCGTAGTCCCCCGAAGGTAAGGTTGAATCTCTTGCTTGAGAGATTCGTGACTAAATAGCTAGTTGACTTGGCTAAGCAGCTCAAGAAAATAGTTAAGTGATTTTGATATGCAAGTATGAATGAATCCCCAAGTGAGGAGCTCTTCCTCCTTATAACTTCGTGGGTCTCCCTTTTCCTCATGTGGACCCCTCTACTAGCCATACTATTTCCCCTCCAAGGAAATTCGAATTTCTCAATGTGTTTTCCCATGTAGGTGGCCCCCACCTTCCACTAGCAAATTAATCGAGCCTTCATTTCTCCTAAGTCCCTAAGTCAAAATTGCTTGGGTCCTTTACTTCACAAAATTTTGTACAAAATTAGGGAGAGACCAAAACCTTTTGCAAATTTATTTGGGAAGGGTGTTGGAATATAATCCTAACATCTACATGTATTTTTTAGTCTAAGTATCCTTGACTTATCCACATGCACTAAAAATCATGTTCACACTTGGCTTTTGGTAAACTAGCTCGGTGGACCAACTTTCCCTTGGTTTTTTGCCTTTAAAGAATTAATATTATGGAAATATTGGTCCAACCACTTTCCTAAACCATTTAGACATCTAAGTGCATGTTCACACCTAACCACACCTCATCCACTTGAGTTATTTGAGGATTGGCGCCCCACATGAAGATTCCCCCTTAAATCAAGGGATTTGCTCCCTTGGACCATTGTAGCATGTTTTTAAAGTTGCCTTCCTTGGGAAATGCACACCTCCTCATGCTTTCCTCGTGGCTGATAGTTGGAATAGATTGTCTTGAGTCATTGTTGCTATTTTAGGCCTTCCTTTAGCTTTTCTTAGCTTTTTCTAGTCTTTTACTATTTTTTTTCCTAGTTTTCTAGATTCAGAAATTTCTATATAACCACCTCCCTTTGGGATTAGAGGTTTGGTTGCTCATGTATTACTATTTTTAATTAATTTAATACATTGATTTTATGGAGAAAATTCTTTCTCTCCTCTCTTGAATATTAGCAAATTACTTGTGTTTAATTTAACTAGAATTCTAGATCTATCGGAGTTTATGCAGGAATTCTACATGCTATCGGAGCTAGTTCGAATCTAGTGGATTGTACATGGTTTTATTTGCAGGTATAGAACATCAGGAGGCACAGAAAGCAAAAATGGATCATCTCTCTCAGCCCACAAAACTTTTTCTAAATCCTTTCAATTACTTCGAATGGAAGACAGAGATGACTCTGCTCCTCCGAAGCAAAGGGATTTACAGGGTAACAATGGGAACGGAGACTGAACTGACATCTGTAGCGGAAAAGATCAGGTATTTCATTAAATCAGATGAAGCAATTGGGCTGATATTCCTATCAATTTCCAGAGAACTCCTCTTTCATGTCAGTGGAGCCACTACTTCCGATGCAGTCTGGACCACATTCGAAGGACTATTTGGCAAGCAGGATGAAATGAGAGTGCATCAACTGGATAATGAACTCATATCCCTCAGTCCAACTCATCTCAGCAACCTGAAAGAACACTTCACCAATTTTAAATCCCTCCTTATTGAACTTGATGCATGTGGAGTCAAGAAAGAGGAAGATCAATTCATCTTTCGATTCTCTCGAAATTAGGCCCTAGATATTCTGTATTTGTATCATCTTTTCAAGAATCTAAATTGACTGAGGAAAAATAGAAAATGCCTCCATTGAATAACTTCATTGTAGAATTGACTCAAGAGAAAGCTAAGTTAGTCCAAATGGGTGCCATCAAGCGTTCAAAGAACCAAGCACTTGCGACTACTGATGCTCCAAAGAGCATTGGAAGAGACAAGCAAAAAGGAAAGGGTAAATTTAATGAATAGAAGAAGGAGAGACCCGTACAATATTCAGACATCTCTTCTGTGCCTAAGTGTAAGAGGAGGAAGGAAAGAACACTCTGCAACTAATTTTCCAAAGGCTTTCATCCCGAAGAAAATTGCATGAGGAAAACAATCGATGAGATGGCTAGGCAATTGCAGCAGCACAATCTCACTATGCCCAAGAATGCAAAGAGGAAGGATGATAACAGAACGGGAGATCAGAGAGGGAGAGCACGGGATGGTCATGCTTTAATGGCTGTCACATCCACTGCATCAGCTTGGATCCATGATTCAGGTGCATCGAACCATATGGCAGCATCAAAAGATGAATTTTCCTCCATCGAAGAAAGCACCAAATCCCCAATTTACTTGGGAGATGCCACACCCACAAGGGTGTGGGGAGAAGGAATTGTAGATCTTGAAGGGGGCTTCTTCACAAATGTGCTTCATGTTCCCTAGTTGTCCACAAATCTTCTCTCGATATATCATATCACTCATTTTGGCTCTGGAGGGAAGGTGGAGTTCACTCCGGACTCTGCAGTGATTACCGACATTTCCACAGGCTCACAACTTGCACATGGAATTGCAGATCACAGTTCTCGTTTGTATTTCTTCTCTCTCTTTGTTCCTAAATCTATTAGCACTATATTTTTGTCACAATATAATGATATCAGCAGGTTATGGCATGAAATATTTGGTGATATAAACTATAAGTACTTTCATCAACTCAGCAAGGAACACATGGTAGAAGGATTTCTCGCTATTAAATTCACAAGCGGTGTATGTCAAGGATGCATTCTTGGCAAGCATCAAGAGGGAAAGTTTGACAAAGGTAAGGCAAAAAGGGCTTATTCACATCTTGGGCTGATTCACAGTGACATAATGAGCCCATCCCCATAGCCTTTAATCAGTAAGGCTCGATATGTACTCACCTTTATAGATGATTTCTCTCACTTTACTTGGGTATTTTTTCTGAAATTAAAATCGGAAGTATTTGAATGCCTTATAGAATTTAATGCACTTGCTGAGAGTGAGTCTGGGTGTAAGATTAAGATATTCTGTACTGATAATTGGGGGGAGTATGCCAACAAATATGTGCAACAAATTTTTATTGATGCAGGTGTACAGATACAACACACAGTGCCATATACACCACAACATAATGGTGTAGTGGAGAGGAAAAACCAGTTGTTAAATGAGATGGGCAATTGTATGCCACAGTCCAAATCATTAGCTCCTAAGCTATGGGCTGAAGCTATTAATTTTGTAGCATACATTTAGAACCACATTCCTCACAAATCACTCAAAGGCACCACTCCATTTGAATGTTGGACTGGTAAGAAACCGAAAGTGTCACACTTTTGCATTTTTGGTTCACGAGCATGGGCTCACATTCTGACAGGTAATAGGAATGCTTTTGAGCCTCAAAGTGTTGAATGTATCTTTGTTGGATATCCTGACAGTGTCAAAGGATATAGATTGCTGGACTCTCACACTGAAAAGTTCCTTGTAGATCGAAGTGTGAAGTTTGAAGAAGAATCATTGCATGATTTTTTAGCAGACCTGCCGAGGAACCGCTTGTTGCCACTAATGAGGAGGAGTCCAAAACTTCTTTGCTCACTTAAGAGAATCCATCAAAGAAGCCTCTTGGGTCTGATTTAGAGGATGATGAGTAGGTCATGGTTGGTCCAACTCAGCTACCAACTTGGGGAGAGAAAACCCTGCAAGATGCGGGTGAACTAGTTAGTGATCCTGTGGATGCAAGAAGGACTAGATCACAATTTTTTTGGGCTCCTCAAGCCTTGGTGGCCACCGAACCATTGCTTCCCATACATTTCTATATGACACTTGTTTTAAATCCACAGTCACACTCTAACGCTGCTGGAAACCCGCTTTGGGAGACTGCCATGGATGAAGAGTACTCTGCTCCCATGGAAAACAACACATGGGACTTGGTTCCACTTCTGAAAGGAAGAAATCTTGTTCGATGACGATGGATCTATGAAACAAAAAATGTTGTAGAAGGTGAGATCAGCAAGTAAAAATCTCGACTTGTTGAAAAAGGATACTCACAGGTACATGGCATAGACTACAGAGAGACATTTTCACCTGCTGCAAAAATGGACTCCATTCGACTAGTTTTAGCCATTGCTACTTCTTGCAGATGGGAAGTTCATAAAATCGATGTGAAGAGTGAATTTCTTCATGGAGATCACAATGAGGAGATATATATGGAGCAAACACAGGGATACATTCAGAACTCTTCCCTCGTTTTCATATTAAAGAAATCTTTGTATGGCCTAAAACAGGCTCCCAAAGCCTGGTATGCAAAGATGGATCCTTTCCTGCTTTCCATTGGATTCATCCAATGAAAATATGATTTGAATGTTTATTTTCTGCAACATGATGATTCCCTTTTGCTGATAGTACTTCATATAGATGATTTACTGATGACATGGAACCTTAACTCAGCCGTTGATTCAGCAGAATCAACATTGCACGATTGATTTTCCATGACAGATTTGGGACTGTTGAACTACTTTCTTGGTCTTGAAGTTTCTCAGTCTACTTCAGGGATCAAGATGGCACAGTCCAAGTATGCATCATATCTACTTGTCTGCTTTCAGATGATAGAATGCAAGCCAACAACATCTCCCTTTCTTTCAGGGATCATATTTGAGGATGCAGGTACTACACCTTAGGTGGACAATACACTGTATCGACAATTGGTTGGGAGTTTGTTGTATATTACTCACACCTGACCTAATATATAATTTGCACTAGGAGTTTGTTCCATATATATGTAAGAGCCCCATGAGCTTCATTGGAAAGCTGCAAAGAGAATCCTTAGATATGTGAAAGGTACTTCCAGTTTTGGTGTCTTTTATGCTGTAGATTTCCCACTTTCACTGATTGGGAACACAGATTCTGATTGGGCTGGCGATGGTACAGACCACAAGTCCACCTCTAGTTATGTTTTTAGCTTTGATTCAGGGCCTTTTTTCTGGTCTAGCAAGAAGCAATTCACGATTTCTTTATCTACAGCTAAGGCAGAGTATAGAGTGCAGTGAATGCAGCTACATAGGCTGTTTGGTTATAGGGGCTTCTCTTTGAGTTCGGTATTTAGTATCCACTTCTAACTATCATATTTTGTGACAATTAGGGGTCCATTCAAGTATCAATTGATCTAGTTCAGAGGCAGAGGACCAAGCACATCGAGATTCACATGCATTACATCTGCGAGCTGATCCGTGACTGAGTCATATCATTGCAGTACTGTCCCACTGAGCAGTAGATTGCAAACATCTTCACCAAGTCTCTCACTGGAAATAAATTTTCAGAACTGAGAGTTATTCTTGGAGTGGTGGAGACAACTGAGTAGGCCTTTCTGGCCACTTAGCCCATTTTTCCTCTTTTGGGGGGTGGGGGGTGGGGGGGGGGGGGGGGGGGGGAGGGGGGTGGTGGTTCCCACGAGGTTTTCCCTTTTTCTACATTTTATGAGGATCTTTTGTTTATTGTACCTTAGTACCTAACATGGCATCTTAGCCAAGACTCAGTTTAGATAAGTGAGTTAGGATGAAGGGGGCTGTTGGAATATAATCCTAACATCTACATTTATTTTTAAGTATCCTTGACTTAGCCACATGCATTCAAAATCATGTTCACACATGTTTTTGTTAAACTAGCTCGGTGGACCAACTTTCCCTTATTTTTTTTCCTTTGAAGGCTTAATATTATGGAAATATTGGTCCAACCACTTTGCTAAACCATTTAGACATCTAAGTGCATGTTCACACCTAACCACACTGTTGGGAAATTTATTGGGCTTAAATTGCTGCATTAAATTATCAACCAGGGAAACTCGTAAGCTTGTGATGGTGCCAGCAATATATATGCAAGAGTAGGCAACTAACTCTACATCTAGCTAAATTATTTACGATTCAATATAATATGCAAGGGAAGAGGCTCCTAACTTAGGAGGTCCTGGTTGTCCTTCCCTACAGTATCATAGAGAAATCATTGATTACATAAAACTAGAAACTTGAAATGAAGATAAGAGAATGAACTTAATTGTTGTTCAGATTCAAGTAGAGAGAGAGACTAACTTAGTCTCTTGATTGTCCTCTCATGTACTAATCCAAACTAAACTAAGATTCATTCACAAGCATAAGAAATGAAATAACTTGAAACATAAACACAAAAGAATGAATTTCAATTACCATATAAATCAATGGAGAGAGAGCCTAACTTAGACTCTTGGTTATCTCCTCATATGATACTTGAAACATTAAAGCAAAAGAATGAATTTCAATTATCATGCAAATCAAATGGAGAGAGAGCCTAACTTAGACCCTTGGATATCCTCTCATAAGTTGATAAGATTCTAATTTAAAACTCATTCATCAATCATAAACAAATCCTCAAATATCAAACATCTAAGCAAGTAAATGAAATAAGATCTAATATGGAATAACATGTTTCTCTCATCCTTTTAGAGTGAGCTCAATTCTCTTAAGAACAAGACAAATTATTCCATATACTACATTAAGGAAACTTATATCTAAAAACTACATAATGGAAATAAAACTACATAATGGAAATGTATGCAAAATGAAGCTTTATTCTATGCCATCATAAATTGTATACAATGCTCCAAGAGTCCTCCCTTTGGAATGGAGGAGGTACTCCTATTTATACAATAGGATGAGATAACAAACTCATAATGATGATCCACTAATCTCTTTTAGTTCCATACATTTCTCAACCATCTAGACACATAACCCTATCCTCCATGATTTCCTCCATGAGGTCCATGATTTTCTCCATGATCTTTTCCATGAGGCTTATCTTATCAAATTCGAATTTGATCATTCAAGGCCACATAAAGATGCCCCGGATGCTTCCTTTGTACCTACACATGTCAACAAACTCATTCTAATTGTTAGGTATAAGTATGAGCATATTATTTTCTAAAGTTTAGCCATAAATTCACTTAAAAATGTTAAGAATTAATAAACTTTGGAAAAGCATTGTTATAACCCAATAATGAGGTAAATGTAATGATATGGAGGTGGAATGGAGGTGACATGAAGGTAAAATGTGAAGATATTGGTGAATAATGGAGTGAAAACAGGGACTATTTTGAGGCCCAACATCTGCCCCAAACTGAAGATATTGCATGTCCTCATGCAATCTATTACATTACTTTTTGGTACTTGAGCTTTGGCTTAAACTCTGCATGATATCATTTACATAACTTTTGCAAAGCGTTATTTTGATGAATTACAACTTGGTTGGTTCTTGTGTTTCAACCATATTTTGTTTGTTGCATTCAATGTATGATCTTTGCATATTGATAATGTAATTTTTATCGCAGAGTATGTTTGTTGGAATGCATCGTGGTTGGTTCTTGTGTAACAACCATGATTCCGTTGGCATTTTGTTGGAATGCATCATGGTTGGTTCTTGTGTAACAACCATGATTCTGTTGGCATCCAATTAACTTTTAAATACTTTTGACAAAGCCATTTGTATGCTCATGTAATAGTGAATATAGCTTGAAGGTAAGTGGGGTTAAGAATGTGATATATGAATGTGGATGTTATATGAATGTGGATGTATCCTTCCCCTTAAACAGATGATTTGGGCAATTATGTGAAATGGGGAAAGCAAGGAAAAAGGAAGTGAACTTTTTCCAAAAATTATTATTCTAACCTTTCAAGGAATTTAATGGTTAAAATTTAGAAAATATCATACCTTAACTTACCCTTCCAAAAATGGATGAGAGTTGTGCATGTGTGGCGGCAAAGACTGTTGTTCATAGTCCTCTTTACTTGGTTGGGAAAATCATGCATGAATCATGCATGTGCAGCTGCCACAATTCTGCTCTGAATCTGCTTCTTCAAGTTGTGGATGAAAGATGGATCTGTATTGTTGTATCGGCTGTTAGATCCTCTGCTACTAGATGATGAATCTGAGGAGTCTGTTGAACATGGCTGAAAGTTGTATCTGCTGCCGGATGATGAATATGATGAGTCTGCTGAATATGGCTGAAAATCTATAAGGCTTGGAAGGTATATAAAATATATAAGTTACATTTCCCCCCTAGCCTTATTGATTGACTTGTCCTCAAGTGATGGCAAACTAAAAAATAATGAAAAGAAATTGGCTTCATCTGCTACAAAATATGGGTCTTCAAGTCTTCAACGCTCGATGGCACAAATCTTACTATGTGATTAAATGTGTCGATGTCGAACATAGCAAGAAGTTGTTGACTTAGTGGCCGTTAATGAATGCCCCTAGCCAACACAAGAGCTCCCACCATTGATTCCAATGGGAGTCAGGATGCCTAACACATCTTTGTAGGTACGAATAAATTTGTCGTGGTCGAGTCACCTACAAGATCCAACGAACAAGGGATATTAATGTACTCCCATTGTTCATTGGCAAGAGTACTTGCCATTAAGGCATGCAAGCCTCTAGGTGTTTTTTCAATGATACTTAGACTCTAGGACTTTGACTCAAGCAGAGTTTTATTGCGGAAATGAAGGGGAATGGTAATGACATGGAAAATGACAATAAGGAAATGCATGGTGTATGAATAAGAACTCTTGCTGTGAAAAATGGATATGGAGATTGTATGCTTTATGGACATGGAAAATGGGTGGAAAATCTTTTGCAAAATGGGAGTGCAAAATAATGGTTCTGGACATGGATTTGTCTTTAGAATGTTTCATGAAATTAGTCGTTGGAAGACCAATTGTGCGCACAATGTAATCTCCTTATGATCACTTGATTATCCTGTAACCTGTAAAAAACTTGGTACAAAGAAAACATAAGTGTGCTCATGAAGAAATGGCCAGTTTCTTCATGATTCTTACGCAAAAATTTCATACCAAATAAAACAAATTAAGGACAGACAAAGTGTTAAAGTTGACTTAATCATGATATTAATATCAATCCATTTGTGAAAATAACCTTGAAGAGTAATACTCCCTGTTTGTGTCAGCTGACTTCTGTGCATGGCGAAAAGTTTGGCATCATAGATTTGTTGTGTCCTGCAGATTAGTATGTTATAATAGCATACAACAATATCAATTTTCCAATTCTAAACAAGTTAGTCAGCATTCAAATGTTCTTTTAAATTATGCTTCCAAATGTTCCATTCTTTATTTTCAAGTCTGTGTGAATTTTGTGAAAAGTGTGTTTGTTTGTGTGTTTTTTTTTTTATTATTATTATTTTTTCTTTCATCCTGTTCTTATGATTTTCTCAATTTTCATGCCTCCAAAGTTTTTCATCCTGTTCTTGTAATTCCCCTGATTCTCTCAATTTTCATGCTCCCAAAATTTTGTTTTATGCCAGTACCCCGCACATGCCAATCCTTCTAAACAACAATATTTTTTATTATTTTGTTTTTATTATTATTATTATTATTATTAATTTTTTTTTTTTGAAACTTGATAACAAAAGATAATATATGATCATAATATATTAATATAATTAATACAATCATATTAATATATTAAATTAATATAATTAATTCAATCATATTAATATATTAATATAATTAATATATTATTACAATCATATATATATATATATATATTAATACAAATCAAATATTAACTAAATATATCAAATCTAATCAATCAAAATATATACAAAATAAAAAACAAATCACACAACAAAATACAAATATAATAATAAATTAATATATTAATACATTCAATATATCAATATATTAATTATAATAACAACATTAATATATTTTATAATGCAATTATAAAAGATATTAATATATTAATATAATTAATACAATTAATATATTAATGTATTAATACACTTTTTATAACAATCATTAGTTAATAATATAACTAACAATTATTTACAACAAATTATAATTAAAATTATTATATCAATATATTAATATAATTAATATATTAACATATTAATAATATAACAAACATTAAAGCAGAATCATAACAAATTAAATAAAAACAAAATAAACCTAAAAATATAAAACAAACCAAAATAAATGCAGAACAAAAAGGATGGCAGCGCTGTGGAAGATTTTGGATGGATTGAGTATCAGTGCTAATCCCCTTGTATGGCAGATATAATTGATATTCAGGATATTACGCCTTTTCCTTTTCCTGCCTCAGGGCTCCATGAATGAAAGTTCATTGAATTTGGTTGTATGCCAGTTTGCTGTGGAGGATATGGAGTATGTTGCAACTGGTTTGTAGATCCTTGGGCGGCATCAACCATCTGAGGAAGAAGCGGAACAGGGGATGATTCCCCATGGGGACAATGAGAGCGCCTTCCCAATACAAGGATCTGGTGTGCCGATGGTGATACTCCCGAGCAGGCACATACTCAACAAACTTGCCTCTCTTCAACGCAGTGGCAACACCTCGAGATCACAATGGAGCCTCACAATGATCCCGCGGTGAGATCATCGAGCTCGGGGAGCACCTAGGGCGCCATGCCTAGAGGCAGCACGGCGGCACTATCCTCTGACATGCAAACCATGGGCTGGCATTTGATTTGGTGGTTTATCTGGATCAACTGCAGAGAGTAAGCTGACGATGCCACCAAGAGAAACAGTAATCAGATGATCATTTAACCAAAGGCAGCCAACTAACATGTCATCAGCTCCTCCTTGGCTTCCAAAAGTCAATGTTTTCTTCACAGTTCCATTACCAGTTTCACTAATCTCCCATATTTTAGCAGACTTGTCTGCAGACACAGTAAGTACCTGTTTACTGTCAGGGCTCCAGCTAGCAGCATAAATACTGCCCGTGTGGCCACCTTCTTTAGACAACTCCCCAATCTTTTCACCCGTCTTGCCATCAAAAATCATTCCTTTTCTATCCGAACCAACAGTAATAAACTTGGTTCCATCTGGAGTGAACCTTATGCAGTTCGCATAATTTGAATGATCTCTGTGTGATGTCTTAAATCTAAAGGGTGGTCCTTCATAAAAGTTCACCAAGAAGTTCTCTCCACATGTGGCAACACGAAATGGTCGTGTTGGTTTAAAGGAACAATCTAGAACACGCCTTGAATGCCCATCAAATTCACCAACATTTGTGCCAGAGTCCCACATGAAAGCCCGGACCATTGATTTGCCTTTACTGTCTCCACATACAACGATCCGTTGTCCATCGGCAGACCACTCGAGATCATCAATCCTTCCAGCGAGAGCCTTGTACTCATATTTGAGAGTATGATCCGAACCTCGTCCCCAGATTCGAACTGTGCCAGAAGTGTCCCCTGATGCAACTCACTCTCCATTTGGTGAGAAGCGAGCCACAGTTGCAGGATATGAATGTTCTCCATAAACAGAAGCTTCCAGGGGATTGTCCAGGTTTCTCATGATCACGGATCGGCCATTGCAGTATATGATAGAGTTGGTCTTCGCATCTCCTACTATGAGAATCCCACGGTCCCTCTCCGTTGAAGGAACGCAGGAATGAGTCTCAATGAGCTTGGCCATACTAATATCCAAAATCAATTAACTCGTACGCGAAAATTAAGAGAAAACTGGTTTATGGGTAGGATTATGGGGCCTTATCTGCCGATTTTCGGTTAAATTTGAAGGAAAAGGAAACCAGAGGGATTGGACCTTTGATGGCTTGTCTCAGAGGGGTCGATTTGTATGCTAAACTTTGTGCAAAACAGGGCTCATGAGTAGAATTTGGAAGGCTAATCTAAGATGGGTCAGTTTTTGTCTGCTAAATTGGCGATTAGCTTTTTAAGTGCGATTGGATTAATGATCGTGCCTATCAATACCATCAAATCTCTGGGGAAACTGCACATAACAGTAGGATCCATCATGAAACACATGGATTCACGAATCGCTATTACATAGTATGCTATTGTTTATATAATGATCACAATCCAAGTTCAGCATATAAGGAGCATTTGTAAGAACAGCCGAGACTCGAACAATCCATCTCATCGTTCATGAAAAACACAACAGAATGAATTTTTTTTTTTTTTAATAATAATATATATATAGGAGATATACATATTATTACATACAAATTTTTTTTAAACAACAAATCTTAAAAAGAAAAAAAGAAATGAAAACATATTTTTTTTTGTATTTTTTTTATGTTGATTTTGTTATTGCTTTAGATTTTTTTTGCTAAACAACAAATTAAAAAACAAAATTTTTTAATTTGTTATTTAAGTTGAGATTTTTTAAAGTTGTAAAATCAACAACCTATTATTAAACAATGACTATAATTAAGTTAGTTTTTTTTTTTTTTTTTTTTTTTTTTTTAATAATAATATGTATATATGATACATATATTATTAAAATTTTTATTTTTTAAATCTAAAATAAAAAACTAAATTTCATCTAAAAATTAAAAGATGTTTTTTTCATTCACAAAATTCTTTATTGTCATGTTGCACATTAGTTCTCCAGCAAGAGTAGTTTTATTCGAACGAAATCAATAGATTTTCTGATCTTCCTGATCGCACGAAGCGCAGGAAGAGAGCATACTAATCGATTGATTCGTTTTTATTTATGTAGGGGGGTGTTTTTGAAAAGATGAAATTTAAAACTAGCTAAACACTAAACTATCTGAAAACTCAAACTTAAACTTCTTTGTGAAGATCCTGCTGTCACCAGGTCCCACAAATTATTTTGTCTTAAAGAAAAATACTGAATTAAATTCCTAATGCCTAATCCCTTAGCACCATCCCCGGCAACGACGCCAAAATGTTGGGCAATTTATTGGGCTTAAATTGCTGCATTAAATTATCAACCAGGGAAACTCGTAAGCTTGTGATGGTGCCAACAATATATATGCAAGAGTAGGCAACTAACTCTACGTCTAGCTAAATTATTTGCGATTCAATATAATATGCAAGGGAAGAGGCTCCTAACTTAGGAGGTCCTGGTTGTCCTTCCCTACAGTATCATAGAGAAATCATTGATTACATAAAACTAGAAACTTGAAATGAAGATAAGAGAATGAACTTAATTGTTGTTCAGATTCAAGTAGAGAGAGAGACTAACTTAGTCTCTTGATTGTCCTCTCATGTACTAATCCAAACTAAACTAAGATTCATTCACAAGCATAAGAAATGAAATAACTTGAAACATAAAAACAAAAGAATGAATTTCAATTACCATATAAATCAATGGAGAGAGAGCCTAACTTAGACTCTTGGTTATCTCCTCATATGATACTTGAAACATAAAAGCAAAAGAATGAATTTCAATTATCATGCAAACCAAATGGAGAGAGAGCCTAACTTAGACCCTTGGATATCCTCTCATAAGTTTATAAGATTCTAATTTAAAACTCATTCATCAATCATAAACAAATCCTCAAACATCAAACATCTAAGCAAGTAAATGAAATAAGATCTAATATGAAATAACATGTTTCTCTCATCCTTTTAGAGTGAGCTCAATTCTCTTAAGAACAAGACAAATTATTCCATATACTACATTAAGGAAACTTATATCTAAAAACTACATAATGGAAATAAAACTACATAATGGAAATGTATGCAAAATGAAGCTTTATTCTATGCCATCATAAATTGGATACAATGCTCCAAGAGTCCTCCCTTTGGAATGGAGGAGGTACTCCTATTTATACAATAGGATGAGATAACAAACTCATAATGATGATCCACTAATCTCTCTTTTAGTTCCATACATTTCTCAACCATCTAGACACATAACCCTATCCTCCATGATTTCCTCCATGAGGTCCATGATTTTCTCCATGATCTTTTCCATGAGGCTTATCTTATCAAATTCGAATTTGATCATTCAAGGTCACATAAAGATGCCCTGGAAGCTTCCTTTGTACCTACACATGTCAACAAACTCATTCTAATTGTTAGGTATAAGTATGAGCATATTATTTTCTAAAGCTTAGCCATAAATTCACTTAAAAATGTTAAGAATTAATAAACTTTGGAAAAGCATTGTTATAACCCAATAATGAGGTAAATGTAATGATATGGAGGTGGAATGGAGGTGACATGAAGGTAAAATGTGAAGATATTGGTGAATAATGGAGTGAAAACAGGGACTATTTTGAGGCCCAACACACACCTCATCCACTTAAGTTACTTAAGGATTGGTGCCCCACATGAACATTCCCCCTTAAATCAAGGGATTTGGTCCCCCAAACCATTTTAGCATGTTTTTAAGGTAGCCTTCCTTGGGAAATGCGCCCCTCCTCATGATTTTCTCATGGCTGATAGCTGGCATAGGTTTTCGTGAGTCATTGTTGCTATTTTAGGCCTCCCTTTAGCTTTTCTTCGCCTTTTTTAGTTTTTTACTAGTTTTTTCCTAGTTTTCTAGATTCAGCAATTTCTATATAACCACCTCCCTTTGGGATTAGAAGTTTGGTTTCTCATGTATTTATATTGTTCATTAGTTTAATACATTGATTTTATGGAGCAAATTCTTTCTCTCCTCTCTTTAATATCAGCAAATTACTTGTGTTCAATTTAACTCGAATTCTAGATCTATCGGAGTTTCTACAAGAATTCTACAAAGGGACCTGACAATCCTCCCCTCCCAAATGTTGCTTGCCCTTAAGCAACTTCAATGCTAGGCTCTCCAAAATGTGTGAACCTTCCCAAGTGGCATCCTCATCTGGCAGGTTCTTCGAATGCACCAAAAACTCCCTAATGGTCCTACCCCTCAACTTCCTCTCCCGTCTCTCCCAACTGGCTTCACGATCCAAAACCAAATGGCCTTCATCATCTAGTGGGGGTAACTCCAATGGTGCTATCACCTGTGTCCCAACACCTTTTTAGGGCATGAGACATGGAATATGTTGTGGATCCTACTCCTCGGAGGTAGCTTCAACTCATAGGCCACCTCCCCAACTCGTTTGACTACCCTATAGAGCCCATAAAAACGTGGTTTTCTCTTCTTGGCCCCCTTCTGATTCAATGTGGACTGGCTGTATGGCTGTAACCAAAGGTACACCAAATCCCCCTCCTCAAAATGCCTCTCAGTTCAGTGCCTATCTGTGTACATCTTCTATTGGTTCTGCTTGTCACTAATTTATCCTTGAGAGCCTTGAGGATGTCTTGGCTCTCTAGGATCCAATCTTTGGCCTTTGGGGCACGACTATCTCCAAAAACAATGTCAGCAAAAGATAATGCATCATAACCATATAAGGCATGGAAAGGAGTCATACCGATGGACATGTGATGGGTGGTGTTCTAGCAATACTCGCCCAAGTGCAGGCACCAAATCCGAGCCCTCTACTACCCAGTCACATAGTTCCTCAGGTACCCCTCCATCCACTGATTAACTTGCTCAGTCTGACCATCTGTTTGGGGGTGGTAGCTCATGCTAGGGGTGAACTTAGTAATAAGCTAAAGAGCTCTTGCCAGAAGCCTCCCTTGAACCAGATATCCCAGTCACTCACTATGTTCTTAGGAAGTCCGTGTAACCAGAAGACCTCCTTGAGGAAAAAATCTACAACCTGTGAAGCCAAATATCAGGTAGGGATGGCAAAAAAGTGGGCATACTTGGTCAACCGATCAACCACTGCGTAGATGCAATCCTTGCCCTATACTGTGGGGAACCCCATGATGAAGTCCATGGAGGTACTCTCCCATTTCCCCTCGAGGATGGGGAGCGACTGTTATAATCATGCGGGATGAATCAACTCCCCTTTGTTCCTTTGACATGCCTCACACACCTGATCATTCCTCAACACGTGCCCCTTGAGGCCCTTCCATGTGAAACGTTCACAGGCTGCCATGTATGTTTTCCTGAACCCTTGATGCCCTGACAATGGTCATTCATGTGTTGCCAGGAGCATTCTCTCCCTCAACTACGAGTTGGGAACTAGAAATATGTGCCCCTTATATTAGGTGACCTCATCCATCACCCGGTAGCGCTCATCTACGTGGGTAGCCTCTAGAATCTCACATGCCCTCCTGTCCTTAGAATACTCCACCAATAACTGGGCCTTCCAATCATGATTTCTTCTTGCAATTTTTTTAATGGAACCTGAGGTGACTCACCCATTTTTATAGGAAGGTCAAAAGGTTAATGAATATGGAATTTATGCACCTATATAAACCTATGTATACTGTGAGGTTGCAATGATAGGGAATAATTGTTCAAATGCAGAGTGTCCACACCCAATCTCTAGCAATTCCCCCTAACCAATATGCCATCACATTTGAAAATGTACTATAAACCCCAGCTTACAATTGAAGCCAGCCATATAGTTCATTAGAAACCAGAGTGATACCCCTTGAACTATAGCACTTACGAGGAACGAATAAGACCCAAAGAGAAGAAGCCAAACCCACACAAATACAACATAATTCAAAATACAAATATATAAATTTAGATAACCGGCCAGGTAGAGAAGTCACTAATAACAACACATAGAGTAAAAACCTAAGACGAAGAAGCCTCTTATCCACCTGTGTCTTTGAGATGAAGTTTTCTAATGATTTGATTTATTATGTTAATGATTTCTATGTGGGCATATAATCAATTATGCTAATGATTCCTTGTGAGCATGTAAGTGTGAAAGGGATAAAAACCTAGAACAAATATATTGTAATTCGTATTTAATTTAAATGTCAAACAAATGATGAAAGAGGTGGAACCTTAATTTGGACCATGAACAATGAGAGAGGGAAGCCCATACAGTGCCGTGGGGGGGTGAATATGATAGAAATCCTATACCAATTGAATTAACCCTTTCCAAGAGACATTTGTGGTGTGGAAAAAAATGAGAAACCTAATTTTCCAAAGGAAAACAGTTGTTATAGGATTGGTAGTTGAACTACCAGCCTCCATGAAGATAGTTGGGATTTGTACCCAAGTTTTTCATCCAAGGGATGGGTAGAGTACATATAGATAATTTTGGGATCTAACCAACCTTATTTTCTAACCATGATTTGGAATATCTAACACAAAATCAAATTAGGAAGAGACTCCACAAGGATTGGGGGCGTTGAATATTTTGTGCACCCAAGAATGGGCATGCAGAGAGAAAAGAACAAATGAATGCTCTTTCATGGACATAGCGTTGGAAATACTAAGAAGGGGTGAATCAATATTTCCTTCCAATTAGTTAATTTTTAGCTTCTCTAAGCATTAATTAACATTAACATTAGATCAAAGATAAATCAACATCACATTACATGAACAATAAATAACACCATTCAATAATGCATGATATCAATATGGTACACAAGATTCTCTTAGGTGGAAACCCTTTCGGGAGAAAAACCACCGAACACTTCTTAATATATGTCTTCAAAATTTACATCAATTAGGAAGCTCCAACTTCCAAAATTCTTAGCATCAATTGAAGGATGCTCCAACCCCTTGGTTTACAGGCTCCAACTTGGGGGAGACTCTAATGCCTTGATTTACTAACTCCAAATGGAAGGACACTCCAACACCCTTGTAACACCCCACCCCACATTTACCCTCTTTTACAAGCTCTCTAGGGTAAACATGAGATAAGAGTTACTATGCACCACCCAATTTCCAAGATACACTTATGGGAAATGGAGTCCACATGTCCATAATTGACTGCAAATGCCCAATGACACATGATTGCATTGTTATCAACCCAACATGACTCAACATTATTCCATTTCAGTTTCATTTCCTTAAATTTAACACAACTTTCATTTTTTGGTAGTTTTTCGGGTCCTAAAATTCCGAGGTTGTTTTGAGGGCCTAAATAAAATTTTCAGGGAAAATGGAGAGACTAGAAAAATGATAATTTATGCTTCACAAATTTTTTCTTTGGGCTCCTCATGGAGATCTTCGAAACGAGGTATTATAATTTCCAAAGGAAGATGGTATGCCAAAGTAACAACCTCAGGAAGTTGGTGGTCCAAATTATTCATTTATACAAACACTTTGTAAACACAGTACTCGTAGGTCATGAATGCATATTTGTACAATAATTTGTTAATTTCATCATATAATCATCAATAAGGCTTGTTTCTTCTATTACTAGATGCAAAAATACACATTAACTCATGCGTTCATATAAAGTAATAAAGAGCCCATCAACCATGGAATGGATCCATAACAATAGCACATCATATAATGATAAATATACCATGCATGTAACCAACATTTAACCAAAATAGAACCACAACAAACCAGTCATAAAATCATACATTAAACCAATACTTGTGCTCATTATTCTCAATAAGAAATAACACATAATAACATATGCAAATGGTAGCCAATTCAGGTACTTCGATGTATCACACGACCATAGATTGGGCTGAACCAAATATTTCTTTCAACCAATCACCCCCATTCCATATTCTAAGCATGAACGTGGGATCACATGGGATAAATCAAAACAATATCAACCAGGGAATCTAGAGGCTAAACGACCTCTACCCTCAACCATAGTGATTTCACCTCAACTAGTCCAGAAATCACAACCACCAAAACAAGCTTGGATGCCTCCAAAATTATTAACCATACCCAGAGGAATTTTTCTGTCTCCACCCATACTTCAAGAGTTCCAGGAGAAACACCATCTCCACCCTCAACCCTTCGGAATTTACTTGAAACCACCTCAACCAAGATCTGAAATCTACCATTCATCCAAAGATGAATCAAAATAGATAACCCACTACGTCATGGCTATCCAGGAAATGGAAAAGGTTGCAACCACTATGAATCCAGGAAAATCCCATTCCAAAGATAAACAATAACTAAATAACCAAATGCATGCACCATGCATTCAAATCTCAGCAAGAAAATCGCACATGCAACTTGCCACCTGTAATTTTCTCATGTTGTAGCTGCTTTTCCAACCTTATTCTTCGCTACCCATGAATTATTTTGTTTGCTTGATTTCTTTTGTCCAAGAGCTTTTTCTCTACAAGTCTAAGTGAGAATGCCTCAATGTCTAAGTGAATGCTAGAATGCTCCAAGAGTAACCAAGGAGTGATCAAGAGTAAATGAGAGTGACTAAGAGTAGCTAAGATAGAGGCATAGAATGTTCCCCCCTCCTTTTTTTTTTTTCATTTCCTTCATTTTCCTTCATTTTCCTTTGCATGCATATTCTTGTCTCTTCATCTTCCTTTTCTCCTATTTTCCTTTATTTCTTTAATTAATTTCCATTAATTTCCTTTTTCCTTTGCCAATGAAAATGTAAATTTCCATAGCCAATAATAAACCATAAGTGACGCCCACTATAATCTTTTCCCCTCCATTTAGTTTGGAATATGTGTCCCATGACCTTGGTTTAATTTATTTACATGGAAAATTAACCTGGGGCTATTACAAACACCTCCCCCTTGGGGGAATACCGTCATTGGTTTTCTATGACACTTATGACAAGACATACTGCTTATGGATCTTTATAACACAACTCGATGTATTTTTTACAATGAAAAAATGTTCGAAACCTTGACAAACATTCTGCTTATTGGAGCTTTATAATAAAGCTTGATGCATGATTTACAACATACTACTTATTGGATCTTTATAAAATAACTCATTGTAGTATTTAAAATACACATATACATATATAAATATATACCAAACACATTTCCTCAACTAGCAAATAAGGAAGGATATAATGCCTGCATCTGATCAAACATCTCCCATGTAGCTTCATCGAGCCCAAGGTGCTTCCATTGCACTTTAAATTTATATATTTCTTAGTTCTAGAGCATGATTTTTTTTTGCTACAATATTCATTGTGGCTCTGGATGGAACTCGCCCTCTAGTTCCACCTACAATATGGACCAATCAATCACATAATAAACATATTGCACAAACCTTTTAAGAAATGAAACATGGAAAACATCATGGACTTTCACTAATGGTGGTAGTGCAAGTCTATATACCACTAGTCCAATCCTATTAAGCATATCAAAGGGCCTACAATACTGAGGTGCCAACTTGGCACACGACCCAATCCTCAAGTAGCTCTTATTGGGTTTGTTGCGCAAGTACACATGCTCTCCAACCTCAAACTCCTTGAATACTTTATGTTTATCCAGATAACTATTATGTCTTTGATATGTTTCCTTTAAATTCATTTTAATAACTTTCATCTCCTTGTCTATCTCAGCTAACATATCCGGTCCAATTAGAACCCTATTCATTAGATCACTCTAGCTGATAGAAGTATTACAACTCCACCTATAGAGAGCCTTAAATGGACTCATCTTCAATGATTCCTGATACCCATTATTATAATAAACTCCACCAGTGGAAGATACTCCTCCCACTTCCTCTATTGATGGATGACGTACATCCTCAACATATCCTAAAGAATCTAGTTAACCCTTTCTGTCTACCCATCTATCTGCGGATGATAAATTGTGTTGAAAGCTAACTTTGTCCCCAGGCCTGCAAACAACTACTTCCAAACTTGGAAGTGAACTTGGAATCTCAGTCTAATATATTCTTCTTGGGAACTCCATGTAACTTCACTATCATCCTGATGAATATTTGAGCTACCTCACTAGCTAAATTCGTAGACTTCACTACAATGAAGTGAGCTACTTTTCCCAACTTGTCAATCATAACCATGATGAAGTCATGTTGCCTTGATGTCCTAGGAATTCCTATAATCAAGTCCATATAAATGACTTCCCATTTCCATTATGGAATCAAAATAGGCTGCAATAAACAAGCTAGATCCCTGCATTCAGCTAACCAGCTAACATTCCAAGCACCTTTCAAAAAACTCAGCGACCTCTTTCTTCAAATTCGGCCAATGGTAGAACTTATTGATAGTTGTCAAAGTATTATGTTATCCTGGGTGTCTTAAAAATATCTTGACATGAAACTCTATCAAGATAAGCTTCTTTAACTCACTGTTATCTGGCACATAAATCCTTCTCTTGAATTTAACCAAGCCATTTGTTTTGAGGTGATACTCCTCATCCATATCACCTTGACTCTATTTTTGTAATATCATCTTTAATTGTTGGTATTTCTCATCATGTTTCTGTGCATCTAAGATCCACTCCTGCAAGTTTGTCCCATGAGAGCTCATAGTTGAATTATGATTCACCTGCACTATCCTACTGGGAGAACCTATAACCCGATTCTCATTGCCTTTAGTGTACCTAATCTTAAAATCAAACTCAGTAAAAGTGGCCAACCATATTTCTTGCCTTTCACTCAGATTGGGATGGTCAAAAAGGTACCTCATTCCACTGTGATCACTCATCAAGATGAATATTCTACTAAGGAGATAATTTTCTCCACATATTCAAGGCATGGATGATAGTTTCCAACTCAAGATCAAGAGTCACATAATTATGCTCATGTTCATTAAACTTCCTTGATTCATAACAAACCACCATCCCTTCCTGCATCAGGACTCCACCAAGTCCTTTGTTGCAAGCATCTGTGAAAACCACAAACTCATCAATATCTGCAATCTTTAAAACTAAAGCATTTGTAAGAAAATGCTTCAACTGATGAAAGCTAGTTGCACACTCAACAATCCATTCAAAATTCTTTCCATTTCTTTGCAAATATATAATAGGATAACCAATCTTTGAGAAGTTCTTGATAAACTTGTTGTAATAACCTACTAGTACCATGAATGATCTGACTTCATCCACATTCCTTGGAGCTGCCATTGCATGATGGATTTAATATTTTTTGAATCGACTGTTATCCCTTCCTTGGTGGTGGGCTCCAGTATTGTAGCAATAATGCTACAACTCCTGGAACTCCCTTCTTTAATTTTATCAACCCGGTAGTTCGTAACAAACTTGGAAGCGACGGTGTTGTATGCACAAGTACTAGCTCTTGCCGCAGCTGTCACTTGGTCAGCTGGCACAAGTCCGCTAGGGGCTCAAGCCAACTTCTATGAGCTCTTAGAAGAAGCTTTTTAACTGATGGACGAAAGCTAACTCAAAGGAAGCTAATCTACTTGTGGAAAGAAACTGAAAGCCAAAAAGAAACGCAAACCCTAATTCTACCAACTAGTCCTACTGATGCAAAGGAGAGAATGAAAACTACGAGAAGAGATGCCATTACTTCTATGAAGGTAAAATACATGTGTCTACACTGCCTCTAGCTGAAGAAAACATCTTTTTGTATTTTTGACTGAGTTATTAGAATTATCATGCATGTGCTTTTAACTGGCTTTTCACTGTGCAGGGGTGGATCAAGGAGGAGAAATGCTTGGAAAAGGTTGGGATGGTACAGAGAGGGCCTAAGGGGTCCCTAACACCCTTCTAGAGATTTTCACAGAGTTTTCCTATCAAGAAACCTCATTCGTGAGCTTCTACAGGAAGTCTGCAGGGGTTCTACAGGATGTTTAGGATTTCTACAGGATGTTCTGTAATTTTTCTACAGGATGTTTAAAAATTGGATTTTGGAGGATGGGTGAGTGAGGTAAGGTGCATGAATGGATAGGGAGGCAGAGTAGGGGCCTGAAATGACCCAAGGACTGATGGTTGGAGTGGTGAGAGGGTGTGGAAAGCTGGCTTGACTTAAAGAAGGCTAAGACAATGGAGGAGCAATAAGGTAGGGTTACGTGGGTAGAAAGACAGTTGTGAGACGAGGAACCTAACTAGGAGATGGAGCAGCTGGCCTGGACGAAACTTGGGTGAATGAGAGAGAGATGGAGATTCCCTGCACGGTGTACACTTAACTGGATCAACTAAGTCCTGCACACAATCAAAATCTTAGCTAATCTAGTCTAACTGTCAATGAAACAAATGAACAACAGCTTTATTCATAAAGAGAACCATGTACAGCACTTAAGCAAAGAAGCATTTCAAAAGGCCTGAATGCATGATTAACTCCTACAAATGAAAACATTACACCAAAGATTGCATGGACAAGCAAACTAGTGTTTTTATTGGGCAGCAAGGTCACCTTTGTCCCAACTCATGATCCCACTGAGGGAGAGGTAAGATCAGAGGTGCTTGAGCCCGTTTCCAAGGATCATTTATGTTATTAACCTATCAAATCAATCTGAATATGAAAATCTACTTTAATCTTCAAAAGAAACCTAAATAACAAAACAAGATTTAGATCTAAATGGCATATTTTATTCTAAGAATGCAACAAAGACACATAAAGGTAAACAAAGGAGGTACTGGGTGCTTGAGATGGGCCCAAACCCAAGAGCTACAGCCTCATAAGAGAGATTTAGAGCTGGTACAAAGCTGGATTCATCTTTATTGATCAAGAAATGAAGAGTTACATCAAAACTGTCCACAAGGAGAACTTGAAAATGAGCTGACAGCAAAACTAATCTATTGCCTAAAAATCGAAATACAAACTAGCTAACTGTTATAGACATTTTTGTGCCTCGCGTCATGGAGCATGAAATGTCAATAATTACAGGGATCCTCAGTCCCTAAACATGTTGTTCTTACCCCTAAAAGAACAAGGTCATCAAACAACAGCACTTCCAATCAGTTCTCCACCTGAAAACACTTCAAAACAGGCTTATTTTGGATCATGTCAACTGCTCCACTGAGCTTCTGCGCTGGAATGCAACTGTCCCTCTTTGTACCTGTGCTGGAAGTCAAAAGTAATGAAGGCTACCTGCGCTGGGCGAGATTGGCCAAGTGGCACAGTCATCCTGCAAGGTGTCAACTGCCTAGGAAGCTTCCAAACTGACACTTGGTTCATGAGATTCGCCCTGTGATGAGTAAGAGGTACTTGATCACCATGTGTAACCAAGGATCTCCAAGTGGACTCAAGAACTAAAGATTAACTGAAGAGGGAGAGGACACAAGGCAGCTTCATGTCAGTCTCAAGCTGACTCATCCTCTCTTCTTCTCTCCTATATATAGAGCTCTTCTATGAGGTCTAAGGAGGCTGGAATTTTGTGTAAAGCAAGGAGGTGCTGTTGGTTTACAGTTAGAGCTATTGGGTGGTTGTTTTACTAGAGGTGAAGAGGAGAGTTCTTGCTGCTGGGGAGGTGCTGCTGGATTGGAGCCATCATTGGTTGTAACCTTCTCAGAACCCTGTTACTTCTATCAATAAAGTTTTGCATGTTCTCCTATATACTTGTATTACATTGATGGATTGTATTTACTTGTATATTTGATTCATTCTAATCCATGCATCAGTTATGAGTACATGTATCTTGTAGTTTCCTCTCTTGTTTTGTGCAGGATCTGTGTGTAGCTGGACCGGCAAAGAGAGCAAGGAGCTGGGAACAAGAGACAAAGAGAGAGGATCAAGATCGACTAAGCGAAGGACACCAGGTTGGTTAATCATTTCTTCCTTCTCTCTGTACTTTCATAAAGGAAAACATCAAAGCTTTACTTTCAGTTGTTGCTAAAGACTGTCACCTTTAGAGTAGGGATAGGGTCATCCGCATCGGATACTTTTCCCCACAACAAACTGGCGACTCCACTGGGGAGCCTAGTATCTTGTTGGTGTTTGTAGTATTTTGCTATTCATTTCTTGAAGAAAAGAGTACCAAATCGAAAAGCTTTTGACTATATCAAAAGCGAAGTAGAGGGACTGCTACTCTTGCTCATCTGCTGAGAAAATTCAAGATTTGAAGAGCTTATGTACAAAAGACTCTTTACTCTTTGTGATAGATCTTCATCCTCTTGATCATCCCTTAGCCTGTACTTGACCTATAGCTTTTTATTTCAGCAAAAACAGTGCATTTTTGAGCTTTTTATGACCCGGAAAACTTTGTAGACGAAACTCTCGTGAGTCAGTGCAGGCTGTCCACAGGCAGTCTGCATTACAGCGCAGGTGCTCCCTTCGGGAACTGCGCTGAGAGTGAAACTGGCAGACTAGAACCTGCGCTGGTCCAGTTAGCCATTGTCTTGCTCAGCTTTCCCTTTGTGTCTTAGCCCTGTTTGCACTTGTTTTTGGCTGATTGCTTGCTGGTTATTGTACTTGCTGTAAACCACTTCTCCTTGACATTATTCCGCCTCAGTTGTGTGATGAAACTGTGAATGTTCTTTCAGTATTTCTTGTTTCACTTACAGTTTCCCATTGTGAAAAGCGAACCAGTATAGCTGTGGCCTCTTAGATCCTGAACTGTAAAAGTGTCTTTGTGATCTTATGAGCTAGTTTTATTACTGTTCATGGCTGTTTGAGTTTGTTTGCTCTTCATTTTTATGGTTTGAATCTATACATTTCCTGTGTTTAAACGAGTCTATCATAAGGTGTCTTTTTGATTGTGGACAAGCTTCTTTATTTCTACTTGAAATTAGATTCAAAATCATACAACAGTTTCCTTTCTGTCTAGCATCAACATTAAGGATAACGAAAAGAAATACATGCATTGTGCATTTTTCATTTGACTGTGTGCTTGACGATTTAGGAAAATGTGCATTTTAGTGTGTGTTCTTTGATCTGTGGAAAAAGTTGTGTCTTGCTTTTCCCTCAAGTAGATTAAGGTTTTCAAAGTTGAAAGTTTGAAAAGATTTGCTTCTCATTCTTAGATTGCATATAGGAAGTTGTATATATACATCTCGTGGCGAACCTGAAAGGCAAACTGTTAAGAAAGATCAACATTAAAATAAACTCAATTTACATAACAACGCTTTGGAATTTAGCGCAAACATCTAGAGGTCTAGGTAGAGACGTGTTCCGGTGTCGTTAAACATAGTGACTATCGATCTCTACGAAGGTGGGTGATTCCTCCTGAGAGTCGGTGGCACTAACACGGACTTGAGCTCCCGCGTACCGTCGCGTATATTGGGAGACCCCTATAGGCTTTTATCCTTTATCCTTAGGAAACCGTGTCGGCCGCCCTACTGATCGCGATGCAGTGAACACAGCATTCACGAAGATCGACCACCCGTACCGTAAAACGTATTCTGTGGTTTCGCGAAAGGTTTGGCACACCCTCTGCCTAGATCTCCAGAGCAGTTTCTTTTGGCCTTTTTCAAACTCTATAACTGAAAAAGTCCAACCGAGCATTTGTCACTTCGGGCTCGTTAATACATCGAAGGCGACTAGAGTCATCTTTAGCTTTTTCTCGACTCTTAAAACATGAAAAAGCAAGTTTGTGTCTAAAAGCGTCGTAAATAAAATTTATTTTAAGCGGAACATAATCACCTGTTATTCCCACGTTAATCTTTCGGTTGAAAAGTATGGAGCCCACCAACCAAGGAAGTAACCTTGGCGGAAGTCCAAATCCCTTCTCCTCTTGGGGAGATGTTGGTGCGCCTCATATGGCTACATTGTCGCTTCCAAGATTGACAATCGGCCTCCCTGTATGGCTCTTTTCAACTAATGTAGTCCAGATCGCCACTAATCCTGAGCAGTCAAATCAACAGTCAGAACAATCTAGAACTACCCACCAGCCTTCCACTTCTTATGATACTTCCTCTGATCCTTCCTCTTCGCAAGGTAGAGCTGGCAAAAGTCAGCCTCCCAAGGAGAAGAAGGAAAAGAAGAAGAGAGAAAAGAAGCAGAAGGAGCCTCTGGCGAAGGCGACTGGGGGCAAACAGAAGAAAGCTGACAAAAACCCACACACTGCACCGACCGGGCCTAAATCGCCATGTGTCATTTGCAAAGGGATCCACTTCCATCGTGATTGTCCTTGTATTCCCCGGATACTAAAGGACTGGTCCCCAAGGTTGCACAATCCGGTAGCATCAACCTCTGGTTGTCATGTTGATTGCATTCCGTCAACTAGCGAGAGTGAAGGACGAAGAAGGGGACCAAGATCACCCTGTCTATTGTGTGAAGGCAATCATGCCCTCCACAGATGTCCATTCTTAGATGAGGCCAAGAGAGTTTTGGAAGATCGCCCGGTGTCACCGTTGCAACTTCCTCCTGGATACTGAAAACTCGCGCCTAATCCCTCGATAGTTGAAAATCCAGTTGAACCACTCAAGTGGTCAGCTGAAGTGTCGGTCATTGAGAATGAACCTACTGAATCTAGACTAGACGAAAGTCTAAAGGTCGAAACGGCAGTTGGCCCGGTTCTTCCTTCAGAGGTTCTATCATCCAATGACTCCGTCATTGAAGACCCGTCTTCAAATGACATCGTCGCCGAAGAGTCATCTTCATGCGACACCCTCACTGAAGAGAATAAGGATGACACCATCCAGGTTCTTTTCATTAGCACCGACTCTGATGAGCGTCAGGGCAATGCGCCCATTCCTTTATCGCAGGAAGGAACATCATCAGAGTCATATCCGGCCGTATATTCGGTCCCACCACCAAGCAACCTGGTTGTATCCTTTGATTGGAATCAACTAGGCAGACCCCGGTTACCAGCCAGTATACCATTCAGAATCATTGTCCAGATCTATAGAATGATTATGGCTGGTACTATCATTGATGAAGGGGCGTCTGTGAGTATCCTTTCCTCTGTTGCTTGGAAAGCACTGGGTTCCCCAGCACTTTTACCTGAGTTGAGAAATCTCTCAGGTTTTGATAAAGGAACCAGTCGACCATTAGGGATCCTCCCCGATGTACCTGTTACATTGAAAGGGAAGACCGTCAGGATGAACGTGTTGGTAGTTCAAGGACCCTTGGATTATAACCTACTCCTTGGACGCGACTATATTTATTGCATGGGAGCGATAGTCTCCTCACTCTTTAGAGTAATGTGTTTTCCACACGAAGGAAGGGTGGTCAAGCTCGTAGACCAACTTTCATTTCCGGGATCTCGCATCGCAAATAGTCAAATACCAATCCTAAATGGTCTGTTCACTCAAGATTCGCCTCCGCCCCCAGTCCTCCTTCCCGATGAGCGCGAGTGATTCGGAAAGAAAGACTAGGACCCAGGGGGCATGCACCCTGGTCTGCTTCGGGCAGAAGAAACTCCGGGTATAAGACAGAATTTCCGCAGAAGAACATGACTAGTCCGTACCCCGTCCGTAGGAAGTGGGGTTGTTCTGGAAGAATGATCTTTTGTTAAAGTTATGTGTCTGGGAATCATTCACCTTTGTCTAAAAAAGTGGGCAATGCCCAAGTAGGAATTCCCTTATTGCAACAAGTAGTCACCATCTTTAAATTCAAGCCTCGCCCATCGAAACATATGTTTTGAAGGATAAGCAGGGGCAGTCTACGAAGAAGGAGACCGTATTGTTGTGACAGAGGGTAACCATCTTTGGACAACCCAATGATAGACACCGCCGAAGAAAGAGATTGATTTGCGGCAGCAAATCGAACCGTCTTTGGGTAATAAGAAAGAGACAAACCTCGTTGATAAAGGGGCAGTCTCGAAATTCTATCCTATACCTGGGGGCATGCAAACTTTTGGAATGCAAGCAAGGGACGACTATTGATTTTTTAAATTTTTAGGTCCTCCCTTTAAACCTGTAGGTCTAACCCTTTAAACTCGTAGGATTAGCCGTTTCCGAACTTGCATGAAGAAAGCCTGTGGGGCAGAAGTAAAATTTGCCAAAAGTGAGCACAGCTGTGGTAAGGCATAAGCTCTATAAAAATTGGTCCTTACGAGAGGCGTTCTTTTTATGACTGGTATATCGAGCAGTTTTAGCATATAGTTCATGCTCGTTAAAAAATAAACGCAAAATCCGAGCAGTTTTAGGACTGAATTTATGCTCGTTAAAAAATAGAAAAGTGTGAGCAAAAGTTTCCCCCAGAGTTCAAGCTCATGGAAAAAATGAACCGGTAAATAACCTTTTGAGATCGTAAATTCATCAGCCATAAGAACCTTGATCGTGTTTTCATCCATCACCTCCACTGTTCATTTGGCCGATCATTCACTTCCATTTGTGTGTTTACCTCTTTTGAGAAACAGCTGCGAAGAGTGATTTCACCTAGCCATCCTTGTGACACTGCCGTAATTGGAAAATTCCAAACCTGTACCTGGAATCTGTAGCTATCCCTGTTTATCACTCGTTCCTCAAAAGACGAGTCTTCTTTCAGCTCTTTTCACTAACTCGTAAAATATGAAAAGTTTGCCGAGTTTTGGCCTTCCAGCTCGTTAAATGACCGGAACGCTATCCCTCCTCTAAATTTTAATCTTTTTGGACCTGAGGGATTATTGCACAAAAGGATCGAGCGCTTGTCTTGTTCGGCTTGTTAAAAGTACCGAACAGCCATCCCTTCTGTATTGTTTTATACTTTTTCGGACTTAAGGGATTAGCTGACGAAAAAGGAATTATGGAGTTGACTTTATGTACCTTTTTAGACTCTCTAAAAATGAAAAGGACCGAGTTTTCTTTGTCGTTAGACTCGTTAAAATGATTAAATAGCGACAAACTTGTCTTTAGACGAGAACGAGTTTCCCTATCGCTAGGCTCGATAAATCATAGCGATGGGCTTGCCCGAAGGGCAGGTTATAGAACAAGCATATGTTATCCTCCTCAAGCTTGACAAAAATAAAGAGGTACTGGTCAGAAATGACTGGGGAAAAATTGGGAGAACATTCAAAGTTTAATGGTAGCAAGTCACTCTTGAACATGACACTTTTCCTCCATATCACATCGGGTTGGGTTGTCTCATTCACCGGTCTCATCACCATGGTCCTCGCCAAACCATCCACATTTGGGGTAATGCTACCGATCCATCGCATCAGTGTCGTTATATGTTCAAGAGGGGTCATTCTGAAAGTGTCAACCGTGTCCCATCCACTGCCATACATTATCCTTCATCCATTCATGATCGCCACCCTGAATCATATGTCACAGTTTGTTTTCACCTCCACTAAAGTCATTAGCTCCGTTCCGTGTCATTGATGTGGGATTCATTAAGGCCCTCCTTTGACGGATCGCTTCTTGTCGACTTCAGCTCATTATCCAAGAAGTTGATCTAGGAACACCCCCATCAGTACTTTGAAGCTTGCATGCCTCAATGGCAAGTTTCTCACTTCCGGCGACAGGTATACATCAATGACCTTCGACCAGAAGATTTTGCGTGGCGTTCGACGCCAAGTCCTTTATTGACGCCACGTGAATTGTACTGCAGTACCTTGAGGGTCATCGTCATTATTGGTGATTCCTCTCGCGCTTGTTAACGGTTTTCATTATTGACCGGTAATCAAGCGATGTCTTTCCATGTTCGACTCCAGCGCAATTCTCACATGGATCGACTTGTACTTAGAGTGAAGCTCGAACGAGTTTGAAGACCCCGGATCTAGTTTCATCCATCCGGGCTGCGATATATATTCAGGAAATATAAAAGCATTTGCCATGTACATCATTGCAGCAGATGATCATCCTATTCAAAGGATGATAATTTCAGCAGAAAATTATCAGTCTACCTTCAGACGATCGTCTGTCATATGTACCAAAATGTATTTATAAAAGCTGAGCATGGGAATGCCCGCCTCAGCTAGATCATGAAAAAAGAATGAAAAATAATGTATTGTATTGTATTGTATTACAGGGCACTCTCCCCAGCACTGGAACGAACTTCGGATCCTCTAGATAAAGCATTTCACCCGATAAACGGCCTCATACTTTAGGGGGCAACTGTTATAGACATTTTTGTGCCTCGCGTCATGGAGCATGAAATGTCAATAATTACAGGGATCCTCAGTCCCTAAACATGTTGTTCTTACCCCTAAAAGAACAAGGTCATCAAACAACAGCACTTCCAATCAGTTCTCCACCTGAAAACACTTCAAAACAGGCTTATTTTGGATCATGTCAGCTGCTCCACTGAGCTTCTGCGCTGGAATGCAACTGTCCCTCTTTGTACCTGCGCTGGAAGTCAAAAGTAATGAAGGCTACCTACGCTGGGCGAGATTGGCCAAGTGGCACAGTCATCCTGCAAGGTGTCAACTGCCCAGGAAGCTTCCAAACTGACACTTGGTTCATGAGATTCGCCCTGTGATGAGTAAGAGGTACTTGATCACCATGTGTAAGCAAGGATCTCCAAGTGGACTCAAGAACTGAAGATTAACTGAAGAGGGAGAGGACACAAGGCAGCTTCATGTCAGTCTCAAGCTGACTCATCCTCTCTTCTTCTCTCCTATATATAGAGCTCTTCTATGAGGTCTAAGGAGGCTGGAATTTTGTGTAAAGCAAGGAGGTGCTGTTGGTTTACAGTTAGAGCTATTGGGTGGTTGTTTTACTAGAGGTGAAGAGGAGAGTTCTTGCTGCTGGGGAGGTGCTGCTGGATTGGAGCCATCATTGGTTGTAACCTTCTCAGAACCCTGTTACTTCTATCAATAAAGTTTTGCATGTTCTCCTATATACTTGTATTACATTGATGGATTGTATTTACTTGTATATTTGATTCATTCTAATCCATGCATCAGTTATGAGTACATGTATCTTGTAGTTTCCTCTCTTGTTTTGTGCAGGATCTGTGTGTAGCTGGACCGGCAAAGAGAGCAAGGAGCTGGGAACAAGAGACAAAGAGAGAGGATCAAGATCGACTAAGCGAAGGACACCAGGTTGGTTAATCATTTCTTCCTTCTCTCTATACTTTCATAAAGGAAAACATCAAAGCTTTACTTTCAGTTGTTGCTAAAGACTGTCACCTTTAGAGTAGGGATAGGGTCATCCGCATCGGATACTTTTCCCCACAACACTAACTTCTACCTACAAAATGACTAACCATTGGCTAACTACTAGCTAACTACTAGCTAACCAAAATGAGGCCCTAAGCCTTCTTATTTATACAAATTGAGGACCCCAACAGTCCTTCTAAACTTTAGGGACTCGGCTGCCCAAAACTTGTAGTTAACAGCAGTCCTACTTGACTTGCTTGGCTGCCCTTGTGTTAATTGATTTGGTGGCCCTTGAACTCCAAGCTGATGGTGGAGAATTCGAGGTAAGGGCCCATAAATGAAGGGGACACCTTCCTACAAATCCTCTCCCTTGTTCTCCCACGAATTTGGCTGCCAAGTGCTCATTAAACCCTTCAATTTTGTCTCCAAATTGACCAAAAAGGCTACACAAAGAACCCATTAGACTTGTTGGCATAATGACTAAACCAATTCACTCTATTAGCATAAATATAATTAAAAACATGCAATAAACTAATGATAATGGTGGATTAAGTCAAATTAGGAGGTTGAATGAGCCCAAATAATTATCCATTTTTGGGGCTCATCATCACCCCCCTACTGAAAGTGTTGCTCATCCTCTGAGCAACCAGTCTATCTCCTCATCTTTGATGGCCTTGGTGGCCTCCTTGTCATGCCAAGATTCTGAAGTGATGTCCTCTTCTCTGTCATGAAACCATGCTTTTCTCTTTGCTTCTTCCCACTGCCTGTGCTTCTTTTCCTAGAGACTTCTCAACTTTGGTATGATTGTGCAAGTATATTCAATATGATGGTGGCAATGGTGGTGAAAGGAGATGAAACCAGTGGAGGATGGAAGAAAAAAGTGGTTGCATGGCTCCTCAATAGACTTCAAGCTTCAAATCCCTCTCCATAATTGATTCTGGCCTGCCCAAAGGCTTCTACAGGATGTTTCTGGTAAAAATACAAAAATTCCTGTAGAATGTCCTGTAGCTTCCTGTAGAAGGTTGAACCATGACTAAATTGTGCTCGAACCCTGAAAAAATCAGTGTTCATGGAGGGGATGGATGTGAGGATGCCTGGGAACTTGGTAGGGACCCTTTTTCTTGTGCTGGGAGGCCATTTTCTGGCTTCCTGTAGAAACAACTTTCCTTGATTTGGCTTGCTTAGCTGGGGGTGCCTTCTCTTTGACTTGTGTTTTGGTTGCCTTGGGTGTGCCCTTATTTGTTTGGACATTCTCAGTCCTCTCTGCCCGTGTTTGCAATCGTTTCTCCCTTGGTGTTTGTGCCTTCATTCCACCCACAGTTTTGGCCTTAGCAGCTTGGCATTTCACTCATTCTTCTTGTTCCTTCTGTGGTAGTCTGTCTTGTGTTTCTTTTCCATGTCATTCCATTGCTCCTCTTATTCTGCTTGTTTGAATCCTTGTGCTTTTCTTGGCCTTAATGCAGCAAGCACAGCTACTTCTTCCCTTGCCAACATTTCAGGGGATTTCTCTTTTTGCTGTTCTTTCCCTTCACTTCCTGTAGAAATCTCTATGCCTTCGTGTTACTCTAACTGCTTTTTCAGCAGTGCATTTTCCTCCTGTAGCTGGGATTTTTATAATGCTTTCAATGTGTCTCACCATGGCCAATTGTTCTCTTAATTCCTTTAGCTTGTCCTCCATGTGGTGTTGAGTGTTTTTTTTTCTAAATAAAATAATCAGGTGAGAAAGCAGGTAGAACTGAAAACAGAGGCATAGCTGAATTTTCACCTTTTTCTCAAACCAAACAAGGAATTTCCCCATGTGCTTCTCTTTACAACATCAAATTGCAATATTTCCTTCTTCTTTTTTTAAACTGCTTTTATCCTGAATTTGACTCTCTGCTTTTGAAAAGAAGAATTTTTTTTTTACAGACAGAGTACAGAGATCAAGTTTTCTTCTCAGCACACATACAGATATGCAAATTTAAAATTTTTCATACACAGGCTGGCCTCCACAGCTGCATATATCTTCCCTATAGGAGAATTTTTTTTAAAACAGGAAACGTGGAGGAGAATCTTGATGCAGAAACAACTGGGAAACCCAGTGCAATACACAGGCAGACATTTTTCTTCTAATTCACAGGCAGATTTTTTTTCTGATTCCCCAATCTTATGCTGTTCAATTCACCACCTTTTCAAAACATACCATGCATAGAGGAGTTTTTTCGAGCCTACCTCGTTTTGAGGTTTCCAATTCCGACGCAACAGACACGGGTTTCTCTGCTTCAGAAGGATATACTGTATTTCCTGTAGAATGTCTTCCTGTAGAACGTTGGCCGACTTCTGTAGGATGTCTCTGCACCTTTGAACGATCTTGGTATGTAGGAGAATTTTGAACAAGCCGAAAAACTTGGAGAAGGATGTCAGTTTAACAGAATTCAGAGGCAGAGGATTCAACCGAAGAGGTTTGCAAATGTAAATGAATCAGCAGTTAACGTGAGTCTTCAGCCAAGCATTCCTTTAATTACTACGGGATTTGTGGTGAGGTGGCAGAGACGTGCACTGCTCATGCAAACTGTTGGTCCCCTGCAGTGCCATCTGCCTATAATCCCTTACCATTAGTTGCACTGGAGTTTAAAATATCCACAACTGTCTGTGTTTTTTCAAATTTCACGTGAATGACCATACACGTATGCTGCGTGATTTTTGGATGAGCAGGTGGTGGAGGAAAAGAAGCGGGAGGAGTGTTGTATTGCGGCCTCCACCCCTGATGAGGTGCATTCCACTGAGGCTGTGGCTGAACATAAGAGTGAAACGAATGAGCAGCTGGTTGGGCATAATATGGATCTATGAAGGAACAAGGAGGAGGTGTGAACCAGGAAGGATGAGTAGGGGGACCCCAAGAAGGCATGAAAGTGGCTTGATAGGGGTCATAATAGGTCTCGGGTGTCCCTTGCAGTTCCTGCTGGTAAGATCTAGGTCCATGCAGACTCCTTTGGTTCATATAATAGAGTGGTTCAGTGGCTCCTTTGGCTCTCTGATATGCAGCTTTGATTCTCGGTAAGGAAGGGCACTAATCTGTAGGATGGTATTCTTCACAGACAAAACAAACTTCTATGGAGTACAATGGACATTCGTTCCTAGGATTCTTTCTAGTTCATCTGGGACAAAAGATGGCCAAATCCATATTGGCTTCCTCTTGCTTCTTTTGGATCCACAGGGTATCCAATTGCATGGCAAGAAACTGCCTCATATCACTCTTGAAATCTTCCATTTGATCTTCAAATTCGTCTTTGGACAAGGTGCTTCTCCCAACATTTTTGCTTGTAGCCATTTGCTCCAGAGGAATGGTCTCTTCTTCTTCTTCCCTTGAGGTTCTTCAAATATGTCTTGTTGTCCACCTAAGGGTTCTTTAATCACAGCCATCGAAGAAGAGAGAATGTTGGCTGTGTGAAGTAGTGGGGGTGTTGTGCAATCATTTTTTCTAACTTATCTCTACTCCTACAAGGCATGAAATGAAATATTTTTGGTTGATTTTTGTTTTTTTCTACTTCTAACTGCAAAACTAAAATAGATTGAACTGCAACTAACTATCTTGCTAAAATGAAAATGCGGAATTGAAATGAAAGCAGGAAAGGACTAATCTATTTTGCTCAAATGAAATTGTAGGAATGAAATGCTAGTCTACGCTTGCGGAATTGAAATGCTAATCTATGAAAGCGGGAAATGCTAATCTACTTTTGCATAAACGAAATTGTATAATGGAAATGAAATAAACTACTTAGCAAAAGATTGTAGTGGAAAATAGAAGAAAAGCGGCAATCACCAATACTCTGACACTTCCCCAGCAACGACGCCAAAAAGATGGTGGGCTCCAGTATTGTAGCAATAATGCTACAACTCCTGGAACTCCCTTCTTTAATTTTATCAACCCGGTAGTTCGTAACAAACTTGGAAGCGACGGTGCTGTATGCACAAGTACTAGCTCTTGCCGCAGCTGTCACTTGGTCAGCTGGAAAAAGTCCGCTAGGGGCTCAAGCTAACTTCTATGAGCTCTTAGAAGAAGCTTTTTAACTGATGGACGAAAGCTAACTCAAAGGAAGCTAATCTACTTGCGGAAAGAAACTGAAAGCCAAAAAGAAACGCAAACCCTAGCAAACCCTAATTCTACCAACTAGTCCTACTGATGCAAAGGAGAGAATGCAAACTACGAGAAGAGATGCCATTACTTCTATGAAGGTAAAATACATGTGTCTACACTGCCTCTAGCTGAAGAAAACATCTTTTTGTATTTTTGACTGAGTTATTAGAATTATCATGCATGTGCTTTTAACTGGCTTTTCACTGTGCAGGGGTGGATCAAGGAGGAGAAATGCTTGGAAAAGGTTGGGATGGTACAGAGAGGGCCTAAGGGGTCCCTAACACCCTTCCAGAGAGTTTCACAGAGTTTGGCTATCAAGAAACCTCATTCGTGAGCTTCTACAGGAAGTCTGCAGGGGTTCTACAGGATGTTTAGGATTTCTACAGGATGTTCTGTAATTTTTCTACAAGATGTTTAAAAATTGAATTTTGGAGGATGGGTGAGTGAGGTAAGGTGCATGAATGGATAGGGAGGTAGAGTAGGGGCCTGAAATGACCCAAGGACTAATGGTTGGAGTGGTGAGAGGGTGTGGAAAGCTGGCTTGACTTAAAGAAGGCTAAGACAATGGAGGAGCAATAAGGTAGGATTACGTGGGCAAAAAGACAGTTGTGAGACGAGGAACCTAACTAGGAGATGGAGCAGCTGGCCTGGACAAAGCTTGGGTGAATGAGAGAGATATGGAGATGCCCTGCATGGTGTACACTTAACTGGATCAACTAAGTCCTGCACACAATCAAAATCTTAGCTAATCTAGTCTAACTATCAATGAAACAAATGAACAACAACTTTATTCATAAAGAGAACCATGTACAACACTTAAGCAAAGAAGCATTTCAAAAGTCCTGAGCGCATGATTAACTCCTACAAATGAAAACATTACAACAAAGATTGCATGGACAAGCAAACTAGTGTTTTTGTTGGGCAGCAAGGTCACCTTTGTCCCAACTCACGATCCCACTGAGGGAGAGGTAAGATCAGAGGTGCTTGAGCCCTTTTTCCAAGGATCCTTTATGTTATTAACCTATCAAATCAATCTAAATATGAAAATCTACTTTTATCGTCAAAAGCAACCTAAATAACAAAACAAGATTTAGATCTAAATGGCAGATTTTATTCTAAGAATGCAGCAAAGACACATAAAGGTAAAAAAAGGAGGTACTGGGCGCTTGAGATGGGCCCAACCCCAAGAGATACAGCCTCCTAAGAGAGATTTAGAGCTGGTGCAAAGCTGGATTCATCTTTATTGATCAAGAAATGAAGAGTTACATCAAAACTGTCCACAAGGAGAACTTGAAAATGAGCTGACAACAAAACTAATCTATTGCCTAAAAATCGAAATACAAACTAGCTAACTTCTACCTACAAAATGACTAACCATTGGCTAACTACTAGCTAACTACTAGCTAACCAAAATGAGGCCCTAGGTCTTCTTATTTATACAAATTGAGGACCCCAACAATCCTCCTAAACTTTAGGGACTCGGCTGCCCAAAACTTGTAGTTAACAACAGTCCTACTTGACTTGCTTGGCTGCCCTTGTGTTAATTGATTTGGTGGCCCTTGAACTCTGAGTTGATGGTGGAGAATTCGAGGTAAGGGCCCATAAATGAAGGGGACACCTTCCTACAAATCCTCTCCCTTGTTCTCCCACGAATTTGGCTGCCAAGTGCTTATTAAACCCTTCAATTTTGTCTCCAAATTGACCAAAAATGCTACACAAAGCACCCATTAGACTTGTTGGCATAATGACTAACCCAATTCACTCTATTAGCATAAATATACTTAAAAACATGCAATAAACTAATGAGAATGGTGGATTAAGTCGAATTAGGAGGTTGAATGAGCCCAAATAATTATCCATTTTTGGGGCTCATCACTTGGAAACAACATGTCCTAGGTAATGAATATAAGACTAAAAGAAACTACACTTAATGAGCTTGGCATGCAACTTATGCTCTCTCAACAAACTCAATACTTCCGCCAGGTGCTCTACATGCTCCTTCTCATTCTTTGAATAGACCAATATGCCATCAACCAATACTATCAAAAGCTTATCTAGGTAAGGGTGCAACACATTGTTCATAAAACACATGAAAGTGGTTGGAGCATTGGTAAGACCAAAAGGAACCACCACAAATCATAGTACAAATACAATATATGAAATGCAATCTTGTAGATGTCTTCCTCTTTGATGTGCACATGATAATAGCTTGATCTCATATCGATCTTTGAAAATACTACTGCTCCCTTTAATTAATCAAACAAATCATCAATCTGTCGCAATGGATACGTGTTCTTGATAGTCACCTTGTGCAACTGCCTGTCATCAATGCAGAATTTGAGAGTACCATCCTTCTTCTTTGCAAACCACACTGGTACACCCCAAGGAGACACACTTGGCCTTATGTATCCCTTATCAAGCATCTCTTTAATCTACAACTTCAATTCCACCAACTCCGAAGCGTTCATCCTATATGGTGCCTTAGATGTTGGTGTTGCTCCTGGTACCAACTCAATAGAGAAATATGCCTATTTATGAGGCAGAAGCTTTGGAATATATATAGGAAACACATCCTAAAATTGATGCAAGATAAGATACTTCCTTCGGACTTTATCATCCTCATCTTCCTTCCCTCTGTCACTCAAAACATGTACTGCAAACTATCAACATCTTTTTTTTTGTGGTTGCACTTAGCTTGCATAGTTGTAACTATTCTCACTGATGTAGGATTTTTATTTCCCTATAAGACTCCCCTTTATCCATCATCACCCAGGCACTTAATGGTCTTCTCATAACAATCTACCTTGGTCATGTGAATAAACAACCAATCCATTCTCAAAAGCATGTTGTATATAACAAAAGGAATCACATTTAGGTGTGCTATTGTAGGCATGCCATTAAGCTCAAACGCACACGATTTCACCCAATGGTGAACTATTTTCTTCGTCCCTATAGGTGTAATAGATCTGACATGCTAATATATGATAAATAGAAATATTCCCAGAAATAAAAAGAGAGGAATAGATAAACTTCAAATCTTTATTAATATCAGAACCCTTGAGGTAGGGAAACACCATATAATCACTCCTTAAGGAAGGAGAACACTCCATAAGGCATATGCTTGTCCATACAATAATTCTTGAAACTTCTCAATGGGGAGTCTCTAGCCTCTATATATGATTCATACATACAATATCATGGGTCATTACCATGGTTCTTTCAATACCATATATCTAATACAATGGCTTATCACATTATTGCTAACTACTTGTGGTCCCTTAGATGATGCGGGTTAACCATTTTATTTATTAACTATGGCCCATCCCATTATTACATTATTCCCTTGGGTACCTCCCTTTGTACCCCATACTATCCCCCGTAGGTATACTACAATAGCCAAGTGCACCAACCAAGATTCTGCATGCATTTATTTATTTCAACAACACTTATCCACTAGGTCAAGACTAACATAGAATTTTATCTTGAAGTAATCAAAATGGAAATAACTTGATCACACAGCTTACCTTCCATATCGATGATAGATGCTTATTTATCTTCCTTCATATTATCAATTGTTGCATAGATCTATGGAATGCTCTAACCTGCATAGATTTGTGGCCTACCACCCTGGTGTGACGGACAATCCCTCCTATAATAATATCCACCACAGGTCCAACACCTCAAAGGTTTTCTTCCATCACCTTTATTGTACTTCTCCTCAGGCTGAGACCCATGTCGTCTCTCAGCTGCATTGAACTTCTTATGAGGTGCCACATTTTCCATGTCACCTGCATCTTGATATCTTCCTCGCTTCTTGAGTTGTTTTCCTTTAGTATTCTAATTACCCTTCAAGTCACGATTGAACTCGGGCTTGAACTTTGACTACTCATAACCATGTTTTATCTTTCTGATGGCTTCCTCCAATGATCACGAATCATCAAACTCAATCCGATCTTTGAAAGATAATGGTAATTTGTTGATGAAGCTTTAGATCTTCACTTTCTCATCCTTGAGGTAGGGCACATATCCCAAAAACTCTAGAAATTTGGTTTTGTACTCTTCATCTATCATGGAACCCATCTTGAGCTCATATAACTCCTTGGCCTTTCCATCATAATATCTCTAGGAGAGGTCCATCTTCCTGAAGAGTCTTTCAAACTCATCCCAAATTAGCTCATGTTCTTTGATGCCTCTTAAATTCTTAACATCTTCTCACCAGATATATGATTTTCCCTTGAGACTGAAGGTAGCTATCTTGGATTTTATGTTCTCTGAGTAATCATGCGATCTAAAGAATCTCTTCATCCCAAACAACCACACTTCTGCATATTCTAATTTCTTCATTTCTCCATCAAAAATAGGAGGCTTGGATTTCTTGAACTCCTTTGGAAAGTATCCCTTCTCACTCCTCCTATAAGGATGCTAGTGATGATGGCGATGATTGCTCTCAGAACCTAAGCAAGAATAAAATCAATGAGTGCTATCCCTCCTCTCAGGTGTATCCACAGATATTCCAGCCTTTACTATATCATCTTTCACCCTTTTCTAAGACTTTCTTCCATCTGCATTGTTAGTCTTTTCTTCCTGTCTGTCCCCATGATTTATCCCCCGTTGTCCCCGGTTCTACAAATATGAAATGCTCTGGAGGATGACTGAATTAACCTCGGCTTGCTTTTATTGAGCTATGGCAAGCATTTCCTAATCTTCAATCAACCGCTCATTTTCTGCCTTGAAACTCATGATTTTTTCTTAAAATTCTCAATGTATTTACCAAACTAGAAGAATATCTCTCTTCTTGCTTCTCAACTGATCTCTCCTATCCTACCAATGTCTCTTCCAGCCTGTACGGAGAGTGATATGAACTATACTCAACTATTTTGATCTTCATCTCTTGGCTAAGTAAAAACATAATCAAAATCATACTTCAATGTATCTTAGGGTAGCTTATTGCATCTGCACAGGCCAATCTAGATTAGCACGATACAACTTCACAAGCATACCAGCTCATTTATGGATGTCATAACCATAACAATAATTATCTAACATGCATGCATGATGAACATATAGAAAACAGACATACATACATAACAATCTGCATTTACCTCGAGGTCTAGTGGTGCAATCTCGCTTTGATACCACCCTGTAACATCCCACACCACATTTACCCGCTTTTACAAGCTCTCCATGGTAAACATAAGATGAAAGTTACTATGAACAACCCAATTTCCAAGACACGCTTATGGAAAATGGGGTCCATGTGTCCAGAACTGATTGCAAACACCCACTGACACATGATCACACTGTTATCAACCTAACTTGACCCAACATTATTTCCTTTCAGTTTTGTTTCATTAAATTTAACACAACTTTTTATCTTTGGCAATCTTCAGGGTCCTAAACTTCTGAGGTCATTTTGAGGGTCTAGACAACATTTTCAGGGAAAATGACCAGAAAAGTACTAAATTTTTTTCTTAATCTCTTGGCTAAGTAAAAACATAATCAAAATCATACCTCAATGCATCTCCGGGGAGGCTATTGCATCTGCACAGGCCAATCCAAAATAGCATGATACACCATCACAAGCATACCAACTCATACATGGATATCATAACCATAACAATAATTAGCTAACATGCATGCATGATAAACACATAAACAACTGATTCATATGAACTGTACTCAACTATTCTTCTCTTCATCACTTGGCTAAGTAAAAACATAACCAAAATCATACCTCAATGTATCTCAGGGGAGGCTATTGCATCTGCACAAGCCAATAGATATTAGCATGATACAAGATCAAAAGCATACCAACTCATACATGGATATCATAACCATAACAATAAATAACTAACAAGAATGCATGATAAACACACAAACAACTAAAATGTGTGCATAACGGTTTCCATTTACCCTCAGGTCTAGTTCTGTAACCTCGCTCTGATACCACCCTATAACACCCCTCCCCACATTTACCCACTTTTACAGCCTCTCCAGGGTAAACATGAGATAAGAGTTATTATGCGTGATCTAATTTCCAAGATCACATTGTTATCAATCTAGCTTGACTCAACACTATTTCCTTTTAGTTTCATTTTCTTAAATTTAAGATAACTTTCTATTGTTGGTAATTTTTGGGTCCTAAACTTCCGAGACTGTTTTGAGGGCATAAACGACATTTCCAAGAAAATGGGAAGATAAAAAAAGTCCTTCAATCTATTATCACTCAAGTTTTCCCTATAGTTGTAAGAAAGGGAAAGGAGGCCGAGGTAACCACAAACCAATATTTTAGATACAGAATCTAGCCAATCTGTATCCAGAGAGGCCTCTCTCTTTATGATTTTACTCTGTTTTGAAAGGTATTAGGCTAGTTATGAAGTTCAGGGGTTTTGTTTGATTTTTGGGTGGTGAGATTCAATAGAGCAATGGTGTAAGACTGAGTAGTTCAGTCCATTGGGCTAATGGAGTCAACGAGGATGGCTTTCTGGATTAGGTTTCTTAACAGAGGATGGTTTCACAGAGCAAGGTACTCAAACAGGGAACAGGTAAAGACTTGAAGTAGATGGAATGGGTTCAAATTGGGTGAAAGGCAGTTAAGAATATTTCAACCTATTTAAAAAGGGAAAGTGGATGATTACTGCTAAAGAGCAATTTAAGAATTCTTTAACAAATAATCAACATGAAAGAATTAGGAAATAGGAGAAATTAAGAGTTACACTGCTTATTCTAATTCTAAAGAAAACATAGAGAATGATATCGGATGGAAGCAGAGTGCATCCAAGCATATTCTGAATTAATCTTTATCTTTATCATTCAGATTTTGAAACACGGGTGATATAAGGAACCAAAAAAATTTAAAACACAGAAATAAAGGACTTATTGTTCCAGCGGTTGATTCAAGAATTCTGTGAGAAGTCCTCTGCTTCAATTCTTCATCCAGTGAGCCCAACAATAGTTGCTTCCAACAACTCTCTATTCCAAAATTCAATGTTATAGCAAAATCTAAGAATAATCACCAACCCCAAATACTTCATTTGGGGGGATATTTATACAAAATATCTTACAAAATATCTCATGGAGGTAATATCTAGTGATGACTAATCGTTTTTTACAAAAGATAGAGACAAATAGTCTCGAAAATAGGAAAAATATAAACTGATGCCATGCTGGCTGCTCCGTCTTTGTTAGATGTGCTAGAGGCAGACTCTGCAAGTCAGTTTACAGCTGTCTTCCACTAATACTCTATGTTGGCTGCTTCATCTTTGTAGGATATTCTTCACTCCTGATTTGATACACTTTGACCCGTTTGAACCTCATCCATCTCTCGTGCTCAATGTAGAATAAATTCTCTAAGTTGTCATAGATAACTCGGCCAGATGGAAGTGCCTTCACTCACGATGTACTTGATGATGCACTAGCTTGATTTTCAGCACACTTATTCAATTTATCAACATAATCAATGTGTTTGATTAACTTATCATTTATGACCAAAGGACTTGGAAGCCCTTTACTCAGCAGAACTGTGAACTTGTCCATAAATGCATTGATTTCCACTTGCATATCTTGGCACGTTCTCTCTAAGTTTTGCATTAAAGTTCTCTTGGTTAGAACTTTTTTGATTTCCAAAATTGTGTCTGTCCTCTCCTGAATGCCAAGTTGCTCCAGCTGTTCTGCATTGTGGGTGTTCAAAAAATGTATAAGCCGATTAGATTCTTTAGGTATTTTTCCTAACTGTGCTCTTGTCTGCTGAATTACTTCGTTGGCTATGTTTATTAAGCCAATCTGCTCATAGATCACTTGGATAGATGGCCATATTTCATTTATAGAGTGGGTGACATTTGCCCAAAGGATTTTTCTGATCTCTGTCAAGGGCTTATCCAAGGTGAGTTCTTGTTCTAATGTTTTGACTTTATTTTGTAATGTTTTAACCTCCCTTATTTTCTCTGCCACATTTATCTTGGATTTGTCATAACTTTTTTCTACTTTGGCCAATTGTTCCTTCACCTGTTTCAGCTCTGTAACTTGTAATTTTAATTCTTCCATGGCTTTTATCAATTGTTATGTGCTCATATTAGTACTGCTACCTGGTGTTGTTGCTGATGTACCTGTGATGACCTCTGTTGTAATAGCTGGGACATTTGGAGCCAATGCTGTTCCAAGTGTGGAGGGGGCTGTAGTTGAGATTATGGGGGTTACTTCAGGAGGCTGGGAGGTCGACTCTCCCTGCTTTTCCTTTAGTGCTTTTTCCAATGCCTACTCTGTATCACTCAATATTTCATTGAGCTTCATGAGCAGGTCCATCATATCTTCTTCTGATTTCTGTTGTACAATTTCTGTAGTCTGTGCATGCATGGAAGGAGGCAGTTTCAGCTGTTTCCTTAGGGCAGAAATGTCTTCTTCTTTCTTCTTCATTAATGCATTTATGCCTTTAGCATCTTTAGGATCATGTCCTAGTTCAATGATGATTTCTTCTAAAGATTTGATCCTGTTGCCCTTGGCTAGAGAAGAAGCTTTCTCCAAATGTAATTGAGTAGAGGTATTGTCCAAGGAGTTTTGCAATTTATGGGCCAACATTGCTTTATTAGCCAATGTGGAGTAGACCATCTCTCCAGTTTGTTTATGAAGCTCAATCTGGTCTATAGGATGAATGTCCTTGGCTAGGACCTCCAAATTTGTCCTGATGTAATTGGCCACTGACTGTGGTTGTTGCACCTTGGGCTTAAAGTAGCTCATTATCATTTTTCCCTCTTTAATGTCATAGGTTGACATTAATCTCTGTTGGTTGGTGGGGGCCATTTTAAGATACTGATTGTAAATTTGAAGCCTTACCGGGTCATTCCTGGCCTTTATCTCTGTGAATGTCCTTTTGATGTTGGAGGCCTGTTTGCTTTGTGGCCTAGTGGATGAAACTTCTACACTATGTTGCCTTTCTAGCTCCTGCCTATGTGAGCTAGTTGATGTTTCTATCACCGGGGAAGTCTGCTGGCTGACTACCCTTTCACCTCTTAGACTGTCTGTTGTTTCTTCAATGATTTCCTCTTCTGATAGAGGATTCAGTCTTTGCCTTTTTTCCCCAGGTTGTTCTGCAGGTCCACTGATAGGTGTGGGGTCTTCTCTGTCTCTTTTCTTGCTTCTTTCCTCATTTAGAGGAGTCTGTAATGCAGGAATTTCTGCTGCTTTAGTTTGGGCTGGAGGAATTTGCCCCTGACTCTGTTCTTTTGACATTGCTGGCTGGTCTGTCATTATAGGATGCTCTGTGGTATCTACCTCTTTGCCCTTTGAAGTCCCTATGACTGGTGTGCTGGTTTTCTGTGCAGTCTGCTGAGAAGTTCTAGCAGAGGATGTTGCAACTCCTGATTGTTGAGACAGCTTGAAAGACACTTGTCCAAAAGAGTCCAGGTCAAGGGTTTTCTCAAGATCTTTCATGGCATTTTCCATCTCTTCTTGCTCACTAATTTCTTCTATTAAAGTCCCTTCTGCCCATTTTTCCTGATTTTCATACTGTTCAATTTCTGGGATCCTATGATGTACATAAACTGATAGCCTGTTTCTTACCCTTCTGTCACTTATGAAACTATTTGGGTCATATGGCACCCACCAAAAACTTTTCTTCAATTTGAGGTGTTCTTCTAAAATCTTCTCAGCATCTTGCCATGCATCCCTAGAATGGATGACATAAGGGCCTAACTGGTTTTTGATTCTCAACTGAGCTTTCTTCTTTGCATTACAAAAATGAATTAAGTCTGCATTGATGATCTGTCTAAAATATTCTAATGCAAACAATCTCATAGGCACATATTTAGGCAACTTGAATGGGCAAAGTTCACACCCATATATTCTAATTTTTGTGTGATTTTGGTATAGGTACCAATCACCTATCCTGTACTGTTTGGAGAGCTGCAGAATCCTTTTCATGTCGCCAAAGATTCTGGGAGGGGGAGCTCCTATCAACAGAGTGGATGTTGGATGTATAAATAAGTTAGTGAACTCATTATAGGTATAAGGGGTGTCCCAGGCACGACAGAAGATTGAACTCCAAAAGATTACAGACCGTCAATTTCCTTTTGAGTCCAATTTCTTGATGGGGAAAGAAAAGCTGTCTGGATGATGATATAACAAGAGATGGTATATAAAAGAGGTGTATTTGAAGACTCCTTCTCTATCCAAATTCAGGAATTGGTCATGGATTTTGTTGGCAATGAAAGTGGCATAGTTATATTTGATAGCAGGGGGTTGTCATGGGGTAAACATTGACAATAGAAATAGGGTGATCTCATCAACAAATTCACTGGTATTAAATCCCAAGATCAAGGATATCATGTCAACAATGAGTCTTCCAGTTTCTGTAAACCAGGTATGCAAATAGGGAGGTGGGCCTTGGGGCTGGCAGTCTGGTTTCATGAACATATGAGCAATACGGGTTATCTCTGAGCTGGACAATTGAGAAGCTTTTTCAAGTAGATACCCCATGGAAAGACGAGCAAGGGGCTCAGTGGAATGGAACTGTATCATTTCATTAATAGACTCTGCAATTATGGAAAAAAGAACAGTTTGGGATGGGGACATAACTACTCGGTGGACAGGGTCATAGTTGGCACAACACTGATGAATAATGTCTGGGAAAACACGGACTGAGGGGAGAAAATACATGGGAAGGTTGGATTCCCATATTCCAAAAATATCAGTGTTGTTTAGATGACTATCCCTGACTTGGCAGAAGGCCTGGAGATGGTTCATGTCACCAGATAACTCTTTTATTTGGAAATCTTTGTCGGCCAGGGGTAAATAATCTAAGTCTTTATGGGGGGCATTCATTGGCACGACATTCAGGGCTATGGGAGCCTCCATGTTTGGTTCTTGTGTATTCAAACTGGAATTCAAACTTTCTGTGGAAAATATGGACTAAACAACAGGATTGGGGGTCTTTTTATGGAAGCTTCAGAATGATTTCAACTTGAATTCGGCTCTTTTAGGTAAAATTCTTAGTGGAAAAATGAAATTACAGGTTCGTGAAGTGAATTGGGTAAATACCTGTGTTTAAGAGGCAAACCGTGTAATTCGCAAGTTGAACGACGAACTGTAGGGCACGACGCTGAAGTTTCTTGGTCAGGTGGTGGACTAAACGTAATTTGCATGGAGCACAATTCACAGAGAATGAGGGTGAAAATGACATTTCCTGTCGTTTTAACGAAATTTGGTTTGGCATGGTTTTTTGGCATTTATTGAGCAGCTAACGTCAAAGTGATGGGACGTCTTGTCGTCACGCGGAGGATGGTAAGCAGTTTTCCCCTCACCGCTTTTGGGGTCGGGTGGTTTTGGACAAAGGGCCAGCGAGCATATGGAGTGGATGACGCGTGGCTTTGGTATGGGCGGAAAACTGCTGATGATCGCGACTTAAAGCGTGGTCATAAAGGGGGTCGCGATATGATCGTCAGCCGTCGGATGCAAAGGCCGAGTTCGGACGGTGGACGAGCATCAGACATGGCGAGAAGTTAATATATGCAGGCCCAAGATAATTAACAATGATTTAACTGTATCGGGTGCATTTTTATTGGTTAGGGGTCTGGTTATTAATTAACCTGGATGGTTAATTAATCCCAATTATCACGCGGCGGGGGAAGGTTATTATCAACTTTGAAGAAGTTTAATAATCCCTATTTTGCATTAAAACTATGATTATAACTAACCAGGGGGCAGGATATATAGTAATGCGGGGGTTTTATCTAATTACATAATACGGGGCATGGGTAATATTTTTGGGATTTATATAGTAATTGTTAAAGTTAATATGAAACGAATTATTAAAACGCTAAGTTCAAATGCTATGAATTTCACATAGAAACTTAGGCTAAGGATGAAAAGGGGTTCTTAAGTGACATGGTGCATTATTCCTAAGAAAAAATGGGATTTCACTTAGGAGAACTTTATGAAATGAAATGAATGGCTTAAGGGTGATATTAAGAATAGATCTTAATAGTTTTGGGGGAATTAGTGAATGTTTAGGGAAAAATGTGAAGGAGAGTTAGTCATGTAACCTTGCTTCGCTTGAGCTGCTTCAAGTATAGTGTCTGTCTGGTGCTTGTGATAGAAGTGTGAGTTGACACCTTTGGAGACAAAATTTATTACAAGTATCATTCTGCAACACCTTTCTACCCACTCTGCCTACCTACTTATCTGCCAAGATTAAGCTGTTTGGCCAGATTTTTATCCCTATCTCTAAACAAGAAATTCAAACATGAACTAGCCAAGATTAAACTGTTTGGCCATTCATCAAAGGTGGCATAAATCAACAAGATGCACCCAATCATATTTTTTAGAAAATAAAATAATATTGCCATTCTGGACTTGCACACTTTCTTGGTCCACTTTGTTTGGGGTTCATTTCTTTCACTTTTTTACCATTTTATTCTTTTTACCCTTTGATTTTTTTTTTAGGGCATACCCTCTTTACATTTTTTAATTTTTTTGATTTTTTGACAATATGGAAAACCTTTGCAACAAGAGAAGGTATGAACATATTACAGACCTCATCAGTGTCAATCATGAAATATAACACCTATTGGTATAGGAGAATAACAGAATCTATTTCACAAATTCTCTTTTCAGACTCCTTGTGGAGATATTCTAAATGAGCTATTATGACAACCAAATAGAGATTGTCTTCCAAAGTTATGACCCCAAGAAGTTGGCAGTCCAAAATTTTCATTTATACAAACACTTTGTAGTCATAGTACATATAGGTCATGAATTCATATATGTACAATAATTTATTGAATTTCATTAGAGAATCATCAAGAAGGTGTGTTTCCTCTCTCACTAGTTGCAAAAATACACATTAACTCATGCATTCATATAAAGTAATTAAGATCATGTTGGAATAATGTAGAAATGATATGTCCAGATAGTGTTCTTGAGTTGTGTTCTCGTAGTTAGTGTTGAGTCTATGTGTCACGAGTTGTGTTTTCGTAGTTCGTGATGTGAGTTGGTGATCCAAATTATTTGGATCTAGATTGTCCTAGAAGCTGTTTATGCGTGCCTATATAATGTACTGGTTGTCCAAGCAGTTTGATCAATGAGATTTGATTTCATTCTTGTGCTTCTCTCTGATTTTCTAATAATATGGTATTAGAGCCAGAGAGGGAGATATAGTAAGGCCTCAGATATGAGAGCAAGAGGGCCTATATCTGTGAGAGATGTGAGATATTATTGGTCGTGGTTCATTGCTGCGAGTTATATTAAATGTTGTGTATCAATGATTTGCAGAAATCCTAAAAGAATAAGGTTGTTGGATGCACAAGTGTGATTTGTGGCATAAAATTATGGACACTTTGATCCGTTCACTGAATCAAGGGCAACGTGAAGTTTGTGAAGTTATTTTTTGCATACGTAGCAGAAGGTGTGAGAAGCAGTTGGATCTTTTATTCAACATGTATTCTCTCCATGGTGTTGAGTCATTGGTTTGATTATTATGTTTCCAAAATGATTTTCCAATCCATAAAGTGCATTTGTTTGTTTTAGGAAGAGTATAGTGTGGTAGATTAAAGGAGTTGTATGGGATTCAATTTTTCATGGTGAAAAAGAATTTACGTGGTACAAGGAGTTAAATATCTTTTTTTGGGTGAAAGTTAAAAAATGTTGGTAAAAAGGTGTATTTGGTTAAAAAAGGGAAAATAAATTTTTGGAAACAAGGTTTGGTAAAAAAAGGAGAAATAAGAAGTAATTTTGGCTTTGTTTTTTTTTATTGGAAGCAAGATTAAGTATTGTTTTTTTAATATCCTGTGAATTTGGTTTTGCATCTGGTGAATTTAGATCTAGTGGTTTTGGATATGGTGAACTTGGATGTAGATTTGGTGAATTTGGGTGTAGATCTGGTGATTTTTTTTTTGTCATTAGGTCAAATTTTTTGGCTGAAACTTATTTGAATGAGTCCACAAGGCTTGATGGAGGAAATTATGCAAATTGGAAATTCAAGGTATTAATAGTTTTAGAGGTAGATAATTTGTGGCCCACAGTGAGTGGGGCAGAGCCCAAACCCATTGTTGTTGCAGTTATTCCAGATTGGGAAGAAAGAGAAACAAAAGCAAAGGTGTTGCTATGAATGTTGGTTAAGGACAACATCATTCGTCATATTAGGTATTGTAAAACATCCAAAGAAACATGGGATGTTCTCAAAATCTTGTATGAAACATCTAATACTAACCAGATTTTGTTCTTGAAGACCAAGTTTTTGTCAATTAAAATGGAGGCTAATGAAAGTATAAGCAATTTTATCTCCCGTATCAAAGAGCTAAGTGATAATTTAGGAGACATTGGTGAAAAGGTGTCCAATACTGACTTGGTCACCATCACATTAAATGGCTTAGTGCAAGATTATCAAATTTTTGTTTCAAGTCTTTCAGCTAGAGAGAAGCCTCCTATATTTGATGAACTGACAAGTATTCATCTACAAGAGGAAGAGAGGATGAATAACTTCAATTTCGGCTCAAACAATTCAGATTTGGCATTGGTAGCCAAGGGTAAGTAGCCATACAAAGGAAATCCATGGGAAAAAAGCAAAGGAGGAAAGTTTCAAGCAAAGAAGAAAGGTATGGCACAATCTAAATTTCTAGTTCATGATAAGAGAAATGATGATTGTTATTATTGTGGAAAACCTGGACATCATGCTAAAGATTGCTATAAAAGGAAATATAATGAGTCTAAATAGAGAAACAGAAGGCATAATGGGAATTTTGTGGACAAAGACACCTTAATCAATGATGGATTTAAAAATATCAAATTGTTTGTTTCTGATGTTGCATTGTCTGTTGAGACTGATGATGTGAATGCTTGGTTCATTGATTCTGGTGCATGACTCCATATGTCTTGTAATAAGGATTGGTTTGATGAATATCATGAGAACATTGCTGGAACATGTTTTTATATAGGAGATAATAGATCCCTTCAAGTTCAAGGATATGGAATAATAGGTGTGATGTTGCCTAATGGAAAAGAGAGACAGATACATGATGTGATGTATGTTCTTGGTATAAAAAGGAATTTAATTTATGTTTCTACTATTGTTGATCAATATCTAAAGGTGGAATTTTTCAAATCATGATGTGTTCTTAAAGATATCCAAGACCACTACAAGGTTATTTCCACAGGTACCAGAGTTGGAGGCTTGTATAAGCTGAATGTGACCAGGACAGGGCATCAAGCATTGGCATCTACAACAATGTCAACAGAAAAGTTATGGCATCAAAGGTATGGTCATTTAAATCACAATGATTTAATGTTACTTCAAAGAAAAAAAATGGTTGAAGGTCTTCCTATTCTGAAGAATAATCATGTTGAATGTGGAGCATGTGCACTTGGAAAGCACCATAGAGAGGAATTTCCTATACATGAAGAAAAAAGGAAAAGAGAAATAATTGAGTTAATTCATACTGATGTATGTGGACCTATGCAAACTAGATCTCTTGGAGGAGCATTGTACTTTCTTATTTTTTTTGATGATAGATCTAGATACACCTAGGTCTATTTCATAAGAAAGAAAGTGATATTTTTTAATACTTTAAGGAATTCAAAAACATGGTGGAAAAAAAATCTGGGAAATAAATCAAAATTCTCATATCTGATCAGGGGGGAGAATACAAATCAAGAGTTTTTGATCAGTATTGCAAAATTCATGGGATTCTACAATAGTTTACAGTTCTTCATACACCTTAGAAAAATGGAGTTGTTGAGAGGAAAAATAGAACACTAGTGGAATGTGCATGGAGCATGCTTCAAGGTAAAAATATCTCTAATGGTTTTTGGGCTGAAGCCATTAATACCACTGTTTATTTGAAAAATAGGAGTCCAACCAAAATTTTAGATCTAAAAACACCTTTTGAAGCATTTTATGGATATAAACCAAAAGTGAATCCTTTAAGAGTTTTTGGATGCAAGGCGTTTGCACATATTCCAAAAGATGAAAGAAGAAAACTTGATGCCAAATCAATTAAGTGCACATTCAATGGTTATTGTGATGATCAAAAGGCATACAAGTTGTATGATCCTACTTCACATAGATTGATTTCAAGTAGGGATGTGGTGTTTCTTGAAAATGTCGATGAAGGTGATAAAATGAATAACACAGGTGTATGGCATGATATTGATGATTATGTCAAAATAGAAGCATGTTGTGAACATGAATAGGAATAGGTACAACAACATGTACAAGAACAAGTATAGATTCAAGAGCAGGAAGCATCCAGTAGTCATGACACTCCAAGAAGAGAACAAGAGACTCCACAAAGAAGAAAGAATGATGAAAGAAGTAAAACTATAAGGAGGTCATCACGTCAAATTCAGCCACCTATAAGGTATAAATACTATGCATTAATGTCTCATGTAATGAATGTTGTAGAACCCTCAAGTTATGAAGAAGCTAAATAATATAAAGAATGGAGAGATGCAATGAATGAGGAATACAACTCTATAATGAAGAATGACACATGGGAATTAACACAATTGCCCAAAGATAAAGTTCCCATAGGATGCAAATGGTTGTTCAAACCAAAGTTTAATGTTGATGGTAGTATTTATAAGTATAAAGCTAGATTGGTTGCAAAAGGCTATTCACAAAAAGAAGTAATTGATTATGAAGATACTTTTGCACCTGTAGCTAAACTGAATACAATTAGAATCATGATTGCATTAGCTACAAAAAAACATTGGAAAATGCATCAGTTAGATGTCAAATCTACTTTCTTGAATGGTGAATTAAAAGAACAAGTTTTTTTGGTTCTGTAAAGAAAGGAGAGGGGCATCTTGTTTGCAAGTTAAAGAAAGCTCTGTATGGTTTGAAACAAGCACCAAGATGTTGGTATGTGAAAATTGATTCATTCTTTTATGAAAAGGTTTTGTGAGAAACAAAAGTGATCCTAACTTGTACATCAAGAGAGATGAAAATGGTAATATTGCCTTGATATCTTTGTATGTTGATGATCTTATCATAATAGGCAGTGCACGCAGGTTGACTGAAGAAATTAAAATTCAGTTGTCACAAGTATTTGAAATGAATGATCTTGGTGAATTGATTATTCTTTGGGTCTTGAAAGTTGGAGGGAATTTGGTAAGACAATCATCACACAAAGAAAATATGCAAAGAAAATCCTTGAAAGATTTCATATGTTTGAATGCAAACCAGTGTCTACTCCTTTAGATCAGAGTGCCAAGCTGTACATTGATGATGGATCGAAAGAAGTGAATGGAACTTTGTATCGTCAATTGGTGGGAAGTTTGATCTAAATCACCATTACCAGGCCAGATATAGCATATTTTGTCAACATTCTTAGTTAGTTTATGGCTAAGCCTTGTGAAAGCCATTGGAAAGCAACAAAGAAATTCCTTCGATATCTGAAGGGAACACTTTATTTTGGTATTTTGTATACTGATGAATCTGATGTTGAGTTGGCAGGTTTTTCTGATTCAGATTGGGCTAGAAATCTTGATGATAGAAGATCAACCTCTAGATATGCATTCAATTTAGGATTAGGGGTTGTATCATGGAGCAGCAAGAAACAACCAACTGTTTCTTTGTCATCCACAGAAGCTGAATACAAATCCTTGACCAATGCAACTTGTGAAGCTATTTGGTTAAGGAGGATTCTTGAAGATGTTGGAAAAAAAAAAAGAGGACCAACAAGCATCAAATGTGACAACCATAGTTCCATGAAGCTGGAAAATAATCCAATTTATCATGCAAGAACAAAACATATTGAAGTCCAACATCATTTTGTAAGAGAAAATATATAATCAAATGAGATTCAATTAGTGTATTGTAATACATGTGATAATGTTGCTAACATCTTTACCAAGCCTCCAGGAAAGATGAACTTTGAAATATGTAGACAACAACTAGGCATTGTTGAAAATCCATTTCTCCATTAAGGGGGGATGTTGGAATACTGTAGAAATGATATGTCCAGATAGAGTTGATGAGATGTGTTCTCATAGTTAATGTTGATTCTATTTGTCATGAGTTTTGTCTTCGTAGTTTGTGTTGTGAGTTGGTGATCTGAATTATTTGGATTCTAGATTGTCCTAGAAGCTGTCTATGTGTGCCTATATAATGTATTGGTTGTCCAAGTAGTTTGATCAATGAGATTTCATTTCATTCTTGTGCATCTCTCTGATTTTATAATAATAGATCCCATCAACCATGTAATGGATCCATAACAAGAGCACATCATATAATGAGAAATATAACATGCATGTAACCAACATTTATGCAGAATGGAACCATGAAAAACCAGTTGTGAAATCATACATTAAACTAGTACTTGTTCTCATTAATGTCAATAAGGAATAACACATAATATCATATGAAAATGCCAACCAATTCAAGGAATTCCACGTACAACCCAACCATAGATTGAGCCGAACCAAATATTTCTTTCAACTAATCACCCCCATGCCATATTCCAAGTATGAATGTGGGATCACATGGGAAAAACCAAAAAAAGCCAACCACTAAATCCAGAGGCTAAACCTCCACTACCCTTCAGTTGTTAGTACTTCTCATCATGCTACCCTGCAGCTAAGATCTACTCTTACAAGTTCGTCCCATAAGAGCTCACAGTTGAAATATTATTCACCTTCACTCTGCTACTAAGAGCATCCAAAACCTAGTTCTCCTTGCCTTTAATGTACCTGATCTCAAAATAAAACCATTGAAAGTAGCCAACCATCTTTCTTTCCTTGCACTCATATTGGGATGGTCAAAAAAGTACCATAGTCCACTGTGATCACTCATCAAGATGAATCTCCTGCCAAGGAGATAATGTTTCCACATATCCAATACATGGATGATAGCTATAAACTCAAGATCATGAGTCACATAATTCTTCTCATGTTCATTTAGGTTCCTTGATTCATAGAAAACCACAGGCCCTTCCTCCATCAGGAATCCACCAAGTCCTTCGTTACAAGCATCTATGCAAATCACAAACTCCTTATGAGGATCTGAAATCTTCAAAACTGGAGCATTTGTAAGAAAATGCTTCAACTGATCAAAGCTAGATGCATACTCAGCAGTACCTTCAAAATTATTTCCTTTTCTCTGCAAAGATGTAATAGGATAGCCAATATTTTAGAAGTTTCTGATAACTTCATGTAATAACCTGCTAGTCCCATGAATGATTTTTCTTCATCCACATTCTTTTGAGCTAGCCACTCCAGGATAGCTTTAATCTTTTCTGGATCCACTTCTATCCCTTCCTTGGAAACAACATGTCCCAAGTAATGAATTTGAGATTAATATAAATATTGTTGTCAGGTGTTTTCCATGTGCCTCCTCATTCTTTGAATAGACCAATATGTCATCAATAAAGACTATCAAAAACTTATCCAGGTAAGGGCGCAACAGATTGTTCATCAAACACATGAAAGTGGTTGGATCATTGGTAAGGCTGAAAGGAATGACCACAAACTCATAGTATCCATACCTTGTACTAAACAAAGTATTGTGGATGTATTCTTGTTTGATACACACCTAATGATATCCTAATATTAGATCAATCTTTGAAAATATTGTTGCTCCATTTAATTGATCAAATAAATCATCAATCCAGGTGAATGGATACTTGTTCTTGATAGTCACCTTGTTCGTATTCCTGTAATCAATGCACAATTTCAGAGTACCATCCTTCTTTTTTACAAAAAAAAATTGGTGCACCCCAAGGAGACACACTTTACCTTATGTATCCCTTATTAAGAATCTCTTTAAGCTACAACTTCCACTCCACCAACTCCAGAGTGCTCATTATATATGGTGCCTTATATGTTGGTGCTACTCCTGATACCAACTCAACAGAGAGATCCGCCTCTCTATGAGGTGACATATCTAGAATCTCTGCAGGAAACACATCTTGAAATTGTTGCAATACAAGATACTTCCTCAGGACTTCATCATCCTCATCTTTTGATCTAGGTGGATACTTGTGGCCACCCCTCCTATTCCACTTGGACCCCCACCATTGTTTCTTTCAGTTTCCTTAATTGTAGCACAATTTACTATTTTTGGCAATTTTTTGGGTCCTGAACTTTCAAAGTCGTTTTGAGGCCCTAAATGACTTTTTTTTGGAAAATCACTGATGGAAAATATCTTCTTTTAACTCAATATTTTTTGTAAGTAGTTGTATTCCTTGGATAGATCTTTCTAATGAGGTATCGTGTGCGTCAAACAGAGATAGTATGCCAAAGTTACGACCCCAGAGAGTTGATGTACCAATTTACCCAACGGGGCCCATAGTTTGGTGTTTCATCTCCCAGGGTTAGGTTTTTGGGATGTTTGGGGTTTTCCATTGTTTTTGAATAATAAATAGGCCTTCAAGCCTCATTGTGACATAGTTTTGAGGCATGTAGCCTCCGCATCTATTCTCAGAAATAAGCTACCATCGCCCGAGCTAGTTTACTTCAATTCTGTATGTAAGCATATTTCAGTTCCTTGATTTAATGAAATGAAGTTTTATTTCTGTCGCATCTCTATGTTTATGGTTATATCTGTAATTTGTTGTGTTCTTGTTTAAATTTGAATCATTGGTATCATAGCGGTCTACTCTTTCTAGATCCTTCTTTGCATGTCCCCAATGAGGTTGGGGTATAAGGAGTTAGGGCTCGATTTGGTTAAACCTTTGCAAGATCAGCCTCGCAAACCCTGATGACCGCCCATGGGGGAAGAAAAGAAAGATGAGGGAGTAGGAGATCCTATCAAAATATTGCTTGAGGAGGCCCTCAAGAAATAAAGGCATGTGATGATGGATAACTTTTCCGAGATCCTTCAATGGTTTCCCAACGACGACACATCCACATCTAACAACCACTATAAAGGCTCCACTCCTTTTAAGGTACAAGTAAACTTTGACATTCCCAAATTTGAAGGCCAAATAGATGCAAACGTCATAGATAAATGGTTAAATCTTCTAGAAGGGATTTTTTCGTTAATGATCTTTCTAGCCAGGAAAATATTACTTTTTCTCTTCTCAAAGCCACCCCCCACGTCAAGGATTGGCGAGAAACCTACTGTGAGTAGAAGGATGAAATTACACCCTCACTGCTTTTAGCTACAGCCAATTAGAATTCGTTCTGTGATGCCATCAAGCAGTAGTACTACCCTATCTGAAGCTATGAGGATAAATACATAAAGTGGACCATGCTGCAGCAGGGAAGGGACCAAGATGTGCCGAAGTTTACCAATGTTTTTCATACCCTTCGCACGAAGTTAAGTATCAAGTATTCTGAGAATCATTTGGTACTCAAGTACCACAGTTGCCTACACAGATACATCTAGGATGAGATGGAGTTCCTGGACATCTCGCTCGGCACGACATACTGATATGCTGTCAAGATCGAGTAGAAGCTTAAATAAAAAAAGTGAGACTTTGGATCTGCAAATCCAAGGTAAGGGAAAGGTGCCCCCAAACTATAGAAGAAAGGACAAATCCAAGGCAGAGTGGCCCAGGAAAACTCGCCAAAGCTGCAAGCAATAAAAACATCATGAAGCCAAAGAAGGACATAGGAAAGTGGTGTGAGTTCCATAAGAGCTCCACTCACAACACAAATGAGTGTCGGGCCAAGCAGTTACTAGTGGCCAAGCTGAAGGATTCTGAATCAGATGCATGTTCCGACTCTGAGTCAGAACCTGACAAGGGGAATGACAAAGGGAACCAAATTATCGATGTGGATCCCAATGCCAGCATTGCCACCATGAAGATCTTGAAGGAGGAACTCGAAGATCCAAAGGAAGAGGAGCACCTCTTCCACTCCTAGATGTGGATAAAGGGTTCCCCACTACAATTCATTTTCGACAGTGGGAACCAAAAGTACCTCATTTCAGTAGAGGTCGTGAAGTGGCTAGTCTTATTAACCATAACACACCCACAACCGTACATCATTACGTAGCTTCACCAAGGACGAGATCTTCACGTCAGCTGGCAGTGTCACCTTCCATATGTCATTAAGCCCTTCACAGATGTGGTATTATGTGATGTTTCTCCTCTTGTTGTTTGTGATGTATTGTTAGGCCAACCATACTTATGGAAGCGACATGTTGTGTATGAGTCAAGGCCTAGTGCTGTTATTGTTACCTTGTGAAATAAGTTGTACAGGATACCGGAGGTAGCACCGCTGATCACCATGTCTTTGGTTACTACAAAAAATGCAGTAAGCTCATTTCCAAGACCGGAAAATTTATTTTCCTGATGATATGTCCTGAGGGAAAGAAGAAGATAGTGGCTAGACCTATAGAAAGGGCCCCTCCGCATGACAACAACAGATGGATAAGGTCATGGATGATTACGAGTACATCTTCACCTCCCATGCAGGGGTGCCTCTTGTTGGGCCGTTAATATGCCACTATTATTATCACTTTTGAACACTTATTCCACCCATTTCTATTATTCTTCATCATGTCATTTCTTATAATTTATTATATAAATCCATTTTATGATGATTTATGCTTCTATGAATGAATATTATTTATTCTCCTATATTTCTAATAAATTAATGATTATGCATGATTTTATCAATGATAGTTTTAATAAATCAGTTGTAACATTAGTCACCATTTTTAGCCTCCAAGATAATTTCTAGATTGAAGATTTGATCATTAAAAGTGCCAACTCAGAAATTCGCTGGAATAAGAAGTGACGGTTTTGTGGTTGAGATTCTGAGAAAATGAAGCAGAATATGGAAAATCCGGAACATGGGTTTTGTCCAGAACGGACCCAGTTAACTTCAAGAAAGAATGGTTGCCAAAATTCGTCTTGTACTGAGAGAAACGCAGGGTTCTTTGAGCACGATTTTCTCAGATTTATTGTTACGGCCGTCCTCCAAATCTCAGCTACAAAGCCAAATTCACCTTGTTCTTGTTGATCAAATGGTTAGAATCAAACCAATTTTGTAATAGGAATCATGTTGTACTTATCCTTATTGTAACTTCTCTCTGATCTCTCTCTATTTAAATGAAAACAAAGATCAGAGATGGGTATGGATTTGGGATGATTTGGGGAAAAAAATGATGGAGAAATGATGAAGAATGATGGTGGATTATTCATGATAGGATAGGGATTGTTGCATGCTGTAATTCTCAAGCATTTGCTGTTGTAATGATTCCACAATTTGCTGATTAATACACGATTTGGGAGTTGCTGTTCATTCTTTTCCTTCTGAAGTAACCCAGCAGCATCCGCTGGCGGCTAAGAGCCTAGCCTCTGGTGGAGTACGCTGCTACTGCTGTATATCATATCTTTACAATTGTTTTCGTGTGATGGTTTGATTTCCTTTTCATTTCTTTAAATTGTTTTGTTCAGTAATCTTTTGTTTATGAACATTTCGTTGAAATCATAATTGGATCAGTGATAGAATTATTAATTATAACTTGAAATGTCCTGCTGATAATTCTGATCTAATGCTGCTCTATCTAATTAAGACTATGGTTCATTTAATTGCTGCTGATTTATAATTGAAATGGGTGTTCAATTAAGTTACTATTCAATTATAACTACGATTGTTGTTGCTTCAATAACTGCGATTAATGTTCATGCTGATAGGTTGCTGATTCAATTACATTTATAGTTGCTGTGTCTTTCTAATTACTTAGTTTTGTTGTTCGGTTCCATTTAAGATTGCTGTTTAATTCTAGTATTTTAGCATTGCTATTCCTTTCCATTAATAAATCATTTTTGTTAGATGAAGCTTTGCTGTTCATTTCTGTTGATTCATTGCAAGAGTGCTTTTAAAGAGTTTTCCTAGTTTACTTTCAATAGCAGCTTTAGTTCAATTTTGATTTCCTTTTAATTGCTTTAAAGCAGGACTCTCAACTGTAGAGAACATTGGTTATTGCTTCCTCGTTCCCAGATTGATTGTCTTGTTCTGGTTTGATTTCAATTGCATCAATATCCAGAGGAATGAGTTATTGCTACTGTATCCTCGATTGATGGTTGTTTGAGTGAATGATTTAGTTTAGAACATTTCAGTTTCTTGTTGTTCCAATTAGATTTTATTTCCAGCTTTCATTTACTTTTGGACTTTGAGCACTATACTGCAAAACATTACTCTTGAGTAAATAGTCGACTCAGACTGAGTACACTCTTGAAATAAAAAGTCGTCCCTGGGTTGATAATTAATGTGAAGGTAATTAGGAGTTCAAAAGACACCTTTTTATCGCTCCACATTTTGGCGCCGTTGCCAGGGAGAGTGTAGCCATTTCTAAAGAGTAGTGTGATTCTGATGAGTGCCTGCTAGGGAAGAGTTGGATCTTAAAAAACGGAAGGTAAGAACCTGCGTACGGAGCATGTAAAAGCCCTGCTCCACTGTCCGCTTTCCTAACAGATTTGCTGTTGCTTTGTTGGGTAGAAATAGATGTTTGAATTTTTGTGTGAATGAATTAAAAGAAAAAAAATAGAAATTTTGAAAAGCAAATCTCATGATTTCTCTCAAGTGGTGATGTAAGCACCACCCATTTCACTAACCGATTGACAGGAACATTTGAAGAAGGTGCGTCGAAGAAACACATGAAGAACATCTTCTATTATGGTAAGAAATGGATCACATTTTTACTTTTGAATTTCCTATCAAAGATCTAGGAGGAGTGACACAAATGCACATAATTCCCCCATTGTCTCTACCAAATTTTCATGGCTTGACAAATGAAGATCCAGATACATTTTTATTTGAGTTCGAAATACTTTGTAGAGGATATGATTATTGTACTAATGATCAAAGATTGAAAGTGTTTCCTCTTACTCTAAGAGGAGCAGCTCTCCGATGGTTCATGAGCCTAGGTGGGAATTGCATCCAAACATGGGAGGACATGAAGAACATATTCTTGAAGAAGTACCAAGACTATTGCAAAACCAATGAAGATATTTTCGATATGATACAAGGGGAAGATGAAAGTTTGGAGGACTATGTAGATCGATTTCAATACAACCTTCAAAAATCAAAATATAAGCATTTGGGGAAAGAGATCTTAAAAACACTCCTTCTTAAAGGAATCAAAGATGAATTTTTAGAACTCCTAAATCTGATAGGAAAAGGTGATGTTTTTCAGTTATCATATGATGATGTTTGTGAATTGTGCATAAGGTATTCAAGAGGAATCTCCAAGGCTGGTAAGAATTCTAGAGATGTTTTTTCTTTGTTTTCCAAATCTGCTACAAGAACAGGAGACATAAGAGCTGAAATCAATGATTTACTTGAACATTTTAAAGTTGATTTTATTAGCTCTCTAAGTTCAAAATTGAATGCTTTGCAGGTTCAGAAAAATCAAGAATTTGATGAAGTGTTTTCCACTCATGACCGAAAGGAGCAGTCCATAGATAGTTGTTCTTCCTTATCTAGGATGGAAGTAGCATATCAAAGAGCTGAGGAAGATGCAACAAAGTCAAAACCATGGAAATCATGGGCTACAGGTATGTTTCAAAACACTTCCTCTTCATTTTCTTACTTGCATAATCCATTATGGAATACTAATGTGTTAGGGCAGCCATGTCAATTTCAATATAACCACCAATCTTGTTTACAAGTTGGGCATGGTTCATCTTATGATGGCATGACTACTCTCCCTCATCTTGTAGCACAAACATATTCTCCATATTTTTCACCAGCTCTTCCACAACATCTTGCTTGCATACCAAATTCATTCACTCAACCCAATCAATCACATCATCACAATGCTCCATTCCTTACACATTTTCCTGCTCAACTAATTCCACACCCTCACCATAATAAATCAGTACAACATACTTACAATGTTGAACTGCCAAATTTACCCACCCTTCCCACCCATTCTATCTCACATGCGCCATTAGAGAAAATTTACAATGAGAGTCAGAATGTTTCAAATTCAAAAATTGTAGAAGTTATGGGAAAAAATGAAGTTTCTTTTAGTATGCATCAACAAACCATTTTAAAAGCTCAAGAACTTCATGATATGATGGATATGGGAAATCAAGAAAATAAAGGATATATTGAAGATTGGTTTCACTCCATCACTTGTTTGAAACATTGCTCCACACTTCAACAATTTTTGACTCCATCTTTTCAAGGGAAGTTGGCTTCTCATATCCTAATTTTTATCAACATGTATTTTTCAAATTTGGGTATGTGCATACTAGAGGCCTTATTTCTAAAATGGTTCCACTGGAAATACTCTTATACATAAACATATTCGATTCTCAAAGAAGAGTAGGATAGTGGAGAAAATAAAATAAAATAAAATAAGGACATAAATAAATGCATTTTGTTTTTTTGTAAAAATAGTTGTTTTTTTGTTGCAACACGCTATCGAAATCAACATCGGTGATAATTCTTTTTAATCATTTGTGTATGTAGATGAATCATAATGGAAATAATAATCTATACAAACACTCATTTTCATTTTTATCACCAATTTGAAAAAATGCTTGAATATCATTTTTTTGGCTTGCGGGCTTAATGAAATTTCTGGAAAAACAGTCGGGACAGTCATGTTTTGAGGGACCAAAAGGGAAGATTTTTAAAAAATGTTTCTACCCTAAGTAGCCCTTGATGTCTACTTTCTAACCCAATTGGAATCACTCAATTTGGATTTGAAACGAAAACGTTTGAACCAAAACATTGACAGGGTGTCCAGCGGGCAGCTCAGGAACAGAGTTGGGACAGTCAGTTTTTGGAGGCCTAAATGACCATATTTTTAAACCCTGTTTCTACCCTAAGTATCCCTTGATGTCTAATTTCTAACCCAATTTGAATCACTCAATTTTGATTTGAAACGAAAACGTTAGAACCAAAACATTGACAGGGTGTCTAGCGGGCAGCTCAGGAACAGAGTTGGGACAGTCAGTTTTTGGAGGCCTAAATGACCATATTTTTAAAAACTATTTCTATGGTAGATTCCCCTATGAATCTACTTTACAATGCAATTGGAATCACTCATTTTCAATATCGTATGGGGAAGTTATGATTAAAATACTGACTGTCTATCGTAAATTAGCACTCTTAAAACTCTGTCTTTCCCGCTGTTCCTTACAATATTTTACCTATCAATTCTTCTTGTCTTCAAAACCTGTTTCTATTGGAGATAAATAAATGAATCTATTTTCATTTCCAATTTTAATAATTCGAATCTGACATCAAACGAAAAAGTTACGCTTGAAATATCAATTGTTGGTCTAAGCCGGGTAATCGACAATGACTCTATTATGCAGGTTGTTCTAACTAAAATTGACATATCATATCATTGAATCTTTAAAACCTGTTTCTACTGGAGATAAACCTTTGAATTAGCTCTCATTTGGCTTTGGAATCACTCAATTTCGACGAAAAACAAAGAAGTTGTGATTAAAACACTGCAGGTTAGCATGATTGGCCACTGCTCTCCCGCAGGTAACAAATAAATTTTACTTTGTTATTTTCTTCGTGGATTTGTTCTACAGAGTAACTACTTGTTAGTTTTTTTGCATAATTCTTGGATTAGGGGAGCCCGCGCACCTCTCTTTCTCCATGATTTAATGTTTTATTGCAGGTAGATACTCGTTTTTTTGCAGGTCTTGGGAAAATAAAGAAGGTCAATTTATGGACGAGTGATTTTTCAAAGAAATTTAATGAAACAAATGAATTTCATCCAACTAATTACCCAACGGATTCATAATACAAGAAATGAAGAATTGATTTCCATTTGAAGATTCGTGTCTTGTCACTGTTGCCAAAACATTTTTCAAAGAGATCATGTTTTTTTACATAACATCATAGCTGTTGTAACTTAATTTACTTATTTACATACTGTTTTTTAAATAAAATGTTGTTTCCTTTCTGATTTCTCTTATATTTTGTGTTTCAGGTGTTGCTTCATTCAAACTGTGACCCATCCTCAACATCAATGCAGTGAACAGCTAATTCATTCTTTGCGTGCTTGCATTTCATGCTTGTGCATTTTGCCGTTCCTTTCCCACGGTTCATTTTGCCGTTCCTTTTCCAAGGCTCATTTTGCCGTTCCTTTTCAATGGTTCATTTTTGCTGTTCCTTTCCAAATGGAACAACACTTCTACACTTTCACGTTTTGCTGTTCCTTTCCGAATGGAACAGCACTTCTGCACTTTCGCTTTTTGCTATTCCTTTCCAAATGGAACAACACTTTCACGTTTTGTTGTTCCTTTCCGAATGGAACAACACTTTTGCACTTTCACGTTTTGTTGTTCCTTTCTGAATGGAACAACACTTTTGCACTTTCACGTTTTGTTGTTCCTTTCCGAATGGAACAACACTTCTGCACTTTCGCTTTTTGTTGTTCCTTTCCAAATGGAACAACACTTTCACGTTTTGTTGTTCCTTTCCGAATGGAACAACACTTTTGCACTTTCACGTTTTGCTGTTCCTTTCTGAATGGAACAACACTTTTGCACTTTCACGTTCTGTTGTTCCTTTCTGAATGGAACATCACTTTTTCACTTTCACGTTTCGCTGTTCTTTTTCGAATGGAACAGCACTTCGGCACTTTTCATTTTTGCTGTTCTTTTTCCAAAGGAACGACACTTTTCGTTTTTGTTGTTCCTTTTCCAAAGGAACGACGCTTTTCATTTTTGCTGTTCCTTTTCCAAAGGAACGACACTTGCGTTTTTGCTGTTCCTTTTCCAAAGGAACGACACTTTTGATTTTTGTTGTTCCTTTTCCAAAGGAATGGCACTTGCGCTTTTGTTGTTCCTTTTCTAAAGGAACGACACTTTTAGTTTTTGCTGTTCCTTTTTCCAAATGAACGACATTTGCATTTTCACACTTTTTGGTGTGTATTTTTGTTTTTTTGTGTGCATTTCCTTTGTTGTTCCCTACAAGGAATAACACTTTTTTGAGTGTTTTTTCTGTTCATTCAAAAGAGCAACACTTTGGGAATATTTTTGAGAGCAACCCTTTCCTTCCTCTTGTAGGATTACTCCTAGTTCATCTCAACCACATTTTACTGATTCCCTTTCATGGCATGAAGTACACTACTTTTATAAGGACAAGAATTATGGATTCTATTGAAGCAAGTTAATATCATTCACGTTATGATCTTTATCAGGACAACTCCTTGATGATAGCTTATTTTCAAAAAAGGGACACAATTATTTATATACTACTTTACTGCATTGTTTTCTGTTGTACATGATACTGATTGATCATCTTAATACCATGCTGGTTCCACCCTTCCTGGTTATAATCTTCTCTGTCTGTAATAAATGAGATTATGGGTATATTTTTTTCTATTGACATGTTCAACTTCTTCCACCATCTCTACTCTTAAGGAGTACTGAGCCTCCCTCATTTTATCATAAAAATATGTAATAACAACAAAATTTTGTTCGCAGATGGAGGATAGGGGGTCTCATTACGAGCCAGTCTACCATGTTCCTAAGGTTGTAAGAAAGTGACATTCACATTATGGCCACCACACCAGGGTTATGATCCATTGGATAGCCAAATTATCCTTGGAACAGGAGGTCTCATCACGAGCCGGCCTGATCACTTTTGCTACATCCCAGTGAATGGCAGTGTGATTATTTGGTTACCACGCCAACACACTGATCTCTTCTGTAGAACAGCATTGTAACTCTCCATTTATAAATTGAGGATCCTGGCTCATATGGGTTAAAAAGCAACCCTGCCGAGGCTATGGACGTCTGCTGGCAGCAGCGGCTCTGCTTATGGTATTGAAGTTATATCTTATCGTCAATTATTATTATAATACCATTTTCTTATTTTTCTTTTTATCAGAGAAGTTATTTCCTTAACTTTTTCCTTGTTTTGAACCTTTATGCATGAGAAATTGTTTTATGATCAATCACATCATTTTCAGCTAGAATACCATCAGCAAAGCATCTTTTTAGCATATTGTTGTCCCTTTTCGTTTTGCATAAACTATCATCAATCCAAAGCGTCCTATCTCTTATTCATAACTATCTTTACACACTTTGCTCTCAATATAACCATAACTTTCACCGTCCTATCATTGATAAGTGTACTCTGCTTCATTTACTGATATATTGTTCATTCCATTGCCTTGCCATCAGCACCACCCCTTTCATATGATTTATGGTTATGGGACCCATTTTCCAATTGGAGGGGGGAATGTATGCATTATGGGATTGCATGCGATATGATTACTGCACTTTGCCATACCTTGTTGATTTGACAACATATTAGTATTGCATGTATACATAAGTTTTTCTAATTGAAATTTTGCATGCATCTTATCTGTTGCTATTCAAAGCTAACACTATGGATTCAAGAACATTGTATGCAAAATAGTGCCTTGTTTACAGGAGAACAACAAGTATGGGCAGAATTCTATTCGTAGCATGACCACACTATTGCACTTAACAGAAGAGGCTCGCGAACGTGAACAATTCTTCAGACATGGTGTGCTTACCTGAATTCCACCTTTTGCATCACTTTCCGCACCAACTCAGCTTCAACAACTGCCAATCCATATATGTCATTTCACATTTTTCTTTTTGGAGGTAAAACTCGAGGTAAAATAGCATAATTTTCTAATTTATTGCGAATTTAGGAGAATTTAATGAAAATCCATTTTGAGCATTATTTATCATCCTTCATTTCACATCTTTACCACTTCCCCTTTTTCAGCAGCATATCATTTCTGAGTGTGGGGGAATGTTCCTTCATTTCTTTCTTATGACCACGTCATTCATATTATTTATCATCCATTGCTATTCTTATTCATTCTCAACACCTCCCTTATTCCATGTTGTTTTACACCAAGCATAGAATTCAACAGATAGTAGCAACCACCTCTATTTGTTTTCTAGCATCGCATGAGGACATGCTAATTTTTCAGAGAGGGGGAGGAATTGCTACGCATGATGGATGTTTTCTATTTTCTTTCTCATTTAAGGCATACAATTTCAGTGTAGAAATTGATTTCCATAATATTTTTAAAACTATGAACTCAATTCTTGTGATCTCTAGGAAACACAAACATACTATTAAAATACACATACCTAGATAAATTCAAGATAAATTGGTTCATAAAATTTCGGAAATCATGCACTCTCACCTACAACCATTTTGTTTATATCTCATGATCCGTGCATCAAAACAGTCCGATTTTTGGATCATAAAGGCATTCATATATTATAAATTTACTTGCCAAATTTCAACAAAAGCTGGTTTGTAGTTTTTGAGAAAATGGTTAATGAAGTTTGCTGTTACTTATATCATATTTTGTTGCAACTTCATATATACATATAGTTGAATGTCAATGTAAAAATTGTTATGCCTTCATCAAGATTACTAAAAGTGAATATTCATTAATTAAGGAAGAATTCATTTGTTCTATCCATTTCATGAGCTGAGATGAACATATTTTTTATTGCTTGGTTAACACATGGGCTTTTGTCTTTGGGTTGCATGAGGACATGCAATATATTCAGTTTTCGTTGCATGAGGACATGCAACATATTGAGTGTGAGGGTGAATTGCTACGCATGATGGATGTTTTCTATTTTCTTTCTCATTTAAGGCATACAATTTCAGTGTAGAAATTGATTTCCATAATATTTTTAAAACTATGAACTCAATTCTTGTGATCTCTAGGAAACACAGACATACTATTAAAATACACATACCTAGATAAATTCAAGATAAATTGGTTCATAAAATTTCGGAAATCATGCACTTTCACCTACAACCATTTTGTTTATATCTCATAATCCGTGCATCAAAACAATCCGATTTTTGGATCATAAAGGCATTCATATATTATAAATTTACTTGTCAAATTTCAACAAAAGTTGGTTTGTAGTTTTTGAGAAAATGGTTAATGAAGTTTGTTGTTACTTATATCATATTTTGTTGCAACTTCATATATACATATAGTTGAATGTCAATGTAAAAATTGTTATGCCTTCATCAAGATTACTAAAAGTGAATATTCATTAATTAAGGAAGAATTCATTTGTTCTATCCATTTCATGAGCTGAGATGAACATATTTTTTATTGCTTGGTTAACACATGGGTTTTTGTCTTTGGGTTGCATGAGGACATGCAATATATTCAGTTTTCGTTGCATGAAGACATGTAACATATTGAGTGTGGGGGTATGTTGGGTCGTTAATATGCCATTATTATTATCACTTTTGAACACTTATTCCACCCATTTCTATTATTCTTCATCATGTCATTTATTATAATTTATTATATAAATCCATTTTATGATGATTTATGCTTCTATGAATGAATATTATTTATTCTCCTTTATTTCTAATAAATTGATGATTATGCATGATTTTATCAATAATAGTTTTAATAAATCAGTTGTAACATTAGTCACCATTTTTAGCCTCCAAGATAATTTCCAGATTGAAGATTTGATCATTAAAAGTGCCAACTCAGAAATTCGCTGGAATAAGAAGTGACGGTTTTGCGGTTGAGATTCTGAGCAAATGAAGAAGAATATGGAAAATCCAGAACATGGGTTTTGTCTAGAACGGACCCAATTAACTTTAACCAAGAACGGTTTGCCCAAATTCGTCTTGTACTGAGAGAAATGAAGGGTTCTTTGAGCACGATTTTCTCAGATTTATTGTTACGGCCGTCCTCCAAATCTCAGCTACAAAGCCAAATTCGCCTTGTTCTTGTTGATCAAATGGTTAGAAGCAAACCAATTTTGTAATAGGAATCATGTTGTACTTATCCTTATTGTAACTTCTCTCTGATCTCTCTCTATTTAAATGAAAACAAAGATCAGAGATGGGTATGGATTTGGGATGATTTGGGGAAAAAAATGATGGAAAAATGATGAAGAATGATGGTGGATTATTCATGATAGGATAGGGATTGTTGCATGCTGTAATTCTCAAGCATTTGCTGTTGTAATGATTCCACAATTTGATGATTAATACATGATTTGGGAGTTGTTGTTCATTCTTTTCCTTCTGAAGTAACCCAGCAGCATCCGTTGGCGGCTAAGGGCCCAGCCTCTAGTGGAGTACGCTGCTGCTGTTGTGTATCATATCTTTATAATTGTTTTCGTGTGATGGTTTGATTTCCTTTTCATTTCTTTAAATTGTTTTGTTCAGTAATCTTTTGTTTATGAACATTTCGTTGAAATCATAATTGGATTGTGTCAGTGATAGAATTATTAATTATAACTTGAAATGTCCTGCTGATAATTCTGATCTAATGCTGCGCTATCTAATTAAGACTATGGTTCATTTAATTGCTGCTCATTTATAATTGCAATGGCTGTTCAATTAAGTTACTATTCAATTATAACTACGATTGTTGTTGCTTCAATAACTGCGATTAATGTTCATGCTGATAGGTTGCTGATTCAATTACATTTATAGTTGCTGTGTCTTTCTAATTACTTAGTTTTGTTGTTCGGTTCCATTTAAGATTGCTATTTAATTCTAGTATTTTAGCATTGCTATTCCTTTCCATTAATAAATCATTTTTGTTAGATGAATCTTTGCTGTTCATTTTTGTTGATTCATTGCAAGAGTGCTTTTAAAGAGTTTTCCTAGTTTACTTTCAATAGTAGCTTTACTTCAATTTTGATTTCCTTTTAATTGCTTTAAAGCAGGACTCTCAACTGTAGAGAACATTGGTTATTGCTTCCTTGTTCCCAGATTGATTGTCTTGTTCTGGTTTGATTTCAATTGCATCAATATCCAAAGGAATGAGTTATTGCTACTATATCCTCGATTGATGGTTGTTTGAGTGAATGATTTAGTTTAGAACATTTCAGTTTCTTGTTGTTCCAATTAGATTTTATTTCCGGCTTTCATTTACTTTTGGACTTTGAGCACTATACTGCAAAACATTACTCTTGAGTAAATAGCCGCCTCAGACTGAGTACACTCTTGAAATAAAAAGTCGTCCCTGGGTTGATAATTAATGTGAAGGTAATTAGGAGTTCAAAAGACACCTTTTTATCGCTCCACACCTCTACATTGTCAGGTTAAGCACTCCATCGATCTGACGCTAGGTGCATTGTTGCCCAATGGAAAAATCTATCGTCACTTTCTTATGGAGAATGAAGAAATCAAGAGGAATATTCAGGAGTTGTTGTAGAAAGGTCACATCCGGTCGAGTTCATCGCCCTGTGGGAGCCCGATCAGATTGGTACAAAAGAAGGATGGGACTTGGAGACTCTGTATTGACTATCGGTCGTTGAACAAGATCATTGTTTAGAATAAGTATCTGATCCCACAGATTGATGACATTCTAGACCTACTCAAGGGGGGGGAAATATTTCAACAAGATCGACTTGAAGTCCGGATATCACTAGGTACCAATCGAACCCTCCAATGTGTGGAAGACTGCCTTCAAAGACAAGGAGGTCCTTTTCGAATGTTTGGTTATGTCGTTCGGGTTGACGAATACTCTTGCAACCTTGATGAGGCTGATGGATGACATCTTGCAGCCGTTCACCAATTCATTTGTAGTGGTATACTTGGATAACATCTTGATCTTCAGCCAAAGTTGGGAAGAGCACCTTCACCACATCTGATAGGTTCTGCAAACATTGTGGCAACACAAGCTGTGTGCCAATTTGGAGAAATGCACTTTTGGCATGACCCAGGTTTAGTATCTGGGATACATTATTGATGAACGGGGGGTGCATGTGGATGCAACCAAGATCCAAGTCATTCGGGATTAGCCAGCCCCAACCACTCTGATAGAGCTCTGCAACTTTCTGGGCCTTGCCAATTTCTACCACAAGTTCATGTTGGGGTCCTCTCATATCACTTGCCCCTTGAGTTAAGTCACCAAGGGAGGAGTGAAAGAAAAATTCTTTTGGTCTAAATCTCAATGGAAGGCATTCACAGAGTTGAAACATCACCTCTGCTATGCACTAGTGCTCACATTACTAGACTTGCAAGAACCATTTGAGATCGAGACAAATGCCTCTAACTGTGGTATTGGGGCATCCCTTACTCATCAAGGGCATCCAGTGGCATATCACAATGAGACAATTTCATAAAAAATATAGAAGTATCCCACTTATGACAAAGAGATGTATTCCATTGTGCAAGCATGTCGAAAATGGAAGCATTACATTTTAGGGAAGGAAACGATCATCCACATACCACCGACCCTGTAGTTCATAATAACACAAGGGAAATTGCAAAATGATCGCCATCATAAGTGGTCCACATACCTGCAACAGTTCCATTTGAATATCAAGTACAAGAAGGGCAAGACCAATAATGTTGTAGACTACCTCAGCCAACCACCGATCATGGCATTAACCACCATGCTCAACTCTTATGGGCATGAGACTTCTGATTGGCCACTTCTCTGCAAAATCAACCTAAAATTCAGCCACGCATACCAGACGCTCTTGGAGGATCAACAAGTTCCATATTTTCACCTCCAGGATGCACTGTTATGCCACTTGGGACAATTTTGTGTTCCTTCAAGTGAGCGTGCCAAGATGATTTGGGAAGCACACTACAGTTGGGTTGCTGATCATTTCGGGGTCAATAAAATAGTGGCACTACTAAAGAACTATTTCTATTGTCGAACCTTCGACAGGATGTTGGGAAGCACATCAAATCCTCCACTGCCTGCGCTATTGCCAAATCGACCATCAAGAAGTAAGGCCTCTATACTCTGCTGCCTAACCCTAGAAAACCTTTGGAATGCATCTCCATGGATTACATGTAGGGTCTTCCTTCTACTAAGCATGGAAACGACTGTGTTTTTGCGGTCATCGATAGATTCTCGAAGATGGCCATTATGGACGTATGCAAGAAGAATATCATAGCAGAAGCCACTTCTAAACTCTTCTTTGAACGAGTGTGGGCACACTTTGGGATCGCACAATCTATCATATCAAATTGGGACAGAAGGTTCCTTGGTACATTTTGGTCCAGTATCTGGTGGATGTTGGATACCAAGCTCACTAAGTCTACAACTTTCCATCCCCAAACTGATGGCCAGACAGAGGTCATCAACAGGATGATCGTACACATTCTGCACATGTACAACTCAAAGCATCCATACACATGGGATGGGAGCCTCCCCTATGTCCAGCACAACTATAACCAATCTCTCCATAGCTCGACTAGCCACAACCCTTTTTAGGTGGGCTTGGGATTCCAGCCTCTCTGTCCCATTGATGTGGTCATACCATTTGTAGCTACTCAGGTAGAAGCCGACAAGGAAAATAGCTTGATTGAGCACATTCATCATATCCACCAATAGGTCTATGACATATTGGACATAGCTAATGCTAAGTACAAGTAGCGAGATGATCAGCATCGGTTGCCACACAAGTTTCAGTTGGGTGACAAAGTTTGGCTACGTTTATAGAAGGAGCGCCTCGTTGGGCCCCACCGAAAGCTTCACCTACTCTGATATGGGCCATACACCATCACCAAGGTAGTAGGGGACAATTCCTTCAAGCTTAGTATTCCACCATTCATTGGTCTACACCCAGTGTTCAATGTGGACCACCTTCAACCCTACTTTCCACCATTGTTGGACACACCCCACATTGCAAAACAACTCACACCAATAGAGTTAAACCGAGACTGCATGGAACAAGCCACAACTGATCAGATCATGAAAACATAGATCAAGAACACATGATAGCAAAGGATCCAACTATATCGAGTTGTTAAAGCAGGCCAACCCCTTCACCAAGACAAGTGGCTCACCAAGGACTAAGTTCAACAGAAGTTTCCTCATCTCATGGAGGAACTCAACGCAATGGGGACAATTTCTTCCTAAGGGGGGAGGAATGATCCAAGTGGATATTGGTGGCCACCCACCTATTCCACTTGGACCCCCACCATTGTTTCTTTCAGTTTTTTGGTTTCCTTAATTGTAGCACAGTTTACTATTTTTGGCAGTTTTTTGGGTCCTAAACTTCTGGAGTTGTTTTGAGGCCCTAAATGATGTTTTTTTGGAAAATCACAGGTGGAGAATATGGGTTTTCAACATGGTATTAGTTGTTAGTAGTTTTAGTCCTCGAATATATCTTTCTAACGAGGTAACTTGTGCATCAAGCAGAGATAGTATGCCAAAGCTAAGACCTCTGGAAGTTGATCTACCAATTTACCCCAACGAGGTCCATAGTTTGGAGTTTCATCTCCTAGAGTTAGGTTTTTGGACATTTGGGGTTTTCCATTATTTCTCAATAATAAATAGGCCTTCAAGCCTCATTTTAACATAGTTCAGAGGTATGTAGCCGCCACATCTCTTCTCAGAGATAAGCTACCATCGCTCGAGCTAGTTTACTTCCATTCTGTATGTAAGAATATTTCAGTTCCTTGATATTAATGAAATTAAGTTTTATTTCTGTTGCATCTCTATGTTTATGGTTATATCTGTAATTTTTTGTGCTCCAATTTAAATTTGGATCATATTCCTCCCCTTTGTCACTAGAAGCATGTACTGTAAACAATACACATCATTTTCTTTGGATGACCTAGCTTGCATAGGTGTAACCATTCTCACTAATGTAAGCTTCTTCTTTTCCTGCAAGACTCTTCTTTCTCATCATCATCTATTCACATAATGGCCTTGTCATAATGATCTACCTTGTGTATAAATTAATTTTAGATTCAATACTGCTCATGTAATGTTCTAAAACATAAGACTCAAATCTACTCTACTCATTTGCAGAAAGAAATTCACAATTGAGAAGAAATATCAACAACATGTGACATGTATTAACACACATACATGAGGATATATCTAGGGGAAACTAAATTCTCAAAAACCCTTCCTGTCTCTATTTCATTAATCATAAAATAGAGAATAAATACAATGCTTGTTCAAGACTAAACAATCTCTGCACTAGTACAATATATCTCGTTGCCTCACAAGTTTACTCTGGCCAACACTTAGCGAATTCTAATACCTTCCAAGCTCCTAATTTCTTGCGTTGTTACTCAAGGAATTAGCACCCCTATTAAATAGGAAATTCCTCATCTGGAATTGTGCAATCCCTATAGGTCCTTCTCTGACTACATGCACCAATTGTACAACTTAGATAATTATACAAATGATACTACACTTCCCTTGAACTCCAATCTCAAATGGGTGACTCATAGATCATGCATGCATGAGTTAATTATGGCTGATTTATCAGTTACCTAGTTGATCACTGGGTACGTGCCCCACTACTAGACCTCCCACTAGTTCCTCCAATAGTTGGAATTTGTTTAGCTGACTTTAACTTAGTTTAACTGAATTAAATTGTTACAACTAAAACTAAACTCAATTCAGGCTCCTAAAATTTAGAAATCACTATACATAACTCAAGTTAATCCATCAACTTGAATTAACTAATCTAACTGAGTTATAACAACTCAGTTAACTCATTCAAGTTGTCTTGTGGTGTGGAATTTCAATTTTCTCCTAATTTAATTCAAGGGAAAATTAAATCAGAATTTTCTTGCTGCCATTTTTCAACACTCCATCTCAACAAGAAAGGGATTCGCATATATCCCTATCCAAAACCTTTGGAATGTATTGAATTCAACACTTCTCATTGTTGTTGTTGTTATTACATCATCTGCAACTGAAAAACATCCAAAAAAATAAAATAAAAAAAATCATTGAAACAATCTACAACTATCTACTAGGAAAATTGCGCTCTGTGGACTCTGCTACTAAGCCTCCTTCTTTGATATCAAACTGCTATGCACTCCTCAGTATCTGACTGACATTTATCCTCCTGCTACTGAATACTATGGGCCCCCGTAGCAAAGTAATGATCCATGAGACAAAAAATACCTCAATGGACCCTGCCCAAAATTTTGCAACTCTTGGACTAAAGATCTACATCGCCCCACCACACTCATTGAGGTATGGGTTCATGTGCTCCCTCTTCCCACTTGAATTGAACTCTCTTCCTACTTGAGGTCTCTGATTTATCCTCTTCATCATCATCTGTGTGGTTAGCCCAACTTCCAAGTGGATGAGGCTTCCCCTTGAAAGCTAAATCATGCTCCCTCTCAACCACAACATCTCTAATACTTTCCTTTCTCCTTAATGTTTCGCATGCATCTTCCTATAATGTGTAGAGGATCTCGATCCTGACAACAAATTTTTGATTTGACATGAATCAATATTCTTGAGGTAGGCCTTCCCATCTCTAAAGACTACCTCATACCCTTTGTCTTCAATTCTCAATTTCTTCATCAGTTCAAGTTTCTTGACTTCATTTTTATTTATGAATAGCTCATTGAGAGTATTCCACATAGAAAAGGGAGTCTCTTTTCCATGTAGTTTCAATACTATGTGGTCTCTCACACCCTCCAGGATGATCCTCCTAGCTCTAGCCACATCCTTCTTCCACTCAGCGAGATCCTAGAAATTAGATGTTGGGGGTCTTATTACATTTGTCTTGATTTAATATAGTAGCCCATGGTCATTTAATACTGCCTCCATATGGATCTTCCATTCCACAAAATTTTTGGTTCCTTCCAGAGCATACTCCAGCCTAATACTGATGGAATCCATCTTCTCAATCCTGGAGAAATCCTGCAACATTGATCTTGAAATTCGAACCTCCTGCATAAACTTTGAATTTTCTTCTCTATTGTGATTCTAGCTCTGATACCATGTAAAAATTAATTGTAGATTTAATATTTCTCATGCAATGTTCTAAAACATAAGACTCAAATCTACTCTACTCATCTATGAAAATAAATTCACGATTGAGAAGAAATATCAATAACATGTGACATGGATTAAAAGACATACACGAGGATATATCTAGGGGAAAGAAACTGCTAAAAACTCTTTCCCATCTCTATTGCATTAATAAAAAAATAGAGAAGAAATACAAGGCTTGTTCAAGACTGAACAATCTCTGCACTAGTGGAATCTATCTCTCTACCTCACAAGCTGACTCTAGCAAACACTTAGCCAATTCTACTGCCTTCGAAGCTCCTATTTCCTTGCGTTGTTACTCATGGAATTACCCCCTATTAAATAGGAAATTCCTTATCTAGAACTACACAATCCCTATAGATCTTTCTCTAATTGCATGCACCACTTTTACAACTTGGATAATTATACAACTGATAGTACACTTCCCTTGAACTCCAATCTCAATTGGGTAACTCATAGATCATGCATGCATGAGTTAATTATGGCTGATTTATTAGTTAATTGGTTGATCACTGAGTAGACACCCCACTACTAGACCTCCCACTAGTTCCTCCAACAGTTGGAACTAGTTTAACTAACTTTAACTCAGTTTAATGGAATTAAATAGTTATAACTGAAATTAAACTCAACCTAGGCTCTTAAAATTTAGCGATCACTGTACAAAACTCAATTCGAGCCCTCAAATTGAATTAAATAAGCTAACTAGGTGATAACAACTCATTTAACTCATTCAAGTTGTCTTATGATGTGGAATTTCGATTTTCTCCTAATTTAATTCAAGGGAAAACTAAATGAGGATTTTCTTGCTGCCATTTTTCAACACCTTGGTCCTGTAAAAAAAAAACAACAAATCCATGCCCAAAAGCATCCTATATGTGTAGAAAATCCTATAGATTCACAAGATAATGCAAATTTCTAAAGAAATAGATAAGAATCTACTTCTACTCTTTACAGTGGAAGCCCATAAACATCGAGCACACAATAATCAATAGAGGAAGAGAATCAAAGGCACATAACACAATAAATATCTGGGAAAATTAACAACTCAAAACCCCACTATATATTTTGTATTAATCTGAAAAATCAAGATGAAATTACAATGCTTGTTCTCTCTAGAACAATCTCAACACTCAGCAAATTCATTCTCCAACTCATAAGAAAGCTCAAGGAAAAATATTAGCTTCTTCACAAGCTCTCCAAGTCTCTATTCCAATGTGTAATTCCTATGGAGGATAGCTTGTATTTAAAGGGAAATAAAGCCTCTAAAAATTGTGCAATCCCTCAAGGATCAATTCCTGAATGCATGCACTATAAATGCAACTCAGAAAAATCTAAAACAAATAGCACACTGTCCCTGCACTCTAGTCTCAATTGGGTCTTTCTCTCATTCGACATGCATGAGTTTCCGATGAGTAAATATTCAGTTAAATAGATTAGTACTGGTGGAGTTCATTAGTGACACCATTGACTATTAACCTGCTATTAGTTCTCTCAATAAGTTTGAGAACTAATTTAACTGAACTGACTCATGAAATTGAATCTTCTATTTTACAACTCATAATTAATTCATACTAGATTCCTACAAAGCAGGGAGAACATACACATGATGACATAAATACTTCCAACTCAAATTTTCTAAGTTAAGTAAGTTTAATAAACTTAATTTAACTATTTTAAGTTGCTATGAGAATAGAATTCGAATTTAATTCACATTTTAATTCAAGGACAAATTAAACTAGAATTTCTTGTTGCCATTTCTCAACACTCCCTCTCAACAAGAAAGGGATTATCAACTACCCTGATCCTGTCTCTGTGATACTCGAATTTACATCTTGGCAATGCCTTTGTCAAGATGCCAACATCTTGCTTCTTCGTGGGAATGTAATCTAACAACATGATCCACCTCAATACACAATCTCTGAGATGATGACATCGGATATCAATATGCTTGGACCGATCATGAAAAATGGGATTTTCATAGAGTTTGATACAACTCTGATTATCAAAGTAAATCACTGTTAGATCCATCTGCTGACCAAACAAACCAACCAAGATCTTCATCATCTAGATAGCCTCACATGTTGCCTGACTTGCAGCCATGTAATCTGCCTCTGCCGAATTGAGTGCAATTGATCTCTGTTTCTTGTTGTACCAAGAAGCTGCCACTAACCCAATACTAAAGATCCCTTCTGATGTGCTCTTCCTATCGGATGGACTCCTTGCCCAATATCCCTTGTGCTTCTATTGTGCCCCATAGAAGCCCACTATTTTTATTATTGTGCCCTTACATTCTTATTGTTATGTTGGCTTTGATTATATTATGACCCTGTTGGAAATAATACTGAGAGGGGGGGGGTGAATCAGTATTATCAGATCAGATAAAACTTTTCAATTTCATACTCAGAAACATATACGCGACTTCAGATAAGTTAACCCGCGTGTACACACGACTGTGTCTAATGCAACTAGCGTATACCCAGAGATCTTATAATTCAGTTAGCTTAATCTTCAGTAAATGCATCAGAACATTATTAAGCAATTTAACAGTAAACAGGCGCAGTATAACAGAACAGAACATCACACAAGAGCCACACACATGAACACCATGATATAAGGTGGAAACCCAATGTGGGTGAAAACCACCTGCTGCAATTCGTCTCTTTCTTCTTTAATGAGAAACTTCTTTTACAATGTACTGGTGCAGTCCTTTACCAGTACGCAGGCTACAACCTGCAGAGGGCTACAACCCTCTTAGCTTTTGTACTAGCCGATCCATTTACTAGTACGTAGGTGCCTACCTACAAAATGCTTCTTTACTCGTTTTCCAGCTGCTAGTGGAAGGGAGCTACAACCCCCTGGCTCTTGTACTGGCTGATATGTTTACCAGTATGTAGGTGCCAGCCTACGATCTACCCGGGACCACGTTTCATACATTTTCATACTGGATCCATAAGACAATCATCATTGTAGTACAACCTGCATCATCAATCACTAAAACATCCAATTCTGAATCACTGTAACCCTGTCAACAACAACCAGACAACATAGCAATCACCAGATCCAGCTCCATATTCAAATATCATACTTCACATTGTATACGCTACTTGGATGAACCCAACCTGCGTGTATACGCTCTTTTACCACAACCAACCCGCGTACAGATCTGTAAATTCAACCTTAAAACTCTGTAGCTATATCAGACATCAAAACATACCCAGATCATAATAATAAACATGCGTCAGTAGATCTAGTCTATCCAGAGTCAAACCATATGAAGATAATCATTCCAACCCTTGAGATCTCGTTCCATCATTCATCATCCTCCACATGAGTGAAACCTTGGTTCAGATCACCAACCCATAACCAGCACTTGGATCTCACACTTCCTCAGATCTTCATCACTCATACTCACACCTTTTGGCCTAATGATCTTCTCCTTATATAGCCTTAGGTCCTTCACAATACCAAGAGCCAAAACCATAGTAACACAATACCATCAACTTCAAAACTAGGGATCGACACGCCCGTCGAGACACAATGGTCCGAAACCATAGGCACAACTTCCAAGGACTAACCGCCATGGACCAAAGGTACTTTTCCACATACACGCGCTTTTGATGAAGCCAACTAGCGTGTACACGCGACTTGGGCTTAACGAACCTGCGTGTATGAACTTTCTTGCCATGCTGTACTAAGATCTGTCCTCTGATTAAGTTGCCATCACTTGTACCAACCTCTGAGCACCTGTACCAACCTCTGAGTGAGTTGCCATCAAGGACAACACTTGAATCATAATGCCAACAATCTCCCCCTTTGGACTTGATGGCAACCACCACACCAAGTCACTCTCCCCCTTTGACATCAAGGGCAAAGGGTGGACCAAGATATTCTCTTCCTTTGCTGAATCATTCCACTGTCCATACTCCCCCTGAGTACCTGCTGAAATCTCTGAATAATCTCCCCCTTTGTATATGCCAAAGTGTACCAATCTATCCATCCTACTCTTGCTGAATTGTGCTGTTCATGCTCCCCTTGACTGTAGGCAAGATCTGCAAAAGATGTTCTTCAAGAAGAACAAAGACTTATACATCATAGAAGACCTTCCTATCACCAAAAGACTCAACATACATTCATCACCCAACCTAGTGGGGATATACCAATATTGACTCATCCACCTAACCATGTGAAGATACATGATAATACATGAACATTTCATCATTCATCCCAGGCATAGTGGGGAAACCAACATAGGCCGTTACATGACCTTGACATCATAAAAGAGATACATGACATAGTGATGAAATATCTAGACCAAGACTTATGAAAGCCACCAACAGCATCATGATCTGTACCATAAGCATCAGCCTCCAATACCATTCCTAAACAGTAAGATGTATCATTTAGCTTCATAGACTTTATCAACACCTTCTAACCATAATGCCAACAATGCATTATTTGAAGAATATTCTCCCCCTGAGTGTAAGCCAACCATGTCTGAACCATTTCCTGAGTCTGTTCTGCTCCCCCTGAGCCTGAGCCAACCATGACTAAACCTGGGTCTGTTCTGCTGCCCTTTCTCCATATACGCGACTTTGCAGCCTGTAACTCGCGTATATACGCGACTTGTCTTCATTATATAAGCGTATGCAGGATGGAATACTGAATTTCACTTTCAGATTCCCCTGTGTCTGTTATGTCAGCTGACTGAGTTATCCCACACCTTTCTGTCTCTGTCTTCTTCAATTTCTGCAACTGTGATGATGTATGGTCCTTTTGTCTTGAATTTTGAAATCTGCTCCTGCATTCCCTTGCTTTATGCCCATAGTTGTTGCATGCATAGCATCTTACATGTTTCATATTCCTCTTGTAGCAATCAGCAGCTTTGTGGCCAAACATATTGCAAGAAAAGCAATATCCATTAAAGTATCTTGAATGTGACGATCTTTCTGCATGATGGTCTTGAAACCTTATTCTTCTACATATGGCTGCAACATGTCCAAGATTATGACATACATAACATTCAACATTATTCAGTGGAGGAAATAATCGTCTATCACGTCCATAGTTAGGAGTAGAGAATCTTCCTTGAGGAATTTCTTTCCTTGGTTGTTCCTTTTTGGGCATTTCAGATTTCACATTAGAGTTTCTTGCCTCACCTTGTGAACTAGATTCACCTTCAACATATTCATGAAAACCAAGACCAGTCTTGATAGCAGGAGATCTTTGACTACTAAGAATATCATCCAAGACTTTAGAGCTATCTTGAAATCGTAAAAGCTTATCCTTTTCTTCTAATTTGCTTTTCAAGATATTTACCTCAACTTGATGTTGTTCTTCTTTTTCAAGACATTGCTTCTTCAAGGTCTCTTCAGCTTTCCTTCCTTCATCCAACTGATGCCTTAGTTTGAGGATCTCGTTTTCTTGCTCTTTATTCAGTGCTAGCAGCATTTCTCGAACTCTGGAGGCACATTCCAACTGTTCTTCTAATCTGATGATTTCTTCTTTGAGGGCATTCTCCCTTTTGCTAGGTAGATCTTGTTGATCTATGATTTGATCTGACGCTTCATTTGCTTGTCCATCTTCAATCTGAGGTGCTTCAGGATCTGAATACTTGCTTCCACACAACGACAGGTTGTCATTGTTCCTTTGAGCTGTCTTCTTCTTCTGACGTGCTTTCTTCCCCATTGTTCTACGAATTTCCTTCAAGCGATCAAGCTTCTCTGAAGGACCCGCTCTGATACCAATTGTTGGAAATAATACTGAGAGGGGGGGGGGGGGTGAATCAGTATTATCAGATCAGATAAAACTTTTCAATTTCATACTCAGAAACATATACGCGACTTCAGATAAGTTAACCCGCGTGTACACGCGACTGTGTCTAATGCAACTAGCGTATACCCAGAGATCTTATAATTCAGTTAGCTTAATCTTCAGTAAATGCATCAGAACATTATTAAGCAATTTAACAGTAAACAGGCGCAGTATAACAGAACAGAACATCACACAAGAGCCACACACATGAACACCATGATATAAGGTGGAAACCCAATGTGGGTGAAAACCACCTGCTGCAATTCGTCTCTTTCTTCTTTAATGAGAAACTTCTTTTACAATGTACTGGTGCAGTCCTTTACCAGTACGCAGGCTACAACCTGCAGAGGGCTACAACCCTCTTAGCTTTTGTACTAGCCGATCCATTTACTAGTACGTAGGTGCCTACCTACAAAATGCTTCTTTACTCGTTTTCCAGCTACTAGTGGAAGGGAGCTACAACCCCCTGGCTCTTGTACTGGCTGATATGTTTACCAGTATGTAGGTGCCAGCCTACGATCTACCCGGGACCACGTTTCATACATTTTCATACTGGATCCATAAGACAATCATCATTGTAGTACAACCTGCATCATCAATCACTAAAACATCCAATTCTGAATCACTGTAACCCTGTCAACAACAACCAGACAACATAGCAATCACCAGATCCAGCTCCATATTCAAATATCATACTTCACATTGTATACGCTACTTGGATGAACCCAACCTGCGTGTATACGCTCTTTTACCACAACCAACCCGCGTACAGATCTGTAAATTCAACCTTAAAACTCTGTAGCTATATCAGACATCAAAACATACCCAGATCATAATAATAAACATGCGTCAGTAGATCTAGTCTATCCAGAGTCAAACCATATGAAGATAATCATTCCAACCCTTGAGATCTCGTTCCATCATTCATCATCCTCCACATGAGTGAAACCTTGGTTCAGATCACCAACCCATAACCAGCACTTGGATCTCACACTTCCTCAGATCTTCATCACTCATACTCACAACTTTTGGCCTAATGATCTTCTCCTTATATAGCCTTAGGTCCTTCATAATACCAAGAGCCAAAACCATAGTAACACAATACCATCAACTTCAAAACTAGGGATCGACACGCCCGTCGAGACACAATGGTCCGAAACCATAGGCACAACTTCCAAGGACTAACCGCCATGGACCAAAGGTACTTTTCCACATACACGCGTTTTTGATGAAGCCAACTAGCGTGTACACGTGACTTGGGCTTAACGAACCTGCGTGTATGAACTTTCTTGCCATGCTGTACTAAGATCTGTCCTCTGATTAAGTTGCCATCACTTGTACCAACCTCTGAGCACCTGTACCAACCTCTGAGTGAGTTGCCATCAAGGACAACACTTGAATCATAATGCCAACAGACCCCTTAGACTCCTATATATAGAAAGGAGGTATTTTCATTTGTATAATCCAAGAACTATTCATTTGTGTAATGTAAAGGAGGTTTCCCCCTCGAAGAGGCTGAATTCTAAGGTGTTGATCTATCTTTTCTATCTTTTTGTGAGCTGGTTTCATAACATTTGGTATCGGAGCTTTGGGTTTCTTTGCTCCAAATAGGTCATCGTGGAATTTTCACTATAAACTTTTCGCTACGAAGTTTCAGAAGCTAAAAGAAACCCATTTGAGAAGAAATCGGTCTGAAACTCAGGTTCAAATTTTAGATCTTGTCTTGCTATATTTTTGGAGATATGACCTGAGGAATTTAGGGTTTTTTTCAAGCTCTAGAATTTCATCTTAGACAAGTCATCGTGGAATTTTCGCCATAATATTTTTTCTACGAAGGTTCAGTATCTGAAATTAAAACCCATTTGAGCCAAAATATTTGTGAATCTTGGGTTTGAATCTCAGATCTTTTCTTGCTATATGTTTGGAGATATAATCTGAGGAAGTTAGGGTTTTTGCAGACTCTCGAATTACATTCTAAACAAGTGACCTTAGAAAAATCGTCATAACTTGCTCTCTAATCAACATATTGAAATTTCATAAGAAGTTACAGAAAGATAACGCACTTTAGTTTTCATTGTATATTTTTCAGATCCTAAGTTTGAAATAGTGACACATGGAACATCGTACAAGTTCACTCTACTGAAACATTATATAATCAGGTCATCTTAGGAGATTGGGCATAACTCTTTCTTGGAGAATCAAATTATGATAAAACTTGTGGGGTTAGAAAGAGGACTTAGAGGGATATAGTAGGTTGCAATTTCAGAACTTGGAGATATGAAAGTACATAGTTATAGTTGTTTTAAGATCAAGCTCCTAAAATCAAGAAAAGGAGATATGAGGAAGTTTGATAGCAAGGATCTGGTAAATTGGATACTACAGATGGAGCAATATTTTGATCTACACGAGGCTCAAATGTTAGAAAAGGTACATATTGCATCTTTATATTTAGAACCGAATTAATTTTTATGGTATAAAGGGCTTTGTTCTTGTAAATCACTTGTCACTTGGTCAATTTCCATGGAAGCAATGATAGCACATTATGAGGATACAAAGAGAAACACCTTCTTTAGCCAATTGTTAAATCTCAAACAAAAGGGTTCAATGGCAGAGCACGTTGAGGATTTTAAAAAATTGAATATAAGGGTAAATGATATTCCAGAGAAGCAAAGGATTGATTTCTCCATAGGGACTTTGAAGGATAACATTTAACATGAGGTTCATCTTTGGGAACTTGATTCATTAGGGAAGGAATTCAGGTTGGAAAGAAAAATTGAAAGCTAAAATATGGAAACAAGGAATATCACCACTCATGATTATAATTATGGAAGTGTTTTTTCTCGTACCCTTCCACAACCTACAAGGTTTACACCAGAACAATTGGAAGAAAAAAAAGAAAAAGGGCTTTGTTACAGTTGTGATAGCAAATACACTAAAGGCCATAAGTGTGCTGATAAGAAATTATTCTACGTAGATTATGAAGAGGAGGAAGAAAAGGATCGAGAAACATCAAAAGAAGAGGATATACACCAAGAACCAACCCCAGAGAAAGAAGAAATGAATCTGACCATATCTTGTAAAGCATTGGCAAGAATTACCACTCCTCAAAATCTCAAGATAGAAGGACATATCAAGAAGAAAAAGGCTCAAGAAGTGAAAGATCACATTAAGAAAGAAGAAATGAATCTGACCATATCTTGTAATGCATTGTTTGGAATTACCACTCCTCAAACTATCAAGATAGAAGGACATACCAAGAAGAAAAATGTTCAAGAATCACATCGAGCATCAAGAAATGAATCAGACCATATCTTGTAATGCATTGGAAGAAATTACCACTCCTCAAACTCTCAATATAGAAGGACATATCAAAAAGAAAAAGATTCAAGCAGTGAAAGATCACATTGAGCATCAACAACAAGTTCTCCAACTTTTAAAGGGTAATGCCACTTTGGTGCAGAATCGAATGAAATAACAGGTAGATCAACATTGCAGTGAAATAAGTTTTGATGTAGGTGATTGGGTATTTTTATGGATACATCTCAAGCAAGTTATTTATGTGAAGGAAATGTTGGAAATACTACATGCACTTAAGAAATGGCGACCTTACCTAAGGGGAAGATGCTTCAAGGTAAAAATGGATCATGATTGTCTTAAATACTTTTTAGAAAAAAGATTATCTTTAGAAGAACAGAAAAATGGGTCACAAATATGTTGTGTTATGACTTTGAAACCATCTACAAACAGGGAAGAAAAATGTTGTTACAGATGCACTCTCAAGAAAGGATGAGGACGTGGAAGCATTGTTTTGTGCTATTTCTATTATCCAACCAGATTGGATAAACGAAGCAAGGGATGAATAGAAGAAGGATGAAGAAGTGTGGCCACTCATTCAAAAGTTGCAGAAGATCCCAGTTGAAACAATATTTCCAGAACTTGACAAGGAAGGAAAAATCATATTGGAACCTGGAGCAGTCATAGAAACAAGAACCCAACAACTACGAAATCGATCAATTTCAGAGTATCTCATCAAGTGGAAGAACTTACCCACTGAATATTCCACATGCAAGGACAAGAATTTTATATAGAAGCATCAAGAACTACTCAAGCATTGAGGACAACACTTTTTGAAGGAGAGGGGCATGTTAGGTCCCTATACTACTATTTTTACCCCTTATTGTTATTAGTACAACCCCCTTATTATATTTTTGTGCCCATGTAGTCCCCATATTGTTATTATTGTGCCCCAAAGAAGCCCATTATTTTTATTATTGTTCCCTTACATTGTTATTGTTATGTCGGCTCTGATTATATTATGACCCCTTAGACTCGTATATATAGAAAGGAGGTCTTGTCATTTATATAATCCAAGAATTGTTCATTTTTGTAATGTAAAGAAGGTTTCCCCCTTGAAGAGGCTGAATTCTAAGGCATTGATCTATCTTTTCTATCTTTTTGTGAGCATGTTTCATAACATTCTCCTCATTAAATCTGATATCCCTACGAACCACTGTCATCTGATTGGTCGGCATGTACACTCGATAGTTGTGGGGTGTATCAGTGTACCCCACAAATATCCCCAACTCTGTTGTCGGGTCAAGCTTCTTTCATGCATCTTTGGTCACATGGCAATATACTGATGACCCAAAAATCCTAAAGTGACCAACATATGGCCTCTTACTAGAATACGCCTCCTCTGGTGTCTTCATCTCAAGTATCTGATGTGGGATATGGTTCTAAACATAAACCAATATGTTTCATGCCTCAACCCAAAAGCGTAGTGATAGGTCCTGATCATTCAACATTGCCCTCGCTTCCCCTACTATGCTTATGTTCTTCCTCTCGGCCACCCCATTCTGTTGAGGGTTATGGGGTGTCTTCAAATCTCGTTTAATCCCTTCCACTGCATAGAAGTTGTTAAAATAATTTGAGACATACTCACCACCATTATCACTTTGTATAGATTTAACCTTATTACCTGACTCTTTCTCCACCAATGCTTTGAACTCACAAAACTTTGTGAAAGTTTGATCCTTTTTCTGCATGAAAAATATCCAGCATTTACAAGAATAATCATCAACAAATATAACATAATACCTGTGTTTGGACGTGGATGTTGTCGAGAATGGTCCACACAAATCTAAATGGACCCTCTCTAGAATAGACTCTGCTCTACTGTCTATGTCTCCAAAAGAAGACTTAGTGTATTTTCCCAAATTACACCCTGTTATCGGGAAAACTAGTGTCCATTTAGAGCTACTAGTCCCACTAAGATGGGGAGCTAACTTAGAAACAAACAAACTAAAGTCACTTGTCTTTTCCTTTGTGAGAAATAGATAAGAGAGAAGCAAAGTGTACCAACCTCAGTCTTTCACTTGGCTCCTTGCTTGTTTCCTCTCCCCTTTGACAGATCTTTGCCACTCCTTTCTTACTTGTCCCACTTCAAAGAACACCTATAGAGTCAAAGCAACATAACACCATCAAAGCATAGAGATCTATAACCATAAACAATATAGGATCAGATATATATTAACCATACAAATGAATATATCAATACAAGATTCAGAGATATACAAGAATATGGAGGAAAACTCAAATAGATTTATTGATAGAAGTAGTAGAAGAGAGGATTACAACCCATTGATCTAACCCAGCACCATCCTCCCAGCATGAAATCCCTTCTTCACCTCATGAAACTCTAGATCACCCAACACTATGATGTTCCACAGAGAAACCAACAACACTTCCTTACAAGATACAAAATTCTAGCCTCTGGATCTCTAGGATGAGGGATCCATATATAGATGTTTGTAGGTGGGTGAGTCAGCTTCTGGGTTTTTGAATAGTGTCATTTCTCTGATAGTTATTGGTTCCACTTGGAGATTTCATGATCTCTTACTCATCCCTGGGCGAATTCAGAGAGGCAAGTGTCAAATGAGAAATTTCTAGAAGATTCTTCGGGTTTCGACCTAGCCAACTGCCTCTGCCATTTGTCTGCTCTCACTCATCGCACCCTACAGAAGGGCTTTTCAGTATGCATCACACTTTCTGCATGTAGTAGGTGAGATAAATCACACCCTTAGCATTGAGCAGTCTGTATGGTCCAGTTTTGACCAGTTCTAAGTAGTTTTTCAGGGAGAACTTATGGGAAATGATGTAATCAGCTGACCTTGTTCCTTTAGGGTATGAAACAACACTTTTAGGGGCTTAGAAGCCCTTGGTTTATGGACATATGTGATTGGGGTTGCAGTGCCCAAATATGTCTATAACAGTTGCCCCCTAAGGCATGAGGTTGTAAATTTTCTGAAGTCGGGTGAAATGCTTTATCATGAGGATCTGAGGTTTTTTGAACTGGAAGGTGACCTGTAATAAGATACAATACAATACATTATCTTCATAATATTTTCATGATCTAGCTGAGGTGGGCATTCCCATGCTCATATTTATAAATTCATTTTCATGTACATTGGACAAACAACTGTCTGTATGGCAGATTGATGATTCTGGTAGAGCCATCATCCCTTAGCTTGGATGATTATCTGTGCAGCTATGATGTACATTTGATGTCTTTATTTTTCTGAATATATTGCAGCCCGGATGGATGAAACCAGATCAGGGGTCTTCAAACTCGTTCAATCTTTGCCCGAAGTACAAGTCGCTCCATGTGAAAGGATGTTCTGATGTCGAACATGGAAAGACATCACCTGATTACCAGCCAATGATGTGAGCTATTAACAGGCACGAGAGGAATCACCGATAATGATGATGATCCTCAAGGTACAATAGTACAATTCATGTGGTGTGAATACATGAGTCGATGTCGAATACCACGCAAAATCTTCCAGTCGAAAGCCATTGATGTAAACCTGTCGCCGGTAGTGAGAAACTTGCCATTGAGGCATGCAAGCTTCAAAGTACTGAAAGGGTTGCTCCTAAGTAAAGTTCTTGGATAATGAGCTGATGTTGACAAGAAGTGACCCGTCGTAGGAGGGCCTTATGAATCCCACATCTACGACACAAAACAAAGCAAATGATTTTGTGGAGGTGAAAACGATCTGATGATACAAGGTTTAGGGTGGCGGTCATGAAAGAATGAAGTGTGAAGGTATTGCAGCAGATGAGATGTAAGCTGGGTTGGTGAATTCTTTGAGTGACTTGTCTTGAACATATTGGCAACACTGAAATGGATTGGTAGCCTTAACCCCAAAGTTGGATGGTACATAGGACCAATGGTGATATGACCGGTGAACAGAATAACCCAACCTAACTCAATCATGGTGATGGAGTGAAAGTGTCATGTTCAAGAGCGACCTGCTACCAATAAAGTTTCTTCAAGTTTTCTTCCTAATTTTTCCCTAGTCATTTCTAACTAGTACCTCTCTATTTTTTTCAAGCTTGAGGAGGATAAGATATGCTTGTTCTATAATTTTCCCTTTGGGCAAACCCGTTGCTATGTTTTAATGAGCCTAGCGATAGTGAAACTCGCCCTTGTCTGCATGGACAAGTTCGTCGCTCTTGTTTTAACAAGTTTAACGACAAAGATAACTCGGTCCTTTTCAATTTTAGAGAATCTGAAAAGAGACGGAAAGGAAACTCCAGTAATCCTTTTTCGTAGCATAATCCCTTAAGTCCCAGAAAGTATAAAATAATACGAAAGGGATGACTTTTCAATAGTTTTAACGAGCCGAACAAGAAAGGCGCTCGATCTTTTTGTGTAATGATCCCTTAGGTCCAAAAAGATTAAAATCTAGAGGAGGGATGGCACTTCCATTCACTTTAACGAGCTGGAGAGGCCAATTGCTCAGCAATATTTTCATATTTTACAAGTCAGATTAAAAGAGCTTAAAGGAGACTCATTTTTTGAGGAATGAGTGATGTTTTCAGATAGCAGCTGGTTTCAAGTAAGGGTTGGAACTTTTCAATCATGGCAGTGTAAAGAAGATGGCTAATAGAATCACTCGTCGTAGCTGTTCCTCAAAAGGGGTAAACAATCAAAATGGAGGTGTATGATCGGCTAAAAAGAGTGGAGGTGATGGTAAGAACACGACCAAGGCTCAAAAGCTGATGATTATGCGATTGCAATGGTTATTTACCGATAGATAGGTTCATTTTTTAATGATCTTAAACTTTGGGGAACATTTGCTCATTTCTAGGTTTATTTTTTAACGAGCTTGAACTTCGCATAAAACTGCTCGTGATAATAGTCAAAGATGTTCGATTCACCATTAACACTATGTTCTCTTGATGGTCGTACTACCTGTTCAATTGCTCCATCAAACTGATTAGAAATGTACATACATGCTTGAAAAATGAGTTAAAAAACTAATACCTTACTTGAATTACGTGAGTAATAACACAAAAGTAGTTTTTACCTCTCATTTTACCATTTCATTCAAATTTGGGATTGTTGGAGCTCTGGAGGTGTGTTTCCCCCTCAATTTTCATCAGCTGATTCTGGGAGATTTTGTGGACGATTTTCGATGCCGTCTGGACCAGGTAGGAGCTAACCCTGAGCTCTTCAATTGTGTTCTTTCACTTTCTGATACTATGCATGTTTTCTTGTTTTTCTGAGCCTTTGGGGTTTGAACATTTCATTCTCTCCCCATCGCACCTAGTATACATCGAAAGGTGCGATGCATACTGAGCTGGCACTTGGCCAGTCAGTATGCATCCCACCCAATACACAACTAGGGTGCGATGGGTGCAAGGAGGAAGCTTTATGCACTGATTTTTGATGGAATTTTTGCCTGCTTTTGCCCAAATCAGGATCATAATTCTTCTCTTGTTTGTCTTTCAGAGATTCATCAGAGTAAGATGGCCATTACATGGCGTGAACGCAAGCATGAAGAGGAGGATATGATTGCCTTACATGATCTGAGTACAGTAACTACATTGTAGAGGTGTGGCTTGCTCAAGTTCTTCTGCATATCTAGCATGAGGCAACAAATCAACTTGTTGCAATATTTTCTCGATGCCTGGGATCCTGCCAACCAAGTGTTCCTAGAGGTAAATCGATCCCTTTGACCGTTAGGATGTCTACTTTTTGACCCGTTTGTCAAGGCGTGGTGCCTCTCTCTCACTATCAGGTTCCGCCCGTGGGGGCGAATCCTTGAGGGATTACATTTGCCGATATTGTAGGGATGGATCTCAGCCGAGTAGGGACAACAAGATCAGTATTAGAGACGTCACTAACCAGTCCTTGACGACTATCTTATTCACCTTTGCTAGAGTGGCTGGCAGCGCGGCTCTTCACTTGGCCAACATGTCCTATATGCAGTATGCATTGGAATGCCTTGAACCAAAGGTATTCAACTGGTGTGATGCAGTACTTCCGGCGATAAAAGAATAGCTTACCAAGGTAAAAAACGGAAGATCCAAGAACTTTGGTTATGGTTCTATTCTGACCGCTTTCGCCTTGGAGAAGATCCCACTGATGCAGCCACAGTACATTTCACTCGGACTGCGGGCACCGACAGAGCTATGAATGCAGAGGTGGGTTGACCTTATGGCCAGACATGCTAGTCAATCGCAGGTTTCATTCTCTGATGCCTTCTTCGAATGGTTCAACTATCAGTAGATGGTTTATGCCAAGTATCCATATGCCGGGATGAATTTCTGGGGTGACCCAGATTTGGTGTTGCTGGCTGGCGAGCAGTGGGGTGTCATAGGTAAAAATCTCTGACCATGACTCTGTTTATTGCTTTTATGATGTTCTTGTGTTTTTTTTAAATGTTATCAGGACTAAGCAAACTCATGTATTTGTGTAGATATTGGACCAGTGTGACCAGTAGTGCGCCCAAGGGTAGCAACTGCTATTCCAGCGGAAGAGGCTATAGGGAGGGCTATCCTTCATGATCTGGATGTAGCTGAGACCCTTCCAGTGTTGCAGGATCAGATCGAGGGCCTCACCCTTAGTATTCCAGATGTGAGGACTGACAAGCTACCTCTGAGATTACAACGCCATACTACTGGTGTGCCGAGTTGATGGACTAGGCTCCTACGCATGATCGCACAGGCGGTGGCTTGTTATCACCAGCACCATTAGTTTAGGGTGCTGCCTTGCATTTTTGAGTTTTTGGGTCGTGTGACCAATTTTTTCCTGGACACAGAACATTTTGTGAAAACTATAAACAATTATATACATTTTTCGGAGCTTTACTCTGGTAAAGTTATATGATCCTCATCCAAATGTTGATGAAATGCTTTTCTTTTATAAATGTTGCAAATGTCTATCTAAAACATAATTTTCTAATGAATCAGTTAATGTGTTTAAGTTTCTATAAATGTGTTGATATTGAATATAATCAAACTGCCTTTCCAAAATCCCGATCCTTAGGAACATACAATAGATAGTTGGATTCCAAACGGAATAGATGTTGGTAAGCTGTAGAAAGACGAGTTGCGAATCTAGCCTGACAACAAGTTGGCGTATGCCATGTGCAATGGCATCAGAAAGGAGCTCTATCAACGTGCTATATTCAACGATGTTGCTCGTTGACCAACCAATACATACCCCTCTGAAACTCACTAATTTTCCATGTGGATCAAAGATGGCCCAGGCTGTAGAAGATAGGTTTCGCGTACTACAACTAGCTCCGTCGGTGTATCCAACAAATGATTCCAATAGGTTCGACATCTGCAACAAATGCAAATGTGGATTACCTAACAAAAATGATTGCTCTTGACGAAAACAAAAATGTAACAAAAGCATATGAAGAGATTACTACGCTTAGTCAAGCACAATAACGCTTAAGGTAAAACCTGTTTCGGGGTTGCGACAGTGGAATCCCATCGTAATCTACTAGCTCATAGGCTCCTTTTGCTAATACATGCTTAACAATGTAGGGACACATCCACAAAGATTGGAACTTACCTTCTCCCAATATATCGGATTCCTGATCGTAAAGTAAGACCAGGTCACCTTCAGAGAAGACATTGGGTTTGACATTCTTGTCAAACTACACCTTGACTCATTTCTTATGTGCTTTGTTAGCCAAGGTGGCATCATGATGGGTTTCATCCAACTAGATTAATTCCAAGAAACGAGCCTCTTCCTCTGAAATACCGGGGAGAAGGTCGATTGCGAGCTTGAGAGATGAAATTTCGCACTGAATTGGTAAGATCACTTCCAGGCCATACACCAGCTGAAAGGGTGTAAATCTAGTCGCATTTCTCACCGATGTCCGGTATGCCCACAAGGACGAGTACAGGATTAGGTGCCAACTCCATTTATGGACTCCAATCATCCTTTGCAGCATGCGCTTCAGGACTTTGTTGATCGCCTCAACTTGTCTGTTAGCTTGCGGATAATATGGAGTAGAGTTGTCATGGGATAGTCCTAATTTGGCAGCCAATTCAACCATCATGTGATTTCGGAAATGCGATCCATGATCTGTAACTATAGCTTGTGGAACACCGAATCTAGAGACTACATGATTGAAAAAGAAAAGAGCAGTCATTTCGCTACTGTTGTTTAATGTAGGCATCGCCTCGGCCCATTTCGTAAAATAGTTGACTGCGACTATGATATACCCATGCCCTCCGGCCGAGGTGGGGTTGCATGTCATGAAATCTATGCTCCATTTGGTGAATGGCCCAAAACAAACTACTGGATGTAGAGGTGCAGGTGGTATTCTAGTTTTGTGGTCGAAGATTTGACAAGCATGGCAACTTCTGACTGTGGTTATACAATCTTTGAACATTGTTGGCTAGAAGTAACCTGCTTGTAAATTCTTTTGTGCCGTAGCATAACCAGATTGATGCCCCCCACATGCGCCTGAATGATAATCATTCAAGACTTTTTCGGCCTCCTCATGGGTCAGGCACCTTCGTAGAACTGTATCTATACCATGATAGTAAAGTGTATCACCGACGATCATGTAGTCTTTTGCTTAGCATCGAGTAAGTTGTTGTTCTGAGCAAGAGGTATGAGGCCTATATGTTTGGGTTTGGAGATAGATGATTATATCTTCGTACCACGGTTCGCTCAATGATATCATAAACAAGGATTCATCCATGATTGATGCTCTGGATGTTGAATCGTTGGATGACGATGGGAAGTCGCATAGCAACTCCATGAAAACCAAAGATTTCTTTGATTTGGATTTTAGGAATTCCAGATCAAACTCTAGCAAAATGGCTATCCATTTCAAAGATTTGCCCCAAGCAACTGACGCGACAAGATGTAAGTCATAGGGTTGCAATTTGACAAAATGGTAGTTTTGCGAAAGAGGATATAGTGTCGAAATCTATGTACTGCTTGAACAGCTGCTAGGGCCACCGTTTCAACATAGGAGTACTTGCTTTCTGTATCATCTAAGTTTCGACTTAAATAATAGATAGGATGTTCAATTCCATCACCTTCTTGAACTAAAACCATTGCTATGGTCAGGAGCGTACATTAATGATGCTTTTACTAGGGATTCCTTTAGAGCATCAAAGGAAGCTTGCGCAACCTGATCCCATTTTAAGGGCACTTGTTTTTTTAAAAGATGCGTATAACCTTTAGCAATTTCGGCATAATTTGGAATGAACCTCCTTAGAAAGTTTTCTTTCCCTTGGAGTTTCTGAATCTGAAGAAAATTTGAAGGTGGAGGCATATCGATGATTGCCTGAACCTTACATGGGTCGAGACGAATCATATCCTTTGAAACCACAAAGCCATGTAAACAGCTAGAACTGACACAAAATGCACACTTGTGCAGATTGAGTCGTATCTTGTAGTATCAACAACGTAGAAATATAGCTCTCAAATGCTATGGATGATCAGTCTTCTTTCGCGAATGAGCGAGAAGATCGTCGAGATATGGTTGAATGATGTTCTTGATGTCATGGAAGGCATAATTCATTGCCCTCTGAAAGGTTGCCCCTGCATTCTTCAAACCGAAAGGTAACTTGCGGTATGCAAATGTGACCCATAGACAAATAAATGCAGTCTTTAACTGGTCATGTGGGTGAATATTTATTTGATTATACCCAGAAAATCCATCCATAAATGAAAAGATTTCGCATCCAGCGCATTCATCAATTATCTGGTCGATGAAGGGTGTAGGATAGTTGTCCTTTGGACAAGCTTGGTTTACATCCCTATAATCGATGCACATTCTAATCGTTCCTTGCTTTTTCATCACCGGAACAATATTCGATACCCAATCAGTTAGAGGAACTGGGTAAATGAAACCAACATGTAAAATTTTTTCAACTTCTGCCTTGATGGCAGCGGCTTTCTTCGGGTGCACCTGCCAAAGCTGTTGTCGTACCGGTTTGACATCTGGATACATCTAAATTTCATGTTCAACTATGCTCGAGTCAATGCTTGGCATTTCTTCATATGACCATGCAAAGACATCTCTGAATTTGCGAAAGAGAGCGTAATATATTTCCAGTTCTAAAGAAGAACTAGATTTGCCGACATGAATATTCTCTACAACATCTAGCTTGGTCGAGATATTTATGGCGATAGTTTCTTCGATATTGGACAGATTTTGCTTGGAATCCATCATTTTTATAGTATTTGATAGAAAATAAAAAACTGAAGGATGATCAAGGTTGTTTGAACAATCTTCGTGGTAATTCAAAAGATGGGAACGATGGTGGTAGTCCTCCCATGGTGCCTCTCCCATCATCATTGATTGAATGATCCCCTCATCTATAGAATATACATGTGACCAAGGGTTTGAAGAGGTGCCATATTCCTTAGACCTATCTATCCAAACACTCGATGATCGTTGATTTGGGTTTGCCACCCAGGCCAAGAAAATTTATTGCTACAATATTTCTATTGGGCTTGGAGGCAATACCTAGTAATGATCCATGCTAACATCATGTTCAGAAATCTTCTGAATCTTTGTGGATATAGAAGATACCATATTGCAGATCTCCACTGTGGCTACTTCCACCAGATTATTCAGAGGCGGTAGAGAAAAGGTACACATCAATGTAGGGTCTTTTAGGAGGCCTACTCCGATATTTTGAAGTGATTGAGAGCTTCCATGGATCATGGGGATGGTTCTCGTAACTTGTGAACTATTGGGAAGGAAGGTTTGTTGGTCAATGATTGTAATTCCTCCTTAGAAAGGGAATTCAATATTTTTGAAGTATGTTGACACAACAACAACCATAGCATAAATCCAGGGCCTTACCAGCAGAATGTTGTAATCGAGGTTTCCATTGATAACTTCAACATCAATTTCTATTGTTTTTCCCCCCAGTTCAACTTGCAAGTTACTTAAAATCCCATATGGGGTGTATGTTCATCCATCAAATTCTTTTAATGTCATTGATGATCTTGACAAGGGTGGTGAGCCTAATGTTTTCCAGCAACTCATTGACATAATGCATGTAGATGCCCCCTCATCAATAATTGTTCGATGAATAGTTTTGTTGAGGGCTTTCACTTGGATGAGGAAAGCGAGTTGTGCTGGTAACTGTGGTTCATATCCTTTATGATTAAAGGAGACAAGGTTGGGATCTACTGGGTCAATCCCACCTATTGTTGATAATAGAGCCTGCTTTTGGGAGGGGCAATTTTGCAGTACTTCAAGTGTCGACATAGCGGACGGCGATTGGGCCATATCCTCTACTATATTATAATTCTGTGTTGTTCGGGCACGAGGATTAAATGTCAATTTTTGTACTACTCCCTTTGGCGGCTTTATCGTTAGCTCAGTAATGATGGGTGGCATAACTTTGGTCGAAGTTGTTGTCGAACTACTAGGTTGATCAGTAGCCTTGTTGTTCGACAGTTGTGGATTCCCATAATCATTATTCCTTGTCGATATCAAAGCATCATTTTGTTTTGAAATGGACAACAAAAGCACTTGGGATGGGGAAAAATTGTTGCTAGAAACCAGATTGGTTTCTAGGTTTAGAAACGGATCGATCAATACTGCTGAGGTTTTTGAATTCTTAAAGAATTTTTTAATCTTAGCTTTATGCAGACAATTTCTTGTCCAATGGCCTTCATCGCATATGACACATGATTGACTAGGTTTCTTTTGCCCAGAAGGGTTTTCTGAAGATTTTTTAGGAGACAAATCATCATGTTTCTTCTTTTTTCCTTTATTTTTCTTCTTTCCCCCTGGTTGCTTCGGTTCTTTGCCCTTTTCGGTCGACACAGCATTAACCTCTGAGGCAAGAAGTTCTTCATTTGCATTTTGACTAGAAATTGTATGAGCTTTCTTAGATGTAGCCTTTGCGGTTTCCATGCTAGTCGTACCTACCACACCATCGCCGACATGAGAGTCTTTGTTTGATTTAGGAGGAGGAATGGAAAACTTTGGTCTAGTAGCATCAAGGATTTTGTCATAGATCATGCCAGACTAAGTATATATCAAGTCTAGATATTGCGCATGAGCAATGACTTGCTCTTCAGTGACAACTCCTCCCTTGGCCACATCTTCTGTAATAGAGGGTAACAATGACTTAATAAACCATTCATCTAACAACTGATCAGGAACATACGTTTTTACCATTCGACAACGACGTCACCACTCATGAATATGATCAAATATGTGAGTGGCTGTCATCTGCTTAAAATTGGTAAGAAGCTTTGTTCCTGTTTCATACCTTATTCGTAACTGAAAATGGATTAAAAGGTGGTGGTGAGGGTGATGAAGTTATCGAATGAAGCTCTAGGCAATTCGGTGTACCATTTCGCTGCCGGACTGGTTAATGTTCGTTGAAAAAGGCGAAGTCTAATCGAATCATCATTGAGAGTGTTGGATGAACACCATAGTTGAAAGGTCATCACATGATTCGATGGATCTTTACCCGGATTTCCATTGAATTTAGGGATATCTAACAGAAGTTTATGAGGAATCACTGGCCACCAAGGGGCATAAGAAATTGGATCATTTGTTAACCAATTCAGATCTGGTAACTCTAAAGTTGCTATGAAAGGCAACTGTTGATTTAGGTTTGGCGAAGCATGCCTAGGATAAGATGGGATTTCCTGAGTTGTGGGCCTTTGCATACCATCATAATGTATTTGATGCTGATAAATTTGATAAGGTTGATAGGCGTAACTATTATGATATGATTGTTGGTAACCGTTATGAATATACGACTGCCCATTACTTGCAAAGCTTTATTGCTCAGGTCCTCGGTAAGTTTTTTGGAATCGTGGTTGTTGATATTGCACCAGCCATGGCTGTGAGACCATTTTCTGTTGCCCAATACTGGATGTTTGACCAGGATGAGGGGTTATGGTACCCGTTTGAGCCTGGGTCGCTTCAGTTAAGGATCCACTAATCGGCGGTGGTGATTGAGTCGCAGAGACAAGAGGTTGTTGCATTACAACATGAGAAACTTGAGGTTAACATACATTAGGAAACGCTTGTACTTGAAACACCATCACGATAGCTGGTGTAGTGGGAATATTCGACACAGGTTGATTTGGTTATATATATAGAACTCTTTGTTTTTGAGGCAGTATTGGTATCCAACCACTGGACGTGATTCCAGCCTGACCCGAATTCTGTTGAGTCCCATATGGTTGTTCTCCCGGAGGAAATAATGAAAAGGCATATCGCCCCCCATATGGTGGCAATCCAGTTTTCAAAGGGAAAAATGGTGTTTGGAGACCGGGCTGCCCAAATTGATGCTATTGCAAAGGATCAATTTGCTAAGACTCAACATAAGAGATTCTAGATAAGGTTCTGAATGAACAAATAGGAACAGACCATACTGTCAAGACAGTCCCTGGGTGGACTCCATCTAGTGGTTGAGAACTAGTTGGGACAGATGGTACACCAGCGAACATTGTCGGAGTGGCGGCAGGAGGTTCTGCTGCTGCTGTGTTAGATGACACAATCCTAGATGTCAATGGTTGTTCAGACATATCGAGTCTATCCAAAAGACTTCCTAGCGATTCTACAGGAACTTGCGATGAAGGGAGACTAACTTCTGAAGTAGAGGGATATAGGTGGATCCCAGTCCCAAAATGCAATGAAGTACTGGATGGAAGATCCTCTGTAATCTCTTCTATAGCAATCAGTCCAAGCGGAAGAGGTAGACCGCCAGGTCCGTAAAATATTTCTAGTGCCGAAGAAGGTATAGACCCTGCAGTGACAAATGCTGGAGGGGTAACACCTTCCGAATCAGCCCTAGATGGAGCTGGTTCAGGAATAGAAGTGTTTACCATTACACTAGGATCAATTCTAATGTCCTCTTGTAACTGTGAAACTTATTCTGTAGAGGCAGGGATACCAAAAATAGTTGGAGTAACTGGAGTCTCTAAGGATGTTGAAACACACGTTTCAAACAAAACAGGAGATTTTGACCTAGTTAAACGAGTTTTCTTGGCCCGGAATGGTTTCGTTTCTAGAGTCAAAGATGGTTGACTCGTTAGTCTACGCGAACGACGGGGTTTTGATTGACTTTCTTCCATGATTGCGGATTACTTGATCAACTCAAAATAAAAAGGGGAAAATGTGATTCCGAATTAAATGAATTTTATGACGCTTTGACACAACTTTATTTTTCAATTTTTAAGAGTCGAGAAAAAGCTAAAGATAACTCTAGTTGCCTTCGATTTTTAATGAGCCTGAAGTGACAAGTGCTCAGATGGAAGTTTTCTTTAAGGAGTCTGAAAAGGAATGAAAGTGACTACTCTGTAAATCTAGACAGAGGGATTACCAAACCAATCGCAAAACTGTAGAATTCTTTTTACGGTGCGGCAGTCAATCTTCTTGAATGCTGTGTTTAGTGCATTGCGATCGATAGGGTGGCAGACATGGCTTCCTAAGGATAAAGGATATAGCCTATTGTGGTCTCCCAATATATACTCGATGGTACGTGGGAGCACAAGTCCGTACTGGCACTTGTCATCTCAAAGAGGAGGAATCACCCAACCTACGATGAAAGCGATAGTTACCAGGCTTTATGATGCCAAAATATGTCTCTAGCCTAGACTTCTAAATGTTGTATGTTAGGTTCCAAAGCATTTTTATGTTCATTGAAATTTATTTTATAGTTGATCTTTCTTAAGAAGTTTTCCTTTTAGGTTCACTGTGTGATGTAGATATACAATTCCTAAATATGCAATCTAAGATGATAAACAATCATTTACTTTCTTTTTGCAATGAAAATCCTAGCTACTAAGGAAAGAGAAGTGAAATTCTTTCAACATAGAGCAGAGAGCACACATTAAGATGCACTGTCCTAAATCAATTTCCACAAGTAGTCTAAATGAAAATGCACATGCATGTATTTGTTTTCCGCTTTCTTCATGTGTGAATGACAAAAAGAATGCTAAGTACAAATCTGAACTATTTTTCTTTCAAAGCGACAGTACTAACAATTTTCTTTTAAAAAACGAAAGGAAGACTAAGATGACACTTTACGATTTTGAATTCAAAAAATGAAAGGAAGACTAAGACGACACTTTCGATTTCGAATTCAAAAAACGAAAGGAAGGCTAAGATGACACTTTGCGATTTCGAATTTGAAAAATGAAAGGAAGACTAAGAGAGGCACTTTCAATTTCGAATTTAAAATTGCTTTCGACACTTGAAATACTGTTAATTCAAATCAGATTCAATGGCAAAAGTGTAATCGGCTATCAAAAATAGGAGGATTCTTTTCTTTGACTGAAAACGACACTTGCGACACTTTCAAATCAAAAGACGACAGTTTGATTAAGCTATTGTTTTCAAAGGAGAACTGTAAATGACGAAAAATACATAAGAACATTCACAATTCTTTATACAATGGAGGTGGAATAATGCAAAGGAAGGGAGTTTCAACAGTGACATACTGATCATAGACAACAAAACTACTGAATAAAGCTGAAGACAATGAAGAGAAAACCAAAATCTGGAGGCAAAAAACCTGTAACACAGGGAAACAAGGATGCATCTCACCTGTAGCACACGGGAGGTGCGATGCATCGAGACTGCTAATGAGAGACAGTGCGATGGTCCAAGGATGAGACTGGGCTTGGTTTTTCTCATAGTTTGCAGCTTAGTTTAGGGATTTAGGCTGAGCTAATGATAGGCAGTAAACACAAAGCATAGGGGCTGATCTAATGAGGTTATTTGGGCCACCACCAGGGAACTTAGGATGTTTGCAAGTCAGATGTTTAGTTCATAAACTAACACAGAGATTGACTGAAGCAGCGTTGATCTACTTTGCAGTTGCATAGCAAAAGTAGTTCAAAGGTTAGTTGGCTTAACTTCAGGCTTCGTCTGTAGTTTATAAAGTAAGCAAATAAAAACAAGCAAACAAGCTATTCGGTCCCCAGTGGAGTCGCCATTTTGTTAATGGGAAAACTAGTGTCCATTCAGAGCTGCTAGTCCCACTAAGATGGGCAGCTATCTTAGAAACAAGCAAACTAAAGTCACTTGTGTTTTCCTTTATGAGAAATAGATGAGAGAGAAGCAGAGAGTACCAACCTCAGTCTTTCCCTTGGCTCCTTGCTTGTTTCCTCTCCCCTTTGATAGATCTTTGCCACTCCTTCCTTACTTGTCCCGCTTCAAAGAACACCTATAGAGTCAAAGCAGCATAATACCATCAAAGCATAGAGATCTATAACCATAAACAATATAGGATCAGATATATATTAACCATACAAATGCATATATCAATACAAGATTCAGAGATATACAAGAATATGGAGGAAAACTCAAATAGCTTTATTGATAGAAGTAGTAGAAAAGAGGATTACAACCCATTGATCTGACCCAATGCCATCCTCCCAGCATGAAAGCCCTTCTTCACCTCATGAAAATCTAGATCACCCAACATTATGATGTTCGACAGAGAAACCAACAACACTTCCTTACAAGATACAAAATTCCAGCCTCTGGATCTCTAGGATGAGGGATCCATATATAGATGTTTGTAGGTGGGTGAGTTAGCTTCTAGGTTTTTGATTAGTGTCATTTCTCTGATAGTTCTTGGTTCCACTTGGAGATTTCATGATCTCTTACTCATCCCCGGGCGAATTCAGAGAGAAAAGTGTCAAATGAGCAGTTTCTAGAAGATTCTCCGGTTTTCGACCTATCCAACTGCCTCTGCCATTTGTCTGCTCTCACTCATCGCACCCTAAAGAAGGGCTTTTCAGTATGCATCACACTTTATGCATGTAGTAGGTGAGATGCATTGCACCCTTAGCATTGAGCAGTCTGTATGGTCCAGTTTTGACCAGTTCTGAGTAGTTTTTCAGGGAGAACTTCTAGGAAATGATGTAATCAACTGACCTTGTTCCTTTAGGGTATGAAACAACACTTTTAGGGGCTTAGAAACCCTTGTTTTATGGACATATGTGATTGGGGTTGCAGTGGCCAAATATGTCTATAACACACCCCTTGCATGTATCAACTTTCTCAAGCATACCTTTGGGAAGAACGATAGATACTTTATGAAATATCCTCAAAGCCCCATGATGCAAGTGGCCCAATCGCTCGTGCCATAGCTCACTGATGTCTCGGCTCAACTTATTTTCCACTTTTCAACTCAAAGCAGCACAATCCTCTACCTCCGTCTTATAGATATTTTGAACTTGAATCCTTATCTTCTTTACTTGACCTGTGGCTATGTGTCGAAGGAATGCCATTCCTTTCGAAAATATCACATTATAGCCTCTATCCTCAAGCATGGTAATGGATACCAAGTTCTTCGTTAGTCCGGGAATGTGCATAACATTCTTCAAAGTGAGTGGAGTCGCATGCTCCCTCTAAAAAGTAATTGTGCCCACATGAGTAACACTATACTTACCACCATGACCCATCTCGATATGCATCTTAAGATATTTCTCCTCCAGTTCACTGAATAACTCTTTATCACCAATCATGTGGAATGAAGATCCATTGTCTAAGTACCAAACACTTCCCATCATTGAATACACCATGCATGCAATGAGGGAAAAGTCCAATTTGAATTGTGAGGCCAAAGCCTCACCCATCGCTCCTCCTTAGGACTTCTCCTTAGACTTCTTTAATGGACAATTTGTAGCAAAGTGACCCATATTGTGACAATTGAAGCATTTAACTTTCATCATGTCCTTCTTCTTACCTCCATGATAAGAATCTGATTTGTAATGGGAAAATTTACCTTTCTCCTTCCTTGCCTTAACCGCTAAGGCATAGTTGTCTTCATCATTAGTCTTTGATGAAGAATCGTTCCCCCTGATCTCATCCCGCATCAAATCTGACCATAGTCATTCCCAATCCAACATTTTCTCCTGACCATTGACAGAGTCCTGATAACTCTGCCAACTCTTTGGGAGTCATAGAAGAGAAAGACTCACCATATTCTGTTTGGAAACCGTGATTCCAACACTTCCAAGTTCATCACGAAATTGAGTGAACTTGGTCAAGTATTTGGAAATAGTCTCACCTTTCTCCATTTTGATTTTTCAAAGTTTGTCCTTTAGTGCCAATTTTCTTTGGTCACTGTTTTTATGATACAAATCTATCAATGTTTTCCACATAGCATGCAGAGTTTCCTTGGCATGGAGACTCGAGACAATGTGGTCTTGAACTGCCTCAGTGATTATCTGCCTTGCCTTTGCCACACACTTCTTCTACTCGGACAAGTTCTACACATCCATAGCTGCTAGTCTGGGGACTTCTTGATCAATGAATTCCTTCAAGTCATTATCTTCTAGCACAACCTCCATCCTGTCCCTCCAGGCTATAAAATTCGAGCTGCCTTCCAAGGCATACTCGAGCCGAAAATCGTAGGATGTCATGTGTCGATCTTGAAGTATGAAATGCAAATTCGAATTTCATCTGTAAACCTGAACTCAAAAAATTTGAAATCTCCTCTAGTATATTATTCTCAACTCTGATACCATGTAGAAAATCCTATAGATTCACAAGCTAATGCAATTTTCTAAAGGAAGAGACAATAATCTACTTCTACTCTTTACAACGGAAGCCCATAAACATCGAGAAAACAATAATCAATAGAGGAAGTGAATCAAAGGCACATAATTCAATAAATATCCATGGAAAGCCAAAGCTCAAAACACCACTATTTGTTTTGTATTAATCAAGAAAATCAAGGTGAAATTACAATGCTTTTTCTCTCTAGAACAATCCCAACACTTAGCAAATTCAATCTCCAACTCATAAGCAAGCTCAAGGCCAAATCTTAGCCTCTTCACAAGATCTCCAAGTCTCTATTCCAATGTGTAATTCCTATGGATGATATCTTGCATTTAAAGGGAAATAAAGCCTCTAAAAACTATGCAATCCCTCAAGGATCATTTCCTGAATGCATGCACTATCAATGCAACTTAGAAAAATCTAAAACAAATAGCACACTGCCCCTGCACTCTATTCTCAACTGTGTATTTCTCTGGTTCTACATGCATGAGTTTCTGATGAGAAAATATTTAGTTAACTAGAGTAGCACTGGTGGAGTTCATTAGTGACACCACTGACTGTTAACTCACTATGAGTTCTCTCAATCAGTTTGAGAACTAATTTAATAGAACTGACTCATGAAACTGAGTCTTCTAAACTCACAATTAACTCATACTGGACTCCTACAAAGTAGGCAGAACATACACATGAGAAAGACTTCCAACTAAAATTTCCTAAGTACGTTTAATAAACTTAATTTAACTATTTTAAGTTGCTATGAGAATAGAATTTAAATTTAATTCACAGTTTAATTCAAGGACAAATTAGACTAGAATTTCTTGTTGCCATTTCTCAATAATATGCACTCAAAGGAAGCACATTTAGGTGTGTTGTTTTAGGCATGCCATTAAGCTCAAATGCACAAGATTTCACCCAATGGTGAACTCTTCTCTTGGTCCATGTAGCCAAGTGCACCAACCAAGACTCTGCATGTATTTCTTTAGTCAAACAACACTTATCCACCAGGTCAATACTAAAATAACTATAATTTTATCTTGTATCAATAAAAATGGAAACAAGTTAATCACACAACTTACCTTCCATCTTGATTATAGATGTGTGGTGATTTTCCTTCTTGTTATCAAGTGCTACATATATCTGGGGTATGATCTACCCTACATCCCCAACTGTCTATGCCTCCCTAGCACTATAAATATCTGGCCTGCGACCCTGGTGCGATAAACAATCCCTCCTCTGATGGCCTCCACCATAGGTCTACACCTCAATGGTTTTCTGTCATCGTGTTTATTTTGTTGCTCCTCGGGCTAAGACCCATGTCTTCTCTCAACTACATTGAATTTCTTATGAGGTGCCACATTTTCCTTGTCACTTGCATCCTGAGATCTTCCTCGCTTCTTGATCCATTTTCCTTTAGTCTTCTCATTACCTTTCAAGTCATGCTTGAACTCAGGCTTGTGCTTTGAATGCTCATAAAAATGTTTCAACTTTTTAATGGTTTCCTCTTATGACTGAGAATCATCAAACTCAATCCAATCTTTGAATGATAATGGAAATACACTTTATATCAGCAGAGGTAGTCAGTCTTGGCTTACCTTTAAGCACGATTTATCTTTCTATGTTTCAAATTTCCCTAGCCTTGGCCTTCTTATGGAAGAAGGAAGTGTTTTGGTCACTTGTTTGAAGCCAAAAACTTCTTTATTTCAATCTCATGTACTCTTCTTCTTGTCAACTTGTTGAGAAGATTTTCCTAGTAAGCTCCTTTTCTTTTTCTCTATGCCAATTTTTCACCTGACAATTTTCAATCAAATTTTGACATTTTTGAAGTTGTTTTACCAACGAAAACCTCTTTTGTCTTAGAGGTTTATAATTTTCCTTCACCATATTCTTCGTTTTTGCTTCACCACTTTTAGTTTTGACTTCTGCACAAAAAGGGAGATTTGATGGCATGACTCATCTAGGCTTGTTTTGTTATATTTGTGACCTTATCCTCCTTAAACGAGTCTAGATTATATCTAAATGGGATTGTGACTAAATTTTCCAAATTATCAATCGATAGAGAAGTTGGTTGATGATCAGACCTTACACCAGAATTGAAGTAGTACAATCCATCCCTTAAAGGAGCTAGTTTCTACGCATTGGAAAGTAGTCCAATCACATTGTTATATGACTTTCCCCACTTATTTTGTTTGTCCAGGTTTATTTATATTTCTTTGGAGGTATATATAACAAGTCCCAATCACTCATTAGATCCACTTTTCTTTCTCTAAAGGGGCCACAAATAAGGCTACTCCCATGCTTCTAATAGGAGTAGCGAATGGTATTAAAATCCCTTCTACAATTATGCTATTAATATGCCACCATCTTTCTTTTAAGGAGTTAAGTGAGTCCGAGGACTCCAAGTTTTCTCCATATATTATTGGAACATAAACATTGATGCCATAACTATGCACCCTCATATCCTTTCTTTCAAATAAATATGCTATTTAGAATTTCTATTTCATACTATCAATCAAAGTGAAAAAGGAGCCTAGCAAAAAGTACCTAGTCCGCAAGATGCTCCATGTGAGCTTTGCACCATTTTGGTACCATCTCACTGGAAATATTTTGCTATATTAACTGCTTCTGTTTCTTCGAGCTTAGTTTCATGAAGAATAAGAATTGAAGGTCGTTCCTTCTTTACTAAGTCTTTAATCGACATGAATTTTTAGGGGCTTCACAAACCCCTTATGTTCCATGATATAATTTCCATCATATTTTGGGGGTGTTTTGTGTTTTACCTCCTCCCTCTTCTATTTCTTTCTAATCTCTTTTCATTAATGGCCTGAGAATCTTAGTGATTACAAGTTGATTTTTCATCTTCTTGTGTTGTTTTGCTTCTAATTCTCGTGTCATCCTCTTCTAGGGTCTTCCTTTCTTTACTTATTACTCTCTGTTTATTGACTACTGATCTCAACAACCCAATTAAGGGTTTGGGCCTTATTTCTAGTCATTATTCTTGACGTGTTATCTTTTGTCTCCTTTAGCTTCTTTGGTTTTCCACGAACTTCATTTCCTCATCTTCCTAACAATATTTTATCATTATCCTTTAGGGTCAAGTTTTTAACTTATTTTCGAGTTAGGCCTAGGGTTTCATTTCGTCATCATTCTCTGGTTCTTTGATTTCCCCTTTGTCATTTTTCAACATTCCTAGCTTCCTCTTTAGGAGCCGCGTGGGTTTGTTATGATTTGTTTCCTCCTTGTTGTTTTCTTATTGATACTGCAAGGTCTCAAAAGGATTTATTGAACATGAGGCCACATTTCTACCTTGTGTAGATTGGGATTTTTTTTTACTATCATATTTCCCTTATTTCCTCCCTTTCTATGAGTTTTCCATTGCTCTTCTTGCACTACTATTGTATCCTCTAATTTTCTTGCTTGAGCCTTCTTACCATCTCTTGCAAAGTGACCATAATCATGGTAGTTTCTGCATTTTAAAGGGAAATTGCTCATAGTAAATACTTTGGTGGTGGATCCATTCCCCCTACGTAAGATTTATTTATGAGGGAAACCCTTTCTTAAGGTCTACTTCAATGCATATCTGTGTGCATGCAAACTGGAAGCCTTTGTGTTTGACGTTATCCAAATATTTCCCCAACCCACTACTTATCACACACAAATAGTCATCACTCCAACATGAGAGTTATACCCCTGGAAGCTTGACCCACTAGGAGTGAATTTGGTATGTCTTCATTTGGGTCAAAACCTAGTGATCATTTGTTCAAATACATGCCTCTGGCTGCAAATAAACATGCTTAATTTATGAAGATTACATCTTTGTCTTCCTTGTATTTGAACAAAAAAGAAAAAAGCTCATTCCCACATCTATACGTTCCAATATTTCTTTTCATCTGTGGCTTCCATGTCTTATCCAACCATAATTCCACAGATATTGAGGACGACTACATTCCTGTGAACTTCCCTACTAAAGCACGATTTGAAAATGCCAAGGGAGTTCATCTGAAACCAGTGGGAAGAGCCATCGAGGGTATCATCTCTACCGTCTTCACAAATTTTGTGTGTGCTTCCTTGGTTAGAGGCTTCTTGGGGAGAGAAGCAACGAGGTTTTGAAAGGTTGAAACGTTTTTTGATGGAGGGGGATAAGCCCCCTACAATAAAGACATCCTATGATCATAGCTAAGGTTTCACTAAGGGTTTAGCAAGAGTTGCAAAATTTTGTGTGAAGATCATCCTCCAATATATTTTATAAAATTGTTATTAATAATAATTTATTTTTTTTAATAAATATTAAAAAAAATTGTAAATCTTGAAATTTTTTACTTTTAATGGAATTCTTATCTTGGATAAAAAAAATTAATACAATGAAATTATTAATTAGAAAAAGATCGTTTCTTAATGTATTAGAAAATTGAAATTTTAACATCTGACATATGTTAGTGTGCATAATAGTTGTTGAAAATTCGAAATATTTGTAAGCATGCTAGGTCTAATTCAGGGAATTCTTTCTTTATTTTGACTAATTTTGGCTAAGGTTCGCTTAATAATTCCTTTATCATATGAATTTGAATGAATCATAAATTTACCTTTAACAATTTTTGTTACCACATTAAAATTCCAAATTAGATAAAAAATTTAAATAATTCACTCGAGCCAATGCCATTTCCTAAATTAAAAGAAAAAAGTTAATGAGAAATATTTTGGCGGAAATCACATTGTATGAACATGCGGAGAAGATGAAGCACCATGTATGCATTGAGCAGACGGTGTTATTGCCAAGGTGGCGCATTTCCATCACCGGAAATTTAGGGAAGCCATAGAAATCGAAAAAAGGCCAAGAAACCTCAATAGAGATGACGGCTGGAAAATTAGTAATTGCTGGATCCCTGCACTCTCCTCCTAGCCTCTTCCCCATTTTTCCCTCCCTCTTCCCCTCATCCTTTGCCCGATTTCCTTGTTTTTCCCCTCCTTGCCTTGTTTGATCATTGTCCTTTTTTCCTTCTCGTCTCTCTATTTTCCTTCACTCCCTCCAGATATATTTATATATATCTCTCTTTTTTTTTAATAGGTATTTTAATAGGTTAATGTTTGGGAGTTAATTCTTACAAGAAACTAATTTGTATAATAACTAATTAACTATTTATTGGGAAAGTATATATCTACATTTTATTCCATATTATATTAATGATTTTAGGTTTTGATTTAGTACTCCATATATATACAGCTTGAGTGGGCCTAATGGTTAAGAGCATGTGTCTCCTCCTAAGAGGTCACAGGTTCAAAACCAAAGGGGGTAGAGTATGTATGCCTTCGTAGACTTAGCAGGGGGGTAGGGGGTTAGAGTATGTATGCGTCGACAAAAATATTACAATGTGATTTCCCCCAAAATAATTCTCATTAAATTTGATATGGATTACATAAGCTTAAATTCAACAAAAAAAAGGTTAATTCAACACAAAAAAATGGAAAATCCTACTCCAAAATATTTTAGTATTTCTTTTAGTTAATTATTTGTGAAAATAATCTTTCAAAGGAAAAACATATCCTATGGATATATTAAAATCTTTAAAAACATATATTTCCACATAAATGTTATAATATTTAAAAATAAAATCTTTTAATATTTCTTTTAATTAAATATTTGTGAAAATAATCTTTAAAAGGAAAAAACATATCCTATGGATATATTAAACTCTTTAAAAACATATATTTCCACATAAATATTATAATATTTAAAAATAATAATTTAATCTCTGATGCTAAAAAAATGTCCAATCTTATTTTATAATTACTATTAATCATTAATACATGATTAAGTTCAATGGAATTTATAATTACTATTAATCATTAATATACGGTTAAAAAAATATTAAAAAAATGTCGAATCTTATTTTATAATTATTATTAATCATTAATATATGATTAAGTTCAATGGAATTTATAATTACTATTAATCATTAATATAGGATTAAGGTTAATGGAAGTGATTTTGCAGTAAGATTTAGAAGATGAAGGATTTCATGATGACATGTGAAGGCGAAGGTAAGCAGTAGGAGGTCAAAGCAAATCGTTGTGTCATCAACGCGATGAATTTTGAACATAACAAGAAGTCGTCATGTTCTCAAGTTGGACTCGTAAAAGTAATCACGCAAGATTTGTCCGTATTTACTTGACTTGACTTGAGTTGGCATTCATATGAATGGGATGGAAATTTCTTCAGCGGAGAGAAAATCGCAGCATTATCAAAATTGTAATGAAAATTTTGATAAAGTGAAATGAAATGTTGGTATTGACTCGAATTGAGTATTAAAAGATTCTCAGGGATTGTGCGGAACGTCCCTCAAATCTTGCGAGTTGTGGGTGATGAAGGGTGTATTGACTTGAATTGAGTGGGCAAATATCTCTGATGAAAATTTATAGAATATCTCAGTGGCGAGTAAGTCAGAAGAATTGAGTGGGCGAATAAGTCTGATGAAAATTTATGGAAAATCTCGGTGGGCGAATAGCTCGGATGAATTGATTGGGCGAATAACTCGGATTAAAATTTATAGAAAATCTCAGTGGGCAAATAACTCGTATGAATTGAGTGGGCATATGAGTGGGATGAAAAATTATAGAAAATGTCGTCAGTGGGCGAATAAGTTGGATGAAAACCTGTAGAAAATCTCAGCTGACGGATGATTTGAGTTGTCGGCATTGACTTTAAATTGACTAACCACGGAAATTTCAATATTATTGGATGAAAATTTATAGAAAATCTCAGTGGGCGAATAACTCGGATGAATTGATTGGGCGAATAAGTGGGATAAAACTTTATAGAAGTGGGCAAATAACTCCAATTAATTGAGTAGGCGAATAACTCGGATTAAAATTTATAGAAAATCTCAGTGGGCAAATAACTCGGATGAATTGAGTGGCAAATAAGTGGGATGAAAGCGAATAAGTGGGATGAAAACTTGTAGAAAATCTCAGTGGGCGAAGAACCGTTGGATGAAATTTTGTAGAAAATCTTAGACTCCCGTCCTCCGAATCTTGTTGAGTCGTAAGAAAGTGAAATTTGGAATAATTTGGTGGATAGAGGTAGAATCTCCATCGTGGGGAGAGAGAGCGCATGCAACCTTGCTTTTAAATATCTTCCGAAATAAGATATATGTAGAGTAACAACAACAAATTCAATGGTTTGAAATTGCACAATGGAGGATGTCTCATACCAAGACTAAATGTTGAGTAATTTAATTAATTTAAACGGCATAAAAATATAAATAATAAATCATATTAATGTGTATATCAAACTTACACAATTATATTAGTAATTGTTAATGATATAATTTAATATTAATATTAATATTAATAAATATATATATAATAAAAATAATAATGATATCATAAAAATAATTATTATAATAAAAATATCATAATTATTATTAATTATTGTGATAAATATTAATAACGAGTGCAACATTGATGAATAAAAAATAATAATATTTATTAATTAATAAATATAAATATAAATTAATAAATTTAGAAAAATATGTGTAGAAATTATATATGAGACATTTTTTTATGATGAATTACATTGGTTGGTTTAAAATGCACCCGTAAAATTTTTCTCTTATATGATTTCTATCAAAACATTTTTTTTAATTTATTATGGATTAATTCAGAAATTAATAAATTCATTTAATTAAATTTTAATAATAATTAATTAAAATCATTAATAAATAATAATTAATTAATTACTAATAACTAATTAAATAGTTTATGAATTTTGGATAGGTAGTGATTGGAGGGAAAATATATTAGACATGATGGAGATATAATCTTGCCAAACTTATGAAAATAAATAATAATAATAATAATAATAAACTAATTTAATAATAATAATTAATTAATTTATAAATTAATAATAATATTTACTGATGATGATGATGATGATGGTTAACATCCACTGAGACCAAACTTTGGTCTATCGGACCTAAAGAAACGAATTATTTAGTTTGATTTAAGATTTTATTCCTATGCTCAAAAAGCTTGGAGAGAAGCCTCACGAGATCACTGTAATTTTGACATCGTAAAAGGCTAGGAAGGTAAGTATTGCAACAAAGATTTTGAAACTGAGATCTAATGTGGTTGTACACGGGGCACTCTAAGAGGAAGTGATTTTCATCCTCAATGTTCATATTCTCACAGAGATGGCAGAACCTTTCCATCCATGGTGTTTTAGGAACTGTCCAACGACCCGTTTCTCTATGGAGTTCATGAGAGTTCGTTCTAATCTTGGCTATATTAATTTTCTTCTTTGAGCTAGTTAAAACAGAGAGTACTTTTGATCTTCTAGGGTGGGGTTGATGACCTCCTTATAATATCTTAATTTTTTTTAGCTGCTAAATCTTTCTCACACCACATTTTTTCCTTTAAACTTAGAAGTAACAATATTTTTAATGTCATTAATGTTTTGCAATGCAACATTCTCATCGATCTCCCAATGGTTTAACCAAGCCTTGGTGTCTTTATGCCAACCTCGTTTGAGCCTTAAGTGGTTTTGGCTAGAATTTAAAGATAGCTTAGGAAGTCTATGGTCTCCTACGTTATTGAGTTTGTGCTTCTACAACAAAAACCTAGTCATAGCTAGGCTCTCAATAGGGGAAAGACCCACTTCTATAAGGAGAATAGGATAGGGTGTGTTGCTTTTAATTTTGAGGTTATACGTTATAAAACGCTTCTAGATTTTCTCAATCTTTCTCCAGAATTCTCTAGAGATGCTACAACCCCAAACCTCATATCCATATAAGATAACCGGAGTGACTAAATTTTCAAAGAAGAACTTCTTTTTATCCCACATTACGAGGTTTGTCGTTTTACAATTATTTTCAAGACAAAATTAAGCTTAATCCTTTTCTCAATGCTATAGTTCTAGTTGAACTTGTGATGAATATCAATTCCTAAGTACTTCTAGGAAGACACTTCCTCCAAGTTACTATTGTCATACATAAAATTAGCGTAAGTGTCCTTCTTGGATTTGATAATCATTTTTGTTTTGTCAGTGTAACAATCATACCCATGGTAGAGCAGAAATCCTTAAGAAGTCTAAGTTTCTTATCAAGATCAGATGGGCACCTTGCGAGAAGAACAATATCATCAGCGTAGAGAAGAAGGATGATGACTATCCTAGCTAAGATCGTGCCAGCGCATCCTACTTCCTCTAAACAACCTTCTAGCTTGTCGATGCAAATTCCAAATAGGGTAGGGGAGTGGGGGCAACCTTGTTTAACTCCAATATTACACTTAATATCTTTTGACCACCCCTCATTGCTCTTTAACTTGGCAATTACATTGTCGTATAACATTATAGCGGCAGCTCTCAACTCAAAAGGAACCTTTAGCTTTTCTAATATGTTCCCAAGGTTTTTTATAGGAACCATATCGAAAGCCTTTCTAAAGCCCACAAAGCAACAAAAGAGATTGGATTTATCATTGCGGCATTCCTCCACAATGATCCTAAGCATAATGAGGTGGTCTGTTGTTGAGTGCTACTTTCTAAAGCCCACTTGTCCTTTAGCCCACTTACCTTCACTTTCAAGCCATATGCTCAACTTCCTTTCCAAAATAATACCATATAACTTGGCTAGGAGAGCGTTGATCATAATTGTCCGATAATTAGAGGGGTTATTTGTATCCCCACTTTTAAAAATAGGGATAATGAGGCTTTGAGTCCATGGTTTAGGGAACCCTTACTTGACCGCTTGATTGAAAAGCTTGTGAATGTGGGGGATGAGGACAGGACCTCCAATTTTTAAGATTTCCACCTGGTAACCTTCAATGTCCTTAGCTTTCCCATTAGCCAAGCGATTAACCCCAAAATCAATGTCTTCTAATGAGAAAACTTCTTTCGTTGTGAGCAGGGTTTCAAAGTTATCCATGACATTTGGAGATTCATAAAGCTTTTTAAGATAGGAATTCCAGTTGTGTAAAGCAATTTTATTATTATCTTTAGTTTTCCTAGTTAGAATCTACCTCCAGAATTTCTTAGGAGCTACCTTAGAGAGGTGTAAGAGATTCTCTTGTCTTTTACGAATATACTGCCTTTTTTTCCTTTTAGTTAGGGCTTTGTATATTTTTATCTTGCCAATTTTAAGAGATTCATCAACAACTTCCTTAATTGCTCTCCTCGCACTTTTACAATCTTTGTCATACCATGGGTTGGTTTTGCTATTTCTTTTATTACTTATCTTACCAAAATAAACAATGATAATAACAATAATTAACTAACCTAGTAATAATAATTAATTAATCTAGAATTTAATAATAATATTTAATAATTAATTAATTAATTTCATTTGAAATTAGGTCATGGAGGATTTTCATATCAATACTAAATATCGTGAGTAATTTAATTAATTTAAATAGCATAAACGTATAAATAACAAATGCTACATAGTAGCTACTCCCCGAACTTAGTTTAAATGTAACTAAATTAAAATAAAAATATTAAATTCAAATTAGTGTTAAGGTTTAGAATTTGGTTAATTTAGATTCTACTAATTGGTAAATTGAGATATTTGGTTATTTGTAATTCACCGTTGTTAGGGTGGAGAATCCAATCCTACCCAACAACAATAATAATAAATTTTTGATTGGTTACATGTTGGAAAGTTAGATTTGTATATATAAACAAATTGATTGCAGAACAACTCATATTTTTTTAAAAGAGATATTGCAATCTATAGAATAATAAATAAAAGAAATAAAATTGCACACTCATTCGACATATGAAGTTAATATTTTGTAAATTAGTTTCCAAGTTTCTTCAGTAATAGTAGATAACAACTAACCATTAATATTATGCCTCAAATTATGTAAATAATGTCATGAAAAATATGGAAAATATCATATGATAATTTAAGTTATAAATTTTTCCTCATACACTCGCTTTATTAAAGAATATTAATGGTGTATGAATTTATTAAAGAATACTAGAGTGTGCATCTAATTAATTAAAAAAATGATTAAAAAAAATAATTTGTAATTTAAAAACATAGACTTGAAGATAAAAATGAATTGTGAATATATAAATTATATTTTAAAATGAAATTCACAAATATTCTATAAATGAATTATCTCATGAATTCCATAAATATTTTTATTTCCATATATAAACTAAACCCAACCCCAATTAATTCTAAATTTATTTAAAAAATAAAGCAACAACTAATTCACAACGACCAAGACATATGAAATAAACCATGGACTCAACACCTAGATAAATCTCTAAATGCGCCTCGCCACAACATTAAATGTTACTGTGGGGTTGTTGAGACCCAAACACCTCATCAGGGTGATAATGTGGCGAAGTATTAGATCTTTTCTGTCTTGCTTTGAGTGAAATTAGTCGCAACATTTGACCTATATGCACCAAACCAGAGCATCAAACGTAGTTGTTAGATTGTTTAGAAGTACAAGAGTATGACTATCCATCCAATGACCAATGAAATATGCATTAAAATTCAAGTATTATCATACCACGAGTTATGAGAAATAATTTTATAATATCTTCAAAATAATAATCGATAGCATTATAGAAAAATGTTAATAATATATTTTTTTTAATGATAAATAGAAAAAATAATTTGTAAAGTTTTATTCTATGAGATTGAAAATTATTTAATAGATTTGAGTAAAGTAATGGGTGGTGTTATCACTCAGGTTGTCCTTAAGCTCCAGAAAGGATACGACCGAGGTAACCATAGACCAATTTTGGACTGCAGGTTCTAGCCAACCTGCAATCAGAGAGGGCTCTCTCTTTTAGATTTAGCTTTGTTTGAAAAGGATTTTAGGCTAGGTCTCGAGTTCAGAGGGTTTTTGTTTTTTTTTGGTGGGAAAATTGATGTTTTCAGACAGAGAGGCAAGACATAGTCTGGAAGTTTCAAACCATTGGGCATGGAGTCAAGGAGGAGAACTACTGGTGCATTTCTTCGGTCATAAGAGAGGGATAATGGAGCAAGATAGCTGAGCATGAAACAATGTTTCAGTTCTAAGTGATGGAAAGAATGCTAAGTAATGAGAGGCAATTAAGAATCTCTCAATCAGCTTAACAGAGGAGGTAACAGAGCGCTACCTAGGGGCAGTAAAGAATCCCTAGATAATTGGCAGACACAGGTGAATTGGGGTAAACATGAGCAAGGAGGAATTCATATTCGTAACCAATTCAAACAGAGGAAAACATAAAGGAATAGCAGAAATTGAGCATAGAGAGTATTTAAACTAATTCTAGGCTATTCTTTCTTTCTGCTATCTAGATAGTGGTAAACAATAAACAGAAGTAAGATGCACTTATTGTTTCAGGCTGCAGCACAAGAATTCCATCTTCATATCTCCAAAACATTCATTTACAACAGACAGTCTGCTCTCCAAGCTTTCTGCAATCTTTGATTATAGAAACGGTCAAGTATACAGTGCGAGTCTCTAGTGAAAATTCTCAATCAACCAACCCTTAAAACTATACAGAGGGTGGTATATATAGGGCGGAACTTTCTATCCACAGAGTTCTTTATTACATCTTGACCTAATTAGGTCATAAAGAATAATTAATTTACCTACTCCTATCTGAAATAAATGCATGAAAATATCTCAGGCTGCGCTGGGGCGGCCGTATCAAAACTGAATAACTTATGTAGTCCTTGGTGGCTTGGTGCAGGTGCTTCTGAAATAAATGTGCATGGGTTTCTGCTTCTTTGCTGTCCTGTGGCTTTGAATGCCTTAATTGTGATTTGAAGGTAAGGATGGGCTGATGATGCCTGATTTGACTTTCTGGGGGCTTCATTAATGTACAGGTGCTTCGAGCCCCTAAAAAATCTTTGCTGATACTCTTTGGCGTCTTTTCTTTCTTCTGATACTCTTTGACAAAATCTGGACTACTGTTCTGATGTGCTGCGGGTCTAATCACGCATTGATGGCCGCTGTTCAGCCTCTGTATCCTCTGGAACTGTCTTCTGCTCCTTTTGGTATGCTCTGCGAAGAAAACGGGTCATTTTTGCGCCTTTTGGGCTTCCTGGGGCCGTATGATGAAAAGATTCCCTAAAGATTCTCCATTTCGGCCTAAAAAATCCTGCGATGGCGCAAATCGCTCATCAAAAACTGCCTCAGAATCGGATTCCGGGGCTCCGAAGTGCGACTTTTGCTCCTTCGCGCCAAAAGAGTGCTCATGACGTCAGCATGATGTGACGTTGTACAGCGGGTGATGTCAGCGATGACGTCAGCACGATGACGTGGCGGGATGATGTCAGCATGACATCATCATGTACAGACAGTGACGTGGCATGACACGTGGTAAGGGGCCACGCAGGCAGATGACTCGGCAACATGGTGGCAGGAGGCCACGCAGGCGGTTGATGTGTCGCGGTGACTGGGCAAGGGGGTGACGTGAGCGACGACTGTAGAGGGGGTGACGTAAGCACCGACGTCACAGGGCAGGAGGTGGTAAGCAGTATTATGGCGCACCGCTTTTTGGAGATGGTGGTTTCGTGAGGGGGGCCTTCGCCACAACCCAGAAGGTGATGCGTGGCGGGAGGTACGGCGGTAATACCGCCCATCTCCCGGACGCTAACCTTCGGGCAGGTCGGGGATGGGGTGGCCCGCCCACCGTTGATCTGCGGGGCGGGCAATCCAACGGTTGGCGGCAGACGCGAGGTGGCGGGTAGTTAGGGCGGGGAATATTCACAGGAATATTCTGTTTTTAATGTATGCGCGGGTGGGTTTAAACTATGGGAATGGCGGAGTTTGAGAGTTAAACGGGTTTAATGAGCGCGGGTTAGTGTTTTAGACTTAGGAAATGGGGCTTTATGGGTTTTTAAATGAGCGGGATTAATATTTTATGCACAAAACTTTGGTTTGGGGGTGAATTAGGGGGTTTTTGAGGGTTTTAGGGCTAGGGGAGAGGTTATTAGTTTGACCAGGTGTTAGATTAATCCCTGTTATGACTTGAATGGGCTAAAAACAGCCCCAGATGGACCATTTTTTCCCCAGACTTATAAAAATATGGCTATATTGCCAGGGTGGGGATATTTACATAGGGGAGTTTTATGTACATAGTTTTAATAGGGGAAGGGGAAGACTGCTAGGGAGTTATATAATACTGTTAATAGTTAATATGAAGGTGATAAGCAGGCGCTAAGGTCAGGGACCTTAGGCTAAATTTTGGGGAAAAGAATTTGCAAAGAGATGAAGTCCTTGAGTGAAGCAGATCTTCACCAAGGCAACTGATATGGATGATGATGAAACTAAGAGGCTCAAGCAGATCTTGTCCTCTTTGGGGAGTTAGTAAGTGACTTGGGGAATTAGAAGAAGGGGAAGTTAGTGATGTCCAGCTTTGATCTCTTTCTGAATGAAAACTGCCTGCAATGTGATCTGTAAAGATAAAACACAGTTCAAAACACAAAATTGATCATGAATAAGCTTTCTGCAACCACAGCTACCTACCCATCCTACTTTCCTAACATTTTTTCTTATTTTCTGATTAGGGTGCACTTAGACTTGCAAACCCAGAATTACAATTTTTCTTTTGAATGTTTCCTATCTAAATCTGCACTTATTTCTGCCAGGGCCCAGATTAAACAGTTGGGTCCCTTTGATTCTCTACCTCTCTACAAAATCTGCCAAGGTTAAATTGTTTGGACAGATGCATTCTCTATATTCTACAACAGGAAATTGAAACCTAGGGAGACCAAGATTAGACTGTTTGGACCTCCCTTAAATAAAAACTCTTCAAAATTGGGACAACTCCTCAAAAATGGAATCAGCAGTGGCATTTGGACCAGCACACTTCATGGCTTTCTTCTTTGGTCTCATCTGGAAATATGGAACACTGCAGCTTGCAAAGTATGACATATTTGGCATGTAAAAATGTCAATCATGAAAGATGATACCCTGTTGCAGCAGGAGGCTAACAGTGGCTCCACTTGGGGATGGTTTTTCCTTGTGAAAAGCCAAGAACAGCAGGTTAGACTACCTTGATCTTCTGTTGTTGTTGTAGACTGGAAACATTTGTTTTGGCTGCTAAAAATATAAACTTGGAATTGTGAACAACCTCCTCCTCAACTGAGCTTTCTTTGAACGGTACAACATCACCTGCTTTCTTCTGCGTGCTTGATAATTATGCGCAATGCTGCTGGAACATGCCTTTTAAAACAGTTTAGGAACAAGGATCAAACTGTTGTGCTTGCCTTGCTTTTGCTTAGAGCAAGGTGCTGATATGAACTGGAAATTTTTGCTCTGTTTTGATACTCTTGAGACTGGAAAATTTTCATTGGCTGAGTCCTCACCAAATTTACTGCCATTCTTTAGACAATCGACCTGTTTATACAAACATAAAAACTGAGTGCTGATATTTACAAGTAATGTTGTACAAAGGTATTTACATAATTTGCATTGTTTCAACAACAAGGATCATGATAATGTTTCAACATCCTGCCATTCAGAGGGCCTTCTTCAACAGTGCTGTCCTCCATAGATCTGAGAAAATAAGTGTTGTTTCCCTGAACAACAGAAATTACAAATGGACCTTTCCATAGAAAATCAAACTTGGCATGTTTACCCTTGTCTTCTCTTCTTGAATCCCACTTTAGAACTTTGTCACCAACATTGAAATCTTCAGCTTTAGCTCTCTTATCAAACGTCCTTTTGAGCTTTTCTTACACAATCTGAGCTCTATCATAAACTTGTTCTCTGGTTTGCTGCAGATGGATGGTCTGATTGATTCTCCTTTGAATGTCATTTGGTTCAGCATGAATCTCTTGTAATAGCTTGATAGTAGGAATGCCCCGAGATGAAGGAAATCTAGCCTCCATGCCATATACTAGCTCATAAGGGCTCATCCCAATTGATCTTTTGCTTGAAAGTCTGTTTTCCCATAGGGCATTTACCAGTTTTTGTGCCAGTTCTTCTTGTTTTCTTCCAGCACTTTCTTTATGATGTTGATGAGGCTTTTGTTAGATGATTCGGCCAAGCCATTGCCTTGAGGGTAATAGGCTGTGGAGTGGCCCAAGGTAATATGAAATCTGTGGCAAAAATTGATCATCTTTTTGGACTTAAAGGCAGCGGCATTGTCAGTGATGATTTTCTCAGGGCAGCCAAATCTGGAAAGGATATTGCACTCAAGGAATTGGATAATAATGGTATCATTGGCCTGTCTACAGGGAATGGCTTCAACCCACTTAGTGAAATAGTCGGTGCCTGTTAGAATCCATTTGTGTTGGCCTGAGGAAGAGGGATGGATTTCTCCAATGAAGTCAAGACCCCATTGTTGAAAAGTTTTTTCGATGGAGATTGGTTTAAGGGACAGGGGTAACATTTTTCTCTTGCCCTCAAAAATTTGGCATTTGTGACATGATATGGAAAACTTTTTTACATCTGCAAAAAGAGTGGGCCAGTAGAAGCCAGCCCTTAGAATTTTATCAGCAGTAGACTTCCAATATAGATGTCCTCCGCAATCACCTGCATGGAATTCTTTCATGACGTTGTTAGTTTCATTCATGGTTAGGCAATTAAGCAATATGCCTTCATGATTTCTCCAAAATAATGCACCATCTATAACACAAAACTTTAAAGCCTTCATTTTCAAAAATCTTTTCTTTGTTTTGGACAATCCTGGGGGAGCACACAGGTTTAACAATACAAAGCATATATTAGCATACCATGGGGATTGTAAAAAGATCTCACTAATCTGTGTGGTCGCCAGCTCCGGTTCATTGTCCAGCTGGTTAATCTCTAAGGCTTGAAAATTCCTCTCGGACATCAGTTTAGCTAAACCTTGTCCCTTTATCAACTTGGTTGGTTTTATTTCTATGTCATATTCAAGGATGTTTGCAATCCATTTACCTCTTATGCCTTCTAATCCCTCTTGGGCCAATATGTCTTTTACAGCAGCGTGTGGGACATAGGAAATTACGTGTGAATACAGTATGTACACTCTAAAATCCTTGATGGCCTTAACAAGTGGGTAGGCCTATTTTTCCATGATTGGGTACTTCAACGGGGCGTCTCTTAAGGCTCGGCTGAAAAAAGCAATTGGCTTTTCAGCTCCCTGCTCATCCTTTTGCATCAGGACAGCAACTATAGTGTGATCTGATGCAAACGAAAATATGATAAAATCTTTATCAAACTGTGGGCTAGTTAGGACAGGGTTTGTGTTAAGGCTGATTTGATACTCTCAAATGCTTGCTTGGTTTCAAGAGGCCATTTTACCTTGGTATCCTTCTTTAACGTGTTGCTTAACAATCTTATCAGCTCAGCTAGATTTGGAATAAATCTTCTCAAGAAGTTGATTTTCCCAAGGAATGCTTGTAGCTCTTTAATGTTTCTTGGAAATGGGATTTGGAGGATGGCTTGTATTCTTTTAGGATCAATTCTGATCCCATCCTTTGATATGATGTGGCCAAGTAATTTTCCTTCTTCAAGGCCAAACAGAGACTTCTTGGGGTTCAAGGAAATGCCATATTTCCTACATGTCATGAAAATTTGCCTAAGATGCTTGAGGTGTTCTTCATCAGATTTGGAGAATGGGGTTAAGTCATCAAGGTAGACAACTAGGAAGTCATGTATTTCTTTTGCAAATGCAATATCCATTGCTCGTTGAAAGGTAGCACCAGCGTTTTTAAGACCAAATGGCATCTTTACATACTTGAATGTTCCCCAGGGTGTAGTAAAAGCAATTTTGTCTTGGTCGTCTGGGTGAACAAGTATTTGGTTAAAACCTGAAAAACCATCTAGCAAAGAGATTCTAGATGATCCCACTACTCTCTGTAGTATGTGGTCCATTTTAGGCAAAGGGTAATGGTCTTTTAGGGAGACTTGGTTTAAATTTCTGAGATCTACACAAAGTCTGATTTCACCTGTCTTTTTTCTTGTAGGAACAAGATTGGACACCCATTCAGAAAATCTGATGGGTGCTATTATGCCTGCTTCAAACATCCTCTTTACTTCCTTCTCAATCGGGGGAAGAAGCATGGGGTTAATTCTTCTAAGTTTCTGCTTGAAGGGTTTCTGGTTTGGTTTTAAAGGAATGGTGTGTTGAATTACCGAGGTGTCATAGGATTTCAAATCCTCATAGCTCTAAGCAAATACATCTTGGAACTCTTTGAATAAGTCAATGTGCTTGGGCTTTTGATCAGGTGGAAAATTTTTGGACAGTTTGATCATTTTCGGATTTTCTGGTGTCCCGATGTTGTGTTCTTCTATTTCAGTGTTTATGGGCTGCAATTTTGGTTTTCTGGGCACGTCATTAGCATCAAACATATCTTCTAATGGGGTTAGGCCAGCAGGCAAAAAATTATCTTTCAAGTTAATGACCTCTGCCTCTGTTTTGTCTATCTCTTCTATCTGTGTTTGTTTCAGCTGTTCTATGTTTTCTTTGTCAAAAACAGTCGGTCTCATGATTTGCTTGACTGTTGCAGCTGTTATATCTTGCTGATTTTCAGTTGTTTGGTGTTCTGTATCTGTCATAGCATCCATGTCAATGTTAATATTTGAAAATTCATGCTCGAGGGTAAGGAAACTGTTAATTTGGGCATCATTTTCGAATACTTGCCAATCTCTAACGTTGTTTGGGACAGTAGGCCTATGTTTTATTTCAGCCGTGAAGTGATGGTTTGGGTCAAAAGGAAGCTTACATGTACTAGCAAAGGTGGCTAGGCTGTGTGCATGAATGTTGTGATTTCTGGAAATCTTGTCAAGCTTGAATTCAGTGAATGCCTGGAGTATGTTTGTAGCAGCGGTCCTATAGGCTCTCATTCTGTTGTCGTTGGTGACAAAATTACCTTTCATCTGTTGTATAACTAGGTCAGAGTCACCCAAGATAGACACTTTTACAGCTCCTAGAGTTTTAAGCAGTTTAAGGCCTAAAAGCAGAGCCTCATACTCTGCCATGTTATTTGTGCATTTGAAGTTCAGTCTGTAGGCATGGCCTTCTGCATGGTTATTGTATGTGTTGTGAATCCAGACACCTGCCCCTGCTCCTAACTTGTTGATAGAGCCATCAAACTCTAAATACCATGTGATTTCTTGCTTATGGTCAGTATCAAGAGATTGAGCTTTTTTAGGATTGGGCAGATTTAAAATTTCTGTCTAGGGAACTTCTTTTGGTAGGCTGGTTGCATCAGCTGCTATGACAGTTTCATGGGTGTGTGCAACCGATTCTTCATTGATGTGTGCTTGTTGCTCTAAAGCGAAGGGCTCATTATCAATTGAAACATTTGTATCATGATTAAACAAAATAAATGAATCCATATCAGAGTGGATTGAGTAAATGGGAAAATTTTCAGGCCTGCTCTCACTACTCACCACATATTTCATGAGCGTTTCTCTCTATAGTCTCTTTGGTTGTCCAAAGAATAAAATGGTGGCGTAGGAAACGTCTAATTGAAGGGATCCTTGGAGCTTTGCTCCCCATGATCTTGATAGGAGCATACCGTATTTTGGTGGGATGTCAGCCACCACTACATCCATGAGGATGGTCTTGTTGGGATATTGGACTAAGGAGAAACACAAGTCTTTGATGAGGCCTAAACATTTCACTTGACTTGAGTCAAATGAGTACAGATCTTTGTAAGGTCTTGTAACATCAAGATTTAGTTTTTCCATAACTGCTTTGGGCATAAGATTGTGTGATGCCCCTGAGTCAAACATAGCATTGTGCAAAACTTTGTCATGTATATGCAAACTGAAATAAAAGGGTGGGATAGGTCCATGTGTTGATTTTCCGTTAACTTCTGGGCCAAATAGCATCTCTGGGGTATCTTGTAAAACATTTACATCATCCTTGTTTTCTGGAATTTGAAGTGACCTTTGAATTTGCTGCCTATATACATCGTGTTTAGCCAGTTCTGAAAGAGGAATGGCTATCTTGAGTTTCCCTATCTCTGCCTCTAAGTTAAATGGATTTTCCAGTGGAGTCTTGGTGTTGATAATGGCAGTTTTTTCTGTTTCATTTGAATTCTCAGCAATCTGCTCTTGTTTATCAGTGTTATGGGAAGTTTTTGCTTGCGGTTTTTCAGTTTCAGGAGTGCTTTTTGGGACACTGTTTGAATTTTATTTTGAGGAAGAAGGTGGCGAAGCCTGCTCAACCGAAGGCTACGAGTCTGTTATGTCTTCTACAGTCACTTGATGCGGGTTTGGAACAGGTATATCATCTGGTTCTGTTATGACAGCCTTGTTTTTAATCTTGTTGGGTTGTTTGCCATCCTTTGTTTTACTAGGTTCGGAAATGTCAATGGTCCTAGCTCTCAGCTTATATTGTTTGTGTACCTCATACACAGCGATATCATAGCCTTGTTTAAAATCAAAAGACTCGCCAGACTTAGTCTGAAACTGATTGTAATCGGGTTCATTTTGGTCTTCTTGGGACAGGACAGTTTGATGCTCACCCTTTAGATCCATTAAGTTCATGTGAGTGTCCTCTATGGGTTCACTAGAAGTGGATCCTTCAACATAATTATCTTGGAAAGGGGGTCTTATATCATGGTCTTGGTTAGGCCTACCAGCATTTGTGTTCTGTGTTTTTCTAAAATTTGGGTTCCTTATGGTATTAGACTGTTGTCCTTCCCATGATGCTTTTCTCTCAACATTTTCTACTCTTTCTCCTAGCCTTTGCAGGCCATTGATAATAGCATCAAGCTTCTGGTCAAAGGCTGAGGGTTCTTCTTTAAAGGTGGTTCTTCTTTCCATTCTAGCTCGGTTTCTTTTGGCAATTAAATTGGCTTCTACACTAACAGCAACATTTTGCATGTCCGCAAGGGTTTGAGGAGCTCTTTCTTTTAACTGGTATGCCATATCCGGGTTGAATCCATCAGGAAATTTGTACAAGGCCAGATCGGGTGGAGGCCTTAAGTTCTGTGGTATTGCGTTATATACATTATTGAATCTTTCACAGTACTCCAGAACAGTCTCTTGAGGACCTCATTTGATCGTATCATATTCAGCTAGTATGTGCAAGGGGTCTTTCTTTTTCTCCCATCTGTTGGTAAAGGATTGGTAAAGCTCATCTGGGGTGGTTATAGAATTTGCAGCAAGTGATCTGAACCAAGTTCTTACATCACCTGTCAAACTTTGAACAAAAATTCTCATCCTTACACTATCAGCGTCTATTTCATAGTTTTCAAAATAGTCTTGCATTCTTTTGGTATGCTGAATGGCTGTGAAAGGACCGGTGCTGTCAAAATATGTGATTTTAGATTGGTACTCTTGAGGTAAAGCCCCAACATTAGCAGGTAATTGTAGGGGTGCATATCTATTAGCCATATTGGCAGGTATAAGTGGAACAACGGGGATAAGTGGAACAACTGGAGTGACGGGGATCACAGGAGTAACTGGAACGCTGGAAAAAACAATGGTGTCAGTATGTGCAGTGAATGAAGGTGTGGAAGGAGTACTACGGGATGTAGATGATGAACTGATGGAAATAGGGGTTGAACGGAACAAAACCTTGACAGGAGTCGGAAAACAGCTACGGTAAGTTGTTTCAGGGCTCAAATCATCAAAATTTTCTTGTCCTTCTTGCTTCCTAAGGATTTTCGGGATTATATTAGGGTTTTCAGAAATAGCTGGAGGGTTGGGGTCTGGATTTGACCTTGTATATCGTGGATTTTTCTTGGGAGCCAGCTTCCAAATTGTTTTTGGGTATTTTTCCTGGGAATGTTTTTGTAATCGACAAGGGACTAATTAAAATATGGGACAACTTGTTTGTAACTTAAAACTAGCATGAAGATTGACTGAAGCAACATTTATTTACTCTTGTTAATGCAAAGCAAAAGACAGTCTCAAAGGCTTCCTCGCTGACATTCAAGCTTCATCTGTAGTTTTAAGAGATAAACAGCAATTGGAAAGTTTGATTTATGGTCTCAGCAGAGCTTTCTTACCTTGTTCGTGAAACTATCTGAGGAAGTTCCCTAGTGGAGTCGCCATTATGTTATCACTCAAGTTGTCCTTAAGCTCCAGAAAGGATACGGTTGAGGTAACCACAGACCAACTTTGGACTGCAGGTTCTAGCCAACCTGCAATCAGAGAGGGCTCTCTCTTTTAGATTTAGCTTTGTTTGAAAAGGATTTTAGGCTAGGTCTCAAGTTCAGAGGGTTTTTGTTTTGTTTTTGGTGGGAAAATTGATGTTTTCAGACAGAGAGGCAAGGCATAGTCTGGAAGTTTCAAACCATTGGGCATGGAGTGAAGGAGGAGAACTGCTGGTGCATTTCTTCGGTCACAAGAGAGGGATAATGGAGCAAGATAGCTGAGCATGAAACAATGTTTCAGGTCTAAGTGATGGAAAGAATGCTAAGTAATGAGAGGCAATTAAGAATCTCTCAATCAGCTTAACGAAGGAGGTAACAGAGTGCTACCTAGGGGTAGTAAAGAATCCCTAGATAATTGGCAGACACAGGTGAATTGGGGTAAACATGAGCCAGGAGGAATTCATATTCGTAACCAATTCAAACAGAGGAAAACATAAAGGAATAATAGAAATTGAGCATAGAGAGTATTTAAACTAATTCTAGGCTATTCTTTCTTTCTGCTATATAGATAGTGGCAAACAATAAACAGAGGTAAGATGCACTTATTTTTTCAGGCTGCAGCACAAGAATTCCATCTTTATATCTCCAAAACATTCATTTACAACAGACAGTCTGCTCTCCAAGCTTTCTGCAATCTTTGATTATAGAAACGGTCAGGTATACAGTGCGAGTCTCTAGTGAAAATTCTCAATCGACCAACCCTTAAAACTATACAGAGGGTGGTATATATAGGGCAAAACTTGCTATCCACAGAGTTATTTATTACATCTTGACCTAATTAGGTCATAAAGAATAATTAATTTACCTACTCCTATCTGAAATAAATGCATGAAAATATCTCAGGCTGCGCTGGGGCGGCCGTATCAAAACTGAATAACTTATGTAGTCCTTGGTGTAGGTGCTTCTGAAATAAATGTGCATGGGTTTCTGCTTCTTTGATTTCCTGTGGCTTTGAATGCCTTAATTGTGATTTGAAGGTAAGGATGGGCTGATGATGCCTAATTTGACTTTCTGGGGGCTTCATTAATATACAGGTGCTTCGAGCCCCTAAAAAATCTTTGCTGATACTCTTTGGCGTCTTTTCTTTCTTCTGATACTCTTTGACAAAATCTGGATTGTTGTTCTCATGTGCTGCGGGTCTAATCACGCATTGATGGCTGCCGTTCGACCTCTATATCCTCTGGAACTGTCTTCTGCTCCTTTCGGTATGCTCTGCGAAGAAAACGAGTCATTTTTGCGCCTTTTGGGCTTCCTGGGGCCGTATGATGAAAAGATTCCCTGAAGATTCCCTAAAGATTCTCCATTTTGGCCTAAAAAATCCTGCGATGGCGCAAATCGCTCATCAAAAACTGCCTCAGAATCGGATTCCGGGGCTCCGAAGTGCGACTTTTGCTCCTTCGCGCCAAAAAAGTGTTGATGACGTCAGCATGATGTGATGTTGTACGGCGGGTGACTTCAGCGATGACGTCAACATGATGACGTGATGGGATGACATCAGCATGACGTCATCATGTACAGACGGTGACGTGGCATGACACGTGGCAAGGGGCCATGCAGGTAGATGACTCAGCGACACGGTGGCAGGAGGCCACGCAGGCGGTTGATGTGTCGCGATGACTGGGCAAGGGGGTGACATGAGCGGCGACTGTGCAGGGGGTGACGTAAGCAGTGACGTCACAGGGCAGGAGGTGGTAAGTAGTATTGTGGCACACCGCTTTTTGGAGATGGTGGTTTTGTGAGGGGGGCCTCCGCCACAGCCCAGAAGGTGACGCGTGGAGGGAGGTATGGCAGTAATACTGCCCATCTCCCGGACGCTAACCTTTGGGCAGGTCGGGGATGGGGCGGCCCGCCCACCGTTGATCTGCGGGGCGGGAAATCCAATGGTTGGTGGCAGACGCGAGGTGGCGGGTAGTTAGGGCGGGGAATATTCACAGGAATATTTTGTTTTTAATGTATGCGCGGGTGGGTTTAAACTATGGCAATGGCGGAGTTTGAGAGTTAAACGGGTTTAATGAGCACGGGTTAGTGTTTTAGACTTAGGAAATGGGGCTTTATGGGTTTTTAAATGAGCGGGATTAATATTTTATGCACAAAAGTTTGGTTTGGGGGTGAATTAGGGGTTTTTGAGGGTTTTAGGGCTAGGGGAGAGGTTATTAGTCTGACCAGGTGTCAGATTAATCCCTGTTATGACTCGGATGGGCTAAAAACAGCCCCAGATGGACCATTTTTTCCCCGGACTTATAAAAATATGGCTATATTGCCAGGGTGGGGATATTTACATAGGGGAGTTTTATGTACATAGTTTTAATAGGGGAAGGGGAAGACTGCTAGGGAGTTATGTAATACTATTAATAGTTAATATGAAGGTGATAAGCAGGCGCTAAGGTCAGGGACCTTAGGCTAAATTTTGGGGAAAAGAATTTGCAAAGAGATGAAGTCCTTGAGTGAAGCAGATCTTCACCAAGGCAACTGATATGGATGATGATGAAACTAAGAGGCTCAAGCAGATCTTGTCCTCTTTGGGGAGTTAGTAAGTGACTTGGGGAATTAGAAGAAGGGGAAGTTAGTGATGTCCAGCTTTGATCTCTTTCTGAATGAAAACTGCCTGCAATGTGATCTGTAAAGATAAAACACAGTTTGAAACACAAAATTGATCATGAATCAGCTTTCTGCAACCACAGCTACCTACCCATCCTACTTTCCTAACATTTTTTCTTCTTTTCTGATTAGGGTGCACTTAGACTTGCAGACCCAGAATTACAATTTTTCTTTTGAATGTTTCCTATATAAATCTGCACTTATTTATGCCAGGGCCCAGATTAAACAGTTGGGTCCCTTTGATTCTCTACCTATCTACAAAATTTTCCAAGGTTAAACTGTTTGGACAGATGCATTCTCTATATTCTACAACATGAAATTGGAACCTAAGGAGACCAAGATTAGACTGTTTGGACCTTCCTTAAATAAAAACTCTTCAAAACTGGGACAACTCCTCAAAAATGGAATCAGCAATGGCATTTGGACCAGCACACTTCATGGCTTTCTTCTTTGGTCTCATCTGGAAATATGAAACACTGCAGCTTGCAAAGTATGACATATTTGGCATGTAAAAATGTCAATCATGAAAGATGATACCCTGTTGCAACAGGAGGCTAACAGGTGGTTAACCTGAAACCAAATGCATAATACCTATTAAGATAAAGATAATAAATAATATTATATTTTGACCCTGAAAATAAATAAATAAATAATAATGTCATTTGAAAGAATAATCTTCTTAAATATTTCTTTTTAATTTTCATGGTCTTTTTTTTTATGTCTCTCTTTTTATATAAAAAATTAAAAAATAATTGAGATGATGTTATCAATCAGTGAGTTGTGGAAGGTAAGGAATAATGGAAGAATATATTTGATCTTAAGAAGCTCAAGGGATTTAATCAATGGATCTTCACGGCTTATAATATATACAATATATGAGTACCTATATATTGACTTGAAAGGATTGATAATATTTTTTTTATCTTCGCTGGGCTAGAAACATGATATTTGATCTATTCAAATAGAAGAAGTATTTATTAGTGTGAAAAGTTTAGGTAGTTTTTTATGGTTAATTTTATTCAGTAATTAATTAGAAGGGTTGATAATTACATGTTTTAGCAACATATCTATCTTGGAGTAGTTTAATTTGACCAAAAATAATTTGAATGGATGGATCACTAAAGAGATCTCTAAATTGCATGAGCTAGAGTTTTTGAACCTTTTATCTCTCAGTCTATGTTGGCTAATATGAAAAGGAATTTAGTTTTTCACATTAGTGTAGAAACATGATATTTGATTTATTCAAAATAGAAGAAATATCTATTAGTATGAAAAGTTCAAGTAATTTTTTATTGCTAACTTTATTCAGTAACCAATTGGAAGGGTTGGTCATTACATCTTTTAGCAACATATCTATCTTGAAGTAGTTTAATTTAACCAAAAATAATTCGAATGGATGGATCACTAAAGAGATCTATAAATTGTATGAGCTAGAATTTTTGAACATTTTATCTCTAGTCTATGTTGGCTAACCTGAAAAGGAATTTAGTTTTCCACATTAGTGTAGAAACATGATATTTGATTTATCCAAAATAGAAGAAATATCTATTAGTATGAAAAGTTCAAGTAATTTTGATTGCTAACTTTATTAAATAACCAATTGGAAGGGTTGGTAATTACATCTTTTAGAAACATATATATCTTGGAGTAGTTTAATTTGACTAAAACTAATTTGAATAGATGGATCACTAAAGAGATCTCTAAATTGCATGAGCTAGAGTTTTTGAACATTTTATCTCTCAGTCTATGTTGGCTAATCTGAAAAGGAACTTAGTTTTCGACATTAGTGTAGAAACATGATATTTGATTTATCCAAAATAGAAGAAATATTTATTAGTATGAAACATTTAAGTAACTTTTGGTAGCCAACTTTATCCAGTAACCAATTGGAATATTTGGTCATTGCATCTCTTAATAACATATATATCTTGGAGTAGTTTAATTTGACCAAAAATAATTTGAATGGACTGATCACTAAAGAGATCTCTAAATTACATGAGCTAGAGTTTTTGAGCATTTAATCTCTCAATTTATGTTGGCTAATCTGAAAAGGAACTTAGTTTTCCACATTAGTGTAGAAACATGATATTTGATTTATCCAAAATAGAAGAAATATCTATTAGTATGAAAAGTTTAAGTAACTTTTTATTGCTATCTGTATCCAGTAACCAATTGGAAGATTTGGTCATTGAATCTCTTAGTAACATATCTATCTTGGAGTAGTTTAACTTGACAAAAAATAATTTGAATGGATGGATCACTAAAGAGATCTCTAAATTGCATGAGTTGGAATTTTTTAACATTTTATCTCTCTGTCTATGTTGGCTAATCTGAAGAGGAACTTAGTTTTCCACATTAGTGTAGATTCAATTTGAGAGAATAAATGTTGACAGGGATGTCCTTTATACTTATTTAATGAAAGCAAGCAACTAATGAGAAAAGGTGATAATAGTAGGAGTAACCTAATAATATCAAAGTGGGATACTTGATAATTGTGGATGAGAAGATGTCATTGGAATCCCATGAGTGGGGTTTGGAACTAGGGAAGTGGTTGTTGTGTTTATAGCATGTGAGGGAGAAATGCATAAGCTTTATGCCCCCCAACAAATGACCATTTTATAGGGTGTCTTGATTACATAGTTGAGGATTTAAAAGCCCAAGTTTCCACCAAATTATAGTAAAATATGAGTGTGTAGTGAAAAATAAATTCAATGTAAATTATTATGGATATGAATTCCTTAAAATTTTAAGGTGTTCTAATTTGGTTATTTAATATGTATTAAAGATAATGTTTCTTTAACTTCTTTCTCCTACATGATTTAATTAATATATATGAAAATAAAATATTATTTAAATTTATGATGCATGATCATCCGTTCAAGTCAACAAGACCTAAGAGGTGTCTTCATATTTGTTAAAGGGACTGGGTTCCCTTAATTTAATTTAAGCTAAAATTAATGTAATTAAAATATAGGGATTTGAATTTCTAATATAAACATAGATTTATTTAGGAAATACGGAATTATTCCCTTATTGACATGTAATATATTATTTAAGGAGAGTTGTTGAGGAGTTATAGGTTTTAGTATTACATTTGATATTTTCCTTATATGAAAGATTAGATCCACCTTTGGCGGATCTCGAAAAAAAAATTCTATTGTGTATAGACAAATCCATAATGATTAGAAGATAGAAGGGAATAGAAGAGATAATAGGAGATAACCAAGAGAGGCTAAGGGACCAAGAGAGGTTCGAGAGGAAGAGTGGAAAGGGCCAATTATTGTGTAAATCAGGCCATACTATACATATCTGGTGTTAATAGAAATTGTGTGAGATTGTCCTCCATTAAGGTGTATGCATGATCTCTATGTTCAACTGATGTGTATATACTCCATGAAGGATTGAATTGGTGAAGTCATGGTAGAAGAATGTAAGCAGAAACAATCAATCCTCACAAGCAATAAGAGGTATTCAGGAATTCTTTGTGAATAAGAAGTTTTGAGTCCATGCATGCTAGGTCTTGATAGAAAGTCATATAAATGATCAGATTTGGCACAATCGAAGTGAATTATGAACAAGTAATTGGAATATCCATGTGTGAACAATTGTAACAAGTTAGATTTTTCCCATTAGTTTTAATTGAAGTTTCCATTAAGGTTAAGGCTTTTCCTGACATGGTTCTAGTGTTCTGTAGTAAAATTCTTTGTAAGTCACATCTCATATTTCCAATAAAAAAGTGAATGTAACCTTATAGCATTCAAATGGAGTAAGGATATCCAAATCTAAAGAAAAATATCTAGGTGGATTCCATTGAAGGAGACTGAATTTCAAGATGTGTGCCAGCTAGTTATATCCAAATCAAGTAACATCTGACTGCTCGATAAGTAAAGGGAAGGGCATGTCACCTAGAATCTCGGATCATTCAAATCAAAACCTTTATCCAACATGGATTCGACAATAAGGCGTAACATTATATCCAGTCATGATTATATTTGGTCTAGTATAAAGGTTATTACTCCTGCAACCTTCCGGATGGGCATATCCTTAGATCCTCCATACTACATATGGGCCAATAGACATATTTGAGTCCTCAGAGGGAATTGAGTATCGTGTCATCCCTAGACCCTGGATGGGCAAATCATTTCCGGAGTGGACCTCATGATTTTTGGAATCGTAATAAAAGTCATTTGGTTGATGAATAATTTAGATTGAGGTGAACAGATCTCGGGTAAGGTGAACATATGGATATTAGGATGGATACATTTGGATCGGGGATTTATATTGATTTAAAACCACATCTAGGAATGTGAGATTGTAAGGGACTATTAAGGACCTTGTATGATTGTGTCAAAAACTTGATGCATAGAAATTTTGAGATTTGTAGAATTTTAATTATAATGTGAATATGTTGACTTGAATGGCCAAAAGGACTTATTACCTTTGGGTTAAGCCTTTGGCTCCAAGCCCTCAATTACATGGTGAAATAGATTAATCCTTGGTGATAGAGGCACATAAAGTTTGAGTTAGGTGCATGATTGCACATTTTTTGTTTTGTGTGGGGAGTTACGGTAAGCATTGAAAATGTTGGGCATGTTGGGAACCATCGAACCAAAGAGAAGGGAAAGCATATATGGTGTGTATTGTGAGGAGAAAGTGATCGATGGTCATGATTACATTATATTTGAAACGATCGGATGCTTGGGAATAAACAGGTTTGATATTGATATGGTGAATTGACTGTCATGCTTATGAGTCAGGAGGGATCCCCTTCAACATCAATCTTTGGTATTGTTATCACTCAGAATTTTCCTTAGAAGTTATCAGAAGAAGGAACAAACCGAGGTAACCACAAACCAATTTTTTAAGTATAGGCTCTAGCCAACCTATGAATCAGAGAGGGCTCTCTCTATATAATTTAGCTTTGTTTTTATGAGATTTTAGGCTAATTATTAATGTTCGTTGGGGTTTTGGTTTTGAATTGAAGGTTGGGATGTGGAATTCTTGGGGCAAATGGATAGAGCTAGGTCTTAAAGCCATTGGGCTATGGAGTCAACAAATGGATAGCATAATAGACCAGATCATTAAAGGGATTGTTTACAGGGAAAGCTAGCAAAGCAAAAGGTAAATCTTTAGGCCTAATGGGTGAAGTAGTTCTAACCAGGGTGAAAGGGAACTTAAGAATCCTTGGACCTGGATTAGAATGGAGAACAAAGGACAATCATGAACAAAGGGTAGTTGAGAATCCTTTGTTATATATCACTAGAGGTCACCTAAACTAAGGAGCAATCAAGAATTCCTTAACCTAGATTTGTGAAGAAAACATTAATAATGCATAACCGTCAAGACAGAGTGCATTCAAACAATTTCTAAAATATCATTCCATGTTATAAAATTTAGATTTAATAGATACATAAAAGACTATGGAAAAAACATAAGGAAAAACAACATTGAACATGAGATAATACTTATTTGTATTTCGCTTTACACAAGAATCCTGTAAAATATCTAATCTTTATTCCTTGCTCCAGCAAGCCAATCTAGTCATTGATACAATAGAATTTTTGATTTGAGAGAAAAAGTCTATAGAAATGTCTTGGAATCCACCCCACATACTTCGAAATGTGAAGTATATATACAAAAATATTTACAAAATATCTCAAAACAACTTGAGACTTAATCTAAGGAATATAAATATCTTCTTGCATGAAGATAGAGACAGATGGTGAACTGCTTCATGTTGTCCCTTTTATTGTGGTGGTGCTGGCTATTGCAGTTGAAATTGGAACCCTTTTAGCTGGCTGATATTTGTGTCATTTATACGCTGGAATCTTCTTTACTTTCATCTTTCACCTGATACTCTTTGACCCTGCTACCCTGTTTTACCTAACTGCCTTCATTTTTACCGTGCAGTAACTTTCTGATGTAAATTTATTACAGTAAATCTATCATTTCTTCCCACCATTATGCATCAGGTAATTTTACATTTACCATTCTACAGTAGATTTCATCAGCTTCAGTATACTTTGAAGAATTTGGCTTAGTGAGGAACAGATGTTTCACGTCATTCTCTATAAAAAATAAGTTCTCCAATGTGTCATATAACACTTTGCCTGTTGGCAAGGATTTCATGGATGAAGAACTTGCTTGTTCCTTAGCCAATTTTCTTAGTCTATGACCATAGTCCAGCTGGGTCATGAGTTTTTCATTGATGACCATAGGACTGGGAAGACCTTTCTCCCTCAAAATCTGAAATTTAGCCATGAGCCTATCAATGGCTACCTGCATATTATGGAACTTCTCTTCTAAGTTAAGCATAAGGTTCCTTTTGGAAAGAATCTTCCTAATCTCTAGAATGGCCTCAGTTATATCTTCTATGTTAAGCTCATGGAGATCATATTTGTTCTTGCTGTTTAGGAAGTGGATGAGTCAATTGACATCCTTTGGTTTATCCCCCAGTTCTTCCTTTACTTTCTGGATAACTTCAGTAGCTATCTTTACCAATTATGTCTGCTCAAATATTACTTGGATTGATGGCCAAATATCATTGACAGAGTCAATGATATTGTCCTACAACATCTCTTTGGTTTGTCCAAGTGGTTTCTGTAGTGTCAAATCTTTTTCCACGACCTTGATTCTCTCACCCATTCTCTGGGCCTTCTGTGTTTCTTCTTTCTGCTTGAGCTGGGCAAGTTTACAGTCAGTTTCCAAACTTTCCACCTTCTCTTTTAATATTTTCAGTTCTATAGCCTGGATAGACATATCTTCCATGGCTTTGACAAGTTCTGCTGCTTTATCTGCTGGTGTACCTGTTGCTATAGTAGGCTCTATTGTTACTGGAAATGTTGTGGCAGGTGGAGCTATGGGTGACAAAGATGTTGCCAGTGTGGAAGGAACTACCGTAGATACTGTGGGGATGGCAATTCTAGAAGTTGTGGCCAAGTCACTTTGCTTCGACTGAATTAAAGTGTCTAACTCTTTCTCTGTCTCCTTGAGTTGATCATTTAGCTTTAGGACCAAGTCCATGAGCTCTTCATGTCCTTGTTGTGCTTCTAGGACTTCCATTGTCTGTGGGTGATGCAGTTGGGGTATCTTTAGCTACTTCTTAAGTGCAACAATGTCATCATTTTTCTTTTTAATCAGCTACTTTGTAGCTTTTACATCCTTGGGATCATGTCCCAATTTAATCACTAAGTCCCCAAAGGACTTGATTCTTGTATCCTTGGCCTGTGAGGAGGCCTTTTCTAATTGGAACTATGTAGACATATTATTTAAGGAGTTTTTCAATTCGTGGGCAGCTATGGCCTTTCCTGTCAATGTGGAGTATATCATCTCCCCTGTTTGCTTGTGTAGTTCAATCTGGTCAATGGGATGAATATCCCTTGCCAGTATTTCAAAATCTACCTTTTTGAAGTCTGATGCTGCTTTTGGCTGTTGAGTGGTAGGCTTGATGAAGGTCATTTGAATTTTCCCCTCTTTGATATCAAAGGCTAACATTAGCCTTGTTTGATTGGTAGGGGTCATTTTCAGGTATTGGGCATATGTTTGGGCCTTAAGCCTCTCATTTCTGGCTTTGATCTCTTTGTACCTTTCCTTTATATCTTGATATTTTTCTACTTCTTTCAAACTTTGTGTTGGTGACCTGAGTTGAGTTTTCTGTAAGCTGTTTCTCAGAGGTTGGGTTGGGCTTTTTCCTTTCGTTTGATTCTTACTGTAAATCAGAGGTGGGAATTCCTAAAGTGGAAGCCCCTTCTGTTGTGGGGAAAAGTATCCGACTCGGAATGACCCTATCCCTACTCTAAGGGTGATAGTTCCTTAGCAACAACTGAAAGTAAAGCTTTGATATTTTCCTTTATGAAAGTACAGAGAAGGAAGAAAAGATTGACCAACCGATATCCTTCGCTTTTGTCGATCTTGTCTTCTCTCTTCGTCCCTTGCTCCCAGCTCCTTGTTCTCTTGCCGGCCCAGCTACACAAAGATCCTGCACAAACAAGAGAGGGAAACTACAAGAAACATGTACTCATAACTGATGCATGGATTAGAGTGAATCAGATATACAAGTAAATACAATACATCAATGCAATACAAGTATATAGGAGAACATTCAAAGCTTTATTGATAGAAGTAAAAGGTTCTGAGAAGGTTACAACCATCAATGGCTCCAATCCAGCAGCACCTCCCCAACGGAGTTTCCAGTTTGTTGTGGGGAAAAGTATCTGACTCGGAATGACCCTATCCCTACTCTAAGGGTGATAGTTCCTTAGCAACAACTGAAAGTAAAGCTTTGATATTTTCCTTTATGAAAGTACAGAGAAGGAAGAAAAGATTGACCAACCGGTGTCTTTCGCTTTTGTCGATCCTGTCTTCTCTCTTTGTCTCTTGTGCCCAGCTCCTTGCTCACTTTGCCGGCCCAGCTACACAAATATCCTGCAAAAACAAGAGAGGGAAACTACAAGAAACATGTACTCATAACTGATGCATGGATTAGAGTGAATCAGATATACAAGTAAATACAATACATCAATGCAATACAAGTATATAGGAGAACATTCAAAGCTTAATTGATAGAAGTAAAAGGTTCTGAGAAGGTTACAACCATCAATGGCTCCAATCCAGCAGCACCTCCCCAGCAGCAAGAAATCTCCTCTTCTCCTCTATAAAAGCAATCATCCAATAGCTCTAACTGTAAACCAACAACACTTCCTTACTTTGCACAAAATTCCAGCCTCCCTAGACCTCATAGAAGAGCTCTATATATAGGAGATTTGGAGAAAGGATGAGTCAGCTTGAGGCTGGCATAAAGCTGACTAGTGTCCTCTCCCACTTTAGTTAAACTTCAGTTCTTGAGTCCACTTGGAGATCCTTGCTTACACATGGAGATCAAGTACCTCTTACTCATCACAGGGCGAATCCCTTGAACCAAGTGTCAGTTTGGAAGCTTCCTGGGCAATTGACACCTTGCAAAATGACTGTGCCACTTGGCCAATCTCGCCCAGCGCAGGTAGCCTTCATTGGAGTTGACTTTCAGCGCAGGTACAAGGAGGAGCAGTTGAAATTCAGCGCAGTTACTCAGTGGAGCAGCTGACATGATCCAAAAATAGCCTGTTTTTGAGTGTTTTCAGGTGGAGAACTGATGGGAAGTGCTGTGGTTTGCTGACCTTGTTCTTCTAGGGGTGAGAACAACATGTTTAGGGACTGAGGATCCCTGTAATTATTGACATTTCATGCTCCATGCTGCGAGGCACAAAAATGTCTATAACACCTTCTCTGTTTCTTTTTGGGATCTTCTCCTCATTCTGAGGAGTTTGCATGACTAGATGGGTACCTGAAGTAGTCTCTGGTTCTTCTGATTTCTCTAGTCTGTCAGACTACTCTGGCCTGCTTGATTGTTTTGGCACCTGTAGGAAAGAACCTTCATCAAGTTGTTTTTCCAGATCTATTAGAGCATTCTCTATATCTATCCTGGTGCTATCCTGATCAACTAATGTTCATTCCACCCATTCTAATTGGTTGGCATAGGCTTCAATCTCAGGTATGGGATGGTGAATGAAAGGCCCTAGCTTGACCTTTTGTCTCTTCTTGGATATGAATTCCAAAGGGTCATATCTGCAAACCAAACTCCTTTGGAATTTCATGCTTTGTAATATAGCCTCTACTTCATGGCCTGCTTCCCTAGAGTTACAAATGAAGGGGCCTAGTTGGTCTTTTATTTTTAAATTGGCCTTCTTCTTGGCATTGACAAAGTTTGTCTCATCAGCGTTGATAATCTGCTTGTAGTATTCTAAAGAAAATAACCTCATTGGGAGGTATCTTGGAAGTTTGTATGGTGCCATCATGCAACCATAAATTCTGATCTTGGTATGGTTTTGGTACAAGTACCAATCACCTACCTTGGTCTGCTTTGACAATTGGAGGACCCTTTTAATGTCTACACTGATTCTTGGAGGAGGGCTTCCTGTTAGCATTGTCATGATTGGATGTACAAACAGGTCAATAAAGTTATCATATGAATATGGGGACTAATATTTATATATCAATGGAGTCCAGAAAATGACTGATCTGGGCTGACCCTTTGTGTCAAGCTTCTGCAGGGTGAATGGAAACTTATCTGACTGGTAATATAGAAAAAGGTGATACAAGACAGAGGAATACTTGAAAACCCTCTCATTATTCAATCTGAGGAACTGGTCATGCATCTTATCAGCTATAAACTGGGAAAAGTCATAGATAGACATGAAAGACAGGATAATCTCATCAATGTATTCACTGGTGGTATAACTTAGGACACTGGATATCATAGCCACAATATTTCTCCCCCATGAGGAGAATATGGTAGAAACATATGGAGGAGGGTCCTTTGGAATGTGTTTCTCTTCTCTTATGAAAGTTAGGAACATCTCTGCCAATTTTGTAGTTGCAATTTTGGGGAACTGGTCTAATAAGGCTCCAATTGAAAGAGGAGTCAAGTTTTGGCCAGACTAGAGTTGTAGCATCTCATTTATAGATTCTGCAGTGATAGTGAAGAGTATAGTATGGTTAGGAGACATGACTACTCTCTGACTTGGAATATAATTGGCATGGCAGTAATGCACAATTTCTGGGAAGATGTGGACTTGAGAAAATTGGTATTTAGGTAAATTGGAATCCCAAAGACCAATTTCATCTGCATGGTTCAAGTACTTATCTCTACTTTGGTAGTATACTTTGAGCGGGGATTCTTGTACAGAGGTGTCCTTTATCTGAAAGTCTTTATTGACTAGGGGAAGGTAGTCCAGGTATTGATGGGAAGAAGTGGTAGGTCTCACATCCATGGCAATTAGGGCAGCCATTCTCAGTTCTTGTGGTTTTGAGTATGTGGGGTAATTTATAGTTTTAGGGCAATGGTGTTCAACATGGAGTAGGTTTGAGTTCTTGAGCTTCTTTAATTAACTTTTAGCTTAACTAAGAAAACTCAGTAACAGGTTTCTTTGAATTTGACAGGGTAGTGGGTGAATACAATTTTTAAGTACCTAGAACTACGGTGAAATGGTTCTGAACAGGGCGGCTGGTGACTGCAAATGGTTGAAGGGGCTTTGTGCAGGCTGGAAAGCTGACTGGGTGGTCTGTGACGTCTTTGGAGTACAATTGGATGTGGGTTGACGGCTTCGACGTTCGCAGGTGGCATGCATGCGTTCAGAGGTTTACAGTTGAAAATTCAAAGAAAACAAATGATTTGGGGATTTTTGGCTTTTATGCGCGAAAAGTTAGTTTTGGAAGGTACAGGGTGAACACTAGTTACTTTGTCATGTAGTGGGAGGGCGGTAGATGGTTTATATCGCACCACTTTTGGGTGCTCGATGATATTTGGGAGGGGCCGCCCAATTCCATTCATCGACTGACACGTAGCATCGGGGGTTGGGGAAGAAACCACTTTATCGGGCTGGTAAAGGACGGATGTCGGGTTGGCCCGATATGAATAAGGGCCGTCAGATGAGGAGGGAGAAGATCGCACGGTGATCGGGTGGGGAAACTGCACAGAGGCAATGGGGGGCTCGTCGGGCACTTAAGTTATGACGGTATCGGGGTTAATGGCGGATTAAGGTAGGATTAGGCCATCGGGGTAATTAGCAGAGGGCTTTAATCGGGGTTTCGCCTAACATAATCACAAATCGATCAGTTAGTGGGTTTTTGTCGGGTTGACCGTATATTATAGTTTATATTTAAACTAGGGTATAGGGTTAATTAACACATACGAGCTATATATATACGGGAAAATGGGTTTTTTTTCGAGATTTAATAAATAAAGTTAGTATTTAATAAACAAATGAGTGGAAAAAGGAAAAACAAATTAAGCAAATGCTTTTTTGTGAATTAAATGCTTTTCACATATTAACATTAATACTTAGGGTAATGCGTTTTGGTGGGTTTTTGATATGAAAGTGCTTTTATGTGGGGGGGGGAATGCTTTTCCTAGGCAAAAGTGTTTTAACCTTAGGAAAGGAACATTATTTAGGAAAATGAATGAACTGAAGGGGGAATGAATTTTTATGAGGAGAATGTAGTACTTGACATCTATAAATCATTGAGTTGAGGGTCCAGTCCCTCCAAAAGTCAAAGAAATGCTTTGAGCCTCTTTGACTTAATTTTTTTAAGTACTTTGATCTTTATTATGGGAAATTAGTTAAGTAAAAGGTGAAATGAATGGGGAAAGTTAATTAGTTGACTTTGAAATCCAATTGCATGCTTGATTGTCCATTCATCTATGGAACTTATGATGGAAAAAATGATAAATATACTTTTTGTGTAATCAATCATCATACTTCTGCAACAATTCTCCTACTTACCCATCTACTTTACCTACCATTTTTTCTTCACTTTATTAGGGTGCATTTAAGCTAGCAAACCCTTATCAATATTTTTCTTTTCTTTACAATAGAAAGCTACCTACATCTAACCTTATAGCATCCAAGGGCTCAGTTTAAACAGTTGAGCTCCTTTATTTACTCTACCTATCTAATTATCTGCCAAGTTTACACTATTTGGTCAGATTTTTATTCTCTATCTGTTAGCACCCAGGTTGTTCCCTATGACTCCCAAGGGAATACGGCCGGGGTAACCACTAACCAATCTTTTGATCACTGTTTCTAGCCAAACTGTGATCAGAGAGGGCTCTCTCTTTATGATTTGTATCTGTAATGATACTGTTTAGGCTAGGTATTAAGCACAGGTTTTGTTTATGTTTTGGTTGAAGAATTTCTTTCAGATCTTTGTGATGTATTATTTAGAGAGTCAAGTATCATTGGGCAATGGAGTCTATGGCTGTAGGTGTCTAGAAGCTTTGAGATGAACTGGTGAAACTTACAGGGCCATTTGGGTGCTTTATAGAACAAACTTTTGATTAATAACATGAACAGGCTAAACAAGCAGTGAAAGCATTTAAGAATTTTCACTCAGTGTTACAGTATTCCCACCCTACTAGTTACGAGAAATGGATAGATGTCTCAGGGGCAAACTCGAAACCCTGGAAATGTCTATCACTATGAAAGATATAGTTTTGAAGTGCAGCAATTAAGAATTACACTTCTGTTACTGTATCTGAAGAAAACATGGATAATAGCTCAGTTTGAGTTCAGGGTAATCATAGATTAAATCCTGGAACCATTCTTCTACTTTGCTATTAAGTGTAAAACATTTAAACAACAAAAGAGAACAAAAGACTCGAAAAACATGAAATACAGAGATTTAAGAAAAACTTATTGTTTTATGAAACACTCTGGAATCCTGCAACGTTCACCATTCATCACGACGCATCAAATACACCAAGCTTTTGGAAATTCCATTCTCCCTTTGTATTACTTCTCTGAGGGTCTTACAGCAAATGAGACTTCCGAAAGGAAAATAACAACAACCCCTGCTCTATTATGCGGAGGGGTCTATATAGTACTCTGTATACAAAATATCTCAGGTATTGAGTCATCTGAGAGAGAAAAAATATCTTTAGTAGTGTTCAGAAAGTAGGCCGGAAGTTATTACAACGTTAAATGCAGAGTAAATGCCCTTTATGTCTGTCAGATGATTGTTTTGACTTTAAGGAGTCACTGAGTCGGTTACATTACTATGTATCGATCCTGTAGGTACGCATTTACTTTTGCCTGCGCAATGAGTTTCTTGGCTTTGCCAGCTGCGTTTGTCTTTCTTGCTTTGTTGGCTGCTTCATCTACTGAGTTGGCTCAGCTTTGAATTTATGATGCCTGCTGATTTTGCTGACTGTTCTTTCCATCTAAATTTATAGAAGAAACAGGAATTGATGCATGGCCTAATGTTTACAAAATTCTTTGGATGGCATCTGTCCACCATTCCTGTGTAGGGAGCTGATGCCTGAGGATGGCCTGCATTGTCTCTTCAGCTTCTGTATACTTGAAAAAGTTGGGAGCTACATCAAACAGATGATTCATTTCATTCATTATAAAAAGTAGATTTTCTATCTTACCATAGAAAATCTGTCCTGTGATAGGCCCTGTGTCTTCTGAGGCGCTGGCCTTCTCATTTACCTGTGATGAGGCAAAAACATTCACTCTCTTGGCATATTCTTCATGGGTGAATAATCTCCCTCCGTTGTTCAACAAGCTGGGGAGTCCTTTACTTTCCAATACCCGAAACCTCTCAATGAACCTGTTTACCTTAGTTTGCATATCTTGGGTTCTTCTGTCTAACGTTTGCACCAGACTTCTAAGAGTAAGAACCCTCTTGATCATTTGGATAGTATCAGTTCTGTTTGTGATTCCCATGATGGTCAACTGAGAACTTGTCTTATGATTGAGCACATTGATCATTTTTGTTGCAATTTCAGGCATGTTCCCCAATAAGGCCCTTGATGTTCTGATTTCCCTCTGCGCCTTTGGAATGAGCTCCAGTTGCTCATGGATTGTCTCAATGTATGGCCATTGGTTATTGATGGATTTACCAATATTGGACCATATCATTGCTCTGATTTCGGCTATGATTTTATCTAGTTTTAGCTCTTTCTCAAGCTCCTTGATTTTGTCTTTAAGAGCTTTGATTTCCCTGGCCTTCTCTCCTACTTCTCTCTTTGTTTTGTCATGCCTTTCATTCACCTTGGCCAGCTGCTCCTTAGTTTCATTTAGCTGCATCATTTGTGCTTCTAGAGCTTGTATTTCGCTCTTTAGCTTTTGCATGTCTAAGCTCTGATCTGTGCCGGTGGGTGCTGCTGAAGTAGATGTGGCTGGTTGTTCAGCCTGCTGAGGTGGAGGTGCAGTAGTAGGAGCAGTCTCCTCAAGATTAATGACCTGTGGAGGGGGCTGAGATGTTTGCCCCTCTTGCGCTTGTGTTGATGATCCTTTCAGAGGTGCTTGTGTGGCCTCATATTGCCCCAATTTTTCTTGTGCCTTTATAAGTTCTTTGTAAACAGAAATTAATAGAGCAGTGGAATCCTGCTCATACCTTTGTTTTGCCACTTCATCGATCTGTGGATGGATAGTGGCTGGAAGTTTAACCTTCTTCCTTAGTGCAGCCATGTCAGCATCTCTGATTTTTAAGATCTCTTGTATCCCTTTGATATCATTGGGATTGTGCCCAATTTCTATGATGATTTCTTCCAGGGTTTTGATCCTGTTGTCTTTGGCCTGAGAAGAGGCTCTCTCTAGCTCCAGCTGGGAAGCTGTAGCATTCAGACTGCTTGTTAACTTGTAGTTGTCCAAGGTCTTATCGGCCAATGAAGCATACACCATTTCCCCTGTTTGTTTATGCAACTCAATTTTGTCCATGGGGTGTATGTCTTTGGCAAGGACCTCTAAATTGGTCCTGAGATAATCAGCAGAAGACTGTGGCTTGAGTGCCGTAGGCATAAAATGACTCAATGTCAGTTTGCCCTCACCTACATCAAAAGCAGACATGAGTCTCTGCTGATTGGAAGGAGCCATGTTAAGTAGGTGATTATATAATTGAACTTTGATTGGGTCACTCCTCCTCTTAATGTCTATGAACTGCTGCTTTATGCTCACTCTTTCCTCTTTCTGCTGGCTGGAGGAGCTGACTTCCCCTCCCATTGTCCTGTCTAGTTCCTGCTGGGAGGAACTTGCTGAAATTTCTTGACTCGGTGGGCCCATGCCCAGTGCTTCTCTGATGGCTATATCCTCTTCTGGAAAATCGTTGAGTCTTTGCCTTTTCTCTCCTTGATTTATAGAGGATGTCAAGGGAGTTTCTCTTTCCCTCTTCCTAAAGACAAATGTGTCCTCCTTTTGAGGGGTTTGGAGGACCGAGGCATCAGATGTAGTGTCTTGCCTTGTAGGCATGACTTTTTCAGTGGTCTGAGGAGTATCCACTGTTTCTTTTTGCTGAGCAGGTTGCTCTTGTCCTTGTTTTTCTTGCTGCTGTTCCTCTTGCTGTCCTATGTCTTCTTGTTGCCCTTGCTGTAGCCCTTCTGCTTGTTCTTGTGCTTGCTGACTTTGATTTTGCTGCTGTTCCTGCTGTTGCTCTTGCTCCATCTCTTTTTCTGCCTCCATTTCTTTTTCCTTTCCTTTTTCTGATACTTTTCCAGCAACTCTTGTAGTTTGATGTGGAGTAGTTGAAGAGGAGGCTGCTGGTCCAATTTGTGTGCTTGGCAGTGAGGGGACCTGTGCATAAAATTCAAGGTCAGCCATCTTCTTTTGATTGTTCAGAGCTCTTTGATTAAGCTCTTCTTGAGTCATATTTTCTTCTAGAGTTCCCCTTTTCCACTTGCTTTGATTGGCATATTTTTCAATTTGGGGGAGGCTATAATGACCGTAAGCAGACAGTTTATATTTGAGTCTCCTCATTGTGATGAAGTTGTTGGGGTCATAGGGTTTCCATATAAAACTGTACTTCAAACCAAATCCCACCAGTATTCTATCTGCCTCCTTCCACCCTTCATCCCTTTCATTGTAGACTAAATGGCCAAGTTGGCTCTTGATTTTCAGCTGTGCTTTCTTGCCTCTGCCTGAGAAGTGGAACATATCCACATAGCCAAACTGCCTGAAGTATTCTAAGGCAAATAGCCTCATGGGCACAAATTTGGGTAGTTTAAATGGGGGTAATTCACACCCATATATTCTGATGACGGTGTGGTGTTGGTAGAGATACCAATCCCCAATACTGTATACTTTTGACAAATGTAGGCACCTTTTCATGTCATCTGTCAGTCTAGGAGGAGGTGAACCAATCAGTAGAGTCAAGGCTGGATGGATGAAAAGATCAATAAACTCACAGTAGGTGTATGGAGAGTGGCTTGATATGTGGAAAACAGATGTCCAATATACTACTGATCTCAGATTGCCCTGTGCATCTACTCTCTTCTTTGGGAAGGAGAATTTATCATGCTGGAAGTATATGAGCAGATGATATAGGTAGGAGGTGTACCTAAACACTCTTTCTCTTGACAAATTCATCAACTGTTCATGCATTTTGTCTGATATGTATGTTGCATAATCATAGTGGATTGGCTTTTTTCCTGGGGAAAACATAAGCATCATTTGTATAATTGTTTCATCCACATGTTCTATCGAATCATATCCCAGGATGGGACTGATCATGTCAACCAGGTCTAGGCCCAACTGGTTAAGATAAACACAGTTGATAGGAGGAACTTGCAGAGTGCTAGCCTTGATGAAGAGCTGGTTGACCTTAATGATTTGGGCCTCTGTGGTTTTGGCTCCCTGTACTATTAGATCAGCTAGTGACAGTGGGACCAACTTTTGCTCTGTCTGGAATTGCAACATCTCCCTGATGGCTTCAGGGGTAATGAGAAACAGAATTGAACCTTCAGCATCTAGCACTGCCCTCTGGGATGCATCATAGTGTTCAGCAACTATGTGCACAAGCTCAGGGAATTGATTAACCTGAGGAAGCTTGAATATTGGGAGGAATGAATCCCAAATTCCCAGGATGTCTGTCCCCCTCTCATGTTTGATCTTTATCTCGTTTAATATTTGCAGATGGAACCTGCTTCTGCTCAGCATTTCCTCTGTTATCTTGTAGTCCAGGTCTGCCAATGCTCTGGTGTCAAATGTTCTATTAGGAACATTCAGGGGAGCCACATTGAGGGCTATGGGAGCTACAGGGGGGTCCATGACTTTCCTTTGAGGTTTCTGTTTTGCTTGGGGATTGTGTCACTTATGTAGATCAATAACAACAGAGTTTCTTTGCAGAGAAGGGTGAAAATGCCTGAGAAAAGGTGAATGCAGGGTCTGCAGCAGTTGAAATGCTGCTTTATGGTAATTAAGAGCGAAGCTTAGCTTTTCTGGCACCTTTCAATGGTAAAATTTGGTTTCAAATGCGCCTGCCACGATTGCGCAGACAGGACCTGGTTTCTTAGCAGAATGCCACTGGGAAAAGGCTCGGCTGGTGTTTTCCGAAGTGATAATTGGAACTTCAAGGCTTTGCTGAGGAATTCAGTGGTGAATTTCTGATTTTCGGCTTTCTTTAAGCTTTCTAAAGCGTTAAATAGATAATTGCAGGCGCACAGAGGATGAATGATGAGGAATACCTGGTAAAACAACGAGCAGAGGTCGTGACCGCAGGTTGAACTGGTGCGCTGGAGGTCTTCTGGTCAGTTTAGCAGGTTGGTAGACAATTTGGACGTTGTTTGCATGCAGAGCAGAATAACGACGAACACACAAAATGACCAAAAAACGCGAACTTTTGGCTAAAATAGACCTTTTTACGTTTTTGGCGCGAATTCATGCTGACGTCAGCATGACGTCATTGGTGGGGTCAAGGTCGGATGACGTCATGCTGACGTCATCGGGTGACGTGGCGCTGTCTGGTTGGTACATGGTGGCGGTGACATGGCAGGACAGGTGGACCAATGGCAGGGACAGGGAGGTCGACGGGGCAGCGTACCTGGGTGACGGGGCGCTGACGTGTTTGCTGACGTGACGGTGACGTGCGGGTGGGATGGGGAAACCGGAAACCAGCGATGGTTTCATATCGCACCGCCTTCTGTACGGGGGCGGTATCCATCGGCTGTACCTCCGACGCGTGGTGGTGAGGACACGTAGCAGTGGGATGACGTCCTCCAAATACGGACGTCGGAAGATAACGTTCGGTCATCGGATGAGTTCCGACGTCACGATGATCGTTGGATCTGCGGGTGATGATCGGACGGCGGAAGGACAGCAGACGTGACGTGGGGTTAGTACGGGTAATGGTCAGATGACAGATGCAGTCCGATGCGATCAGGGCCGTCGGATCTGTAGGCCTTTGATCTGACGGTCGTCGGGGAGGTGACATGTGTGGAATATACGGATGAGGGCGGAGGCAGATAAACGTGGTTTGAGCGCTTTTCTAATGTATTATGATAAAAATAATTATATGCGCCAACCTTGGCTAACAGGCGGAAAGTGGGTTTTTATGCTCTTTTGGCTCTTTGAAGCGGGTAAGGTGGGGTTTAGGGCCTTTTTTAAAGGTTTTATGTGCAAAAAGGGGGGTAGAGATAGAGGAACTGGCTTATGAGGAAAAGGGGTATTCGGCATAGGTTTATCAACATGACCTGATGTCATTTGATCCCTGATTTGTAACTTTATTGGCTATAATGCCAAGGGGGTGGGTATTTATAAGAGTTTGGGATTTATACACCTTGGTGTTAGTAATATTAGGGGGAAAGGGGATGTAAAGGATTTATACAATAGAATTAGTGTTAATATGAATGAAGGGAGCAAATGAAGGGGATCTTACTGAGTTTATCTGAAATTGATTTAGTTTTGAGAGTAGATCAAAATGAAAAGATTTTAGACAAGAAATGTGGCTTCTGAATGAACCAGAACCATCTAAAACCATGATCTTTCTCCATAAATCTCAGCTAAAAGAAAGGGAATGTTAGTAATGAAATGAAGGGGGAGAGGGAGGTTAGTCATGCTCCTGCTGTAGTCTTTTACTTTGCTGCCCATCATCACCATTCTTGCAATGATAGGGATCACTTTCTGCAACCCCAACTACCTACCCAGCTGCTTACCTAGCATTTTTTGTTTCTCCTTGGAGGGTGCACTTGGACTTGCAAACCCTTACTTGCCTTTTCTTTTCTTTGGCTTTTTCTTTATTCTTTTCTATCTACCTCTAACCTTATCTCTTCCAAGGTCCCAGATTGAGCTGTTGGAAACCTTTTCTTCTCTACCTGAACTACTTGTCTGCCAAGATTAGGCTGTTTGGACAGACTTCTTTCTCTATTCTATAACACAAAATTGAAACATGGCATGATCCAGGTTAAACAGTTGGATCATCCATCAAAATTTGAAAATAAAGTCCTCAACATTGAGACACTTACACACCTTTTTGTTCTCTAGGAAATATGGGATCTTTGTGAACTCAAAGCAGAGCATATTTGGACTTTCTCTTGCCAATCATGAAATATGAAACCTATTGGTATAGGTATCCAACAGTGGCTCCACATGGGGATGGTTTTTCTTTTGAAAGACCAAGAACAGCAGGTCAGATTGCCTTGCTCCTTAGCTGCCCATACCAATCTTTGAAACTTGCTGCCTCAATGTGTCAAAATGGTGTGTTTCTCTTTTGGAAGACCTCTGATTCTATCAGCCTCTTGCTGCTTGGTGAATCACTTGGGAAAACTGCTTTTTACAATCTAAAACAGAAGATAATATGTACATCTGTATATATACAATGAATCCTTAGGTTCCACTCATGGGGAATAGTCAAAGTAGTGCTTCAGCATCCTGCCATTGACAGGACCTTCATCCAAGTCAGTTTCAGTAAGACTTTTGAGGAAATAGGTGTTGTTCCCTTGTACTGCTTGGACAGCAAATGGTCCTTTCCATAAAGAGTCAAACTTTCCATGTTTCCCTTTCTCTTCTCTTCTTGCATCCCACTTTAAAACTTTGTCCCCTACATTGAAATCTTCTGCTTTGGTTCTTCTATCAAAAGCCCTTTTCAGTTTCTCTTGTAGTATCTGCACTCTGCTGAAAACTTGTTCTCTGGTCTGCTGTAAACAAATTATCTGATTAATCCTTCTTTGCATATCATTTGGCTCTGCTTGGCTTTCTTGCAGAAGTTTCATAACCGGCACTCCTAGTGATGAAGGAAATCTGGCCTCTAATCCATAGACTAACTCATATGGGCTGGTCCCAATTGATCTTTTAGTTGTTAGTCTGTCTGCCCATAAAGCATTTACTAGTTTCTTATGCCAGTTCTTTTTGTTCTCTTCCAGCACTTTCTTTATGATATTTATCAAACTTTTGTTTGATGATTCAGCAAGGCCATTTCCTTGAGGATAGTAAGCTGTAGAATGGCCCAAAGTAATGTGAAATTTATGGCAGAAGTTCACCATCTTCTTGGATCTGAAGGCAGCAGCATTGTCTGTTATTATCTTGTCTGGGCAGCCAAATCTAGCCAGTATATTGTTTTCCAAAAATTGAATGATTACTGAATCATTTGCTTGTCTGCATGGGGCAGCTTCAATCCACTTGGTGAAGTAGTCTGTTGCTGTTAGAATCCATCTGTGTTGCCCTGAAGATGAGGGATGAATTTCCCCAATGAAATCCAAGCCCCATTGTTGAAAAGGTCTCTCTGTTGTAATGGGCTTCAAAGGAAGTGGCAGCAGCTGTCTTTTGCCTTCAAACAGTTGGCATTTGTGGCATGAGGCTGTGAATTTCTTAACATCAGAGAACATAGTAGGCCAGTAATAACCAGCCCTCAATATCTTGTCCACAGTGGACTTCCAGTACAAATGTCCACCACAGTCTCCAGCATGGAAATCTCGCATGATATTGTTAGTTTCATTCTCTATTAGACAGTGCAGCAAAATACCTTCATGGTTTTTCCACAGTAGATTTTCATCCATCACACAAAATCTAGATGTTTTCATTTTTAGGAACCTACACTTAGTTCTGGACAGTCCTGGGGGAGCACACAGGTTTTGTAACACATAACAGATATCAGAGTACCAAGGAGATTGTTCAAAGGCTACATTGATCTTTGGAGTCGCCAGCTCTGTTTCACTGTCCAGTTGGTTGATATCTAAGGCTTGGAAATTTGCTTCTGTCATTAATTTGGCCAAACCTTGCCCTTTTATCAGCTTTGTAGGCTTTATTTCAATGTCAAATTCTAGTATATTGGCAATCCATTTTCCTCTCCTACCCTCTAAGTTTTCTTGGGTGAGAATGTCTTTGACAATAGGACTAGGTACATAAGCCACAACATGGGAGTAAAGGATGTAAATCCTAAAGTCTTTAATAGCTTTGATCAAAGCATAGGCTTGTTTCTCCATTATTTGGTACTTTAGGGGGGCATCTCTAAGAGCTCTGCTGAAAAAAGCAATGGGCTTTTCATTCCCTTGGTCATCTTTCTGTAATAATACAGCAGCAATAGTATGCTGGGAGGCAAATGAGAAAATAATAAAGTCTCTGTCAAACTGAGGATTAGTTAACACTGGGGTTTGAGTCAAGGCCAATTTTACTTTCAAAAGCTTGTTTTGCTTCAACAGTCCATTTGACCTTTGAATCTTTCTTTAGCATATTGTTTAGTAATCTGATTAATTCTGCTAAATTTGGGATAAACCTTCTTAAAAAGTTGATTTTTCCTAAGAATCCTTGCAGCTCCTTGACATTCCTTGGGTGAGGCATTTGTAGGATAGCTTGTATCCTATCTGGATCAATTCTTATGCCATCTTTTGAAATAATATGTCCTAGAAGTTTCCCTTCTTCCAAGCCAAATAATGACTTCTTGGGGTTTAAGGAAATACCATATTTCCTGCATGTTATGAAAATCTGTCTTAAATGTTTCAAGTGTTCTTGGTCAGATTTTGAAAAGGGTGTTAGATCATCTAAGTAAATAACCAAGAAGTCATGAATCTCTTTTGCAAAAGCAATGTCCATTGCTCTTTGAAACGTTGCCCCTGCGTTTTTCAATCCAAAGGGCATTTTCACATACTTGAAAGTTCCCCATGGGGTAGTAAATGCAGTTTTGTCTTGATCATCAGGGTGTACAAGGATTTGATTGAAACCTGAGAATCCATCAAGCAATGATATCCTTGAAGCCCCTACTACTCTTTGAAGAATGTGATCCATTTTGGGTAAGGGGTAGTTATCTTTGAGTGATACTTGGTTCAAATTCCTTAAGTCTACGCAAAGTCTAATCTCACCAGTTTTCTTTCTTGTAGGGACCAAATTTGAAATCCACTCTGAGAACCTGATTGGTGCTATGATACCAGCTTTGAACATTTTATGCAACTCTTTTTCAATGGAAGGAAGGAGCACAGGATTGATCCTTCTCAATTTCTGTTTGAATGGTTTTTGATTAGGCTTGAGGGGAATGGTATGCTGGATGACAGAAGTATCATAAGACTTTAAGTCCTCATAACCCCAAGCAAAAACATCTTGAAATTCTTTAAAGAGATCAATGTATTTGGGCTTTTGATCAGGGGGCAAAGAGGCAGATAGCTTTATTATTTTAGGCTTGTCAATAGTACCAATGTTGCATTCTTCAACTCTTGCATCTAGTGGCTGCATCTTTGGCTTTCTAGGGATGTCATTTGAGTCAAAAATATCCTCTAGTGGGGTAAGGCCTACTGGAAGGAAATTGTCTTTGAGTTGTATGATTTCGGCTTCAACGTTACTCATCTCTTCACAGTCAATTTGGTTAATTTGCTGAATGTTTTCATTGTTGAAAATGGTTGGACTGAGTAGTTGTTTTGCTGTCCTAGGTGACATTGGGTGAGCAGACTGTTGAAACTGTATTTGTGATGGACATGCTCCATCAAATATTTGTGACTGAGTTGCTGACTCAAGGTCAATATTTAATCCTGTGAACTCTTGTTGCAAGGTTAAAAAGTTGTTTATTTGCATGTCATTCTCAAATACTTGCCACTCTTTAACATTGTTTGGAACAGAAGGCCTATATTTGACCTCGGCTGTGAAACAATTGTTGGGTTCCAATGGAAATTTGAAGGTGCTGGCAAATGTTGCCAAGCTGTGTGCATGGAGATTGTGGCCCCTTGGAATTTTTGTGATAACAAACTCAGAGAAGGTCTCTAATATCTCAATTACAGCAGACCTGTAGGACCTCAATCTTTTGTCATTGGTGACAAAATTTCCTTTTACTTGTTGAATTACTAGGTCAGAGTCCCCCATGATGGAGAGGCTAGGTGCTTGTAATGATTTTGCAATCTTGAGGCCTAGTAACAGAGCTTCATATTCTGCCATGTTGTTAGTGCATCTAAAATTCAATCTGTAAGCCCTACCTTCTGCATAATCTTTTTCTTTATTATGTATCCATACTCCAGCCCCTGCCCCTAACTTGTTAACTGAGCCATCAAACTCTAGCACCCACAGAATATCTTGCTGAACAGAAGATTTAAGATTCTGTTCATGGGATGGCAATGTGAGCATGAGTTGGGGTTTCTTTTCCCGTTTATTTTCTAGGACAATTTCATCACTTGTTTGACAATCTTTGACAACTAGAGGAGGGTTAATGTGTATTGTTGGGCTGATTGAAGTTTGGCAGGTGCTACTTGTTTGATCAGTGTTTTGCTCTTGTATGAGTGTTTCGGTCCTAATGTCATTGTTGGAGAGGTCTGCGCTGTCATTGAAGAGGATGAAGGAGTCTATGTCCGAATGAACAGCATATATTGGAAAATTTTGAGGTTTTTCTTCACTGCTGACCATATACTTCATGAGTGTTTCCCTATAAAGTCTTTTTGGTTGCCCAAAGACAGAGATAGTTGCATATGACATGTCCAATTGCAGGGAGCCTTGGAGCTTGGCTCCCCATGATCTTGATAACAGCATCCCATATTTGGGTGGGATATCAGCGACTACAACATCCATTAGAATAGTTTTGTTGGGAAATTGAACCAGGGACACACATAAATCTTTTATTAGGCCCAAACATTTGACTTGGCTAGAATCAAAAGAAAACAGGTCTTTGTATGGTCTTGTTATATCCAAGTTTAATCTTTCCATGACTGCTTTTGGCATCAGGTTATGAGAGGCACCTGAGTCAAACATTGCATTGTGCAGTATTTTATCATGAACATGCAGGCTGACATAAAAAGGTAAAACCCCTGTGACTACTGTTTTTCCATCTACCTCTGGGCCAAACAGTAATTCTGGAGTGTCATCTAGCACATTTACATCATCTTTGCTGTTGGTGAGCTGAAGGGATTTTTTGATCTGTTGCTTATATATGTCATGCTTGGCTAGCTCTGAAAGGGGAATTGCTACCTTTAACTTGCCAATCTCTGCTCCTAGGTCAAAGGGTTTGTCAACTTGGGTTTTGGAGTCACGGGTAGCAGTCCTTTCTCTGTTCATTAAATCTTCTTGTTGGATTTCATCTTGATTTTGGAACCTGCCCCTTACACTCATGTCTTGAGGGGTAATGTTTGGGTTAGGGTGAGAGGACGAGGTCGCCATGGGCTGTTGTAGTGGGGACAGTAGTTCAGTAACCTCCTCAACCACTACTTCTTTTGTAGGCAAGTTTGTTTTGTCATTAAGTTCTGTGACTGAGGTTTCTCTAGACTGCTGTTTCTCTTTTGTCTTTTCAGGCTGATTTACATTCACAGTCCTACTCCTTAATTTGTATTGTTTGTGGACTTCATAGACAGCAGTATCATATCCTTGTTTAAAGTCAAAGGATTCTCCTGATTTAGTTTGGAATGTTTTGCTTTCATCCTCCTCATGGTCTTCTTGTGTTAAGAAAACATGGCTTTTACCATCCAGACCCATTAAGTTGATTTCAGGATCTTCATTGAGCTGATTGGCTGAGGAAGTTTCTGCATAGTTTTCTTGAAAAGGGGGTCTGATATCTTGGTCAGCACTTGTTTTTCCTATGTTTGGGTTCTGAGTTCTCCTAAAATTTGGGTTTCTAGGAGGGTTGCTTTGTGATGCCTCCCATGATGATTTTCTTTCAACTGATTCCACTCTCTCACCCAGTCTCTTCATGCTGTTTAGTATTGCATCCAACTTTTGATCAAAACCTGAGGGCTCTTCTCTGAAGCCAGCCTTCTTTTCCAGCTTTGCCCTGTTTCTCTTGGCAATTAGGTTGGCCTCTACAGTGACTGCAACTCTTTGGGCTTCTGCAAGGGTTGGAGGATCTCTTTCTTTCAACTGATAGGCCATATCAGAATCAAAACCATCAGGGAAGTTATACAGGGCCAAATCAGGAGGGGGCCTTAAGTTCTGGGGGATAGCATTATATACATTGTTAAACCTAGCACAATATTCCAAAACTGTTTCTTGGGGACCTCTTTTAATAGTGTTATATTCACCGAGTATGTGGAGTGGATCTTTCTTTTTCTCCCATCTGTTGGTAAACTCTTGGTACAGGAACTCAGGGGTTGCAATGGAATTTGCATTCAGGGATCTAAACCAAGTTCTGACATCCCCAGTTAAGCTTTGAACAAAAATTCTCATCCTGACACTGTCATCATCTATTTCATAGGTCTCAAAGTGGTCTTGCATCTTCTTAGCATGCTGGACAGCTGTCAAAGGGCCATGGGAGTCAAAAAATGAGATTTTGGTTTGGTAGTCTTGGGGTAGAGCTGGAGCATTGGCTGGTATCTGCAGAGGTGCATATCTGTTAGCCATGTTTATGGGGTTTATGGGGTTAATAGGAACAAATGGGACAGCTGGGATTACAGGTGTAACAGGGTTAATAGGATGGGTAACAAGCGGGGGGCTGGTTAAAAGAGTATGTGCAGATGGTGAAGATGGAAGAGGAGGACTTTGAGGGGTTGATGATGAACTAGGGGAATTAGGTGTGGAACGGAAAAGGACTTTGCAAGGAGTTGGAATGAGGATAGGTTGGTCTGACCTTATATCTGAATCAGCAGGCTTCTCCTGCTTTTGCTGTCTCCTTATGTTCTTCGGAATGATATTTGGGTTATCAACAATGATGGGTTGATTAGGGTCAGGGTTTGCCCTAGTGTGCCTTGGGTTTCTTTTGGGAGCCAGCTTCTAAGTATTCTTTTAGAACTTTATACAGGAGGCTTTATATGTACAAGGACTAGGTAAGAATTCTGGAATGACTATATATGTTTCAAAGCTAGGATGAAGATTCCCTAGTTAGCTCTTCCCTAAAGCTGTCCCTGTGTTTACAGAAACAGTCCTAAGGCCTCTTGGCTAGTTTCAGGCTTGATGGTAGCTTTGGAAGATAGATAGTAACTGAAAAATCTTAATAGTCCCCAGTGGAGTCGCCAATTATGTTAACACCCAGGTTGTTCCCTATGACTCCCAAGGGAATACGGCCGGGGTAACCACTAACCAATCTTTTGATCACTGTTTCTAGCCAAACTGTGATCAGAGAGGGCTCTCTCTTTATGATTTGTATCTGTAATGATACTGTTTAGGCTAGGTATTAAGCACAGGTTTTGTTTATGTTTTGGTTGAAGAATTTCTTTCAGATCTTTGTGATGTATTATTTAGAGAGTCAAGTATCATTGGGCAATGGAGTCTATGGCTGTAGGTGTCTAGAAACTTTGAGATGAACTGGTGAAACTTACAGGGCCATTTGGGTGCTTTATAGAACAAACTTTTGATTAATAACATGAACAGGCTAAACAAGCAGTGAAAGCATTTAAGAATTTTCACTCAGTGTTTAAGTATTCCCACCCTACTAGTTACGAGAAATGGATAGATGTCTCAGGGGCAAACTCGAAACCCTGGAAATGTCTATCACTGTGAAAGATATAGTTTTAAAGTGCAGCAATTAAGAATTACACTTCTGTTACTGTATCTGAAGAAAACATGGATAATAGCTCAGTTTGAGTTCAGGGTAATCATAGATTAAATCCTGGAACCATTCTTCTACTTTGCTATTAAGTGTAAAACATTTAAACAACAAAAGAGAACAAAAGACTCGAAAAACATGAAATACAGAGATTTAAGAAAAACTTATTGTTTTATGAAACACTCTGGAATCCTGCAACATTCACCATTCATCACGACGCATCAAATACACCAAGCTTTTGGAAATTCCATTCTCCCTTTGTATTACTTCTCTGAGGATCTTACAGCAAATGAGACTTCCGAAAGGAAAATAACAACAACCCTGCTCTATTATGCGGAGGGGTCTATATAGTACTCTGTATACAAAATATCTCAGGTATTGAGTCATCTGAGAGAGAGAAAATATCTTTAGTAGTGTTCAGAAAGTAGGCCGGAAGTTATTACAACGTTAAATGCAGAGTAAATGCCCTTTATGTCTGTCAGATGATTGTTTTGACTTTAAGGAGTCACTGAGTCGGTTACATTACTATGTATCGATCCTGTAGGTACGCATTTACTTTTGCCTGCGCAATGAGTTTCTCGGCTTTGCCAGCTGCGTTTGTCTTTCTTGCTTTGTTGGCTGCTTCATCTGCTGAGTTGGCTCAGCTTTGAATTTATGATGCCTGCTGATTTTGCTGACTGTTCTTTCCATCTAAATTTATAGAAGAAACAGGAATTGATGCATGGCCTAATGTTTACAAAATTCTTTGGATGGCATCTGTCCACCATTCCTGTGTAGGGAGCTGATGCCTGAGGATGGCCTGCATTGTCTCTTCAGCTTCTGTATACTTGAAAAAGTTGGGAGCTACATCAAACAGATGATTCATTTCATTCATTATAAAAAGTAGATTTTCTATCTTACCATAGAAAATCTGTCCTGTGATAGGCCCTGTGTCTTCTGAGGTGCTGGCCTTCTCATTTACCTGTGATGAGGCAAAAACATTCACTCTCTTGGCATATTCTTCATGGGTGAATAATCTCCCTCCGTTGTTCAACAAGCTGGGGAGTCCTTTACTTTCCAATACCCGAAACCTCTCAATGAACCTGTTTACCTCAGTTTGCATATCTTGGGTTCTTCTGTCTAACGTTTGCACCAGACTTCTAAGAGTAAGAACCCTCTTGATCATTTGGATAGTATCAGTTCTGTTTGCGATTCCCATGATGGTCAACTGAGAACTTGTCTTATGATTGAGCACATTGATCATTTTTGTTGCAATTTCAGGCATGTTCCCCAATAAGGCCCTTGATGTTCTGATTTCCCTCTGCGCCTTTGGAATGAGCTCCAGTTGCTCATGGATTGTCTCAATGTATGGCCATTGGTTATTGATGGATTTACCAATATTGGACCATATCATTGCTCTGATTTCGGCTATGATTTTATCTAGTTTTAGCTCTTTCTCAAGCTCCTTGATTTTGTCTTTAAGAGCTTTGATTTCCCTGGCCTTCTCTCCTACTTCTCTCTTTGTTTTGTCATGCCTTTCATTCACCTTGGCCAGCTGCTCCTTAGTTTCATTTAGCTGCATCATTTGTGCTTCTAGAGCTTGTATTTCGCTCTTTAGCTTTTGCATGTCTAAGCTCTGATCTGTGCTGGTGGGTGCTGCTGAAGTAGATGTGGCTGGTTGTTCAGCCTGCTGAGGTGGAGGTGCAGTAGTAGGAGCAGTCTCCTCAAGATTAATGACCTGTGGAGGGGGCTGAGATGTTTGCCCCTCTTGCGCTTGTGTTGATGATCCTTTCAGAGGTGCTTGTGTGGCCTCATATTGCCCCAATTTTTCTTGTGCCTTTATAAGTTCTTTGTAAACAGAAATTAATAGAGCAGTGGAATCCTGCTCATACCTTTGTTTTGCCACTTCATCGGTCTGTGGATGGATAGTGGCTGGAAGTTTAACCTTCTTCCTTAGTGCAGCCATATCAGCATCTCTGATTTTTAAGATCTCTTGTATCCCTTTGATATCATTGGGATTGTGCCCAATTTCTATGATGATTTCTTCCAGGGTTTTGATCCTGTTGTCTTTGGCCTGAGAAGAGGCTCTCTCTAGCTCCAGCTGGGAAGCTGTAGCATTCAGACTGCTTGTTAACTTGTAGTTGTCCAAGGTCTTATCGGCCAATGAAGCATACACCATTTCCCCTGTTTGTTTATGCAACTCAATTTTGTCCATGGGGTGTATGTCTTTGGCAAGGACCTCTAAATTGGTCCTGAGATAATCAGCAGAAGACTGTGGCTTGAGTGCCGTAGGCATAAAATGACTCAATGTCAGTTTGCCCTCACCTACATCAAAAGCAGACATGAGTCTCTGCTGATTGGAAGGAGCCATGTTAAGTAGGTGATTATATAATTGAACTTTGATTGGGTCACTCCTCCTCTTAATGTCTATGAACTGCTGCTTTATGCTCACTCTTTCCTCTTTCTGCTGGCTGGAGGAGCTGACTTCCCCTCCCATTGTCCTGTCTAGTTCCTGCTGGGAGGAACTTGCTGAAATTTCTTGACTCGGTGGGCCCATGCCCAGTGCTTCTCTGATGGCTATATCCTCTTCTGGAAAATCGTTGAGTCTTTGCCTTTTCTCTCCTTGATTTATAGAGGATGTCAAGGGAGTTTCTCTTTCCCTCTTCCTAAAGACAAATGTGTCCTCCTTTTGAGGGGTTTGGAGGACCGAGGCATCAGATGTAGTGTCTTGCCTTGTAGGCATGACTTTTTCAGTGGTCTGAGGAGTATCCACTGTTTCTTTTTGCTGAGCAGGTTGCTCTTGTCCTTGTTTTTCTTGCTGCTGTTCCTCTTGCTGTCCTATGTCTTCTTGTTGCCCTTGCTGTAGCCCTTCTGCTTGTTCTTGTGCTTGCTGACTTTGATTTTGCTGTTGTTCCTGCTGTTGCTCTTGCTCCATCTCTTTTTCTGCCTCCATTTCTTTTTCCTTTCCTTTTTCTGATACTTTTCCAGCAACTCTTGTAGTTTGATGTGGAGTAGTTGAAGAGGAGGCTGCTGGTCCAATTTGTGTGCTTGGCAGTGAGGGGACCTGTGCATAAAATTCAAGGTCAGCCATCTTCTTTTGATTGTTCAGAGCTCTTTGATTAAGCTCTTCTTGAGTCATATTTTCTTCTAGAGTTCCCCTTTTCCACTTGCTTTGATTGGCATATTTTTCAATTTGGGGGAGGCTATAATGACCGTAAGCAGACAGTTTATATTTGAGTCTCCTCATTGTGATGAAGTTGTTGGGGTCATAGGGTTTCCATATAAAACTGTACTTCAAACCAAATCCCACCAGTATTCTATCTGCCTCCTTCCACCCTTCATCCCTTTCATTGTAGACTAAATGGCCAAGTTGGCTCTTGATTTTCAGCTGTGCTTTCTTGCCTCTGCCTGAGAAGTGGAACATATCCACATAGCCAAACTGCCTGAAGTATTCTAAGGCAAATAGCCTCATGGGCACAAATTTGGGTAGTCTAAATGGGGGTAATTCACACCCATATATTCTGATGACGGTGTGGTGTTGGTAGAGATACCAATCCCCAATACTGTATACTTTTGACAAATGTAGGCACCTTTTCATGTCATCTGTCAGTCTAGGAGGAGGTGAACCAATCAGTAGAGTCAAGGCTGGATGGATGAAAAGATCAATAAACTCACAGTAGGTGTATGGAGAGTGGCTTGATATGTGGAAAACAGATGTCCAATATACTACTGATCTCAGATTGCCCTGTGCATCTACTCTCTTCTTTGGGAAGGAGAATTTATCATGCTGGAAGTATATGAGCAGATGATATAGGTAGGAGGTGTACCTAAACACTCTTTCTCTTGACAAATTCATCAACTGTTCATGCATTTTGTCTGATATGTATGTTGCATAATCATAGTGGATTGGCTTTTTTCCTGGGGAAAACATAAGCATCATTTGTATAATTGTTTCATCCACATGTTCTATCGAATCATATCCCAGGATGGGACTGATCATGTCAACCAGGTCTAGGCCCAACTGGTTAAGATAAACACAGTTGATAGGAGGAACTTGCAGAGTGCTAGCCTTGATGAAGAGCTGGTTGACCTTAATGATTTGGGCCTCTGTGGTTTTGGCTCCCTGTACTATTAGATCAGCTAGTGACAGTGGGACCAACTTTTGCTCTGTCTGGAATTGCAACATCTCCCTGATGGCTTCAGGGGTAATGAGAAACAGAATTGAACCTTCAGCATCTAGCACTGCCCTCTGGGATGCATCATAGTGTTCAGCAACTATGTGCACAAGCTCAGGGAATTGATTAACCTGAGGAAGCTTGAATATTGGGAGGAATGAATCCCAAATTCCCAGGATGTCTGTCCCCCTCTCATGTTTGATCTTTATCTCGTTTAATATTTGCAGATGGAACCTGCTTCTGCTCAGCATTTCCTCTGTTATCTTGTAGTCCAGGTCTGCCAATGCTCTGGTGTCAAATGTTCTATTAGGAACATTCAGGGGAGCCACATTGAGGGCTATGGGAGCTACAGGGGGGTCCATGACTTTCCTTTGAGGTTTCTGTTTTGCTTGGGGATTGTGTCACTTATGTAGATCAATAACAACAGAGTTTCTTTGCAGAGAAGGGTGAAAATGCCTGAGAAAAGGTGAATGCAGGGTCTGCAGCAGTTGAAATGCTGCTTTATGGTAATTAAGAGCGAAGCTTAGCTTTTCTGGCACCTTTCAATGGTAAAATTTGGTTTCAAATGCGCCTGCCACGATTGCGCAGACAGGACCTGGTTTCTTAGCAGAATGCCACTGGGAAAAGGCTCGGCTGGTGTTTTCCGAAGTGATAATTGGAACTTCAAGGCTTTGCTGAGGAATTCAGTGGTGAATTTCTGATTTTCGGCTTTCTTTAAGCTTTCTAAAGCGTTAAATAGATAATTGCAGGCGCACAGAGGATGAATGATGAGGAATACCTGGTAAAACAACGAGCAGAGGTCGTGACCGCAGGTTGAACTGGTGCGCTGGAGGTCTTCTGGTCAGTTTAGCAGGTTGGTAGACAATTTGGACGTTGTTTGCATGCAGAGCAGAATAACGACGAACGCACAAAATGACCAAAAAACGTGAACTTTTGGCTAAAATAGACCTTTTTACGTTTTTGGCGCGAATTCATGCTGATGTCAGCATGACGTCATTGGTGGGGTCAAGGTCGGATGACGTCATGCTGACGTCATCGGGTGACGTGGCGCTGTCTGGTTGGTACACGGTGGCGGTGACATGGCAGGACAGGTGGACCAATGGCAGGGACAGGGAGGTCGACGGGGCAGCGTACCTGGGTGACGGGGCGCTAACGTGTTTGCTGACGTGACGGTGAAGTGCGGGTGGGATGGGGAAACCGGAAACCAGCGATGGTTTCATATCGCACCGCCTTCTGTACGGGGGCGGTATCCATCGGCTGTACCTCCGACGCGTGGTGGTGAGGACACGTAGCAGTGGGATGACGTCCTCCAAATACGGACGTCGGAAGATAACGTTCGGTCATCGGATGAGTTCCGACATCACGATGATCGTTGGATCTGCGGGTGATGATCGGACGGCGGAAGGACAGCAGACGTGACGTGGGGTTAGTACGGGTAATGGTCAGATGACAGATGCAGTCCGAAGCGATCAGGGCCGTCGGATCTGTAGGCCTTTGATCTGACGGTCGTCGGGGAGGTGACATGTGTGGAATATACGGATGAGGGCGGAGGCAGATAAACGTGGTTTGAGCGCTTTTCTAATGTATTATGATAAAAATAATTATATGCGCCAACCTTGGCTAACCGGCGGAAAGTGGGTTTTTATGCTCTTTTGGCTCTTTGAAGCGGGTAAGGTGGGGTTTAGGGCCTTTTTTAAAGGTTTTATGTGCAAAAGGGGGTAGAGATAGAGGAACTGGCTTATGAGGAAAAGGGGTATTCGGCATAGGTTTATCAACATGACCTGATGTCATTTGATCCCTGATTTGTAACTTTATTGGCTATAATGCCAAGGGGGTGGGTATTTATAAGAGTTTGGGATTTATACACCTTGGTGTTAGTAATATTAGGGGGAAAAGGGGATGTAAAGGATTTATACAATAGAATTAGTGTTAATATGAATGAAGGGAGCAAATGAAGGGGATCTTACTGAGTTTATCTGAAATTGATTTAGTTTTGAGAGTAGATCAAAATGAAAAAAATTTAGACAAGAAATGTGGCTTCTGAATGAACCAGAACCATCTAAAACCATGATCTTTCTCCATAAATCTCAGCTAAAAGAAAGGGAATGTTAGTAATGAAATGAAGGGGGAGAGGGAGGTTAGTCATGCTCCTGCTGTAGTCTTTTACTTTGCTGCCCATCATCACCATTCTTGCAATGATAGGGATCACTTTCTGCAACCCCAACTACCTACCCAGCTGCTTACCTAGCATTTTTTGTTTCTCCTTGGAGGGTGCACTTGGACTTGCAAACCCTTACTTGCCTTTTCTTTTCTTTGGCTTTTTCTTTATTCTTTTCTATCTACCTCTAACCTTATCTCTTCCAAGGTCCCAGATTGAGCTGTTGGAAACCTTTTCTTCTCTACCTGAACTACTTGTCTGCCAAGATTAGGCTGTTTGGACAGACTTCTTTCTCTATTCTATAACACAAAATTGAAACATGGCATGATCCAGGTTAAACAGTTGGATCATCCATCAAAATTTGAAAATAAAGTCCTCAACATTGAGGCACTTACACACCTTTTTGTTCTCTAGGAAATATGGGATCTTTGTGAACTCAAAGCAGAGCATATTTGGACTTTCTCTTGCCAATCATGAAATATGAAACCTATTGGTATAGGTATCCAACACTATCTATAGACATAAAATTGAAAACATGAAATAGCCAAGTTTAAACATTTTGACTATCATGGAACGTGGCAAAGATTACAAGCTATACACAATCATTTATTATACATAAAAATAAATAGGAGTGGCATTTTGACTTGCTCACTTTCATGGTTTTTTTCTTTTCTTGGGGTTCATATTTTTCATAATTTTTTACCTTTTTGTTCTTTTTGTCCTTTGATTATTCTTTAGGTCATACCCTCTTTACATTTTTTACTTTTTGAATATGGAAAACATTTGCAAAAAGAAAAGGTATGTACAATATTACAAGGTTTAATCTCAGTCATTCAAAATTATGACTCATATTGGTATAGGAACATAACAGTGGCTCCACTTGGGGATGGCATTTCCTGGTGAAATGTTAAGAACTTTGTAGATCAGTTGCCCTCTGAATTGCTATGATATTACCCTGCAACATTTGTCCTTTATGCTTCTACATTATTACTATTTATGACAGTAAATCTTTAAATCTTAGGGCCTTCTGTCCAGGCTTCAACTTCAAAAATCACCATCCAATCAACTATAGACTTTGAAAATAAAGTATGTACAAATGGGCAATGAAATTAGTAACTGGGTTCAATATAGTGTTTGAGCATTCGACCATTCATTGGTCCACCTTCTACTTCTGTACCATCCATTTCTCTTAGGAAGAAAGCATTGTTACCTCTGAAAGCATAAATGGGTCTTTCCATAGGAAATAAAATTTCCCATGTTTACCTTTATCCTCCCTCCTTGAGTCCCATTTCAAGACTTTGTCCCCAAGGTAGAAATTCTCAGCCTTGGTTCTTCTATAAAAAATCTTCTTGATCCTTTCCTGCACAATTTGAGATCTGATGTACACTTCTTCCCTGGTTTGCTGCAATAAATTGTTTGGTTGATTCTTCTTTGGATATCATTTGGTTCAACCTGTAACTCTTGGGGGAGCTTCATCATTGGTTTTCCCAAGGAATATGGAAAACCAAATTCCATTCCATAAATTAATTGGTAGGGAGAAGTACCAATTGATTTCTTTGTGGTTAGCCTGTATGCCCACAAGGCATTTACTAGCTTTTTATTCCATGTTTTCTTGTTATCCTCTACAACTTTTTGATGATATTTACCAGAATTTTGTTTGAGGATTCTTCTAGTCCATTTCCTTGAGGGTAATAAGTTGTGGAATGGCCTAGGGTTATATGATACTTATTACAGAAATCAATCATTCCTCTGGATTTGAAAGTTGCTGCATTATCAGTGATGATCTTGGTTGGGTATCCAAATCTTGATAAGATGTTGGCCTCAAGGAAGGTTATGATAACCATGTCACTGTCCTGCCTTGAAGGTATGGCCTCTATCCATTTCATAAAATAATCTGTGGCAGTGAGGATCCATTTATGTTGGGCAGAGAAAGGTGGATGGATTTCACCAATGAAGTCTAAATCCCATTGTTGAAAAGTTGCTTCAACAGAGATTGGTTTTAGGGGTAAAGGTAGGATCCTTTTCTTTCCTTCAAAGATTTGACATTTATGACAGGAGGTGACATATTTCTTTACATCAGAAAACAAAGTAAGCCAAGAGAAACCGGCTCTGAGAATTTTGTGAGCAGTGGTTTTCCATTAAAGATGTCCTCCACAGTCAACTGCATGAAACTCTTGTAACACTTTGTCAAATTCTTCTTTCAATAAATAGTTGAGAAGGATACCTTCATGATTCCTCCACAACAAAGCATTATCTATTATGAAAAATTTGAAGGATTTCATTTTTAGAAACTTACTTTTGGTCCTGGATAATTCAGGAGGAGCTTGTAGATTTAGTAAAACATATAAGATGTCAGCATACCATGGTGATTCAATAAAGGCCTGGCTGATTGGTGGAGTCACCATCTCCTCTTCATTATCCATTTCTGCAATAAAATTTATATCTAACGCCTAATAGTTCGATTTAGCCATGAGCTTGGCTAAACCTTGGCCTTTGATTAACTTTGTTGGTTTTATTTCCAAGTCATATTCCAAAATAGTAGCTATCCACTTCACTCTCTTTCCGTTCGGACCTTCCTAAGTTAGGATGTCCTTGACTACTGAGTTAGGGACATAGGCTACTATATGAGAATATAAAATGTAAACCCTGAAATCTTTGATAGCTTTGACCAAAGAAAATTCTTGTTTTTCAATTATGTTGTATTTTAAAGGGGCATCCCTCAAGGCTTTGTTGAAAAAGGCAATAGGTTGTTCATAACCCTGATCTTTTTTCTGCAGTAGGACTGCAACTATTGTATGTTATGAAGCTAAGGAAAATAGAATGAAATCTATTTCAAATTTTGGACTGACCAGAACTAGTGTTTTAGTTAAGGCTAGCTTAATGTCTTCAAAGGATTTCTTAGCCTCAACAATCCATTTTATGGTCGAATCATTTTTCAATATATTGTTCAATGATCCAATTAGTTCTGCTAGATTAGAAATAAATCTCCTAAGAAAGTTATTTTTTCCTAAAAAGGCTTGTAATTCCCTAATGTACCTAGGATATTGTATCTGTAAGATGACTTCTATTCTTGCAGAATCTATTTGGATACCATCTTTTGAGAATATATGACCTAATAAATTTCCCTCTTCTAATCCAAACAAAGATTTCTTGGGGTTCAAAGAAATTCCATACTTCCTGCATTTAATGAAAACCTGCCTTCGGTGATCTAAGTGTTGATTATCATATTTTGACAATACAGTGATGTCATCTAAATATATTACTAGGAATTCATGAATCTCCTTGGAAAAAGCTATGTCCATAGCCCTTTGGAAAGTGGCTCCTGCATTCTTTAATCCAAAAGGCATCTTCACATACATGAATGTGCCCCAAGGAGTAGTAAAGGCAGTTTTGGCTTGGTCATCTGGGTGAAATAAGATCTGATTGTAACTAGAAAACCCATCCAATAATGAGATTCTAGTTGACCCAACTACCCTTTGTAAGATATGATCCATTTTAGGGAGAGGGTAATTGTCCTTAAGTGAAACTTTAGTAAGATTTCTGAGATCAACACAAATTCTGATCTCACCAGTTTTCTTCCTTGTTGGCACAAAATTGGTAACCCAATCAGAAAATATGATTGGTGCTATTATCTTGGCATCATACATTCTATGGATTTCATTTGTTAATCGATTCAGATCTGGTAATTCTAAAGTTGCTACAAAAGGCAACTATTGATTCAGGTTTGGCGAAGCATACCCAGGATAAGACGGGATCGCCTGAGAAGTGGGTCTTTGCATACCATCATAATGTATTTGATGCTGATAACTTTGATAAGGTTGATGGGCATAACCATTATAATATGTTTGTTTGCAACCGTTTTGAATATACGGTTGCCCATTACTCGCAAAGCTTTGTTGCTCAGGTCCTCAGTAAGTTTGCTGGAATTGCAATTGTTGATATTGCACCAACCATGGCTGTGAGACCATTTTTTGTTGTCCAATTCTCGATCTTTAACCAAGATGAGGGGTGATAGTACCTGTTTGAGCCTGAGTCACTTCATTTAAGGAGCCACTAATCGGTGGTTGTGATTGAGTTGTAGAGACAAGAGGCTATTGTATTACGACTTGAGAGACATGAGGTTGACATACAACAGGCAGCGCTTGTACTTGCGACACCGTCACAATAGTCGGTGTAGTGGGATTTTTCGACATAGGTTGATTTTGTTGCATTGAATACACAACTCTTGGTTGTTGCTTCAATATTGGCACCCAACCACTGGATGCAATTCCAGCTTGACCTGAATTCTGTTGTGAACTCTCAAATGGTTGTCCTCCCGGAGGGAACAATGAAAAGGCATATTGTCCCCCATATGGCAGCAATCCAGTGTTCAAAGGGAAAATTGGTCTTTGGAGACTGGACTGCCCAACTGATACTGTTGTGAAGGATCAATTTGCTAAGACTCAACATAAGAAATTCCAGATAAGGTTCGGGATGAACAAATAGGAACAGACCATACTGTCGAAATAGTCCGTAGGTGGACTCCATCTAGCGGTTGAGAACTAGTTGGGACAGATGATATACCAGCGAACATTGTCAGAGTAGCGGCAGGAGGTTCTGCTGCTACTGTGTCGGATGACACAGTCATAGATTTCGATGGTTGTTCAGACATATCGAGTCTATCCAAAACATTTCCAAGCGATTCTACAGGAACTTGTGATGAAGGATGACTAACTTCTGTAGTAGAAGGATATAGGTGGATCCCATTTCCAAAATGCAATGGAGTAATGGATGAAAGATCTTCTACAATCTCTTCTATAGCAATCATTCCAGGTGGAAGAGGCAGACCATCAGGTTCGTAAAATATTTCTGGTGCTGAAGAAGGTATAGACTCTGCAGCGACAGATGTTGGAGGGGTGACACCTTCCGAATCAGCCCTAGATGGAGCTGGTTCAGGAATAGAAGTGTTTACTGTTACACTAGGATCAGTTCTAATGTCCTCTTGTAACTACGAAACTTCTTCTGTATAGGCAGGGGTACTAAAAATAATTGGAGTAACTGGAGTCTCTGATGATGTTGAAACACAAGTTTCAAATAAGCCAGGAGACTTTGACCCAGTTAAACAAGATTTCTTGGCCCAGAATGGTTTCGTTTCCGGAGTCAAAGACGGTTGACTCGTTAGTCTCCGCGAACGACGGGGTTTTGATTGACTTTCTTCCACGATTGTGGATTACTTGATCAACTCAAAATAAAAAGGGGAAAATGTTATTCCGAATTAAATGAATTTTATGACGCTTTGACACAACTTGCTTTTTCAATTTTTAAGAGTCGAGGAAAAGCTACATATGACTCTAGTAGCCTTCGATTTTTAATGAGCCTGAAGTGACAAGTGCTCAGATGGACCTTTTCTTTTAAGGAGTCTGAAAAGGTATGAAAGTGACTACTCTAGAAATCTAGATAGAGGGATTACCAAACCAATCGAAAAACTGCAGAATACCTTTTACGTACAGCAGTCAATCTTCCTAAATGTTGTGTTCAGTGCATTGCGATTGATAGGGCGACAGACATAGCTTCCTAAGGATAAAGGATATCATCCTATTGTGGTCTCCCAATATATACTCGACACTACGTGGGAGCACAAGTCTTTACTGGCACTTGTCATATCAAAGAGGAGGAATCACCTAACCTACGATGAAAACGATAGTTACCAGGCTTTACGATGCTAGAATACGTCTCTAGCCTAGACTTCTAGATGTTGGGCGTTAGTTTCCAAAGCGTTTTTATGTTCATTGAGGTTTATTTTACAGTTGATCTTTCTTAAGAAGTTTTCCTTTAATGTTCACCGCATGATGTAGATATACAATTCCTAAATATGCAATCTAAGATGATAAACATTCGTTTACTTTCTTTTAGCAATGAAAATCCTAGCTACTAAGGAAAGAGAAGTAAAATTCTTTCAACATAGAGCAGAGAGTACACACTAAGATGCACTGTCCTAAATCAATTTCTGCATGCAGTCTAAATGAAAATGCACATGGATGTATTTGTTTTTCAGTTTCCTTAATGTGTGAATGACAAAAAGAAAACTAAGTACAGATCTGAATTACTTTTCTTCAAAGCGACACTTCAACAATTTCTTTTCAAAAACGAAAGGAAGACTAAGACAACACTTTCAATTTTGACTTGAAAACTGCTTTTGACACTTCAAAGAATTGATGATTCAAATCAAATACAATGGCAAAAGTGTAATTGACTATCTAAAAGAGGAAGACTTTACGACACTCTTTTCTTTGACTGAAAACGACACTTGTGACACTTTCAAATCAAAAGACGACAGTTTGATTAAGCTACTTTTTGCAAAGGAGAATTGTAAATGATGAAAAATACATAAAAAAACATTCACAATTCTTTATCAATGGAGGCTAAATAATGCAAAGGAAAAGAGTTTCAACAGTGATATACTGATCATAGACAGTAAAACTACTAAATAGAGCTGAAAACAATGAAGGAAAAACCAAAATTTGGAGGCAGAAACAATCTCATTCAATCATCGCACCTATAACACAGGGAAACAGGGATTCATCTGACCTGCAGCACACGAGAGGTGCGATGCATCCAGACTACCAATGAGAGACAGTGCGATGGTCCTAGGACGATACTGAGCTTGATTTTCACCCACAGTTTGCAGCTAAGTTTAGGGATTTAGGTTGAGCTAATGATAGACAATAAACACAAAGTATAGGGGCTGATCTAATGAGGTTATTTGAGCTACCACCAGGGCACTTAGGATGTTTGCAAGTCAGTTGTTCAGTTCATAAACAAACCCGGAGATTGACTGAAGCAACGTTGATCTACTTTGCACTTGCATAGCAAATGCAGTTCGAAGGCTAGCTGGCTTAACTTCAGGCTCCGTCTGTAGTTTATAAAGCAAAAAAATAGAAACAAACAAACAAACTATTCGCTCCCCAGCGGAGTCGCCATTTTGTTATCGAGAAAACTAGTGTCTATTCAGAGCTACTAGTCCCACTAAGATGGGTAGCTATCTTAGAAACAAACAATTTAAAGTCACTTGTGTTTTCCTTTATGAGAGATAGATGAGAGAGAAGCAGAGAGTACAATCCTCATTCTTTCTCTTGGCTCCTTGCTTGTTTCCTCTCTCCCTTGATAGAGCTTTCGCCACTCCTTCCTCACTTGTCCCGCCTCAAAGAACAGTTGTAGAGTCAAAGCAACAAAATACCGTCAAAGCATAGAGAGCTATAACCATAAACAATATAGGATCAGATGTATATTAACCATACAAATGCATACACAAATACAAGATTCAGAAATATACAAATATATGGATGAAAACTCAAATAGCTTTATTGATAGAAGTAGTAGAAGAGAGGATTACAACCAAGCTGTCCGATCCAGCGCCATCGTCCCAGCATGAAATCCCTCTTCCCTCATGAAAAGCTAGATCACCCAACAATACAATGTTGCAGAGAAAAACCAACAACACTTCCTTACAAAATACAAAGTTCCAGCCTCTGGATCTCTAGGATGAGGGATCCATATATAGATATTTGTAGGTGGGTGAGTCAACTTCTAGGATTTTGATTAGTGTCATTTCACTGATATTTCTTGGGAGATTTCATGATCTCTTACTCATCCCTGGGTGAATTCAGAGAGGCAAGTGTCACAGGGGAAGTTTCTAGAAGATTCAGTGGGTTTCCACTTAACAAACTGCCTCTGCCATTTGTCTACTCTCGCCCATCGCACCCTAAAGAAGGCTCTTTCAGTATGCATTGCACTTGGCCAGTGTTACAGTCAGTATGCATCGCACCCTTAGCATTGAGCAGTCTATATGGTCCAGTTTTGACCAATTCTGAGTAGTTTTTTCAGGGAGAACTTCTGGGAAATGATGTAATCAGCTAACCTTGATCCTTTAGGGTTTGAAACAACACTTTTAGGGGTTCAGAAGCCCTTGGTTTATGGACATATGTGATGGGGTTGCAGTGCCCAAATATGTCTATAACAATTCTTCATGTCAAAATTGGTTTATCTTATGTGCCAGTGACATTAAAAGATTCTTATTAACATTAATTACATTTGAATTTATTGGGATACACATTCTATTTTTATATATTAATTCGGTTTAATCTAAATAGTGTTGTTTTTCTAATTCAATTCTATTAAATTATGGTTATATTAGGAGTTATTTTCTATATAATTTATTTTAAAATTATAGTTTATAAATAGAATTCAATTCTATTAAATGTATGATTATAGTAAGAGTTGTTTTATATATAATTTATTTTAAAATTATAGTTTAATTAATATTTATAGTTGTGTTTTTTTCACTTTTATTAAATGCATGGTTATATTAAAAATTATTATTATTATTATTATATATATATATATATATATATATATATATATATATATTATGAATTTTTTTTTTTTGGAGATAATTTTTGGGCAAGATTCTCACTTTTGTTATTGAAAATGTAATCTTAAATGCATAAATAGATCTTTTTCTCAACACATGAATTTTTCAAATTAAATATTTAAATTTACAAATTAAACTACTTAAACTCATCACTCTTAAAAATATCTATGAATTTTTTACAAAATTAAATTGGAAAAAACAATCAAAGAAAAAAGAATTTTATCCAATAATTAAATTTCACTATTTGAATATAATTTAATCAATTTTATTAATATTTATAACTATTTATAATAATTTTCATTATTTAATAGGTTTATGTGTTATTACTGTGTTATAAATATGTGTAAGACAATAAATATCAAAATAACTTGAAAATAGAAAGATAAATAATGAAAAATAAACTTTTTTTAGAGGATTCCACCTACTTCACAATAAAACGAATATACAAAATAAGATAATTCAAAAACTAAATTTACTCATTATATATATAAATTAAGATATACTGTGAAACAATTATATATATATATATATTAAAATTCCATAAAAAAAATATTATAAAACATATAAAATCATTCTCTTTTTGAATTTGTTGAATTCATTATACTATTTGTATACATACTTGCCAATTAGAAGAAGCCTCTCTTTTACATCTATGCGGAAAGGTAGTTTATCCACTAATCAACACCAGCCAATAATAAGAAAACATATGCATATCGAGTGCTTGTAACTTATGTTGGGAATCGATAAACCCCATAAAAATGATTTTGTTTGTTTTTGGAGGGCACGTTCATCACCCAACATTCTGCTTTGTCGCAAACAATAAACATAGCAATAACTCCACCAAATCCAATTCCCATTCCTAGTTCCAATGCTATCAATGACACATTTTCATTGACATAGCTTAACCATCCTCTTTTATCATTACTCCTGTCTCTAGTGGGTGTTTTGGTTGGCTTATCCTTTTGCTTGTATGTTGGTAGAGGAAATCTGCATAAGCACTCGTTCCTTTCAAAACATGTTACATTAAAAGTGGAAAATTGTGTACCCTTTGGGATTAGCCCACAAAGATTGTTAGATAAAACATCAAAATAAGCTAACATTGATAATTTAGAGAGGACTTTGGCAATAAATCCACTCAAATTATTTTTCGACAAGTCCAATTGCTCTAAAGAAGGTATCCTACTAAGAGATGTAGGGATATGTCCTTCCAATTTATTTTCTGATAAATTCAATAGTCGTAAGCTATTCATGCTTCCTATGCTTACAGGGATTTCTCTTGTAAGATTATTACAAGACAAATCCAATATAATATTTGTGGGCAATAGATATGACAAATTATAGTCATTTCCTTTCATGCAAATTATAATTTCATCATCTAGTTGAATATTATTTGACACATTTGCAAATCCAGAGACTCTCTCAAGATGAGTTGGTATTCTCCCACTGAATTTGTTGCTGGATAAATCCAACATATGCAACCTGGTAAGATTTGTGATTTGTTGAAGAATACAACCATGCAAATTATTATAACAAAGGATTAAAGCTTCCAAATCATGAAAATATGTTCAGTATTAAGTATGTTAGTGCAATTGACTAGAGATGCACACAATACCCCCAAAATTTTATTAGAATGACCAGAGAAAATTGCCATAGATGTGCAATTTCCAATGCTTTTAGGAATTAGTCCTTCCAAATTGTTTTCTGATAGATCTAATGTGTCTAATGAAATCAAACCATTGATACTTTTAGGAGTACGCCCTGATAAATTGTTATTATATAAGTGTAGATAGTTCAGAGATTTTAGTTTATCTATGCTAGAGGGGATATGCACAGTTAATTTGTTTGAATGCAAATCTAAAAAGTAAATGGAATGAAGCTTCCCTATGTCTCTTGGGATTGTGCTTGTCAAATTGTTCTTTAAAAGGTCATGATATTGAAGGTTCTTTAAATTGGTAATGGATTTGGGTAAATTACCAGTGAGTGTATTATATTTAAGGTTTAGATCAGTTATATGATGCAAACTGGAAAGGACTATCGAAATCCTGTGAGTCAACATGTTTGAAGAAATATATAGTTCTGTTAATTGAGACAAATTAAAACTGGCTTTGGGTGTATTTCCAGTGACTCTATTTTGAGAGAGAGAGATGGTTTTCAACTTGCTTAAATTGGTGATGTATTCTAGAATGCTAGTGAGTCTAATCCATGAGAGATATAAGGTTGTCAACTTGGGTAGATTGGCAATGCATGTAAGGATTTTTGTTAAACTGTTCTGAGAGAGATCTGAGTAGCTCAACTTGGTTAGACCGACAATGCATGCAAGGATTTTTGTTAAAATTTTCTGAGAGAGATCTAAATAGATCAACTTGGTCAGATTGGAAATGTGCGCAGGGATGATTGTTAGACTATTACCAGAAAGATCTATGTATGTCAATTTGGTCAACTTGCAAATGTGACCTCATGCCTATACTCAGTTTTTCTGTTGGTGTTCTTAAGCTTATCCAATTAGTATAAATGGAGAAGGGGAAAAATACAAACGAGAAAACTAAATCAGAGGTGTCTATATTCTTCTTTGAAGGAACAACATCTTCTACTCTCAATAAGTCGGGATCCCTCTTCTTCCACAAAATAAATAAGTGTTGATGAACAATTCTCTTTAAATAAATAAATAAAGGTGAAAGAAGACAAAGGATTCCTATTAAAAAATGTAAAACAAGAAACTCTCCCGGTCTTGCTGGAAGTAGAACAACGTTTGTGTTCCTATGTGACTCCATCAAGGTGTTGTCTAGGCCTGCTGGCAACGGAGCAACACCAGAGATGAAAAATTATACTCTAAAAATCTTAAGCTCGTGAATTAAACTACCCTTCCCAACACGAAACATTGTGATTATGTTGAATCTTATTATGTGTTCAACTAAGAAGGTATAGAGGGGACAATGTCTGCCCATGGGATAAGTGGGCAGACCAAAATGATCTACACGATGAATCAATACTCCCTAAGGAACCAAGGCCCTGCAAAAAATAAACTAACCAAGATAGAGAAGTTGGAGTTCAACCAGTGTCTCACCAAGTGTTGTAGCTACTGCAACACCCTCCCAAATTTTGGCTTGCACTAAAATTTCAGAGACTTCCTTGGTCTTTTCCTTGATTGTTAAAAACACTCAAGGTTATTCCATGGGCTTTCTTCAAATTCTTTGGCCGCTTTTGATTATTGGATTAACTGTCATATTTTGGCATGTTTGACTATTATATGATGTTTGCGAGCCTTTTTCTGGTGGTCGTTAGGGTTGATATTTATCTATATGAGTTGTCCCAACCATGTAAAAAAATTTCGCACTTATACACAAAGTCTTTAGCACTATCACAGAAGTGTCGTCACAATCATCCCAAAGTCTATCTTAAGTGTCGCATCTTGTCATGAGGAATTCACATAAAGGGGAATTCTTTGTTGGTTTTTTCTGATGATCTATGTTTTCATGTCATCAAAGTATGCTATGTGTGTGATCATGGTTCAAGTTCATCATGAGCCCATCTCCCTTCCCGCACTTAGCCATTTTCGGAAAATCTTAATGACCGAGCAACTTAGCTTCACTGAGCCTTGACTGAGTTGTGCACTGCATGGTATGAGTCCTCTTGGATGTGACCCTATTGCTTGGAACTATGCAGTGCATAGTCACTGTCTGCCAGGGCTGTTGTTCTACGTAATTCCAGAGTCTAGTAACCTCCCCTAACCTCCATAATTGTGCAGTTATGCCTCCCAGTCTACCTTGAATTATGCACTTCACACCTTCAAACCTCAATATTTTCCCTTTCCTACTGGAACAATGCAATGCATAGAGAGCCTAGCCTCCCTTGGCCTTCAAAACTACACAAATTCTCCCTCAAGTTCCCTTCCCTCAGCCAGAGCTCATTCCCATCAGAAACTACACAGATCTGTCCTCCAGGCCTCTCTGTTGCTCAATCCCCTTTTCCTAGAGAAACTTCGCAGTTTTTCCTCCGATGGCCTCATCCAGCAGCAACCATTGTGTGCTTGAACTTCCCAATTTTTTCCGCTAGTGGGTACTACGCAATTTTTTCCTAAGTGAGGACTATGCATAAAAGTTTCTCTGTCAAGTCTGAGCCACACTCTGCACAGTCTTAGTGATCAAGCTCTCTCCTTCTCAGCTGGAACTGTGTAATGCGTAATCATTGGGCCATTTATCCCCTCTCTCACTTGTCCCAAAATTAGTTCATGGGTAATAATGCATCATCTCAGACTAGGGATTTTTTCGAATTGATATCGTCCCGGCATGAGTGAATTGCAAGAACATGTGCACTATCAAGACATGGAGATATGATGAAGAAGGAGAAGGAGGATGGAAGCATGCCTAAAGACTCTCTTGTAGTTGAACTTACAAGCGGATCTATCAAGTGGAAGTAAAGGGACACAATTTTGCAACTAGCATCCAAGACTAAATATCATTGAAGACCCTGCATTACCAAGCTATGCGAAGGGGAAGAGAAAGCATATCCAAGAAGACATCTAACACTCAGCGGCAATAGTGACTTGATATTGCCACATCATCAATCCAGTCCATGTCAGCAATGTCATGTCAAGTCATGTCATGAGTTTTCATATGCCGCATCACTAGTGTGGACCATGTATGTTGTAATCAAATGTATTGTAAAGTGGAAGTCCAAAGGACACACACGAGTATGAAGAGTCATGTAAGTTGAAAATTCATATGGGTAGTCAAAGAGTCACAAGCGGGAAGCATCATCCCTTTCTTTATATATACCCCCTCATTGTATGAGAAAAAGACTTTTCACCTTTGCTTCACCTGTAAGGCATCAGAGAGATCATCTAGTTCTTTAAGGAGCAAGGGATGGATCCAATGTCCCACTACTGGGGCTAGTGATGTACAATGTAAATACAAGTCTTGGAACTTTTTCTTAGTAACTGAATCCTTTTAAGGCCAACACGTTCTTCATGCATGGACTATGAATGTTTGTAAGACTATTCTATGGACGTTTGTATTTCATGTTTTCTTTCACATGTGTAACTAAGATATATGAACTATTTCAGTTATTTTAGTGCTTATCTTCTTGAGAATGTGTTGTAATAGTTTTTCTCGTTGTCTCATCCTTGTCGACTATTCCGCGAGATACTAGGAAAATCATTGCCTGTTTCTTGGTTGTAATGATCGTCACATCTAATATGGACTATTCTACTGGATGTTAGACGTGTCTTTCCTTCTTTGATTGGTTGTAATGACTGTCACATCCGTTGTGGACTATTCTGCTGGATGTTAGACGGTTCCTTCTCATTCATGTGTTTCTCTTCCCGGGTCACTTAAAGGCTCACTTTTCTCTCCCCTTTTGCAGTAGAAGAACCTCAACACAGTTGTAGTGCACACTCACCAGGCATACCCCCCTTTCTTTTCAAAGACCCCATTTGCATCACTCTCTTGTGCTGACAACTAGAGCCAAGGAAAATATTTAAGGATTTGGAAACCAAGCCTTTATACCAGATCAGACTCCTACACCAAATGGTGTGAGGTTTGATTGGGATGTCATATCAGGGAGATCCCCTGAATGTTGGCGAGTCCAACACCGCCAACAGATAGGTACAAGGGTGATGGTTGTACTAATACACTAGCTTAATGTCGGTTGTTGTGAGACCTTAACATGTTGATTAGGCATAGATGTAGTCCAATGGAACATGGAGTTATCAAGTTGTGGAATGGACCACTTGGGTAGGTACCAAGGTGGCAGGTATACTGGTATCCTAGCTTGAGGAGGGGATTTGAGAATCTAAGATCGTTGATGAACCATGTAAGTAAAAAGTATCCTACATAATTGGTAGATATAGTGGCAAGTTCCCACGTATTCCTACATATGGTAACTTTATTTATACAAAATTCAACTAAAATTGAAGTCATGTTTAAGGAAGGGATTGTTAAGGTGATTCGTGTAAACTTGTCTTGGTTAAATTACCAGTGGTTTTCGAGCTCTAGGTTTATGATAACCCATGGTATTGGCCCATAATATTTGTGTAGAATATAGACTATTTAAATAAGGATCAAATCCATTTAGATTTGTCCTCTTGATCATTGATATCTCAAGCAATGGTGTCTTTAGGCACCACTACCTCTCTCAATTTCATGATTTTAACATAAAGAACACCAGTCATCAATGGAGGAATCACTATAGAAACTAAACTAGAAAGATAATTCCTTCTCCTTTCTTGTTGGTAATGAAAACTAATTAAAATTTCCCTACCCTTGCATTATATTTTCATCAACATTATTAATGCAAACATCAAGATCATGTAGTCTATAAATCTTAATAACCATGCATAACTTCACACTTCAATGCAACAAAGAGTTAGATGGTTGTAACTAAATTATACATAAATGAATGGAACCAAAGATGAAAAATATGTATAAGTGAAAGGAACTTTGATGGTAGTAACACAAACTTAAATCCATCATAGATTTTATATTTATTTCCTTTATGTTCTTTCATTGTCTTTGTAATCAAAATATTATTAAGCAATATGTTTTACAATGTAAATAAATTTTTCATAAATATCATGACTTTTATTAATATCAAATTCAAATTCATTTCAATTTTTAAACTTATATGTGTGTGTGTGTCTATAATATACATGAATTAAAAATTAATATAACAATAGAGTGTAGTCTAAACAAGCCACAATTCCATTGGGAAAGTAATAGAAACTCTCCATGATTTTGAGAAAACCTAGCAATTTTTTTTTTAATCCAAGGTACAGTTGTCAAGATTCAGAATTTTGGGTACCCTACTAGTTCTTGATGGTGCTAAATCCATTTTTTTCCAACAAAAAAATGATTTATACACTATCACAGTGATATTTTTTGAAGAGTTTTCCACTAGATTCCGACAAGAAATCCATCACCCAAACAAAATTATAACATCGTTAAACAATACCTAACAATAATGACACTTTCCTCATTCGTACATGAATTTGATAACATACCATTGTAACCATAACATAAATCATCTTCAATTATAAAACATTAATTATATATATAATCAAAACAACTGCCAATAACATTGAATATTACATGTATTTAAATAGAAAAATAATCAAATCCTCACATATAGTTTCAATTAACATGCCCAATGAAAAGATCAAAATAAATTTCAATATATTTATAGAATAAATCTTTCATATCAAACTTCAAATACAGTATGTAAACATTTGATAAAGTTATGAATAGTATTAACACTCTTACTCATCTAAGGCCCCCAATTTGCAATCAATATAACGAATTACATTGTGATTATCTATAAATGTATGGCAATTGAAAGTTTAACATGTCATCATCAAAACTACTAAGTGAAGAATTAAGTCCCAACGATTCCATTCATCATGTCAAAATTGGTTTATATTATGTCCTAGTGATATTAAAAGTGTCTTTAACATTAATTACATTTGAATTTATTGGGATACATATTTTATTTTTATATATTAATTGGGTTTAATCTAAATAGTGTTGTTTTTTAATTCAATTCTATTAAATGTATGGTTATATTAGGAGTTATTTTATATATAATTTATTTTAAAAATATAATTTAATTAATATTTATAGTTGTGTTTTTTTTTTTTTTTTTCACTTTTAAATGTATGGTTATATTAAGAATTATTTTATATATAATCTATTTAAAAATATAGTTTCATATACATATATATATATATATAATATGTTTTTTCTTTTATAGTTGGTGATATATTTTGGGTAAGATGGCAACTTTTGAAATGTATTTATAAATGTATAAATGGATCTCATATAAATATGAATTTTGCAAATTAAATAATTTAATTTTACAAATTAAACAACTTAAAGTCATCACTCTTAAAAATATCTATAAAATCTTCACAAAATTAACTTAGAAAAAACTATCAAAGAAAAAAGTCAAATTTATCTAATAATTAAATTTCATTATTTGAATATAATTGATCAATTTTATTACTATTTCTAACTATTTATAATAATTCTCATTATTTAATAGATTTATGTGTTATTACTATGTTATAAAATATGTGCAAGACAATAAATATCAAAATAACTTGAAAATAAAAAGATAAATAATGAAAAATAGAGTTTTTTTTAAAGGAAACCACCTACTTCACAGTAAAACAAATATACAAAATTAGATAATTCAAAAACAAATTTTACTCATTATTTATATATATATATATATATATATATATATATATATATATATATATATATATATATATATATATATATATATATATATATATATATATATATATATATATATATATATATATCAGAATATATCTTAATTTTAATTAAAATTCCATTAACAAAATATTATAAACCATATAAAATCATTCTCTTTTAAATTTGTTGAATTCACTATAATTCTTGTATACATACTTGCTAGTTAGAATAAGCCTCTCTTTTACATCTATGTGGAAAGGTAGTTTATCCACTATTCAACACCAGCCAATAATAAGAAAACATAGGCATATGGAGTTCTTGTAACTTATGTTGGGAATCGGTAACACGTGAACTTTGCAAATTAAACAACTTAATTTTGCAAATTAAATGATTTAAACTTATCACTCTTAAAATTATTTATGGAATTTCAACAAAATTAACTTGAAAAAGACAATTTTATCCAATAATTAAATTTCACTATTTAAATATAATTTAATCAATTTTATTAATATTTATAACTATTTATAATAATTCTCATTATTCAATTAATAAACTATCAAAATTGAAATAAAATATTATTTACCATCTAAATGTTTCATTATGTATTTATATAGCTTGAGTGAGTCTAATGGTTAAGAGCATGTGTGAGTATGCATGCCTTCATAGACTTGGCAGAAATCCCTCTGCTGAGGTGAGTCCCTTGTCCCAGAAACAAGGGGGTTTTATACACCAATTTGGTGTCTAGCTTGGTAGTGACCTTAAAATTGGAAAATAATAATAATAATAATCCAACACATTAATTCTAGTTTGTAGTCCTAAAAATAATTTAACGAGCTTTTTTATTTTTATTTTAACATTATTAAAATATAAAGCAAATTTATAAATATTCTAATTGTTTTAAGTAATTTAATATTCTTATGGTTTTAAGTAATTTAATAGATTTATGTGTTATTACACAACATAAAATATGTGTAAGAAAATAAATATCAAATTAACTTGAAAATAGAAAGATAAATAATGAAAGATGATTTTCTTTTCAAAAGAAGTTATCTACTTAACAATAAAACAAATATATAAAATTAGATAATTCAAAAACTAAATTTGTTCATATTATATATATAATAAATAGTATAATTATAATTGATTCACAATATATCTTAATTTTGATTAAAATTCCATAAACAAAATATTATAAACCATATAAAATCACTCTTAAATTTGTAAAATTCATTATACTTTTGTACACATACTTGCTAATTAGAAGCAAACTCTTTTTTACATCTATGTGGAAAGGTAGTTTATCCACCATTCAACACTAGAAAATAATAAGAAAACTGAGGCATTTGTTGAATTCATTATAATTTTTGTACACATATTTGCTAATTAGAAGAAGTCTCTTTTTTACATCTATGTGGATAAGTAGTTTATCCACCATTCAAAACTAAACAATAATAAGAAAACACATCTATGTGGATGAGTAGTTTATCCACCATTCAAAACTAAACAATAATAAGAAAACATATGCATATGGAGTTTTTGTAACTTATGTTGGGAATCGGTAAACCCCATAAAAAGGCTTTTGTTTGTTGTTGGAGGGCACATTCATCACCCACCGCCTTGCTTTGTCCCAAACAATAAACATAGCAATAACTCCACCAAATCCAATTCCCATTCCTAGTTCCAATGCTATCAATGACACATTTTCATTGACATAGCTTAGCCATCCTCTTTTATCATTACTCCTGTCTCTGGTGGGTGTTTTCTTCAGCTTATCCTTTTGCTCGCATGTTGGTAGAGGAAATCCGCATAAGCACTCATTCCTTTCAAAACATGTTACATTGAAAGTGGAAAATTGTGTACCCTTTGGGATTAGCCCACAAAGATGGTTAGATGAAACATCAAAAGAAGCTAACATTGATAATTTAGAGAGGACTTCGGGAATCAATCCACTCAAATTATTTTTTGACAAGTCCAACTACTCTAAAGAAGGTATCCTACCAAGAGATGTAGGGATATGTCCATCTAATTGATTTTTAGATAAATTCAATAGTCGTAAGCTATTCATGCTTCCTATGCTTGCAGGGATTTCTCATGTAAGATTATTACAAGACAAATCCAATATAATATTTGCAGGCAATAGATATGACAAAGTATAGTCATTTCCTTTCATGCCAATTATAATTTCATCATTTAGTTCAAAATTATTTGACGCATTAGCAAATCCAGAGAGTCTCTCAAGATGAGTTGGTATCCTTCCATTGAATTTGTTGTTGGATAAATCCAACACATGCAACCTGGTAAGATTTGTGATTTGTTGAGGAATACAACTATGCAGATTATTATAACCAAGGATTAAAGCTCTCAAATCCTGAAAAGATGTGAAGCATTCAGGGTCAACCCATTTTTCCTTAAATCCAGTAGCTGAAGTTTAGTGCAGTTGACCAGAGATGCAGGCAATGCCCCAGAAAATTTATTAGAATGACCAGAGAAAATTGTCATAGACGTGCAATTTCCAATGCTTTCAGGAATCAACCCTTCCAAATTGTTTTCTGATAGATCTAATGTGTCTAATGAAATCAAACCATTGATACTTTTAGGAATACATCCTGATAAACTGTTATCATATAAGATTAGATAACCGAGAGAGTTTAGTTTACCTATGCTATAGGGGATATGGCCAGTTAATTTGTTTGAATGCAAATATAGATACTGGAGAGAGTTTAGTTGACCTATGCTATAGGGGATATGCCCAGTTAATTTGTTTGAATGCAAATCTAAAAGGTAAATGGAATGAAGCTTCCCTATGGCTCTTGGAATTGTGCTGGTCAAATTGTTTTTTGAAAGGCGAAGATATTGAAGGTTCTTTAAATTGGTAATGGATTTGGGTAGACTTCCGGTGAGTGTATTGTTGCTAAGGTCTAGATAAGTTAAATGACGCAAATTGGCAACAACTATCAGAATCCTGCCAGTCAAAAAGTTTGAAGAAATAGATAGTTCTATTAATTGAGAGAAATTAAGAATGGCTTTGGGTATATTGCTAGTGAGTCTATTTTGAGAAAGATGTAAGACTTTCAACTTGATTAAATTGGAGATGTATTCAGGGATGCTAGTGAGTCTATTCCACGAGAGATCTAGTGTCATCAACTTGGTGAGATTGGCAATGCATGCAGGGAAGTGAGTCTATTTTGAGAAAGATGTAAGACTTTCAACTTGGTTAAATTGGAGATGTATTCAGGGATGCTAGTGAGTCTATTCCACAAGAGATCTAGGGTCATCAACTTGGTGAGATTGGCAATGCATGCAGGGACGCTGTTGAATTTGTTGAAATTGAGAGATAAGTCAGTCAACTTGGTGAGATTGGCAATGTATCCATGGATTTTTGTTAAACTGTTCTGAGAGAGATCTAAGTAGCTCAATTTGGTCAATTTGGCAATGTCTTCAGGGATGCTAGTGACTCCAATTTCAGAAAGCTGTAAGTAGGTTAGATTAGTGAAATTTGCAATGGCTTTAAGTATGATCGTTGTGAGGTTAAGACCACTGAGAGACAGATAGGAGAGAGGAAGCCTAAATATCTCAAAAGGAATAGAATCAGAAATATTCAAGCCAGAGATGGATAGTTGTGTAAGTTGTGTCAGATTACCTAACTGACATGGTATATTGCCTGAGAAATCATTCTCTTCTAGAAACATGGACTCCAGTTTCTGCAACAAGCCCAACTTGACTGGAATGGAACCATTGAGCTCATTTCTACTGAGGTCAAGTACTCACAACTCTTTAAGCTGGCCCAACACAACTGAAATAGAACCCCCAATGCCAGACTCAAAGAGGTCAAGTACTCGCAACTCTTTAAGCAGGCCAAACTCAACTGGAACTGGAATAGAACCACCAACGATGTGAAACTCAGAGAGGTCAAGTACTCGCAATGCTTTAAGCTAACCAATCTAATGTGGAATTCCTCCTTCGATGTCATTAATGGAAAGATTCAGGGTGCAAAGATTTTGCAGCTGGCCTAATTTGGCTGGGATTGACCCATTGAAGTCATTCCAGCCAAGGTCAAGTATTTGCAATGACTTAAGGTGGCCAAACTGGGTTGGAATTCTTCCGGTTAAAAACTGACCAGAAATATTGAAACTGCGCAGTAAAGATAGATTTCCAAGAGAGGGAGAAAGGGTACCTTCCAACCATTGGGTACCTTGCCATGCCGACCAAGAGAGGTCAATGCCGACGACTCTTTTGGTGTGCTTCCTGCAGCGAACACCATACCATGACGAGCACATGTTATCGGAATTATCTGCCGTCCAGTTGGAGAGCAAGCCATGGATCGACGTGATGGACTTTTTGAACGACAAGAGAGCGTGGAGATCCCTTTCATCGTGGGCGTCGATTGATGAGAATGTAAATTCAGTTTCTTCAACCATGCGTTCAGAATCAGAATGACGTTGAAGCCAAGTAGATTCACCGGGCGTGTGGTCATATAACCCATTTACCCGATGATGCGAATGGGAATACAACTTCCACTTTGGGTGATTGGTAGACCACACTGCAGGCAGAGAGGCAGCGATGCAGAGAAGCAAAAATTTCAGAACCTCCATTTCTTCCTTTCCCACTACAAAGCCTTTCAGAGCGTGCGAGTACTTGTGTGCTCTTGTATATCTACACACATACATATATATAACTACGGCGCTTCTAATAATAAACAAGTCCTTCCTGGAGATCGTGGAAAACTTTATCGAAAGGGAATCGTGTGGTATTAATACAGCGTTATCCCTAAAGGGTGGGTGATCTTTCACGAGAAATGGCACTTTTAGAAAACTTTTTATCGGCGGAATTTGAAAAGCAAATGGAATCTCGTATTGACGGATGCTAATCTGGCGGACGGGTCCACAGGGTTTTGAAAAGTAAAGGAAATAGGATTATAGTTATAAGAAAAGTAAACGAAATATGGTATTGCAGGATAGTTATAAAGTTTAGAACGTATTATATATTAAGCATTCTTAACATAATTCAAGAGAAAATTGCTTCCCTAAACCTTTAATATTTATTGTATCATGGTTTTTAAATTATATTTTATTATATAACAAGGAGCCACTGTTGTGGCGCTAGTCCCTGCCGGTTAATAGAAGAGTTTGGTGAGTTATTATTATGAGATTTAATATGTGTTTAATTTGCATTATCATCAGAGCTGGTTTGCATTACTAGTGTGTTGTAGGCATGCTTATTTGTATTAAGATTTAGTGAATTGGATAGCGAATTGTTGTATGGACTTTTTGACTTTATGCAAAGAGTGAAATATAATGAACTTTGCGTTTGTTAAGTAAGAATTGTGATAAATGTAAGATTAGTTTTAGATGTAATTTTCCAATGTGTCATGATTTAGAAAATGTTTAGATTAATAATTAAAATGTAATAAAATTTAAGAGTGAATCATGGAAACCTTGACGGGGAAAAACTATAAAAGGTAATAATAATGCATTATAATGTATGAAGAATTAGAGAGTGTTAAAGTAAGTTATGTATTTTAATAAGCATGGGGTATAAAATATATTTAAATGCATAAAAATGAATTCATGGTGCATAAAAGATAGAATTTTCTTATTTTTTTACATTTGAATATTATGGAAATATTCATAAAATGATAATGAGCAAATAAACATTATTATGAATATAAATTTGTTAATTAAATCCGTGGTGGAGAGTGTTCAATATTTAGATAAATGATTGTCGAAAGTCAAAGAAGAACTTAAGCATTTAAAAATTATGGAGTCTTGAACCCATAATTGAAAGATTAGATATCTAGTAACATGTTTGGACATAAGTGATACCATTCAGGTTAATGTCAATGATTGGGGAATTATTCCATGGTCAAAACAACAAAAGATATATTTATTTAAAAATATTGTTTATCATAACTTTAGTGTGAACTTTAAATTTCTCCAATTACTAATTAGCAAAGAAAATAAACCCTGCATCTAATTTCTAATTATTAATTTGTTGCATTTAATTAGTAATTTGTTGTGATGCAAAAGGACATGACTTTTGGTCTTTTTTATAGTTTTGGGTTAGTAAATATAGGATCTAAGTACAGTAGCAAAGTTATTTTGATAAGTTTATTTTATAAATTAAAAACTAAAATAAACAGATTAAAATTAAAAAAACATTTAAACTCTACGAGTTGAAATGTAAATTGATCATGATTTGCAAGAAAAAATTCATTATCTTTTGGTGTTGTATACTCTTGCTTTCTGCAATATCTGTGTTCCATTTAAGCAAGTTAGTTTTTTTATTGAATTTTTTTCAAAGTATAATGAAAGCACTTACATCACAGATAAACAGATGGCATTAAACATAGTTGTTTTTCTATTTTGTAATTATCTTAATTAGGGAGTATAGTTTAATATAATTCATTTATTTGGCATAACATAAGCATAGGAGGTATGATGACATATAGAATGATGAAATTTGGGATAATTGAAAATAATAAAAGAATGGAGATTGACTATACCACTTCAAATTACTCTATTTATTAGTTAGAAATAATGTTTTGAGAGCTTGATTTTTTTAAAGTTATTATGTTATTAAACTTTATACCTGGTGACAAGAAAGGCTTGCCTTGGCATAAGCTAATTATTGCAGGTTAATACAACTGGGAGAAATGATATTACATGTTATAAATTATGAAAGTCATATTCAATTAATACTATTTTAAATAAAAAATAGATAACTGTTCATTTCAATGTGGGAATCTTTTTATTCAAGGAATTTTATTTCTTTGTGATTGGAAGTGTAATCTTTCCATTATGAATACTGAATAATAAAAATATTATAGGAAATTTATAATTAGCTAAAACTATAAATAATTTAATAGTTATAATTAAATATGAATGGATAAGCAGTATTTAATATTATATGGGTAATTTAAATCATAAAATGCATTATTTATTTAAACATGAAAGATAGAGTGTGATATTACAATTAAATAAAAATAAATAATAATAATATTTTTATATTGGATCAGAGATATTGAAATTTAATTAAACATTAGCATAATGAATCAAGAGCCATAGAGACAAAATAAAAACTGCCAATGCAATTTTTATTAACTAATAATTAATGCATTAAACATTAGCATAATGAATCAAGAGCCATAGAGACAAAATAAAAACTGCCAATGCCAATTTTTATTAACTAATAATTAATGGAACATTCGACTAGATGAATGTTCAGATACAAGATGATCATTTAAGAACATAGGATTTGTGTTGTAACATTTTTCCATTCTGTCAATACAATGTCATTTTGTTAGCAATGACAACACTTCATTCCAAGTCTGCATGTTTCAAAAATTTCAGTTGAAGGGGATCCCATGGAATTTGCAGAAATTTATGCTTCTTTATACTAGCTTAACTGCTGAATTTTAACAAGATCATTTCCAGACTTTCCTAGAATGGCTGCAACTGTGCGTTCAGATGTTAGAACTTCAACTGTAGTTTTTGTGATAAGCTGACCAGCTGTTGTCACACTGCCAAAGGTGATATACAATGCCAAGGACATTAGTACAGAAATACTGATCAGCAAAACCACTATGATAGTAGCAATTGACAAAATTTTGCAAATGTTGTGTACCTTTCAAATCTGGCAGAAGTCCGTTGACGAAGAATTGGGTCCTCAAACTCAGAGAAATTGCCAATACTATTTATATTGCGATTTGACTGAATTTTGAAACAAAGCGTATAGTTAGTACTGCAGGGGTTCGTGTTTGCAGACAGATTTATGGTTAATTATCTTAAATAGAAATTTAATTGAATCAAGGAATCTGCTTTTGTTCTAAGAAATCAAAATCAAAAAGTAGCAATAGAGGGACAGTAGACGAATTGTTGGCAAATGTTGGAAAATGTCGGAGGGAGATCAAGAACTGCATACAAAATTGGTGCACTTGTTTGCTGTGGATTGCCTGAAATTTCAATCAGTGATTCAGATTTTCCTGGTCTAACTTCAAGAAGATTAACTTTGGCATGAGAAATCTGACCATACAAAGAAAACATGATCAGTAAAAAAAGTGTGTTCATAGCAAGGCATCAACAATTGAGCTTGTTATTTGAGCATGCAAGAGTCCATGGTTATTTGAGAATTATAAGTTAATGGCATTGTGGTTGAATATTGAGGGTTTGTCTTAGTTGTGGTCGGCATGAGCTGTGGTGGTCTGATCGACAGCCAGCTGTTCCTCCTCGAGATGCTGGAAAGTTCGGCTTAGGTTTTACTGTCTTGGTGGCCTTTGGGTTTTACTCTCTTCGCGGCCTTTGGGTTGGTATTGTTACTTGCTTGTTTAGCTCTGCAGTCTGTCTGATTTTTCGTCTGTGGTGGAGTTCCTGGTTGCTCGGGTATTGTTACTTGCTTGTTTAGCTCTGCAGTCTGTGCGATTTTTCGTCTGTGGTGGTCTTGTGGGCGGACAACTGTCCCTCGTCGAGATCCTGGAAAGTTACTCGACTTGGGTTTTACCGTGTTCGCGCCCTTTGGGTTATTATTGTTACTTGGTTGTTTAACTCTGCAGTCTTGCCTGCTTCGTAGGTCCAACAGTATTGTCTCTTCGTTTCCTTCAAGAGTCCATGGTTATTTGAGCATTATAAGTTAATGGCATTCTGGTTAAATACTGAGGGTTTCTCTTACCTGCATGGCTTTTATGAGCGATATAAGCTAAGTCGAACCAAGGTTTTGGGGGTTGGAAAGGTTGGTTTTGGGGGTGGAAAGGTTTTGGGGTGTTATTGGGGGCCTTGCATCGTTCGAGGTGAAGGGCACGTGGTCCGGTGACTCCCAAGCCGTTGTGTAACGTTGGTATGAATCGGACCGTGTTCGCGCCCTTTGGGTTATTATTGTTACTTGGTTGTTTAGCTCTGCAATCTCTGCGATTTTTCGTTTGTATTTGTTGTATTGTCTGCGGTGAAAACACAATGCGGTTTCTGCCTGCCGTGATGCTGTGGGCTTGTCTTAGCTACATGGGTTTTATGGAAATTTCTGTAAATGTCGGTTTCGACCGGCATTTGGAACGAGACGACCTGAGTGAAGCTATGGCGTGTATTCAAGGTTTTTCGGTTGTATAATTTATGTGTATGTTTACTTTGGTGCATAATGTTTTTTTAAGTTTGTAATTCTGTTATGGATCTATGAATATTCGACTTTGATATTACTCCTAGAACGGAAGGTTGCTTTGTTGACTAAAGCTGTATAAGACTAAAACACATGCCTAAGATGGCTTGTTGCAGCTTTGCAATGTTGACGAGATCTGTTTTGATTTGCAAAAACAATTTATTAGAAAGTGAGTATTGTACATACCTGAACCAACTGATCAGTTTCGAAAGCACACCGAGGAAGCTGTTCTCTTTGTAATATTCTAATATTGGCAGCTGTTGTGTGCCTCATATCAGAAGTCAGTACAGCACCCCTACCAATTAGACAACACAATTTCAAAATAAGATCAAGTTGCTGAAACGTACTTTATCATATGCAATCCTATTACTGCTTACAGAACTGTATCTGCGATCAAACTTCAGATTCACGCTAACTAGCTAAACATGAGAATGCAGAAGGAGAGATCAAAAGTGTGAGGCTACAAAGCCATAAACTTTTGGAACAAGGCTTGTAGCACGTGCTTTTCAATGAGGTCTAATAGAAACATTGGCTGAAAATATTGCACAATGCTGAGGATGTAGGCAATTAAATGCAAAGAACCGACTAGAAATTTTAGGCACGGGTTTCATAAAAAGGTTTAAGTCCCCTTGCCGAAGTACTCCAAAGGTAGCTTCTGCATACACAACACTGTGTGTGAAGTGCACTTCAAATGATATAAAAAATGAAATGGGTTGAGGTAAACTTACTGCTTGGACATTCTTTATCATGCTTATTTTAAAATCTTGCATCATTTTATTTATTATTTCTAGATAACTATGTGTCATGATCTTTATTTTTTTATTCTCGAGTCAAATGAATGCAATTAAACTAAAACAGAATGCACACAGAATCCAGACTAACACGTAGGAAAGTTTTAGAGACATATATGTAAAACCAAGTGAAGCAGAAAATAAACGTACTTTCACGTTGAACTCTGAGCGGTTCTGTTTTAGAAGATAAAGAATTGCAAAAAAGTCATTTCTATCTATATCCGAATCCAACAGAATTTGATGCGGTGCTCCATGCGATGGAAAAATTTGACAACTTAGGTAAGCTAACAGAAATATTTGGGAAAGAATAAACACATGTAACATCATCATGATGCTGTGTCACGAGTTGCACTTTATATCATCAACTGCACTTGCTCATGCAAATAAACTAGTTGAGTCAAAACAGTAGTCAAATTATGCAAGACTGAAATAACATGGAAGTGTAACCTAAAACATCTCAACTCAATTTTGCATCTAATAATATCTTGATCCATAAATAAAACAAAGATGTCTGGATAAGGTATTTGCAAAAAAACCTGAAATACTTGCAAACAGAAAGAAGCATCAAATAGTTGCAGATTGTACTTGCCTTATGTGAGCAGGGAACAACACAATTTCAAAATAAGATCAAGCTGCTGAAAGGTGTTTTATCGTATGCAATGCTATTACTGGTTACAGAACTGTATCTGCGATCAAACTTCAGATTCACGCTAACTTGAGCCTCCTTTTACCCTGATTGAAGCTGTTTTTCTTCTGATGCACCACCAAGTAAAACAGAACGTCAACAATGCAGCAGAAGATTCAAACTGAAGTGACAGATAGGAGAAGAAAAAAAATAAAGTAACAGATAGAGGATAATCATAATGCCACAGTACGAAATCCTCGAAAGGATACGCCACTTTGATTTCTACTCAGCTTGCAAATTTAGGGGATAATCGTATTAATTTGTAATGAAATCCTTAACAAGTATAAGGATATGCCACTTTGATTTTACTGAAAGCTTGAGAATTTAGGAGATAATCATATTAGCTTGGAATGAAATACTTTGATTGGCAAAAACAATTTATTAGAAAGTCAGTATTGTATATACCTGAACCAAGTGATCAGTTTCGAAAGCACACCGAGGAAGCTCTCCTCTTTGTAATACCCTAATATTGGTAGCTGTTGCGTGCCTCATATCAGAAGTCAGTGCAGCACCCCTGCCAATTAGACAACACAATTTCAAAATAAGATCAAGCTGCTGAAAGGTATTTTATCATATGCAATGCTATTACTGGTTAGAGAACTGTATCTGCCATCAAACTTCAGATTCATGTTAACTAGCTAAACATGAAAATGCAGAACCATATTCATATTACTTTTGCATTTGTTCTGGACGTGAAGGCCAGCATGTTCCTGCATTTTGCAATCTGTAGAAGAAACAGTTGGTTAGAATAAAATGATAACATTGTAAATTGAACAGAGGACATATTTGAGAGAAAACATGTTAAGGAGTTATCTGAACTAAGGCTTCTTCTGCAATACTTATGGCTGTATAAGAGTAAAACAGATCTCTAACATGGCTTGTTCCAGTTTTCCAATCTTGACGAGATCTGTTTTAATTTGCAAAAACAATTTATTACAAAGTCAGTATTGTATATACCTGAACCAACTGATTAGTTTCGAAAGCACACTGAGCAAGGCGTTCTGTTGGTAATATTCTAATATTGGCAGTTGTTCTGTGCTTCGTTTCAGAAGTCATTGCAACAGTGCTGCTAATTAGACAACAAAATTTCAAAATAAGATCAAGCTAAACAAGCAGAACAGGAACGCCACCAACAACAAATACAAACTTCATATTCATGCTAACTAGTTAAACATGGCAATGCACAAGGAGAGATCAAAACCATGAACCTACAAAGTCATAAACTTCTGAAATAAGGTTTGGACTTCAAATGATATAAAAAATGAAATGGGTTCAGATAAACTTACTGGTTTGAAATTCAGCATTGAGTCCGAGCAAGAATACCAATGGAATGAGTGGAAGCTACCAGAAATGTATATTAGCCATTGTGTCCTTTGTGCTTTGTAGATTGGAAACCATGTGAGCATTGTTCAGATTGTAAACTGCAAATCATGTCAGCAGTCTCCAGATATATGGCATATTCAGATGGTCTGTGGGATAAATTCTTTCTTGGTAATGTTACCAGATTTTATGCAAAGCAGTTACCCTGTAGCATTTGTTTCCAAAATATAACTCTACGTTTGACTTTGAATCAGATGTGTTTAGGAACATGGAAAAAATTTAAGCAAATTGTACAGCTAACAGTAAACAGAAACATAGGTAATATAAAACAAAACCTTTCGAGCCCAAAACTTTCGTTTGGTTTAGGGTTATAATGCTATTATAATGAAAAATCATGCGGATCAAGCAACGGTCAGCAATTGATCGATTGCATATAGTCCCAGGGAAGGACTAATAATACGAAATGCATTATGTCATAATTGCATTTTCAAACAACATATATTCATTTTAAAGTCCATATAGTTTGATGCTATTTATAAAGTCTAGCTTCAAGCATGTTGTAGAATGCGTTCGATCTCAAATACAAGACAGAAACACAAACAATACAAATAGACATGTATAAAGACTTTCTAGGCCTGTTTCCTGAATCGTTGGCTACAGTATGCAACAAACAAAAACTAACATAGCATTCAGCCATAACATAGGAGGAGACAGAAATGACTAGCCGATTCAATATACAATTTGTCATTTAATCAATCTATGGAATCTTTGCTGTTTGCATTCAGCAGCTGTAGATACAAAATTATTGCTGACCTGATGTTGCATTTGCTGTATTCAATGATATAATTTAAACCAAACATGGTACTTTTTAAGATGCGACAAAAATATACATACAAAAGCTGACAAGACAATCTCTCGTTGTCAAGCTTGAAGCATGATGCAGAATGTGTTCCATTTGAGATAGAGAACAGAGACAAAAACAGTACAAACACATATGCATAAAGACTTTCTAGCCTTTTTTCATCAACTGTTGTGTTACATATTCTTTGTAAATGACTCAAAATTGCAAGTCAAATACTTGTATTATCGTGAGAGCATAATATGAAGAAACATGTTCATATTACTTTTGCATTTGTTATGGATGTGAAGGCTGCCATGCTCCTGGATTTTGTAATCTGTATAACAAACAGTTAGTTAGAACAAAATGATAACAGTGTAAATTGAAGAGAGGACATATTTGAGAGAAAACATGTTAAGGCATATGTTGATGTACCTTCCATTTGTTAGTTGACATGTAATAGCTCACTATCTTCATTGAGTGTGAACTTGCTCTGAATTTTGAAGTCACGTAAGATGTAAACAGTGGTAGCTTTCTGTTGCAAATATGTCTCATATGACATTGATTTTAAATCAGGAAGTAACTCATGTAATAAGGGCTCCCTGATAATGCACTGGACAAAGTTATTTGTAATGGATTCTATTACAGCATTTATACAATGCTTGTAGAGGAAAGGGCAATTATCATTGCATTGTGAACAGAAAATTGTTGCATTGGCTATTGCTATGGATGAATTCACTGGGCAGTTACAAATTGCACAAACAGGTTCGAAAGGAGTTGAATATGGATTTGTTGCGGTCAGAATACCTTCGACCTGTTTATAAAACATTCAAACGTTAATTTACATTATTACATGCCAAATGCAAATGCAGCAAAAACATTGTTATTGCTATACTTACAGCATAGGTAGATGTAGTTAGTTTTGTGAGATTGTTGAGTGCATCTGTGTTAAGTTCAGTCATGAACGTTGACTTCGATGCTCTGAATATTGTCTCTGTTGTGTTTACCTTTTTTGTTAAATTTTTGAAAAGAATGAGCGGAAAGTGTCCTTTTTGCAATTTTTTTTCCATTGAAAGGAAAAATTGTTCATATGTGTCAAAGAGTTGCAACTGCAGAACAGAAATGGCTATGTATTGAAAATACAAAAAGTAATATGCAACTACATTGTTCGTATGCATTGAAAAATGGCAATTGCAGAAGACAAATTACAAAAACTATGGACAAATTACAACAACTATGTATTGAAGTGATGCATGTTATTTACTGACAATTAGGAATAAGTAACATCTGAATACATATAGTTGCATTGTCGTTTTCAGAATCTCCATCTTTGATATGGAGTATGTAATGCAATCCAACTCGTTTGGCAAGTGTAACGGCAGTAGCGATTGTGCCAATTGGGTACATTTCTTTTTTGTTTGCAAATTAAATTGCCTAATGGTCGTATTGGGAATGAAGCGATATTCTTTGCAAACTTCAGGTACAGTTTCTATGATACTTGATTCATTAAGCAATATTATTTTGTCACAGTCACCGCGATCATAAACACTTTTAGGCAATATCCTGAAGTTTGTAATTGAGATGTTGTTTCCTTGCAAAATTTTGTGTTCATGTCGCTCCACCAAATGTGCAGGTACACTCAACGTTATAGTCATCATTCCTTGAGCATCTGTCAAATCAGCTCGCAATACTTGACGTGATTTGTTTGCTTTGTCAAGGAATGCACTATAGACAACCATTATGTCTCCAACAAATAGCTGCCCAATTTTACGACTATTGAGATCTTCAATTGATACTTTAATTGGCAGTATCTGTTTTTGCCTATTAAAATTGCCTAGTTAGAAATTGCTATAAACATTTGTAGAATACTATGTTTCTCCTAAAGACTGAATAACTAGAAATAGATTAGAGTGTTGTGTTTCATATGCATACCTTTTTGATGTATCATTTTGCACGTTTGTTGAATGAAGTTTGGTTGTGATTGTTTCAGTTGGACTAACACAAGCAAACGCATGGTTCAATATGATGTTGATATTATCACATGTATTTTGTGATAAGAAATCAATAAAGAAATTGTCATATGTAACCTGTACATGTCTTCTTGCTGCATTGTTTGGGGGGACATACTGCTAGTGCTTTCTTCACTCATCCAAGATTTTCTAATTTATATACATTTAAATATAGATTGTAAAAAGAGAAGATATATATAGTAAACACTAATCTGACATATATACATTTAAATATAGATATGTAAAAAGAGGAGATATATATAGTAAACATTAATATTTTAAATAGCAAATAGCATATTTGTATAGTTTCCATACATACCTTTTCAAAGCAAGTGGTTGGTTTGCCTTTCCTAATTGAGTTATGTGGTCTATTTCTTCAGTTGTTTGTTTTCCTTTTTCAGGATTTATGCTATGTTATAGAATAGGAACATATATTTAGTTCAATTTCAAAGAGCATATAGAAGTAAATAGTTAACAAGGAACATTAAAACCATAGAACCATACATATGTAAAGATAGAATGGATATATACTAAACATTAACATTCTAAATACAAATTGGCATATTTGTATAGTTGTCATAGACATACCTTGCTTAACATTATTATTCTAAATACAAATTAGCATATTTGTATAGTTGTCATAGACATACCTTTGCAAAACAAGTGGTTGGCTTGCCCTTTCTAATTGCGTTATGGATTCTATTTCTTCAATTGTTTCGTTTCGTCTCTGAAGATTTAGGCTATGTTATAGAATAGTAACATATATTTAGTGCAAACTAGAAGTAAAAACTAAACAAGAACATTAAAACCATAGAACCATACATATGTAAAAATAAAAATAGAATGCATATATAGTAGACATTAATATTCTAAATACAAATTACCATTTTTCTGTAGTTCTCATAGACATACCTTTGAAAAACAAGTGATTCATTTGCGCTTTCTAATTGGCTTATGCATTCTATTTCTTCAATTGTTTCATTTCCTTTTTCAAGATTTATGGTATGTTATAGAATAGTAAGACATATTTAGTACAAGTCAAAAGAACATATAAAAGTAAAACTTGAACAAGAAGACAAGATCCATAGAAAAGGAAAGGCAAAAAGAATATACTCTGTTTGTTTATGTTGCATGTTGTTGTTCTTTTTTCTTGGTCGTTCTGTTCAATTGAAAAGGGTTTTACTAGCAGAATCTGCATGCATAAATAGATGAGGTCATATCTGCAAATTTATGATAGGATAGTTGTGTTGGTTAATTGAAAAGGCTGTCTCTGGCATAAGTTGCATTGATCAATACAGAACGCCATATATGTAAATGTAGAATAGAATGCATAGTATGTATGCTGTTATCACTTCGTTTACCACAAAAAGATATTGTAGTATGCTTTAGTAAAATAGATATGGTAAAAGCAATGAGCTATTGCAAAAATGTCAAAATTTGGAATTTTGTAAACTGTTTCATGTGTATATCATAGGTCAAGGACAAGAGATATTATATCATGGTCAGACCAATATGCATCCAATACGAAAATTCTATACTTTATATTGCCTAGATTTGCCCAAACATGGTCAATCAATGATTTGTGCATGCTATTAGTTTTGTCAACTAGGAAATGAAGATTGTAGTTTTGCATGTAGGTTTCTAGCTGCTTTGTTTTTTTATTGCAATGCACCATATCAATATTGAATTCCCCTAGTATAACTATGATATTGTTTAGATCTAACTGGTATAAGGCTTTTGCAATGACGTTGAGGATATTGTTTAGGTTTTCATGTGGCGATGCATATATATTGAGTATTGCAATTTGTAATGTGTGAACTTTTATTTTTGCAAACAATGCTTCTACAAAGCAGTCTTCAAAATGGGTATGTTCAAGGATAATGATATTTTCCTTTATCAATATCATTACTCCATGCTTAATGCAACTTGAGATGCAATTGAAATTTTTGAAGTATTCATTTTGCATAGACAACAACATATGTGTTTCTTGTAAGCACAAGATATCAAATTGCATTGTGTCATAGTCATTGCATATGTCAGTAAGATGCACATGAAGATTGCGAGTGTTCAATGAAAGAATAAAGATGGATCGCAATGATTGTATTGATGAACAGTCATATTCTAGTTGCCATTTTGCAGTGGTTTGCAAACGTTGCATTTCAAAATTTACTTTTTGCTTGACCTTGAAGTTACTATGTTTAAGAGGATTAAGCAAATATAATGATTCTATGTTTCTGACACGTGATAGTGCTGTGTATACTAGGCCATGCACTTGTACTCCAGTAGGGTCGAATGCAAGCCTATCCAAGGTTAAGCCTTGTGATCTATGTATTGTGCGTGCACATGCAAGTTGAATTGGAAATTATTTTCGTATTTTCAATGGCGTCATATTTGATGTTATAGGCATTGGTTTTGATATTCGCAATATTGGTGTCCAATCATGTGCTATCTCTGAAGTGTACAAATGACCTAGTTTTCTAGATTGTCGATGACCAATATTAGGGTCATGGAACTTAATCCATAGAACATCGACCTTATTTGTATGGGTATATGCTTTAACTATTCCATCTGCACCATTCACTAGCCCATCTGGTGCATCATAATTGCAAGCATACATTTCAACTAACATGTTCAACTTTATCAAAAGCTGTGGAGGCAAAATAGCCGTATGTTGATGAGCTGCGAAATTGTCACTATTCTCCTCATTTTCGTCAATTGCATTAATCAAAATTTCTTTGCCAGGCATTAGCATCAACATTTTCTTGTTATGCATTGCAACATCTTTGTTTTTGTAAAATAAGTAGGGAAATGTTGGATCATTTGGTACAGGGCACATGCAACTTGTATTCATGTATGTTATATCGTCAGATGTTTGACAATTTGTTCGCATTCTATTTAACACTGATATGAATCTCTTATTTGTTTGTCGCATTGTCATATGCAATTGGAAGCACTTGACATTATCCTTCCAGAAATCATGTGTTATTGTTTGATTGTTGATTGTTGGTTGTTCAAAAATAAGAGAGTCTTGAATAGGTTGTGCTTGATAGAAATCACCACAAAATATGATGTCAATGTTCCCAAAGTATTTTGTTTGGACATGTTTTATGTTTCTGAGTCTATTGTCAATAGAATATAAGAACCGACTTCCAATCATCGAGATCTCATCTATGAAAGCTACTTGCAATTCTTGATATAGCTTTGATAAGTTGTCCAATACTTCTTTGCTCAGTGAGAACAGTTGAGACTTGTTAAAAGGCATTAGCAATGCAGAATGGATTGTTGTTCCACCTGCATTATATGCAGCTTTTCCTGTGTATGCTAATATTAGACCTTTTGGTTTCATAGGATCAGTTGTGTTTTGTGAATCATAAATTCGTATAAGCATTTGGAAAATTGCTTTTGCTGTGAGCATTTTACCTACACCTGCTCCACCTGTAATAAAAAGGTAAATTGGTTCCTTGGGGTTTTTCTTTTTTTTAACTGCAATGTCTTTTACAATTGCTTGTTGTTCTTTGTTCAAGATTCTTCTAAGTTTGTAATATTCATTGTTCTCCATTAAAAATGGATGGGTAGTAATTTGAAATCCAAGATTGATTTTTTTCTTCATTTCAAATTGTTTTGGAAATTGCAAGTCCGATTGCAAATCATATTCCTCATAATGGGAATTGTTCTCTTGGTCTTGCATATTCATTTCGTTAGTATTCAAAGAACTAATTTGCTCATTTGTTGCAGTCTCTAAATCACCCCATGTTGGATTGATGTTATATGTACATTTGGCTTCATTAACTTGAATTGTTTTTTCATGTAATGTATATGCAGAGAGCCATGTAGGCAATTCTTGTTTCAATGTATCTTCACAATTTTCAAATGGCATATATAACAATAATTTCTCTCGACAAAAGTTTTCAATATCATTGTGTTTGTTATATTTGACAAATCGTATAACATTTGGTTTTTTCCTTTTAGATATGGGTTTGCCATTTTTCTTGTAATTTGATACAAATTCTGCAAGGCAGATTTTGCTAATGGAACTTGGTCGTCCAATGTAGTAGTCAACAATGGAATGGCACATAACATCTTCTGAATCATCAGGTTCTTGTTTCAAAAGAATAGGCGGTTTAAGCATAAACGTCCATTCATCAACTAGAGACGTGTTCACAAATATACATTCCCTTGAACTAGAATTCAATGGCAATGAAAGTGCTATATGCACTGCTTGTTGAGCTGACATTTGTTGTAGATTGAGTAATGTATTTCCAAGCTTACGAATCATTTGCATAGCGTCAGTTTCATCTTTCTGATGCTCTTTCCATATTCTTCTAAATGCATTTGTCATAGACTTGTCAATTTTGGTCATATATGAACTACAATACGATGTTGCAGCATATGCATTTAGCACAAATTGTGCATCTGTATTTGCATTCCATAAAGCAGGGATACCATTTGCAAACTGTTATTCCAAATGTGAGAAGGTTTTCGTTTCAGGAAAATTGTTGGTTGCTTTACTGTATGTTGCAATAGTTCTATGTACTCATTTTGTAGCAGCCCTATTTCTAGGAGGAAATCGTCATGTGTTGTTGAATCATTGTAGTTTGTTTGCTCCAAGAATGCAAAAAACGATATTGATTTCTCTAGAATTTTGTATTTTCTGCATTGGTTGGTTCAATGATCATTGTTGATTTCATTGGTGGCATGGGGAAGTTGTATCTGCAATTTGAATTTTTTCGCTTCTTACAACTTTTTGTATGGTGATGTTTATGCAATTTAGCAACATCTGGCTCCAAATGATCTGTATTACAAGTGATGTAATTGTCAAGAAACTTCTCAATTTCTGAGTTGCTTTCTTTTCCATATATTGGAGCATTCTCTATCCATAAAAGTGCATGTTCATGTTCAGTTCCTCTATTTTGGAATTCTGTTACAAAATAGTAATCAGATATTTTTCCAAAGAATGTAGTATCTTGACATATCAATCACTTTATAGCATTAATTCTATGTCTATAGTATTGGCTACATGTGACTAGATATTTTCTTATAAGGTAGTCAATGTCATCATCTTCTAATATATCAATAGCATTTTTATTTGCTTTATTTCTAAACAATCTGACAAGTGTATCTACTAATGGTTTCCATCGATGTTCTGCACTTGTGAATGTCACAAAGAAAGTTGGAGGGCCCAGTTGTCGTATCATTGCAAATATGTTTTTCCTAATTTGTTCCAAATGGTCAGAAGATATGTGAATGTTTTTGAAATCTATGTATCCAATGTCAGACTTCAATAACTTTTCCAAATTTGCTCGATACTTGACATCTTTTGCTAATATTTTCCTGCCTTTTAGTTGTCCCTTTCTTATTCGCACCCATATGCAAGAAAGCACTTTATCAATTATTATTCGCATTGTCTTGAATTTTTTTTTTTTTTGTATGATATTGGAAGTCACCACTTGCTTGTAACAATTCCCATTGTACAATTTTCTGGTAACTAAACCTATTTGTGATGTCATGATCACGTGCATCGCCATAAAATAATGTTGGAAAGTTCATTTCTTCTGCATATTTGTCCTTGAAGATGCCTAATGGTCGTTGTCCTTCAGCAGGGGCCACTTCAATAATCTTGTCTTGCAGATCGTAGATGCGTTGTGATTCTATTAATCCATGCACCAATGTTTCAGTAGGTGTTTCATTATTTGCATCACTATCTGTATCACTTTCATTGTCACTGTTTGAATTTTGTACAATGTATTCATTATCCTCTTGTAAAACATGGGCCCAATTCTCATTTATACAAATGTTGCTAGCTTTATAAAGACTTCTAGAACATAGTTCGTTCAATGCCTTCATGACAATAATCGGACGTACTTTACCTGTTTGGTATGCATTTTTGTATTGCAATCTTCTTTTCAATGCAACTGCAATTGTCATTGTATCATTTAGATATTGTGGCAATGCTTTTTGCACAATGTCCATATGAACTGGTACATTGATAATTGATCCTGTTAAGCCAATTTGTGACCGTCTATGTCCCCATTGTCTGATTTGTGCAAATGCAATTCTCAGTGACACAAGTCTTTCTTCTAGGTCTGAAAGTATATTTACAGTTGGCAATGAAATGTTACGTCTTATTTGTTCGGGTGCTGCAAATTGTGGTAGCTTTCCATTCTCGAGTTCTTTCTTGCAAAAAACACATATGTTTTCATTGGTAAAGGTCCTATTGTTCAACGTCAAATCCATATGCTTTTCTTGCAAATTTGTAGTGAAGAACCTAATATTTTTTGCAAAATGCAATTTGTTGCAAACTGCACATGTATTCCTAGGCGTGTCTTCGACTTTTTCCATATAAATTTGTATTGCATTTTTCTTTGTTGACTTCTTATTAGAAAATGGTTTTTTGCATTTGCGTTTTGCACGTATGAATTGCTTTAGCTTGTGATAATTCAGCCTACAATCCTTAGTTGGTTGCATTTGCTCTAAATGACATGCTATCTCAAATGCAATATTATTGCTAAAATGTACTTGAGATATACATTGCTCTTTTTCTAGTACATGCTCATGACGCAATTGATTACAAACATCATTTGCTTCCATGGACAACTGTTCAGAATTGTGAACATATTCTTGTATCATTGCATGATAGTGAATATGTGATGTATTTGTCATGAATGACAAGATGTTAACAATATCATTGCATCTCGAATAAGCGCAACTATAGTTGACAAAGCTATTAGTAACAGAGGACCATACTTGAATATTGACTTTGAATATGACAGATATCCATTGTAGGCAAAATGGTCCACCTTCCACTTGTCCTTTTTCATATGGCATTGCCATATTTATCAGATATTGTTGCCAATTGCTATTCATTGTATACTGTATCGCATCAACTACTAGGTATTGCTCTAAACAATGCAATGCCTCTTGATTCTTATGCATAACTGCATTGCAAAAAGATTGCACAATGTAAAGTCGCAAAGACTCTGCATTGAATTCTGTCGCTACTAAATAGCAAATTGCATTAAAGAGACTGTCACCACAATTAGATGTCACTTGCTTTGCAATTGTTAGTCCATTTAAGAGCATATTATTTGCAATGTGCATCCAATTGCTTTCAATATCTTTGCAAATAGGTGATAGGTAGATATTAGACTAGTTGCAAATGCAAATTGGAAACTTTTGGTAAACCAATGGTTCATAATGACCACTAACAGGATTTGCATCGTGAAAGAGAATGCAATATGGAATTGCATTTTCATGTTGATTAAAGAGCAAATATCTCGTTTTTCTTGTCAATGACCAAACTGCAATTGATATATCTAGCCATTTAGCTAACCAACGTATGCAAAAGGTATCACCCCATAAACCTCGTTTAGACTCCTTTATATTTGTAGATGCAGAATAACGCATTTTATGAAGATATGTACCAATATCATTAACACCATGTAACTCGTATAGGAACTCAGGTGCTAGTTCATATTGATATGACTGTATTGCTTCAACGTCATTGTTCTTTAAGCAAAAAAGAAAGTGGTCTATTAACCCATTTCGCAATTTATTTGAAGTATAACGAAAATGCAGAAGCATTTCGAACGAGTCAAATAGACAATCTCCTACAGTATATGAAAATGCATTTAGTCTAAAAAGACCATTTCTTTTTAATACAATATCAATGTTCTCAGGCAAAATGCATTGCAATCTGAATTTGTAATTGTCAACATCTATTATTTCTTCCATCATTTGCAATTGCTTACCAGAGTTGGCTTTTGCAATTGTCTTGTACAGCTTTGCAAAAAATATTAATGAAGTTAGCAAAAACTGAACATGACTGTTTTGAACAAAATGTATGTATATTAAAAAAATAGGCTATTGCATTATCTTGGTAAACAAATATCAAATTTCTAGCAACAAGCCATATTTGTAAATAACAAAGAAATTGGAAATGGAAACAATGCAAAGACATAATGAAAAAAATGGAGCATAATTCTAAGAATATTTGTGCAAGTTAACAAAACGGAACAATCGAAACACAAAATGAAGTTAACAAAAGGAAGCAATGGAAAGACAAAATGAACAAATGCAACAGAAATTTAAGAATATTTCTGAAAGTTAACATCATTGTCAATTGCATTTGTCAAATAAATTGACCATGAGGCTATTTATGAGTTTTACATAAGTGGTGCACCAATTCAACTGACAAAATATAAAAAGTATTGTCTCTGATTTGTGCTAGGTTGCAACTCCAACATATTCCAAGGTAAAAAGTTTCCTACTATTCGTTATCAGCCTATGGTTATACTATATGGATCTAAACAGAATTCAAGGATCAAGGAACCCAAACAAGGCATTGAGAACCAGATACGAGTAGTGCATAAGCATACTTCCATAACGCTTCTCAAGAAGATCCATCATTATGGGACACTGCAGGTATGATCCATATAAATGATGAACATGTAATATATTCAAAGGGCAGCTTTGGCAAACACAGCAACAATCTGCCTAAGCAAATTGTCCCAAGACTGTTGGCAATTGTGGCATGTGAAAGAAGATGCCCAAAAATTACAGATCTTTGATGATTCACAAATTGTGGTGAATTGGATGAATGGAACAAATTGATTGGCTAATTATAAACTTCAACCTATATTTCAGGAGATTCGACTTGCTTAAACAGAGTATTTAACACATTATGTTTGAACATGTTTACAAAGACACGAACATGGAAACTGATGGACTGTCAAAAGCAAGATTACACTTGGTAGCATGAGCTTGGCTCATTCAACAGAGAGTGGAAGGAGAGCTGATGGAATGTCTTTTAAATGTCAATATCTATATGTATAATTTTTTATGGCACTGTTTATGAACATATCTAGGACCTAATTCTTTATGAGACAAAACTGGTTTCAAACCTGTGATGTATGTCAGAATGACCATGACAGGGCTGTCATATTGACATTTTTGAAAACTGGTTATGAAGCAACATATCTTCTCAGCCATACTTTTATCACTTCCTATGCTTAAGCATATCTCTATATCTATATTTTTTTATGGGACTGTTTATGGACATATCTAGCAGCTAATTTCTTATGAGATAAAACTCGCTTCAAAGCTCTGATATATGTTAGAATGACTATGATAGGGCTGTCATATTGACATTTTTGCAAACTGTTTATGAAACAAGATATGTTCCCAGCAATACTTTTATCACTTCCTATGCTTAAGGATATCTGTGAAATGCAGAAACATATATAATAAATGTAATTTTGTTTTCATAATAAAATAATTTTTTCTCTCTGAGCAGAATAAGGTAGTTGAACATCATATCAGAACCAATCTGGTTATAACTAGCTAACATGACATTTTAATCTAAGGTTTAAATAGACAAAATGTCTTGATACATCATTATATGGAGCTAGTTGCATGCATTACTCAACTTCTACTTGTTGGGATCATCTCAAATAATATTATTGTTATGATTATAACAATTGATAATATTAATATTAATATTAATGTAAACACAGAATAAACAATGACAATTTCAGATTTGAATTCCAATATAATTGAATGACAGAAAAAATATAAATGACTGAATACAGCTTAAATATCTATGTTTTTTAAAACAATCACAGAGTAACTCGACTATAAATCTAGAGTAACTGAAGCATAAACCTACACAATGCAAAAATTAAAAGCCTAACAAATTCACAAAAAGCAATTAATACAAAAATTGACAAAAAGCAATTAGTCGAATAACACCGTACCTGGAACAAAGCCGACTATTCAAATTCCTTCTCGTCTAGACCATATTCATGCACAACAGAGCCTGTACCAAGAACCACAGCTTCACCTAGGTCATCTCGGCCCAAATGACAAGGAAGTCACATGGTGCTCGAAACTGACATTTACGGGAATTTCCATAAAACCCATGCAGGTAAGAGAAACCCTCAGTATCACGGAAAAGCTTATAATTTTCGCAAACGAAACATTTCATCCAATATATAAGCAACAACAAACGAACAACATCTAGTACCAATATAGCAAACCTTCAATTCAGCACTTCTTAACAGAGCAAATGAACTTAACACTAACTAAATGAACTTAACAAAGTTGTTAACAAAGCAACCTTCCGTTCTAGGAGTAATATCAGAGTCGAATATTCATACATCCATAACAGAATTACAAACTTAAACAAACATTATGGACCAAAGTAAACATACACATAAATTATACGAGCGAAAAACCTTGAATACACGCCTAAGATAGGAAACCGTGCAGTTACAAAACAGACTGCAATCTTCAATATTTTAACATTTCAAACAGTTCAAAATCCCCAATTTATTTAGATCTTCATGTGCAAAAACAGTTCAAACTACAAAAGACTGCGACTCAATCTGTACCAAGAACCATAGCTTCGCCCAGGTCGACTCGGCTCAAATGATAAGGAAGTCACATCGTGGCTGAAACCGACATTTACAGAAATTTCCATAAAACCTATGCAGGTAAGAGAAACCCACAGTATCACGGCAGGCAGCAACCGCAAATATACTCCCCAATCAGGGATCACGGAGTCCCCAGCAGGGATCACGGATCAATCGCATATAGTCCCCAGCAGGGATCACGGAGTAACTGGACTATAAACCTAGAGTAACTGGACCATAAACCTACACAATGCAAAAAATAAAACCCTAACAAATTGACAAAAAGCAAGTAATACAAAAATTGACAAAAAGCAATTAGTAGAATAACACCGTACCTGCAACGAAGCCGAGCGTTCGAATTCCTTCTCGTCTAGACCATATGCATGCAAAACCTAGCCTATGCTAGTACCATGAGAAAATGTGCAAATGATGAAATTGGTTAGCGAAGTCTGCACACAAAACCCTTAGTATTCAACCAGAATGCCATTAACTTATAACGCTCAAATAACCATGGACTGTTGCATGCAGGTAACAGAAACCCTCAGTATTTAACCAGAATGCCATTAACTTATAATGCAGTAGCCGAACTTAACCTCTAAACAATACAACCAAGAATCACAGCTTCACGCAGACATTTACCCAAATTTCCATAAAACCCATGCAACTAAGACAAACCCTCAGTATTCAACCAGAATGCCATTAACTTATAATGCTCAAATAACCATGGACTCTTGCATGCAAGTAACAGAAACCCTCAGTATTTAACCAGAATGCCATTAACTTATAATGCAGTAGCCGAACTTACCAAAGCGACAGCACACAGTCGAGGGATACAAGCCGCACCTGGAACAACAGAACCGCAACCAAACGTTTGCGATAGAGTTAACCGAGCAGCCAGGAACCGCATTGTGTTTTCACCGCAGACAATACAACAAATACAAAGGAAAAATCGCAGAGACCGCAGAGCTAAACAACCAAGTAACAATAATAATCCAAATGCCATTAACTTATAATGCAGTAGCCGAACTTAACCTCCAAACAATACAACTAAGAATCACAGCTTCACGCAGACATTTACCGAAATTTCCATAAAACCCATGCAGCTAAGACAAGCCCTCAGTATTCAACCAGAATGCCATTAACTTATAATGCTCAAATAACCATGGACTCTTGCATGCAGGTAACAACAACCCTCAGAGCACGCAGGAACCGCATTGTGTTTTCACCGCAGACAATACAACAAATAGAAAAGAAAAATCGCACAGACCGCAGAGCTAAAGAACCAAGTAACAATAACAACCCAAAGGCCGCGAACAACGTAAAACCCAAATAACCATGAACTCTTGCATGCAGGTAACAGAAATCCTCACTATTTAACCAGAATGCCATACAGTAGCCGAACTTACCAAAGCCACACCCAGCAGGCAGGAACCCCACCGCAGACGAAAAATCGCACAGACTGCAGAGCTAAACAAGCAAGGAACAATACCCGAGGAGGCAGGAACTGCACCGCAGACGAAAAATCGCACAGACTGCAGAGCTAAACAAGCAACTAACAATACCAATCCAAAGGCCGCGAAGACAGTAAAACCCAAAGGCCGCGAAGACACTAAAACCCAAGCCGAACTTTCCAGCACCTCGAGGAGCAACAGCTGGCCGCCGATGAGACCACCACAGCGCATGCCGACCACAGCTAAGACAAACCCTCAGTATTCAACCAGAATGCCATTAACTTATAATGCTCAAATAACCATGGACAATTGCATGCACGTAAGAGAAAACCTCAGTATTCAACCAGAAGACAAACCCTCAGTATTCACAATAATAATCCAAATGCCATTAACTTATAATGCAGTAGCCGAACTTAACCTCTAAACAATACAACTAAGAATCATAGCTTCACGCAGACATTTACCGCAAGAACTCTACCGCAGACCAAACATCGCACAGACTGCAGAGCTAAACAAGCAAGTAACAATACCAACCCAAATGTCGCGAAGACAGTAAAACACAAGCCGAACATTCCAGCATCTCGAGGACGGACACGTGGCCGCCGATCAGACCACCAGACCGCATGCAACCACGTGCCCCTCACGCGCGCCACGTGCCATTCGCCTCGAACCATGCGAAGCGCGTAATAAGACCCCCAACCCTTTCCGCCCCGTAAACCTTAGTTCGACTTAGGAAATATGCCAAATATTTGCAAAAATCGCGTCCGTCAACCCATGGACAAACCCTCAGTATTCAACCAGAATGCCATTAACTTATAATGCTCAAATAACCATGGACACTTGCATGCACGTAAGAGAAAACCTCAGTATTCAGCCAGAAGACAAACCCTCAGTATTCACAATAATAATCCAAATGCCATTAACTTATAATGCAGTAGCCGAACTTAATCTCTAAACAATACAACTAAGAATCATAGCTTCACGCAGACATTTACCCAAATTTGCATAAAACCCATGCAGCTAAGACAAACCCTCAGTATTCAACCAGAATGCCATTAACTTATAATGCTCAAATAACCATGGACTCTTGCATGCAGGTAACAGAGCAGGCAGGAACCGCATTGTGTTTTCACCGCAGACAATAGAACAAATAGAAAGGAAAAATCGCACAGACCGCACAACTAAACAACCAAGTAACCATAATAACCCAAAGGCCGCGAACAGGGTAAAACCCAAATAGCAATGGACTCTTGCATGCAGGTAACAGAAACCCTCAGTATTTAACCAGAATGCCATACAGTAGCCGAACTTACCAAAGTCACACCGAGCAGACAGGAACCCCACCGCAGACGAAAAATCGCACAGACTGCAGAGCTAAACAAGCAACTAACAATACTCGAGCAGGTAGGAACTCCACCGCAGACGAAAAATCGCACAGACTGCAGAGCTAAACAAGCAAGTAACAATACCAACCCAAAGGCCGCGAAGACAGTAAAACCCAAACCGAACTTTCCAGCATCTCGAGGAGGAACAGTTGGGCGCCGATGAGACCACCACAGCGCATGTCAACCACAGCTAAGACAAACCCTCAGTATTCAACCAGAATGCCATTAACTTATAATGTTCAAATAACCATGGACTCTTGCATGCAGGTAAGAGAAACCCTCAGTATCTAACCAGAAGACAAACCCTCAGTATTCAACCAGAATGCCATTAACTTATAATGCTCAACTAACCATCGACTCTTGCATGCAGGCCACACAGTAGCCGAACTTACCAAAGCCACACCGAGCGGGCAGGAACTCCACCGCAGACGAAAAATCGCACAGACTGCAAGTAACAATACCCGGGCAGGCAGGAACTCTACCGCAGACCAAACATCGCACAGACTGCAGAGCTAAACAAGCAAGTAACAATACCAACCCAAATGCCGCGAAGACAGTAAAACACAAGCCGAACATTCCACCATCTTGAGGACGGACACCTGGCCGCCGATCAGACCACTAGACTGCATGCAACCACGTGCCCCTCACGCGCGCCACGTAACATTCGCCTCGAACCATGCGAAGCGTGTAATAAGACCCCCAACCCTTTCCGCCCCGTAAACCTTAGTTCGACTTAATATTTGCAAAAATCGCGTCGGTCAACCCAAAGTCAGTGATCTATCGATCGCTTATAGTCCCCGGCAGGGACTAATAATGAATTATGATTTATTTTATTATTTTTTATGTAAATAAATAACTTTTATTAAATTAAAACAATATCAACTTAAGACACTCTTTTCTTTAAAAGAGGTTCTCTCATATATGCTCATCATATAACCGTAACTTTTATTAACGGTTTACAAATAAAAAGGAAAATCGTAGGTTTAATATTTAATGCACGGTTGTCATGTAACCTCCAGTTCTGTTAATTCTTTATCGATTAAAAAAATTATTAACCATTTATTCTATTGTTAATATTATAAGTCGTTTAATTAAAAAAAAAACGCAATTTGAAACCATCGTAATTGTATTTTTTTTAAGTATGATTCGAATTTTATTTATTTAGTTTTCGTAATTTAGACTTTCCTTTTGCAAGATATGTGTTACCTTTGACGTAAGTTTAAACTTCTTAGTTGTAAATTCAAAATTGAGCTTTATTATTAAGTTTGGATTAATTACACATATAATTTAAATTTAATTTAAAATTAAATATTAATTTTATTTCAATAAATATATATATATATATATATATATATATATATATATATATTACAATTTGGTATTGAAAAAAAGTAGATGGCAAATACAAATGACTGTAACATTATATTCAAAATTTTAAAAAAATTCTAATAAATATTAAACTATTTTTTTATATATTTGATAATGTCTCAAAACATGGATTTTTAAATATAAACTTATAAAACAATTAAAAGTATTAATTTTGTTAGTTTTCAAGTTTTTACAATGTGAAGAAATTAATATATGACATAAAATTAAATGTTCAAAAAATTTACTCATTAGAAAATCTGTTTTTTTTTTTGGGAATTTAATATGATCTCTTAATATAAAAATATTAATGGTCTATGTATGTGTAATGGAATTGAGGGTTAAGAGAAAGTGTTTCTTTCTAAGAGGTCACAAGTTCAAAACTAGAGGGTTGTAGAGTATGTATGTGTGTAATAAACTTGACTTATTAAAAAAATCCACACCTTTCTCTACACCTTTACTATCTCCAAGTTTCTTAAAATTATTGTAAAATCCCACCTACTCCAAGTTTCTTAAAATTGTTGTAAAATCCCACCTACTCCAAGTTTCTTAAAATTATTGTAAAATCCCACCTATTTATTCACCTTTATGCCCCCAATGAATATGGTGATTTCTCTTTCACAATAATTTCCTCACAAATTTCCAAATATATGCATATCTAAAAGTTTCCATTACGTTAATGAAAAATTCCCTACCTATTTCTTGGAAATTATGTCCCTTGTGCATTTCACATTGAATATGGTGATTTCTCTTTCACTATAATTTCCTCACAAATTTCCAAATCTATGCCTATCTAAAAGTTTCCATTACATTAATGAAAAATTCCCCACCTATTTCTTGGACTTTATGTCCCTTGTGCATTTGAGTCAATGTCATGCATAAAACCACTGCTTTATCTATAGTTTCCTCACAACTTTCTAACTCTATTTCCATCTCCAAGTTTTCATAAAATTATTGAAGAAATCTCCATCGTTTTCTTAACCTAACTTGAGAAAATAAGATCATTTTTTTCCTATAATTTCTAAACAAATTTCCAACTCTATTCTCACTGCAAACTTCATCAAGTAATCAAAACCTCCCCACCTAGTTCTTGTCCTCTGTGTTCCCAATGCATTTGAATCAATTGGGTGAATATGACCATTTCTCTTTCTCTATATTTTCCTTGTAACTTTTCAATTCTTTTGCTATCACCAAGTTTTCATAAAATTATTGAAAAAAAACCCACCTATTTCTTGACCTCTATGGCCACTCAACTTTTCAACTCTATCATCATTACTCATTTTGTTAAAAAATATTGAAAATATCCACATCTATTTATTGGCTATATGCATCTAGTTAACTCAACTCAATTAGGTGAACACAATAATTTATCTTTCTCTATAATTTCCTTAGATCATTCCAACTCTATCACCATCTGCAATTTTCCATAAAAACAATAAAAATATCTTAATGCATTTCTTGGCCTCTATGCCCCTATTGATTTCTAGTCAATTGAGTGAATACAATGCTTCTCTTTCTCTATAATTTCCTCACATCTTTCCAACTCTATTGCCATCGCCAAGTTCCCATGAAAGTATGAAAAATCCCCACCTATTTCTTGACCTTCATGCACCTAAACCATTAGAATGAGCGGAGAGAACACATTCATTTCTCTTTCTTTATAATTAACTCACACTTTCTAACTCTATTGTCATTGCCAAGTTTCCATTAAATTACAAAAAAAATTGTCCACCTGCTTTTTGATATCTCTACCATTAGTCCTAGTTACTGGGGTGAATAATGTCATATCTCCCTCTACAATTACCTCACAACATTCCAACTCCATTGCTATCTCCAAGTTTACATAAAATGATTGAAAAATATCCATCTATTTGTTGGCCTTTTTGCCCTAATACACTCAAATTATGTAAGTGAATACAAATATTTGTCTTTTATAAATTTGTTAAAAATTATTGAAAAAATCCACACCTATTTATTGGTTGTATTTGGAGATTTCTCTTTTATTGTAATCGCCTCACAACGTTCCAACTTTATGACCATCTACAAGTTTCCATAAAATATTGAAAAAATCCCAATATATTTCTTGGCTGCTATGCCCTCAATTATTGTGAATACAATTATTTCTCTTTCTCTACAATTTCTTGACAATTTCAAATTTTATCACCATTTCCAAATTTATATACAAATTATAAACATATCTATCTGTTTCTTAACTTTATCTATCTGAAATGAGAAAAAAAACACATCCATTTCTCTTTCTCTATAATTACCTCACACTTTCTATTCCAATTACAAAGTTTCTATTAAATTACAAAAACATCTCCACCTTCTTTTTGGCCTCACTACTCCTGATCCTAATTATTGTGGTGAATGAAGCCATATATCTCTGTACAATTACATCACAACTATTCAACTGTATTTCCCGATACAATTACTTCACAAGGCTAATTGTTTTTTTTTAATATAATTATGTTAGAAAGTTCTTTCTGTATAACTATTATCTCAACTTGTCAACTCTCGACTTTTCTACTCTACCACGATCTTCTGTCGTTTCCCATTCTCACTCCAACTCATATTAAACCTTGACGATGCAACCGTGCTTTCTTTATCAAATAATTGAACGTATATAACTCCTCTACTTCGTATCGAAGAGGAAGCAACGTTCAAAATTATACATTATAATTATACACATATAATTATATGCATAATAATGCATAATTAAAATTTATATAATATGATTTTAAAATTATTTATATATATATGAAATGTAATGTAATGTTGTGATTTAGTTGGAAGGTTTCAAATAAAAAGATCTTATTCTTATTACATAAATTTAAATTTGATTTTGTAGAATATTTAAAATTAAATTATTTCCATTTTTAATATTAAAAAAAAAATATTTATTTAAAAATTTAATTTATTATTATTTTTTTATATATATAATTGATAAAAAAATAATTTAACCAAATTAATAATATAATTTGAGATTTTCATTTTAATAAAATATTTTTTGCTTTAAATTAATAGAAATTAATAACATAACTTCACATAGTTTTTATCATATTATTGATTAAGATAAAAATTAAATAATATATTTAATTTAATAAAAATTAAAAATTAAATTAAAGGAAGAACACTCTCCAGAAAACTCTAAATCACAAGAAATCTCGTAAGAAAGAAACATCTCAACTCTGAATCGCAAGAAATTGGGCAAGAAAGAAACAACTCTCAAGACAAGTAGGGGGAAAGCCCCCCAACAGCAAAGAAGTGAACTGGACAACCCCTCAAGCATCAACAGTTATGAGGATTCGAATACCGCACAAAATTAAGATATATTCTTTAACAGCAAAGCGGATCTCCTAGACCAAACTTCTTCTTTGACTATCTTCAAGAGGACAAACACAACAAATCGGGAAGCTAAGACATCAATGTCCCAAGAACTAGAAGAGATGAAGAAGATGCAAGATAAAAGAAGTTGGAAGACCGTAGAGAAAAAAAGAAAGCTACAGCACCAATCTCGCCAAAAAAAGATGAGAAGCCACACAATTAAGAACTAAGAAAATTATAGGTCCAATAAATTTGGTCTTAGTGGATGTTCACCACCACCACCACCTAATTACTTATAATATAGATAGATAATAAGATAAAATATTTAAATAAAATATAAAACAATAAAATTCTTTTTAACTTTTGAATTTTAATAAAATAATATATTTTTAATATTTAATTACTTATAATATGAATAGATAATAAGATAAAATATTTAAATAAGATATAAAACAATAAAATGATTTTTAGTGTTGTGATTTAGTTTGAAGATTTCAAATAAAAAAAATCTTGTTCTTATTAGACAAGTTTAAATTTGATTTTTTTAGAATATTTAAAATTAAATAATTTATATTTTTAATATTTTTTAAAAAATTAATTAATATAAAAAATTAATTTATTATTTTTTTATTAATAAATTTATTATTTATTATTTTATTTTTATATATACAAAATTGGTAAAAAATGATTTAACCAAATTAGTAATATTATCTTAGATTTTGATTTTATTAAAATATATTTTTGTTTTAATATTAATATATATATATAGATATATAAAACTTCATACCGTTTTTATTATATTATTAATTAACATAAAAATTAAAATAATGTATTTATAACATTTAATTATTTATAATATGAATATATAATAAAATAAAATATTTAAATAAAATATAAAACAATAAAATACTTTCTTAACATTATCTGAATTCTAGTAAAAGATTCTATAAATTATCTGAATTCTAGTAAAAGATTCTATAAAGATTAAGAAAATATAGTGTAAGGATGATTTTTTTTAATCATTAAAAAATTTAAGAGGAAGTTATTAACTTTATTTTTAAAATATACCTAATAAAATTAATTTTTTAATTATTATTTTAAATAAAAAGTTAGCAATATTACATTAAGAATGAATTTTGATTCGTTTTATACTAAAATTTGCAATAAACAAAATCCAAATATCATAAAAAGAAAAAGTTTGCAATATGTATAACATTGAGAAAGTATAAGATGAAGAATACTTTGAATGCTTCTTTTATCCATACATCAAAACTAAATTTTACAATATCTATAGCACGATTCTATAATATTTGTAAGACAACGATCCATTTTTTGTCTCATAATATTTGAGTTTTTTTCTTGTAAGTGTTTTATCTATTTTTTTCTTGTAAGTGTTTTATCTTCTTTTACCCATTATTGTATTTTTATTTAAAAACAATAAATAATTTTAAAAATATATTATTGGTATATTTTGTTGAAATTTGACTTTCTCTTTATTATATTAAATTGTAATATTGAGATTTCTATTTTAAATTTATGATTTTTTTTACTTATTAATTTCTTTTTATTAGCAAAAATTAATGAATAATAAAGTAAGGAGATTAGGTTTAAAGAAAAAGACTATATTTTTTATTTATTCATTTAGTGAGTGTGTATTTATATATTTTAAATTTATTTTATATTAACAAAATAAATTATTGATAAAGATTTCTGGAAGACTATGTATTGTATTTATGGATATGCTCAATTTTTCAGGTGAACACTTCACCTATCTTCAAGGACATGAAGCTAAAATGGTTATGTGAAGAGTGCTAGACTCATATAAATAGATAAAAGATGAAGCTAAAATATAACCATTAAATTGGGTAAAAATATAATTGTTAGAATAAGTAAATAACATTGATTATAATGAACTTTTTGGAAAGGGAAATAATAAAATAAAAAGGAATCTAAATATTTTAGATTATTTTAAAAAGAGAATTAAATTATATAAATTATTTTAAAAAGGGAAATTGAGGACAAGAAATTGGTCAAATTAACATTGGTCAATTTTTATTTATTGGTCAAATGTATATTGACATAGAAATAATTAGAAGAAAACATACTAATTTAAAGAAATTATAATTAATAGGAAGAAGGAGATTAAATTATTGTAGAATTCATAATTTAGGGATTAAATGAATTTTTATTTTTATTTTTTTATATTAAAATTCTATAAGCTATTTAGGAGAAGAAGAATAAGAAAGAAACAAAAAATTTTGAAATAAAAGAATTTAAATTGAATAAGAAAGTATAAATAGATTTATAATGGAAATACAATTAAAATAAATATTAAAGGGAAGGAGAAATTATAATAAAACAAAAGGAAGGAAGAATGGAAATTAAATTAAATATTAAAGGAAAAGTAAAATTATAATAAAACAAAAGGAAGGAAGAAGAAAAGGGGGGTGAGGGAAATTTCAAAATGATAGGAGAAAGAGTGGGGTGGGGATAGGGTGTTAAGAGGGGTTATAATTGATATTAGGAGAAAGGGGTCTAGAGGATAATAACTCAATAGTGGGTTTCTAGGGATAGCATAATTTATATCCATCTTCATGATTAAAGTTATTAGGAGTTTTTCAATTTCTAGGGCTTCCCTAATGACACAGTTGGTATGGAAGGGAGCAGAGGCTAATATTTTAGTTTTATCAAAACAAATTAGATGCTTGGTATTATGGGAGTGTTCAACGATGGTGGATTTAGCAATGCGGTTATAGGTGAGTTATAGTAGGTGCCAACCATGTGCTCTTTGAGATGAGCTTTGAAATATCTATCGGTTTGCCCTATCTAAGACATTCCATAGGAGCAAGGGATTTCATAGACTATGGCCCTAACATAGGGTCACTCTTTTCCTTAGCCAATATGAAAATTTGGCTGAGGGTTTTCTAGGGTTTGAAATAATATTTGATGTTCTTCTTAGAAATAATTTTGGATATATGATCAGTGTCTCCTTGAATGTGGGGAAGTGTTACCTTGGCTAGGGGTGGTTTATTAGAAAGGATTGTAGGTTGGGGGTGGAGAATTAAATGAAAGGCCTTATTGATTTAGGATGTGGAGTATCCATTAGATTTGATGGCTTTGGTGAGATGAGCTTCTTCTCTGGGAAAGGATTGAAAAGAGGACATTCCAATGGCTCTGGAAACAAAGGCTTTAAGAACGACATATTTTTAGTAGGATGATGGTGGGACCTAGCATGGAGGTATCTATCAATAAGAGTTTTCTTTTGATAGACTTGGTGAGTGAGGAAGCCATCAGGGAGGTGAGAGATAAGGACATGGTTCTCCTCAAGCTCCACAGTGAACTGAATGTGAGGGGAAATGTGATTGACATAATAAAGGAAGGCATGAGAATAGGTAGACCATGGGACCAAATAACAAAGGTGTCATCAAAAAATCACCTCCATAATTTAGGTTTTAAGTGGAAGGTCTCAAGGACTAAGGTTTGAAAGTGCTCCATAAAAATGTTAGCAACAATAGGGGATGTAGAAATTTGATAGAAATTGCAACAACTCAAGATTTCAAACTGAAAAAAGAAGAGACACAATTCTACTCTAGTAATCTATAGAATGGAAATCACAATTTAGAACAATATGCATAGAGATGCAACAAGCAAAACCACAAGTACACAATGATTTCTAGGGGAACCCAACTGGGAAAAACCCCTCAAGCCTCTTTGCATTAATTAGTTGAATAGAAAAACTATTTCAATTTCCAACTCCAGCTCTAAGCTCAACCTGCAAAAGAATAATTGTTCTCTCTACTAAATGAGAAACTCTGGCCAACACTTAGCCAATTATTTTCTCATCAAGCCTCTTATTTCCTTGCGCAAATCTTGAGGAAATTAGCTCCTAAGAGAGAGGAATTTCCTCCTAATTGTGTGTGCAAGTCCCAAGGATTAATATCCTAATTGTATGCAACACCTGTACACTCAAACTAGCATACAACTAATGTTACACTGGCCTTGCCATCTCTACTTCAGCTGAGGAACTCGAATTCCATGCATGCACTAGCTATTTTAGGTTGATTGATCAGTTAACTGACAGATCTCTGAGTTATACTACTGTCCCACTGCAAAAATGACCTTTAACTGACTCTATCAATAGTTAGAGGCCAGTTACTAGAATACAACTGAAAATAACTGAACTAGACTGCTAAAATTTAGCAATCAACACATGTATAATTGAAATCCAAGCCCCTAACTCGAATTTATTGAGCTACCTAAGTGACAAGAGCCATGTCACATTATTAATTGTGATCTAGACCTTGGGAGGAGGCCCCCAAGATCTAAAAAATTGAAATGGATCTTGGGGGGAGAGAACCCCAAGATCTGAAAAACTGAAATGCCAGAAGAAAAGAGGAGAACACACAATAACAAAACCATATTTTTTTTTTTATTAAAACAGATAATAACTATAAAGGCTACATTGTGGTGGACAATTTGTCCTTTTACAAAATATGACTTGTTACTTAAAAATATTTATTTTTTTTACAATACCACATGTAAATTCCATGGGTGAATGAATACCATGGGTGGATGTCACTTATAATACCATGGGCCAATTCCATGAGTGGATAAATGCCAAGGGAGGATGAATACCAAGGGTCCATGCCACTTACGATACCATGGGTGAATGAATACCATGGGTGGATGCCACTTACAATATCATGGGTAAATTCCATGGGTGGATAAATACCATGGGTGGATGAATACCATGGATGGATGCCATTTTCCATTCAGATCAAATTGCCTCAAGTTATCCTATTGATGTGGAAATTCGATTGACTCAATTTGAATAAGGCTAATGTCAATTTGAGTCTTTCTTGCTACATTTTTTAGCACTCCCTCCTAGTAAGAAAGGGATTTTTCACCACACCTATCCTACACCTGTGGAATTCAAATTTAGATCTTAATAATGCTTGTGTCAAGATGTCAAGCATCTTTCTCCTCAGTTGGAATGTATTATAGAAACCTAATTCTCCTCTGCATAGAGTTCAACAAATGATGATATTGGATATCAATGTGTTTGGACCTGTCATGAAATACCAGATTCTCAGAGAGCTTAATGCAAATTTGATTATCACAATATATCGTTGTTAGATCCATCTCCTGGTTGAAAATACCCACAAGTATTTTACTCATCCATATGGCCTCGCATGCCGCTTGAATTACAACTATGTACTCAGCCTCTGCTAGGCTAAGTGCCACAAATCTATGCTTCCTATTGTACCAGGAAATAACTACGGACCCAACACTGAAGATATCATGTAAAGTACTTTTCATGTCTGATGGAATCCCTACCAAATCTACATCGGTGAAGCCTTGAATATTCACTCCCTCTGTCCTCTAGTACCATAATCCATTCTCAATAGTTCCTTTGAGGTACCGTAACACATGCTTTGTTTCCTTCCAATACATCTTGGTAGGTATCACAATAGCTTTCCTTAGATTTTTTACCACATGGCACATGTCGGGTCTTGTGTTAAAAAGATACATCAAAGACCCCACAAGATGCTTGTAAATGGTAACATCAACCTCTTCACCTGAAGTGGCATTTTCCTTCATCTAGTTTGTAGCTAGAGGTGTGTCCATGCGATTACAATTTTCCATGTGAAATCTATGAAGTATTTCAAAGGCTTACTTCCCTTAAGACATAAAAAATTCACGATCACCTTTCCATACTTACAACCCGAGGAAGTAATGCATTAAGCCCATGGCTTTGATTTCAAAATCCCTTGCAAGATCCTCTTTGCAAGAGCAGATCAATTTCTCATCCACTGTCAATATTAAATCATCAACATTCAAAACAAGAATAAGAAACTTACCATCTACCACAATGTGACAGAGGTTTGCATCTACTTCACTTTTGGTGAATCCCAATCTACTAATATAACTATCGATCCAAGTGTACCATACTCAAAGTGCATTTTTGAGACCATATGATGCTCTCTTGAATCTACACACATGTGAATCTCAATCATATGTCTCAAATCCTTCTGGATGCTCTATGTAAATTTCCTCCTCAACAACATCGTTGAGAAAGGTGACATTCACATCCATCTGGTGGATTTTCCACCCCATCTATGTAGCCAATGCTAGAATGGATCTAATTGAGGAATATCTTGCAACTGGTGCAAAATTTTCCTCATAGTCCACTCTCTCTATCTAAGAGAATCCTTTGGCCATAAACCTGGCCTTGTCCATCTCGATGCTCCCATCAACTCCATGATTCACTTTTTAGATCCATGTAGAACCAACCACTGATTTCCCTTCTAGTATCGACACCACCTCCCTTACAGTATTCTTCATGATGGATTCATATTCTTCCACCATGGAATTAACCTAAAAAAGTTGAGAAATCACTTCTTGAAATGAAGAAGGCTTTGTCTCAATGATCTCTGTCATGAGATCCATGTAACCAGTGTACCTATCAGGTGACCTACTCTACCTGCTCTGTGATGTAGGGGCTCCCACATTCTCCCTAGCATCCTGCAACAATATATCAACTTCTCTAGTTCTCTTTCTCCCCTCTCTAAAATATTTTGGTTGAGTGGGTGCCTCCACTCTACCTCATGTCTTCTACGCTGCATGTGGTTGCTCCACAACTTCCTAAATCTAACCCGAGGCTCCTCCTTTGGAGCTATAAGCTCTTTCTCTGGTGGGATACTCATCTCTCATTCCAGAGAGCATATCATAGAATTCTCCTCATCGAACTTGACATCTCTCCTCACAACTATCATCCTCATTGAAGGTAAACACACCTGGTAATTGTGTGGAGTTTCGGTGCATCCTACAAAAAATCCCAAATTTGTTGTAGGCTCAAGTTTCTTCCTTAAATCCTTGGAGAAATGAAAATAAATTAAAGCTCCAAAAATTCTGAAATGAGACACATTAGGCTTTCTCTTAGAGAAAGTGTCCTCTCGTGTGATCATACCAAGTATCCTATGAGGACTCCTGTTTTTCAAGTAGACTGTGGTGTTGCATGCTTCCACCCATAGATGTAATGGCGGCCCCTGATCATGCAACATGGCTCTTTCTACTCCCACTATGCTTCGTATTCTTCCTTTCAAATATTTGATTCTGCTATGGGTTATGGGGTTCTATCAATTCGTTTTGAATACCTTCTTTGGCATAGAAATCCTTGAAGGCATGTAAAAACAATTTGCCTCTACTATTGCTCCTAAGAGCCTTCACCTTCTTCCCAGTCTCCTTCTCAACCAATGCCTTGAATTCAAAAAAAATTGAGAAAACTTCATCCTTGTTCCTCATGAAGAAGATCTAACATTTTCTAGAGAAATCATCAATAAAAATAGCATAGTACTTATGTTTTGTTATGGAGGCTGTAGAAAAGGGTCCACAAACATCAGAGTGGACTCGCTCTAATATTTCATCTACTCTGATATCTTAGTCATGGAAAGTGGATTTGACATATTTCCCCAATGTGAAACCCTTGCAGACATCTTGGTAAGCAATGAAGCCATTAAGGAGACCAGTGGTAATTTGTTGCATGATTTTTAAGGCACCATGGTGTAGATGACCCAATCTTGTGTGCCAAATTTCTCCTACATATCGACTCTACACTTTTTTAGCCTTACTACTCCATGCAATGCAATCTCCCACCTCAAGTTTGTAGAGGTTCTTCACTCGAACCCTGATCTACTTCACTTGCCCAGTAACTATGTGTCTCAGAAAGGTTTTTCCTTTACTAAAAATAACATCATAGCCATGATCATCCAATACTGCTACAAAGGTCAGGTTCTTCTTCATCCCAGGTACAAACATAACATCATTGAGGCAAATAGGAGAGGCGTTTTCCCTCTCAAAGGTGACAACACCAATTCTTGTAGCACTATACCTCCCATCAACCCCCATTTTGATATGCATTTGGAGATCCTTCTCCTCTAGGCTACTAAAAAAATCCTTTCACCCTATCATATGGAACGAGGCACTAGAATCAAGGTACCACACACTCCCTATAACAACGCTGGACATGCATGATATTAGGGTGAAGTCTAATTCGAATTGTGAAGCTAGTGCTTCACCTCCTATTTGGACCTCCTGAAGGCTTCTTGGTAGACTTCTTGTGTGGACATTTCGTTGTGTGGTGCCCAAATTCGTGACAGTGAATTTTGTTTTATCTTGCTCAAATATTTCTTCTTGCCAATATTTTGACTAGATTTAGGTTTGTTTTGGGACTTCTTTCCTTTTCCCTTCTTCCCCTATCCAACCAAGGAAAAATTCTCTTCATCCTTCACTCTGGATGAAGTTCCATCTCTAGTATTTCTCCTAAACACTTCTTGAACCAAATCAGATCATAACCTTTCCCAATTCGGTAATTTTTCCCTTCCATTCATAGAGTCCTAGTAGTTGTGTCAGGATTTTGGAAGGCCTAGAAGAGCTAGGCTCACCAGGTCATCTTCTACAACATTCACCCCAACCCCTCCAAGCACATCTCGAGCTTGTGTAAATTTGGAGAGATATTGCGGAATAATGTCATTCTTCTGCATTCTTATGTTTCAAAGTTTGTCTTTCGGGGCCAATTTTCTATGGTCACTGCTACTTTCGAATATCTCAGTCAATGTCTTCCACATAGAAAATGGTGCCTCTTTTCCATGGATATTTGAGACCACATGGTCCCGCACACCTTCCATAAGAATTTTCTTGGCCTTTGCAACATCCTTGTTGGCTCGATTTGGGCTGACCCAAGTTCAATATTTACTGCACACTAACAAAACCCTTGATCACTAGCCCTTTCGGCAATGACCTGCAAATAGATCGCAGTCTCACTCGAAGTTACTATGGGAGGATGCAGAACCAGGTTTCTGCAGCCTTGGAGGGCTAGGAGATGTGGTATTATTATGTTATCTTATTCTTAGAATTTATAAATTACTTCGTTGCATTAGATTAATCACTTAAACATGCCATATAAAAACATAAACCATTACTGTGATGAAGTAAAATGAAACTGTAATAACTACTACTCTACAACAGATAATAAGAAAATATACACACCACAACACCAAATTAACGTGGTTCACCCTAGTGTAGGGGTACGCTTACAAGAATTATTGCTTAATATAATAAATCTTTGAAAAACAACTAGTTCTTGGCCTGTGCACTAAGATGCAGGTTGTTTGCGCACTAAGCTGCAGACTCTTCTCCATGCCTCTACCCACTCAACTGCAGAGCCTCTACTTTGCTACCAAACTACAGATCACAATAATTCACCCATAATAATATTATATTGATCTAATTTGATCATTCTCTTCTTATTGTTTTACCCTATATATACTATTACATTGTAGGGTTACATCATCAAAATAACATGGTCCAAATACCACAGACTCCTTAAAACAAGCAACTATGGCCCCAAAACCATTGATCCCTTACAAAATCACGCACTTTTACAAAAAGGAGGGGCTTTGACCCACCCGGAAGCCCTTACGACACCACAAGGTATATTTAATTCCTCAAAATGCGCTCTATTGTTCCACTACATGCTTTGCTCCACAAAATGCAGAGTCTTTGCCAAAATCTAGGCCAAGTTGGGCTGCGCCCAACAATCCTTCTTCCATTGGGATAATTTTTGTACATTTGATTGTGGAGTTTTCACAATATCAATTTTAATATATTCTAACCCACCATTTTCATCAAGCACTTCTTCCATTCGATCCTTATAGGCTATGAAATTTGAGCTACCCTCCAGGGCATACTCCAATATCAATATGTTGAAAGACATTCTCCCAATCTTGCAGAAAATTGTTGCACGAAAGCTAAAAATTTAAGATTCCTGAGAGACAATCTCGAAATATTGGTTCTAATGTGATTTCAAGGTGATGATACCATGTAGAAATTTTATAGAAATTGCAACTCTTCAAGATATAAAAATGAAAAAACAAGAGATACAATTCTACTCTAATAATCTGCGGAATGAGAATCATAATCTAGAACAACATGCATAGACATGCAATAATCAAAACCACAAGTACACAGTGATTTCTAGGGAACCCAAATGGGAAAAACCACTCAAGCCTCTTTGCATTAATCAGTTGAATAGAGAAACTATTACAATTGCTATCTCCAACTCTGAGCTCAACCTGCAAAAGAATAATTGTTTTCTCTCCTAAATGAGAAGCTCTAGCCATCACTTATCCAATTATTTTCTCATCAATCCTCCTGATTCCTTGTGCAAATACTGGGGAAATTATCCCCTCAAGTATAGAAATTTCCTCCTAATTTATTGTGCAATTCCCAAGGATTGATCTCTTGACTGCATGTTGCTGAAAAATGTGTAACTAGGTTCGGTCTTCATAAGTATGAAATGTATTTTTTATTCTTGTAAATTATAAAATGAAAGAAATTTATTATTATTATTTGGAGCATGGGTTTCATGGTCAAGGTATTTTGTTTTATAGGTCAGGCACCCATTGGGTGCTTCTATGGTTTCTCGTAGGTCGAGAAGTCAAAAGGATCATTGTCATAAGTTGAAGACCATACTGGGCACATTGTAAATTGTAAAGAAAATGATTTTTGTCTTTAAAAGTGTTGGAATACGATCCAAGACCAAGTCGTCCTGGAAGCTGGTAAGTCGAATTAAAGGAAGAGCCATGTCAACCCTTAAGGAGCCTATAAATAGAAGAGACCTTTTCCTATGTTGGGTGCAAGAATTGCACTTCAGAAAACTCCTCAACACTTAATTGTCAACCCGGGGGTTTGATAAACTTTGAGACGAAGAACAGGAAATGCCAGAAGTGGTATGAACTTTTCCTATTCCTAATCCTACTTCTTAAATGAAATGTTGTAGAATGAGACAGAAAACAATCTTAAAGGTAATCAACACCAAAGCAATTCTAGTGCTGGAATGTAAAAGAATAATTTGCGAGGAAATCAAGTAAAGGGACTTTCACACAACTAGAAGCAATCTTAAATGCTGAAATGAAATACTATGTTTATCTTCAGTATAGATGGCTAACAGCTTAACAAGTGGGCCCTTGCAAAGATATGTTTCACAAATGATTTTCCTTCTACACCAAGCAAACTGTTCTTGTACTATTGCAATCTGCTTGCACTAGTGCAGGTACAATACTTCTGTGAAAAAGTATATTTTACCTTATTTAATGAATATTTATGTCTTTGTGGAGGTGCTCCAAGCCTCAAGGCTTAGAGAACTCTGTTCCTATGACAAGAGACCAACCCTTGCCCCGAGACATAGCTTCCTTCACCAAAGTTTCCAATTTAGTTTCGAAAGAATTAAAAGATGCGTTGAAAAGAACTGCAATTGCAAGCTAGATTCTGAGATAAATTACACATGAAAAAGAATGCTTTAATTAACTGAACTTTGCAATGAAAGTAAAATTCATAAAGAAAAAAAAGTTCGGAATAATCAAAGCAGCAGTCAAAGTAATTTGCATGCATCAAACTAACTTCGGCAATTAACTTATAATGTTTCTATTCCTTTTTCTTAAGTAATAAAATGAAAGTGTGAAGTATGGTGTTTGTAATAGCGTTCTTCCTTAATTCACATAAACATTGTTAGATCCTTTAGAAGTATAACTCTTAACATTAAGAATGATTACTTGAATTAACAATACTTTTTTTGCTTGCAGGAATAAATGAAATTATAAGCAGGAGAAGGAACGTAACACTTGCTATGAGGTAAATGAATAAACCAGAGTGCAGGAAACTACATCCACTAGTACAGGAAGAATCTTCCTACATGACCCGAGTGGAAGTAAACTAAGACAAAAATTGCAAGAAAAGAATTGTAGGAAAGAAATTGCAGGACAGTAATTGCAGGAAAGAAATTGCAAGAAAGAAATAAACTTAATTAAACTTCCAAACTACGGATCTGTTCACACTTGATTATGAAATGAATTTAACTCAGAACTTCTGAAATAAACATAAGAACCATCCAAGCCACACAACTGCAAATGAATAAATGTTCGCACAAACCTTTTAAATGGCGAAAGCACAAGGGTAAACAAGCTGGGTTGGCTGGGCCCTAGCCAATGAGCTCATTTCCCGTTTAGGAAACGAAATGATTCAGCACTTAATCACACATAAAATAAAAGTTAGACACAATGCGATGAAAACATGGTGCGTTCGAGTATTCATTTTATCCGATAGTCTGGAGAATTTGGAACGAACGAGGGCTCTGCAATCTGAACTAGGGTTTTGTGTTAGGGTTTTGTCGTTGGTCACCATGGCGGGACGTGGAGGAGGGAGTTATGCTCCCTCCTACAGTTAAGTGGCTGTGGACAGAAGCAAGGGAGCTAGATCACACCACTTCAAGAAACCAATAGAGGTGGCAACAGAGGCTATTAACACAGAAAAACCAGAAAATATCAGATCTATGGACAGGAAGAGAATCATGAGGAAGTTAGTAATGAGAAGAGGACAGAGGATAGTAATCAGAAAGTTGCGCCTATTAGCACAACAGGGGTCTGTAAACCCATGTCGACCATTATTCCTCGGGTTGCTTTAAGTGACCCAACGCTATAGGTGCACAAAGATCACATGGTAGAATACACGATTATCTGCAAATCTATGGGGATTTGGTCGACGGAGAAGGCTTTGCAAGCATGGATAAGGAACCACTGGGAACCAAAGGGGGAAATTAACGTTCACCTTGGTTCCAAGGGCTTCTTCATGGTGGTGTTCACAAGCTTATAGGATAAAGACAGAGTGTTCAAGGGAGGACCCTATTTCTATGTTGTTGCAGGCCTTTACATGCGACCATAGGTGATGAGCTTTGTCCCAGAACGAGAAACCTTCACATCGGTAACAATATGGATAAGAATTTACTCCCTTCCTTTAGATTATTGGCTATCAGAGTCTCTAAAGGCTATCAACAACAAGCTAGGGCATTTTATAAATATCTCAGATGCTACTCTAAGAGGCAAATATACTTCCTTCGCCTGGATATGTGTGGAAATGGACTTATCTGGGAACTTATGCATGCAATCATTTTAGAATTGTATGACGAAGAATGGGTGTAGGTAGTGGACTATGAACACATCCCATTTAGGTGTTTTAAGTGCCATGAACACGGGCACCTATACAGGGACTGCCCATTGAACAAACTAGAGAGCATCATGAAAAACACTACAAGCAAAGATCCCGAGGGTTTTACTAAGGTTGGGGGTAAAGGGAAAGGAGGCAAGTGGTACCAAAAGAAAATTAATGAGGATAGACAACTAAACCACAATAGTTTCAAGATCTTAGAAGAAGAAGTTGGAAACAATGAGACAAACTAAGAATCGGATAATAATCCCACTGAGAAGGAAAGGGATGCTAACATGGAGGATATACCAGATAATAGCCAACAAAAGGATGATCTATCGAGGATTATGGAGCTCAGTAGGGACCATGAGATGACCCCAAGTGAGGCTAGAATGGAGGACCATGAATTGCAGGAGATTCTAGAGAGGGAGAATTTAGATCTACAAAAGTTTCTGGAGTAGGGAATCACCAAAGGGGTAGACTCTCTGCCAAAAGAGGAGTTTGACAGGGTTCAACATCTCTTCCTCTAGAGATCACAATCAAAGGGTTCTGGAGTCAAAAGAAACCATGATAGCTAGGAGAATAGAGGGGTGAAAACAATGGAGGATACACCGATGCATTCTTCCAAGAACCTGGGTAGGAAAAGAGGAAGAAAAAGACAGAATGAGTTGCTGACCGAATGTGGGAAACTTATGATTAACTCAAGTAAAATGAGAGATCTTACCAGTTACTCCTTTACAAAACTTTCTTAATGAAGCTTACAACCTGGAACATTAGGGGTCTAGGAAGTAAAAGGAAATAAAGAAATCTTAGCAGTAGAATAAAAGAAGAAAAACCAGATATGGTTTTTATTCAGGAAACAAAATGTTCGATGGAAAAGATCATAGAGATACAGTAGACAAATTTTCCGGGGGGGGGGGGATTCTTACGCTATGGGATCCTCAGAAACTTGGAATCTTGGATGCTGAAGCTTCTAGGAACTATCTATCGCTGGTGATTCAACGTTTGGGAGATAAGGAGATCTACATGATCACAAACGTCTATGGTCCTCAAAAACTAGAAGACAAACTCAAGCATCTCACCTCCCTTGAGGAGCTGAGAGAGAGATATCCTGATATGCCCTGGATTCTGGCAGGGGATTTCAATATTATCAAATCTCTTATAGAGAAAAAAGGCGGTACGAGAAAACTAGGCAGAGACTCCATTTCCTTCCAAAACTTCATAAATAACATGGGGCTAGTGGACACTGAAACAAGAAATGACACTTTTACTTGGAACAATAAGAGGGGATGCGCTTCTCAAGTCACCTCTAAACTAGATAGATTCATAATCTCAGAGGACCTCCTTCTCACAGGCCTTGATATGGAAGCTTTAATCCTTCCCTTTGGAGGCTCGGACCACTAGCCTATCTAGCTTGAAGCTACTTTTATGGGTACACCGAGGAACAAAAATTTTAGGTTTGAAAATTTCTGGCTCCCTCACCTTGACTTTACCAGCAATATTGACAAATGGTGGATGGAAGATATGCCTGTTCAAGGCACTAAAATGTTCATGTTACAACAGAGACTTAAACACATCAAATCTAGGCTTAAAGAGTGGAACAAAAAATAGTTTGGTAATATTTTTAAAGCCAAAAGAGAAGTTGAGTAGAAACTCCAGGGGATTAATCAGATCATCATCACAGAAGGTTTTATCGAGGAATGGAAAACTCAAGGTGAATCTCTTTAGAACGAATGGGAAGATCGATGCATGCAATAGGAGATTTTCTGGAGACATAAATCGAGGGTGCAGTGGATTAAAGAAGGAGAAAGAAACACAAGGTTTTTTCATAAATCAACCTTGGATCACAGGTCACATAACAGAATTTCAAAACTTAAAGATTCACATGGGAAAGAGCTCGTCTCTCACAAAGAAATGGAATCTGTCCTAGTTCAACACTTCCTTAGCATAACAGAGGAGCCTCTCGTCGACATATCTCAGTTCATTAACAAATTCACAAAGTACATTCCTAAGCTTGTTACCAGGGAAGACAACCACAATCTTAATAGGCTAGTGTCTGAAGAGGAGGTCAGTGAAGTTATCAATGAGATGAAAAATGGGAAAGCTCCTAGCCCGGATGGGTTCAATGTGGACTTCTTCAAAGATTGCTGGAAAATAGTAAAACAAGATATCCTTGATGTTGTGGAATACTCTAGAAGATCCAAAACGGTTTTGAAGGCTCTTAATGCCTCTTTCATAGCTTTGATTCCTAAGCAGGAAAAAGCTATGACATCGGATAGATTCAGACCCATAGCTTTATGTAATGTGGTGTACAAAATTATTTCCAAAGTGATCACTAACAGACTCAAGACCCTTCTTCCAGCTCTTGTCTCAAAGGAGCAAACTGGTTTTGTGGAAGGAAGATAAATTCTCAATAACATCATACAAGCTCACAAAGCGGTACGCTCTCTTAAGAGAAATAAGCAAGCTGGTATGATCATACAACGTGACCTAGCAAAATCTTATGATAAACTAAGCTGGCCTTACATCAAGGCAGTGCTAAGAGCTTATGGCTTCAATCACAATTGGATAAGATGGGTTATGACCCTTGTATCCACGGCTAGTTTCTCCATCCTACTTGATGGCTCTCCCTCCAGAACCTTTATGCCTTCTAGGGGTCTCAGACAAGGGGATATGCTCTCCTCCTTCCTCTTTGTTCTCATGATGGAAGGGCTAAGCAGAGGGATCAAAATGGAAAATACTAAAGGAAGAATCTAGGGTCTGAAACTTACCCCAGATGGTGCTGCTTCTACTAATCAACAATTCGTGGATGAAACAATGCTGCACGGTATTCCCATGGTCAAGGAAGCCAGAGCTTTCAAACAAATCCTGAACGACTTTGCTATGGGCATTGGTACAGAGGTAAGCCTTGACAAATCAAATATTTTCTTTTTTAACACTAACATTTCTATTAAGAGGAACCTCACTAGAATTCTTGGGTTTCAAAGGGATCAATTACCTTCCAAGTACCTTGGAATGCCTGTTATGGACAAAAATCTAAGCAAGGGAGTGTGGGAGCCAGTAACAAATAAACTTCAGGAGAAGGTCAGGAAATGGACATGCAAGTCTTTGAATTTGGTGGGGCTTCTTGTGCTTACAAAGGCTATCTTACAGACTATTCCCATTTTCATGTTTTTAGCTCTTTGTGCTCCTAAAGGAGTTATGCAACAGATCAGGAGTATTCAACAAGATTTTCTTTGGGGAAAAGGGGAAGAGAAAAAGAAGTGGGATTTGGTAGCTTGGGAGAATCTCTACAAACCTAAGGCCCATGGTGGTTTGGGGCTCCATGACCCTGAAACCCTCAGCAGAGTTTTTGGAGCAAAAATTTGGTGGAGGTGGCTTAAGGAATCAACAACCCCTTGGGCCGAGCTTTGGAAACAAAAATATTCAAATAATTGGCAAGAGAGGGATCATATCCGAATGTCAGGGCTCGTCAAGGGCTCCCACATTTGGAACGTTGCTTACGAGAATAGAGCGATTGTCCAGTAGCATAGTTTCTAGGAGATCCGAGCTGGGAACTTAACACAGTTTTGGGAGGATAATTGGCAGCATGAACCAAATTTGTTTAGGGAAGAACTAACCACTCTCAAGAATGACACTGACAATAAAGGTTTAATTATGGTAACTGGCTTCTGGGATCAGGTAAGGAACAATGGTAAATGGATAATATGGAAGGATTTGGGTTATAGTGAAGAGAGTCCTTTGAAGGCCCAGGTGGTTTCTCTTGCTCTTGACTTGGAACAGAGGAAGATTTTGGTGTCATCCTCATCTGACCATCTAATATGGGGAAGAAACAATGAAGGCACCTTTAACCTCAAAGAAGCTAAATGAATGGCCCTAGGGTTTGATTATCAAAACCCTAATTAGGTATGGAAGGGCCTTTGGCAAAACCCGCATTCGATGAAAATCAATTTGTTTATGTGGTTGGTTCAACAAAAGAAAATTCTAACTTGGGAGAATATTTTGAAAAGGGGATTTGTTGGTCCATCCAAATGCCATCTATGTGGTTTATAAGAGTAGACGATGGAACACTTACTCAACCTCTGCCCATTCACCTCTACCTTGTGGGATTGGGTGGCCTTAGTCTTCAAGCAAATTGACAGGGACAGACTCAACATCACCAACAATTTGAAGAATTGGAGGAAAGACTTCTCAGGCAATGAAATCATCAACAAAGCTTGGACTCTGGTTCTAGGCTTTATTATCTGGGATGTCTGGAAATAACGCAATGGTAGGATTTTCAAGAACAAAATAGGCTCGACCCAGAACATCATTACCCAAATATTACGACAGCTCAAAGACACAGTTGGAGCCCTTATGTGGAAACTTCCTGAGAACCCTCCTTTGCCTGAGGATGCTCGCATACTACTGTAGTCGGGTCTCCATTCACTGGTTCCCCAGGGAATAATCAAGGGTGTGAGCCAAACAACTGCTGGTAAAGATATCTGGCAGCCTCCTCCTCATGGTTTTTGGAAAATCAATATAGATGAAGCCTCTAAGGGCAACCCAGGGATGGCTGGATTTGGCAGGGTCATAAGAGATGAGCATGTCCATATAAAGGATATCTTTCATAGTCATTTGGGGACTGCCACTAATAACATGGCGGAGCTCATGACCTTAGAGCAGTGCCTGGAAATCCTGATCGAGTCAAATTTACACAACACCATCATTGAAGCAGACTCTGAATTGGTAATTAATGTGGCCAAGAAGATACATAATGGAACGACACCCTGAAAATTATTGAAACATTGGAGGCTATCGCATGTCTTTCAGCGTATTCATTCCCACTTGTGAACCCTGAGAACTGTCATCTTGATTCATGTGCGAAGAAAATCCAATATGTTAGCTAATCATCCAGCGAATGAAGGAGTGCTTTGTAACAAAAGTTATAATAGGTAAGCTTGGGATTCAAAACCCTTGGTTAAATTTCCTAATGATTGTCAACCACAGGTGGCCAAATACATGGAGCACTTCTAGACCATTAGTAATGAGCAGGAGGAAGACTAGTGAAAGTAAGAGAGAGTGGAAGTAGGAATCAATCCTAACCGTCGATCCCAAAAACAATGCTTAAGTCAGAGCTAACTACAGGGGAGGAGTACATGGTAAATAACGAGCTAGTTGAAGGGCCACCGACCATAGGTTTTGATGGCCTTCATTATCGAATGGCTATCAGGTTGGAAAGTGATCAGAGGTTAAGTATACAAGCGGACCCGAAGATTTATAGATTAGTGGTTTATAGTCTTTATCGGCTTCGTAAAGCAGGTAAAGGTCGCGCTAGTTTCTGATCCGATATCATTGAGGACTGTCAGATCAAAAGGGGCTTGATTGTATGGATATCAGGTTTTAAAAGTGATTGGAGGTTAAGTCTTAGAACAGACCTGAATTTTTCTAGACCAATCGCTTATAATCCTTTTCGGATCTATGAAGTGGGTAAGAGTCATGCATGTTTCGGGGAAATATCATTAAGGACCTTCGGATCATACGAGATCTTGATCGAAAGGATATTAGGTTTCAAAATGGGAGGAGGATAAGTCTAAGAGCAGACCCGAAGTTTTATACACTAATAGTTTATTTTCTTTGTTGGCTCCGTAAAGCGGGTAAGGGTCGCGTAAGTTTCCGATGATATTTCTTTAAGGACCGTCGGATCAGTGGGGTTCTTATCAAATGGCTATCAGGTTGTATAAAGGTCAGAGGTTTATGTGTAAGCTTTATATGTAAGGTTTTAGGTTTTGTTGACCCTGTTGACTGATAATCATCAACGGGTCTGTCTTTTGTTGGTCTTTACACTTGTAAAGACGTGTACCATATGTAATCTTTTTATCGGTTAATTGAAGGCTCCACTCTTACTTGACCCAAAAAAAAGAAAACATGGTGCGTTCCTTGTATTAAACTTGATCAACAAATATAAGTGATAATAAGAGTCCAGCCCAGAACCGAGGGCGATACAAAATTACAAAGTGAATGAAATTACAGACTTACAGATCGCTAGCTTGGCTCTACCTATAGTCTACATTATATACAGCCTCTTGGCCTTAGCCATATTCTTCTAATTACAGTCATTTCCTATTCAAGCCTTTCGGCCAAACGGACTAACAAACAACATTGCAAAACTGGCTAATGGTTATAATAAAGCACAAACTTTGTTGGCTGTAGAACATATTCTTGGCAAGTATCCCTAATTATATGCCACCAATATCCAACCTCAGACAGTCCACAACTGAACTAGGAGTCATGGATAAAAAACACCCACATGGAAGGATTTGAAATATCACAGAGATCACGGAGAAACATTGTTGGCGGTGTAGGAAGCTGCCTACAATGTTCACGCTAACTAATGATTAACACTTAGTTCTTCAATTACTTTTAGGAAAATTAAACATAAGTTACAAGAGATACTAAAAGGCATGAAATTTATGTAAAGTAATTAACAAAGCACTTAATAAATCTTAATTATGAAATATGAAGTATATGTAGGAATAGATGATTATCTTGGACTAGTGCAAGAATGAGAGGGTTAAATAGAGATACAATAGAGGTTAAGGCTCATGGGAATAGGGTAAAAATAGAGCAATTTGGGAAACCAACATCCTACATGAAGCACATTCACTCACCACTCATTCTAGCAAAGGAAGAAGAAGGAGAAAGCAACAAAGAAGGAAGAGGATAAACAAGATCATTGTTTGGTTTATTTTCTCTCACACATGCTAAAGGAATATTAGGGTTTGTACAATAGACCTAGGGTTTCTATCTTCAAGTTTGATCTTGGAGAAAAGGAGATAAATAGGTCAATCAAAGGTCACCAAGGGTCATCCTCAAGCTACAGAAGTCAAGAAAAGGAAAGAAAAGGTTAAGGGAATGCTTTACAGGAAGATCGAAGCTCACATGTGGGAAACTGCAACTGTAGGGAGGCCGAAATTTTAGATATGCAGTAGGAGGTTGAAAATCTTGCAGCAGGAGATCGAAGAAGTGCAAGTGGAAGAGATTTGACTGGGTTTAACTAGATTGAAGATAAGACATCATCCGAAGAGGTTGGTATTTATCTTGGAGGGTATTGGTCTCATTCCTAAAGTCATGCAATTCATCAATTGAAGAATGTATAAGGAAGAGAAGATATTTATGGGTTTTCCTCTCAAGAGGAGAGGTTTTGGCCCTGGCTTACAACATATATCCTATGTTCCTTCTCTTCTTGTTTTGGTAGGTGTTTTATGATACACACACATACTAATAAGAAATAAATATAATAAGTAAAATGACATCACAAGAAGTTATCAAGTAAAAGAGAATTAATCATAATCATTTCCCTGTAGAATTCTCAACATGGTTTCAAAGCTAAGGTTAGATAAGGGCATTATGAATATCTCCACTACATTGAAGTTGCTCATCAAAAGGTGTTCAAAGGTAGAAAGATGTATCAATAAAAGCATCAAGGAAACATGGAATCTCATATTCACTACAAATGAGGAAGTGATCACATCAAAATATGAAGGTCTCTTCTCAGCACTCACTTGTTATAGACATTTTTGTGCCCTACAACCCCAAGCATGAAATGTCCATAAACCAAGGGCTCCTAAGTCCCTAAAAGTGTTGTTCTAACCCCTAAAGGAACAAGGTCAACAGATTACAGCTTCTCCCAGAAGTTCTCCATGAGAAACTACTCAGAATTGGTCAAAACAGGATCATTGCAGCTGCTCCACTGGCTAAGTGCGTTGCATCGCACCTAGATACACTGTGAGGGTGTGTTGCATTTCAAAAGTCCCTTCTGTAGGGTGCGATGGGCGAGAAATGACAAATGGCAGTGTCATTCCGTGAGGTGGAGAGGCAATGGAAGCTTCCAGAATCTTCTCCTATGACACTTGCCTCACTGAATTCGACCAAGGATGAGTAAGAGACCCTCAGTCTCCAAGTGGAAGCAAGAACTATCAGAGAGAAGACACTAATCAAATCACAAGCTGACTCATCCCCCTTACAGATATCTATATATGGATCCCTCATCCCAGAGATCCAGAGGCTGGAATTTTGCATATTGTAAGGAATTGTTGTTGGTTTTTTGAGACAAACATCAGATTATTGGGTGATCTATGCTTTGTTTGAGGTGAAGAGGGGCTTCTTTGCTGGGAGGTTGATGTTGGGTCAGAACAACTGGTTGTAACTCCTCCTGGATCTTTTCTTGTTTATCAATAAAAGCTATTTGAGTTTTCCTCCATGCTTTTCTGTCATTGATGCTTCCTACATTTGTATGGTCAATTTACATCTGATCCTAGATTGTTTATGATTATAGATCCATGTCTTTGTATAGTGCTATGCTTCTGTGAGCTTACAGGTACTTCCTGAAGCTGGGCGTGCAAGGGAGCAGGTAGCTGAGGACTATTAAAGAAGAGAGGGATCGAATCGAAGGATTAGCGCAAGACATAGGTTGGTCTTTCTGTTCCTCTCTATCTATAATTCATAAAGGAAAAACAAAAGTAGCTTTTCTCTGTTTGTTTCTAAGGCAGCTGTCACACCTTAGTGGGATAGAGCAGTTCTATATAGACACTTTTCCGTGTAACAAAATGGCGACTCCACTGGGGAGTAATTAGTTTGTTTGTTTATCATTCTTTGTTGTTTGTTTCATAAACTTACAAGTAGCATTCGAAATGCATTTTCCATAACAAATGTAAAGTAGATAACTGCTACTTCAATCCATTCACTGGATCTGTTTATGATTTAAACAGCTGATTCACAAACTATCTTATTGCCCTTGTGATAGCTCTTAGATACTCCTTAGATCTACCCCTGATTGTTGCTTTACTGATTGCTTTTTACTCGGCCAAAACCCAAGAACTGAACTGCAAACTGTGACCCGAAATCCGAACAGAGTCTCGTTTCTGGCCCAGCGCAGGTACTGTTCAGAGATTCTGAATTTCAGCGCACTTCCCGAGTGGACAACTTGTGCTGCATTTCAGATTCTTTGTGTTACAGGTGCGCTGATCAGACTAGCTCTGTGCAGCTGTGGCTTCTGTGCTTCATTCTTTCCAGTTCTATTCCTAAATTTTGCTGCCTGTGATCAGTATATGTCTGTTTGAAACTCCTTTTCCTTGCTGTTATTCTACCTCCTTTGTACAAAAGAACTGTAGATGTTTTTGTGTGTTTGTTGAGTCATTTACAGTTCTCCTTTGCAAAAGTAGCATAATCGTACTATCGTCCTTTGATTTGAAATTGTCGCAAGTGTCGATTTCGATCGTAGGAAAAAGTTTGATTGCTGTTGATGGTCGATTATCCTGTTACTATTGCTTTTGGTCTGAATTTGTAATTTTCTAGTGTCAAGAACGAGTATTCATTTCAAAATCGTAAGGTGTCGTAATCGTCTCCAGTTTTTATTTCGAAAAGAAGCTTGTTTATATTTGTCGATTGAAAAGAAATTCAGATTTGTGCATCAACTTTCTTTTTAGCATCCATATACTAAGAAAGTCCAAAAACAAATACATGCATGTGCATTTGCATATAGACAGTTTGTTTGGCTTGATTTAGGAAAGTGCATTTACAGTGTGCTCTTTGCTCTTTGTGAAAAGATTCTGTCTTTCTTTTCCCTAGTAGCTAGGATTTTCATTACATAAAAGAGATAAAAAGTTTGTTTATCATCTTAGATTGCATTTTAGGAATTACATCTACATCTCGTGGTGAACCCGAAAGGCAAACTTCATAAACAAGATCAACTTAAAATAAATTCAATGAATCTAACAACGCTTTGGAACTTAACGCACAACATTTAGAGGTCTAGGCTAGAGACGTATTCCGGCGTTGTAAAGCCTGGTAACTGTTGTTCTCACTGATGGTTGGGTGATTCCTCCGTTTTGAGACGATAAGTGCCAGTACGGACTTGTGCTCCCACGTACCGTCGAGTATATTTTGGGAGACCACTATAGGCTTAAATCCTTTATCCATAGGAAGTCGTGTTTGCCGCCCTATCGATCTCAATGCACTGAACACAGCATTCGAGAAGATTGACTGCCGTACCGTAAAAATTATTCTGCAGTTTTGCGATTGGTTTGGTAATCCCTCTACCTAGATTTCCAGAGTAGTCCCTTTCATTCCTTTTCAAACTCCTTAACGGAAAAGGTCCATCTGAGCACTTGTCACTTCAGGCTCATTAAAAATCGAAGGCGACTAGAGTCATCTTTTGTTTTTTCTCGACTCTTAGAAACTGAAAAAATAAGTTGTGTCAAAGCGTCTAAAATTTATTTTAAACGGAATATTCATTACCCTTTCCCGTGTTGATCTTGAGTTGAGAAAATGGAGTCCACCAACCAAGGAATTCCCCTTGGAGGAAATCCTAGTCCCTTCTCCTCTTGGGGAGATGTTGGTGCACCCCATATGGCTACATTGTCGCTTCCAGGACTGACAATTGGTTTGCCTGTATGGCTCTTCTCAACCTCTGTCGTTCAGAACACCACTATTCCTGAACAATCGAATCAGCAATTAGACAAGTCCAGAGTTACCCACCAACCTTCTACTTCCTCTAATTCTTCCTCTCCTCCTTCCTCTTCGCTTGATGGGGCTGGTAAAGCCAAAAGTCAAGTTCCTAAGGAGAAGAAGGAAAAGAAGAAGAAAGAGAAGAAGAAGAAGGAGCCAAAAGCGAATGGCGGAAAACGAGTATCGTCTAACGAAAATCCACACACTACACCGACCAAGCCTAAATCGCCATGTGTCATTTGCAAGCGAGACCACTATCACAGAGATTGTCCTTGCATCCCTCAGATCTTAAGGGACTGGTCTCCTCGTTTGCACAACCCGGTTTCATCAACCTCTGATGATCATGTTGAAAACACACCGTCAACTAGTGAAAGTGAAGCCCCAGGACAAAAAGGAAAATATAGATTTCCTTGTAAACTGTGCGAAGGCGATCACGCCATCCACCATTGTCCCTTCTTAGATGAGGCTAAAAGAGTTTTTGATGATCGTCCGGTTTCACCGTTACGACTTCCTCCTGGATATAGAAAACTCTTGCCAAGTCCGTCACCAGTTGAAAATTTGGCTGGCCCACTCAGGTGGTCGGCTGAAGCATCTATCATTGAAGATAAACCATCTGAATCCATACCAGACAAAAGTCAAAAGGTCGAGGCAGCAGTTGACCCGGTTTTGCCTTCAGAGGTTCCATCTTCAGATGATACAATCACTGAAGAGAACAAGGATGACACCGTCCAAATTCTTTTCATAAGCATAGACTCCAACAAACATGGGGGCAATTTACCCGTTCCTTTCCGCAGGAAGAAAGTTCGTCAGAGTCGTACCCGGCCGTCTATTCGGTCCCACCTCCAAGCAACCTAGTTGTCTCCTTCGACTGGAATAACAAGGCAGACCCCGTTTACTAGCTAGTGTACCATTCTGAATTATTGTTCAAATATATAGAATGGTTATGGCTGGTACCATCATAGATGAGGGGGCTTCTGTGAGTATCCTTTCCTCAACTACTTAGAAAGCGCTTGGTTCACCATCGCTTTTGCCTGAGATGAGAAATCTGACAGACTTTGATAAAGGAACCAGTCGACCGTTAGGGATCCTTCCCAATGTGCCCATAAAATTGAGAGGGAAAACCGTTCACATGAACGTGATGGTAGTTCAAGGACCCCTAGATTACAATCTACTCCTCGGACGAGACTATATTTATTGCATGAGAGCCATTGTCTCATCGCTCTTTAGAGTGATGTGTTTTCCGCACGAAGGAAGAGTGGTCAAGATCATAGACCAGCTTTCATTTCCCAGATCATGCATAGCAAATAGTCATGTACCATCCCTAAATGGTCTTTTCACGTAAGAAATGTCTCAATCTCCAGTCCGTCCACCCGATGAGCGTGAGTGATTCGGGGGGACATGACTGAAACCTATGGGGCATGCACCCTGGTCTGGTTCGGCAGGAAAATTCCGGGTATAAGGTAGGTTTCCGCGAAAGAATATGACTAGTCTGTACCCCCGTCCGTGATTGGAAGAGGGGGTTATTCTGGAACAAGATTCTCCTGTCAAAGTTATGTGAGTTGGCGGGCATCGCCGCTCACCTTTCTTTGTTTCGATAGACATCGCCGAAGAAGTGTTTTGTTTTCCCTGTAAATAGAGCAATCTTTGGGTAACCTGTAAGAGGTAGGCCTCTCTTGGTAAAACAAATGTTTTAACGGACTAAAGAAGGGGTAACCTTGAAACTCTATTTTATACCTGGAGGCATGCAAACCTTTTGGAGTGCAAGCGAAGAGCGGCTATTTATTTTTTAAATTTATAGGACCTCTAACCCTTTAAACTCGTAGGATTGGTCGTTTCCTAACTTGCATAAAGAAAGGATGTGGGGAAAATCTCTAAAAGTTTCCATTTTTATATGAGACATTCTTATCACACGACTGGATTAATCGAGCAGTTTTAGCACATAGTTCAAGCTCGTTAAAAAATAAACATAAGACATGAGCAAATGTTTCCACCTGCGTTTAAGCTCATTAACAAATGAACTATTCCCCGGTAAATAACCATCGTGAATGTAGTACTTCAGCCATTAAAGCCTTGGTCATGTTTGCACCGTCACCTCCACTTTTTCATTAGCCGATCATTCACCTCCATTTGATTGTTTACCATTTTGAGGAACAGCTGCGAAGACTGATTTCACTAGCCATCCTTGTGACACTGCCGTGATTGGAGAATTACAAACCTTACCTGGAATCATCTGCTACTCGTTTTATCACTCGTTCCTCAAAAGACGACTCTCCTTTAAGCTCTTTTCAACTGAGTCGTAAAATATGAAAAGATGGCCGAGCCATTGGCCTCTCCAGCTCGTTAAAGGGATAGGAAGTGTTATCCCTCCTCTAGATTTTAATCTTTTTGGACCTGAGGGATTATTACACAAAAAGATCGAGCGCTTGTTTTGTTCGGCTCGTTAAAAGTATCGAAAATTCATCCCTTCTGTATTGTTTTATAATTTTTCGGACTTAAGGGATTAGATGTCGAAAAAGGAATTTTGGAGTTACCTTTACGTTCCTTTTCAGACTCTCTAAAATTGAAAAGGACTGAGTTATCTTTGTCATTAAACTCGTTAAAAAGATTAATAGCGACAAACTTGTCTATAGACGAGAATGAGTTTCACTATCGCTAGGCTCGTTAAAACATAGCGATGGGTTTGCCTGAGGGGAAAATTATAGAACAAGCATATGTTATCCTCCTCAAGCTTGAAAAAAATAAAGAGGTACTGGTCAACAATGACTGGGGAAAAATTGGGAAGAAAAATCAAAGAAACTTTGTTGGTAGCAAGTCGCTTTTGAACATGACACTTCCGCTCCGTGTCCGAGTCGGGTTGGGTTGTTTCATTCACCGGTCACATCACCATGGTCACGCCATAACATCCATATTTTGGGTTAATGCTACCGATCCATCACATCAGTGTCGCCGATATGTTCAAGAGAACTCATTCAGAGGGTTCACCTGTGTCTCACCCACTACCATACATTATACTCCATTCTTTCATGACCACCACCCTGAACCTTATATCACCAGATCGTTTTCACCTCCATTAAAATCATTTGCTTTGTTCCGTGTCATTGATGTGGGATTCATTAAGGCCCTCCTGTGAAGGATCACTTCTTGTCGACATCAGCTCATTATCCAAGAAGTTGATCTAGGAACACCCCATTCAGTACTTTGAAGCTTGCATGCCTCAATGACAAGTTTCTCACTTCCGGCGACAGGTTTACATCAATGGCCTTCGACAGGAATATTTTGCGTGGTGTTCGACACCAAGTCCTTTATTCACAACACGTGAATTGTACTGTAGTACCTTGAGGGTCATTATCATTATCGGTGATTCCTCTCGCGCTTGTTAACAGTTTACATCATTGACTGGTAATCAAGCGATGTCTTTCCATGTTCGACTTCAGAACATTTCTCACATGGATCGACTTGTACTTCGAGTGAAGATCAGACGAGATTGAAGACCCCAGATCTAGTTTCATCCATCCGGGCTGCGATATATATTCAGGGAAATAAAAACATTAAATGTACATCATTGCAGCACAGATAATCATCCTACCAAAAGGATGATGGCTCTATCAGAATCATCAGTCTACACTCAGACGATTGTCTGTCCTATGTACATGAAAATGAATTTATAAAGCTGAGCATGGGAATTCCCACCTCAGCTAGATCATGAAAATATTATGAAGATAATGTATTGTATTGTATCTTATTACAGGTCTCCTCCCAGCATTGAAAGAACTTCGAATCCTCATAATAAAGCATTTCACCCGACACCAAAAGGTTAACGGCCTCATACTTTAGGGGGCAACTGTTATAGACATTTTTGTGCCCTACAAGCCCAAGCATGAAATGTCCATAAACCAAGGGCTCATAAGTCCCTAAAAGTGTTGTTCTAACCCCTAAAGGAACAAGGTCAACAGATTACAGCTTCTCCCAGAAGTTCTCCATGAGAAACTACTCAGAATTGGTCAAAACAGGATCATTGCAGCTACTCCACTGGCTAAGTGCATTGCATCTCACCTAGATACACTGCGAGGGTGCGTTGCATTTCAAAAGTCCCTTCTGTAGGGTGTGATGGGCGAGAAATGACAAATGGCAGTGTCATTCCGTGAGGTGGAGAGGCAATGGAAGCTTCCAGAATCTTCTCCTGTGACACTTGCCTCACTGAATTCGACCAAGGATGACTAAGAGACCATCAGTCTCCAAGTGGAAGCAAGAACTATCAGAGAGAAGACACTAATCAAATGACAAGCTGACTCATCCCCATTACAGATATCTATATATGGATCCCTCATCCCAGAGATCCAGAGGCTGGAATTTTGCATATTGTAAGGAATTGTTGTTGGTTTTTTTAGACAAACATCAGATTCTTGGGTGATCTATGCTTTGTTTGAGGTGAAGAGGGGCTTCTTTGTTGGGAGGTTGATGCTGGGTCAGAACAACTGGTTGCAACTCCTCCTGGATCTTTTCTTGTTTATCAATAAAAGATATTTGAGTTTTCCTCCATGCTTTTGTGTCATTGATGCTTGCTACATTTGTATGGTCAATTTACATCTGATCCTAGATTGTTTATGATTATAGATCCATGTCTTTGTATAGTGCTATGCTTCTGTGATCTTACAGGTACTTCGTGAAGCTGGGCGTGCAAGGGAGCAGGTAGCTGAGGACTATCAAAGAAGAGAGGGATTGAATCGAAGGATCAGCGCAAGACAGAGGTTGGTATTTCTGTTCCTCTCTATCTATAATTCATAAAGGAAAAAAAAAAGTAGCTTTTCTCTGTTTGTTTCTAAGGCAGCTGTCACACCTTAGTGGGATAGAGCAGTTCTATATAGACACTTTTCCCTGTAACATCACTGACACATTCCAAGACGAGAGAATTAGGGTAATTGATAGTGGCGTATCTAGACAGATGACTAGTCATCACAAACAATTGAATACCTATCAAAGGAAAAATATTCTTATTTAATGGAACTTGGAGATAACAAAAGCTATCCCATGAGAGGAATTGGATCAACCTCTAAAGAGCTGGAGAATGCAAGCAACATTCACCTCAACAACATCCTATTTGTTCCAGATTTTCATAAGAAATTACTTTCCATTTCAAGTCTAGAAGATAAGGGTGATAGAGTAGCTTTAATTAATGGAAAATTTGTTGTATGGAGTAAAAACTCAAGCGTAGAGAATGCTAGAGTAATTAGTATTTGAGAAGGAAGACTTTACATGTTTATATATCCTCTAGCTCAAGCTTTGGTTCACATTGAAACTAGCCCATGTGAACTCTGGCATAGAAGATTTGGTCATATTCATTTCAAAATCTTTCCAACTCTAAATTCCATAGTAGATGGAATACTTGAATTGAAAGAATATCATGAAGGAGTATGTAAGGGATTTGCATTGGGTAAGAATACTAAGAGACCATTTGGAAGCAATGATTCATGGTCAAAAGAAATCTTGGATCTCGTTCACTCTGATGTATATGGTCCCATGACTCCTAAATCACTTGGAGGTCATCTATATTATATCACATTTATATATGATCATTCAAGAAAGACCTGGGTTTACTTAATGAAAACCAAGGATGAAGTATTTACAAAATTTCAAGAATTCAAAGCTGAAATGGAGAACCTTACAGAAAGAAGAATCAAAATACTGAGATATGATAATGGAGGAGGGTATAGATCCAAGGATATTATAGAATTCTTTAAGGAGTCTGATATTAAGATGGAGGTTATAATATCATATAATCCCGAAAAAAATGGAGTTTCCGAATGAAAGAACTGATCCATTGGAGAGAGTGTAAGAGAAATGTTACATGATCAACATTTACCAAAATTTATGTGGGGAGAAGCCACGAAGACAATAATATATATTCAAAATCAAAGTCCCCACAGGTCACTGGACAACAAGACTCCCGAAGAAGTATTCACTAGGAATAAAACTACTATAGAACATCATCCTATCTTTGCGTGTCACGTATATATTCATATACCAAATGATAAAGAAAGAAGCTAGATCCATCGAGCATGAGAGGAACATTTGTTGGCTACAACAACTCCTCTAAGGCTTATATAATCTACATAAATGAAGGACACCATATAGAAGGAAGTCGAGATTTCATATTTGACGAGAGTATCACATTCAAGAAATGTAAGGAACTTCCCATGGACTCTGATGATGGAGAACTTCCAGTATTTGAAGAAGAAGTTAACATGGAAGAAGAAGAATCTCTTCATGAATATGAGGGTCCCACTAAACACATTCAACCTGTGGTCCTCCCCTAATCAAGAAAGAGACAAAACTAGTTGAAATTTACACTACTTGATGAATAAGGTCATGGGGCAGCGAAAGGTTCATTTAGAGAAAGTAAGAAACCTAGGAGATATTTTGGGTATGTTGCATATGTGTCAAAACTAATAGAAGAAGAACCATCCACCTTTGAAGAGGATGCCAATCATCTGGAAAGGAAGGATTCCATGAATGAATAATATCAATCTATAATGATGAATGGAGTTTGGGAGATTATGCCTAGGCCTGAAGACAAATCTATGGTGACTTCCAACTGGATCTACAAGATCAAACATGCGGCAGATGGAAGTATCGATAAGTATAAGGCAAGATTTGTGGCTAGGGGCTTCTCTCAACAAGAATGCAACAACTATGAAGATATGTTTTCTCTGACAACATGGTATACAATGATTCATTCATTGGTCTCTCTAGCAACATTGATGGGATGGAACATCCATCAAATGGACGTCAAGACTATGTTTCTAAATGGCACAATTGATGAGGAAGTCCATATAGAGAAACCATTGGGATTTGAAGTTAAATACATGAAGGAATATGTTTTCGTATTGAAGAAAGCATTATATGGCCTCAAGAAAGCACTAAGTGCATGGTATGCTAGAATGGATGCATACCTACAAAGAATAGCCTTGACAAAAAGTTCTACTGATCTGAACCTTTATATCAAGGTTGTAGAAGGAGAACCTGTAATCATTATTTTGTACGTAGATGATATTCTACTGGCAAGTGTAGAAGGTTGAATCGAAGAATTTAAGAAGAAACTAGGAGAAAAATTTGACATGAAGGATCTAGGGTTGATGCATTACTATTTGGGACTAGAAGGCTAGCAAGGACTTGATGAAATTTATCTAGGTCAAGGAAAGTATGTGATCAAGATGTCGAAGAGGTTTGACATGATGGATTGCAAACCAATGACCACTCCAATGATCACGAACTTAAAAAGACTAAGGATTTATGAATTGATCCCTATGGATTCTTCCACATACAGACAAATTATTAGTTCACTGATGTACTTGGTGAATACTTAACCAAGTATATGTTTTGTAGTAAAAATTCTCAGTCAATTCCAAGTGGAGCCAAATAATGATCATTGGTTAGAAACAAAACATATACTGAGATATTTGCGAGGAACTATTCACTAGTGCTTGAGATATGATAGAAGGAATGATGTCCACTTGATTGGATATACATATTTTGAATGGGGAGGCAATGAGAAAGATGGAAGAAACACTATGGGAGGATGTTTTAGTTTGGGATCCTCCATGCTCTCATGCTTTAAAATAAAGAAAGACATAATTTCTTTGAGTAGTGCTGAGGCTTAGTATGTTACAACCTATGAAGTAAGCAGAGAAGCGGTCTGGTTAAGGAAGCTACTATCCAATCTATTTGAAGGACCGATGGACCCTATAGTGATACATCATTACAACACCAATTGTATATGATTGTATGAAGACATAGTATTTCATGGAAAGAAAAAGAACATAAATAACAAGTCTCACTATATTCGGGAGCTAGTACAAAATGGTGTGATGTAGCTACTATATATCTCCACAAATGAGCAAGTAACTGACATATTGACGAAATATCGTCCTAACAAGAATCTTGTGTACTTGAGAGAAAAGCTTCGCTTAGTTGATATATAATCCCTAGATGAGAGGGAGAGATAGGCACATCATTCTTGTCTTCACATGGGAAGACAAAATGGAGGATTGGGTAACCATATGGCATTTGATGCTCTTTGAGGATGAGGTAGGGCATCCAAGATAAGAGTAGTCATGGACTAATATTTTTTGAGGACTCGCTATCCAAGACAAGAATAGTCCAAATATGGTCACACTTGGTGAAAACCTAGGTGGAGTATGTACCTTGAGAGACAATGATGATGGTGTCTATAAATCATTGATCTCACCAGCATTGTGCTATGATCTTGTGGAGAGATAGATCTATTAGTTAAGGCCTTGCTATGTGACAATATTGTTTGATATGATGATAGACAAATGGGTTACCAATATGATGTAGGTTTTAACCCTGTACAGAAATTACCTGCATACGAATTCTTAAACAAGAAAATAAACAATGCGAGAGCATAACCCATAAAACACATATGCACAGAGATTTTTCCCTGGATCCCAAAACCGGGACTACCAGCTTGATTTTTCATTATGTTCCTTGCAATTTTACAATACATATTTATACGTGCCGAAGCATCCAATACCATGGACCGAAAACCATAGTGTCCAATACCATGGACCGAAAACCATCGCGTCCAAAAAACATGTGCGAAAATCATGCACAAAACCATAGGTGGGTCCGCCCAACCTAAAATATGGTCCAAAACCAAAATTTTCCGGGGCGCTGCCCCGGACCCTATAAAATGGGGTTACGGGTGCCCTTCAAACCCCCTATTAACTACGTGGAAAGAATATAACACAACCCAACAATCTCCCACTTGTTGTTTTCTTTCCACAGGGGGCCACAGGAGAGCTTAGTCATTTTTCAGCCCTGAGATTCCCATTGCTTCTCTACACGAAGAGAACTTCTCAGAGCTCGCAAATTTTGTCAATGCATCTGCAGTATTCTTCAAAGTGTCCACCTTTACCAGCAACACCTTTCTGTCTTCTATCATATCCCTCACAAAGTGATATTGAACATCAATGTGCTTTGTCTTTGAATGATAAGCAGGGTTCTTTGCCAAGAAAATTGCACTTTGGCTGTCACAGTCTATTCTTATAGCACCCTGTACTAACCCCATACTTGAACACAATCTCTGCAACCAAACTGCTTCCTTGCTTGCATTATTGGCTGCCATGTATTCTGCCTCTGTAGTTGATAGTGCCACTATAGATTGTTTCTTACTCATCCAACTGACTGCACCTCCAAATAGGTTAAACACACACCCACTTGTAGATCTTCTTTGATCCAGATCTCCAGCCCAGTCTGCATCAACAAAGCCATGAATATCCAACACTCTATCCAATCCTGGTCTTCCTTGGTAGCATAAACCATAATCACTAGTGCCACGCAAATACCTGAAAACCCGCTTCACTGCTGTCCAGTGCTCCTTCCCAGGTTTTGACATAAACCTGCTCAATACTCCCACTGCATGTGCAATGTCTGGTATAGTATAGACCATTGCATACATCAGGCTACCCACTGCACTTGCATATGGAACACGGGACATGTCCTCTTCCTCTTCTTGTGTCTTGGGACACTATTCAGCAGATAACCTCACACCTACAGGAATAGGAACCTTCACCGGTTTACTATCCTGCATATTAAACCTTTGGAGTATTGTCTCGACATAATTCCTTTGGTTTAACCAGAGCTTCCTCTTTGACCAGTCTCTTTTAATTTCCATGCCCAAAATATAATTTGCAGCACCAAGATCTTTCATGTCGAATTTGGAGGACAATTGGGTCTTCAAATCCTAGATAATTTCTTTGTCATTTCCAACCAGCAACATATCATCCACATACAAGACGAGATAAATAATACGGTCACCAATTAATTTAAAATACACACAATGATCTACTTTGATTTTGGTGAAGCCAAGTCCCCGTATAAATGTATCAAATTTCTGATACCACATCCTTGGTGACTGTTTTAACCCATATAGAGACTTCTTTAACTTGCATACCCGTTCTTTCTTGCCCTTCACTGCAAAGCCTTCAGGTTGCTTCATGTAGATTTCCTCTTCCAAATCCCCGTGAAGAAATGTTGTCTTCACATCCATCTGTTCTACCTCAAAATCAAAAGCAGCAGCAATAGATAAAACTAATCTAATAGAAGTTACCTTGGCAACAGGAGAAAAAATATCACCAAAATCAATTCCCGACACCTGGGAATAACCTTTTGCTACCAACCAAGCTTTGTATTTCTCCACCTTTCCTTCTGCATTTGTCTTCTTCTTGAACACCCATTTGCTGCCAATGGGTTTCCTTCCAGCCGGCAACTCCACCAGATCCCAAGCCTCATTTTTGTGCAAAGATGCCATTTCATCGACCATGGCTTCTTTCCAGAGTTTTCCATCCTCTGAATCCACTGCTTCCTTCACAGTTCTGGGATCATTATCAGTAACAGACAAAGAAAAATTTGAACTGAAAGCAGATGGACTATACCTTTCTGGCTATCTTCTTTCTCGAACTGATTGTTGGCATTATGATTCAAGTGTTGTCCTTGATGGCAACTCACTCAGAGGTTGGTACAGATGCTCAGAAGTTGGTACAGGTAATGGCAACTTAATCAGAAGACAGATCCTAGTACAGCTTACCAAGGAAGTTCATACACGCAGGTTTGTTAAGCCCAAGTCGCGTGTACACGCAGGTTGGCTTCAGAAAAAGCGCGTGTATGTGGAAAAGTACCTTTGGTCCATGGCGGTTAGTCCTTGGAAGTTGTGCCTATGGTTTCGGACCATTGTGTCTCGACGGGCATGTCGATCCCTAGTTTTGAAGTTGATGGTATTGTGTTTCTATGGTTTTGGCTCTTGGTATTGAACAAGGCCTAAGGCTATATAAGGAGAAGATCACTAGGCAAAGAGATGTGTGTGGGTGTCTGACGCAGTGAGAGGATCTGGTATTGCTGGTTATCTGTTCGGGACGCTTGGCAAGGGTCGGATCTGACAGCAAAGGCAGAAGTAATCATTTCTAGATCTGCACGCGGGTTGCCTTTGGAGAAAGCGCGTGTACACGCGGTTTTGGTACAGTGAAGTAGCGAAAGCATGATAAGGGTTGATATTTCAGGTTGTTGCTGATTCTGGTGGTTGTTGCAGAGTTCTAGATTCTGGTTTGGGTTCTGTGTTCTTGATGACAGGGTTTCAGTGATTCGGTATTGGGTTGTTTAATGAATTATGATGCAAGTATAAGTTGATGATTGTATTGCGGTAATGTTTGCTTTGTACTCTTGGATCCAGTCTGAAAATTGATGAAACGTGGTCCCTGAAGGTTGTAGGGTCAGCACCTACGTACTAGTAAATGGATCAGCTAGTACAAGAGCTGAGGGGGTTGTAGCTCCCTTCCAGAAGTAGTTGGAAAACGAAAGAGAGGGTTGTAGCCCTCTACAGGTTGTAGCCTGCATACTGGTAAAGGACTGCACCAGTATATTGTAAAAGAAGTTTCTCATTAAAGAAGAAAGAGACGAATTGCAGCAGGTGGTTTTCACCCACATTGGGTTTCCACCTTATATCATGGTGTTCATGTGTGTGGCTCTTGTGTGATGTTCTGTTCTGTTATACTGCACCTGTTTACTGTTAAATTGCTTAATAATGTTCTGATGCATTTACTGAAGATAAGATTAACTGAATCATAAGATATCTGCATATACGCTAGTTTCTTTAGACACAGTCGCGTGTACACGCGGATTCACTTAACTGAAGTCGCGTATATGTTTCTGAGTATGAAATTGAAAAGGTTTTATTGATCTGATAATACTGATTCACCCCCCCTCTCAGTATTATTTCCAACAATTGGTATCGGAGCAGGTCCTTCAGAGGAAGCTTGATCACTTGAAGGAAAAGATCCATCAAAATGGCTAATCCAGAAAGAGAGGCACACATCAGGCCACCAGTCTTTGACGGGAACAATTTTACTCACTGGAAGATAAGAACCACTGCATATCTACAGTCTCTTGGAGCAGAAGTTTGGGGGCTCGTAGAAGGAGGATACAAATTCCCATCAGCAACTCCTACAGATCCAGCAGAGAAAAAGCAATATGAGCTCAATGCCAAAGTAGTTAATGTCCTATTGAGTACTTTGACTCAATCAGAATTTATGAAGATCATGCATCTCAAATCAGCTAAGGAAATATGGGACAAAATCGTTACAAGCTACGAAGGAGATGATCAGGTAAAAATAGCGAAGCTTCAAACTCTCAGAATCCGGTATGAAACTCTTAAGATGCGAAGTAATGAAAGCGTAGCTAATTATTTCCTGCGTATGGATGAGATTGTGAATTGTATGAGGGATCTGGGTGAAGAATTTGAGGAAGTTGTCTTAGTTCAAAAGGTTTTGAGATCTCTGTCTACTAAATTTGATTCTAAAGTATCTGCCATAGAAGAAAAGGAGAATGTGCGGAAAATTACCATGTCACAGCTTCACGGGATCTTAACTGCTTTTGAAATGCGACAAGAGGTACCACCAGAGGCCGCATTCGAAGTGTCAGAGGAAGAAGATGAGGTAAATTTTGTCAAGAATCTTGAACGGGGAACTGGACGGTTCAAAGATAAGCTGCCTTTCAAATGTTTTCTATGTGGTAGAGTTGGTCACTATGCTGCTAGATGTCCTCATAACAAAGAAAGGATATATGAAGAAGATGGTAGAAGCTATTATTCCCATATTAAAAGTTCATTAAATGATAGTGAAGATATTAGAAGTCTCATGGCGCACAAGAAGAAGAATGCTTCATCCAATAATAGCGAGGATATTAAAAGTCTCATGGCACATGAAGAGAAGAATGCAGAAACTGAAGAAGCTGCCAAATTAAAAGAACTATTGGAAACAGAAACCAGGGTAAGGGAGAGATTGCAGGATATAGCAAAAGATCAGAGCACAACTATTCAGAGACTTGAATCAAAGATCCTCTCTCTAAAAGAAGATCTTGAAGATCAAGAACATGAAGTGATCAAACTAAAGCGACAAGTGGAAGAAGGGAGAAAAGTTGAAGAAGACCTAAGGAAGCAGTATCTGAAAAAGGAAGAACAACATCATGTTGAGGTAAATATCTTGAAAGGTAAACTAGAAGAAAAGGATAAGCTCTTACGATTTCAAGATAGTTCTAAAGTCTTGGATGATATTCTTAATAGTCAAAGATCTCCTGCTATCAAGACTGGTCTTGGTTTTCATGAATATGGTGAAGGTGAATCTAGTTCACAAGGTGAGGCAAGAAACTCTAATGAGAAATCTGAAATGCTCAAGGAACAACCAAGGAAAGAAATTCCTCAAGGAAGATCCTTTACTCCTAACTATGGACGTGATAGACGATTATTTCCTCCGCTGAATAATGTTGAATGTTATGTATGTCATAATCTTGGACATGTTGCAGCCAGATGCAGAAGTAGAATGGTTCAAGAAAGATCATCGCATCCCAAGTATTTCAGAGGGTATTGCTTTGCCTGCAATGCATATGGACACAAAGCAATTGATTGTGATAGAAGGAACATGAAAAATATAAGGTGTTATACATGCAACAACTATGGGCATAAAGCAAGGGAATGCAGGAGCAGATTTCAAAATTCAAGACAAGGGGACCATACATCATCACAGTTGCAGGAATTGAAGAAGACAGAGACAGAAAGGTGTGGGACAACTCAGTCAGCTGACATAACAGACACAGGGGAATCTGAAAGTGATGAGATTCAGTATTCCATCCTGCATACGCTGAGATAATGAAGACAAGTCGCGTATATACGCGAGTTACAGGCTGCAAAGTCGCGTATATGGAGAAAGGGCAGCAGAACAGACCCAGGTTCAGTCATGGTTGGCTCAGGCTCAGGGGGAGCAGAACAGACTCAGGAAATGGTTCAGACATGGTTGGCTCACACTCACGGGGAGAATATTCTTCAAATAATGCATTGTTGGCATTATGGTTAGAAGTTGTTGATAAAGTCTATGAAGCTAAATGATACATCTTACTGTTTAGGAATGGGATTGCAGGCTGATGCTTATGGTACAGATCATGATGCTGTTGGTGGCTTTCATAAGTCTTGGTCTAGATATTTCGTCTCTATGTCATGTATCTCTTGTGATATCTCTTTTTATGGTGTCAAGGTCATGTAACGGCCTATGTTGGTTTCCCCACTATGCCTGGGATGAATGATGAATGTATGTTGAGTCTTTTGGTGATAGGAAGGTCTTCTATGATGTATAAGTCCTTGTTCTTCTTGAAGAACATCTTTTGCAGATCCTGCCTACAGTCAAGGGGAGCATGAACAGCACAATTCAGCAAGAGCAGGATGGATAGATTGGTACACTTTGGCATACACAAAGGGGGAGCACAGTTGGAGATTTCAGCAAGTACTCAGGGGGAGTATGGACAGCAGAAGGTATACCAAAGAAGAGAATATCTTGGTCCGCCCTTTGCCCTTGATGTCAAAGGGGGAGAGTGACTTGGTGTAGTGGTTGCCATCAAGTCCAAAGGGGGAGATTGTTGGCATTATGATTCAAGTGTTGTCCTTGATGGCAACTCACTCAGAGGTTGGTACAGATGCTCAGAAGTTGGTACAGGTAATGGCAACTTAATCAGAAGACAGATCCTAGTACAGCTTACCAAGGAAGTTCATACACGCAGGTTTGTTAAGCCCAAGTCGCGTGTACACGCAGGTTGGCTTCAGAAAAAGCGCGTGTATGTGGAAAAGTACCTTTGGTCCATGGCGGTTAGTCCTTGGAAGTTGTGCCTATGGTTTCGGACCATTGTGTCTCGACGGGCGTGTCGATCCCTAGTTTTGAAGTTGATGGTATTGTGTTTCTATGGTTTTGGCTCTTGGTATTGAACAAGGCCTAAGGCTATATAAGGAGAAGATCACTAGGCAAAGAGATGTGTGTGGGTGTCTGACGCAGTGAGAGGATCTGGTATTGCTGGTTATCTGTTCGGGACGCTTGGCAAGGGTCGGATCTGACAGCAAAGGCATAAGTAATCATTTCTAGATCTACACGCGGGTTGCCTTTGGAGAAAGCCCGTATACACGCGGTTTTGGTACAGTGAAGTAGCGTATGCATGATAAGGGTTGATATTTCAGGTTGTTGCTGATTCTGGTGGTTGTTGCAGAGTTCTAGATTCTGGTTTGGGTTCTGTGTTCTTGATGACAGGGTTTCTGTGATTCGGTATTGGGTTGTTTAATGAATTATGATGCAAGTATAAGTTGATGATTGTATTGCGGTAATGTTTGCTTTGTACTCTTGGATCCAGTCTGAAAATTGATGAAACGTGGTCCCTGAAGGTTGTAGGGTCAGCACCTACGTACTAGTAAATGGATCAGCTAGTACAAGAGCTGAGGGGGTTGTAGCTCCCTTCCAGAAGTAGTTGGAAAACGAAAGAGAGGGTTGTAGCCCTCTACAGGTTGTAGCCTGCATACTGGTAAAGGACTGCACCAGTATATTGTAAAAGAAGTTTCTCATTAAAGAAGAAAGAGACGAATTGCAGCAGGTGGTTTTCACCCACATTGGGTTTCCACCTTATATCATGGTGTTCATGTGTGTGGCTCTTGTGTGATGTTCTGTTCTGTTATACTGCACCTGTTTACTGTTAAATTGCTTAATAATGTTCTGATGCATTTACTGAAGATAAGATTAACTGAATCATAAGATATCTGCATATACGCTAGTTGCTTTAGACACAGTCGCGTGTACACGCGGATTCACTTAACTGAAGTCGCGTATATGTTTCTGAGTATGAAATTGAAAAGGTTTTATTGATCTGATAATACTGATTCACCCCCCCTCTCAGTATTATTTCCAACACTGATCTTTTGTGGCTCTTCATCTTCTGATCCCTCCTCTGCTGCAGAGTCTGATTCTTCCTCCTTTGGCTCAAACTCTATCTTCTTAGGTTCCTTTGGTTGGACTTCATGTTGAATAACATCTTTTACCTCTCTAAACAACACATCTCGGCTGTACACAACCTTCCGTGTGACTGGGTTCCAAAGCTTATAACCCTTTAAGCCATCCTTATATCCAATAAAGATGCACTTTTTAGATTTACTATCCAACTTGGTTCGTTTCTCCTTTGGAACATGTACATATGCATCACATCCAAATACCCTTAGATGTGAAAGAGAGGGTTTCTTACCAGTCCATACTTCTTGTGGAGTCTTATCCTCCAACGCTGATGAAGGTGATCTGTTGATCAGGTAACATGCAGTATCCACCGCCTCTGCCCAGAATTCCTGTCCTAACCCGGCACCACTGAGCATGCTTCTTGCCCTTTCCATCAACGTCTTGTTCATTCTTTCTGCGACTCCATTTTGCTGAGGTGTATATGGAGTAGTCTTCTGCCGTGCTATACCACACTTCTTACAAAATTCTTCAAATTCCTTGCTGCGAAATTCTCCACCATTATCTGTCCTCGGCACCTTTATCTTCTTCTCTGTCTGATTTTCCACCAGAGCCTTAAATTCTTTAAACCTGTCAAAGACTTCAGATTTCTTCTTAAGAAAATATATCCATGTATTCCTTGAGAAGTCATCTATGAATGATACATATTACACAGAATTACCTAGTGATGGAACCTTCACAGGTCCAAACACATCATTGTGCACAAGCTCTAATATCTGTTTCGTCCTCTTACCACCAGAGGGGAAACTCACCCGATTCTGCTTCCCATATACACAATTTTCACAGAAATCAAAATCCAGAGAGCTATTATTCATACCTTCTACCATACCTTTACCATGAAGTATTCGAAGGCCCTTCTCTCCAATATGTCCAAGCCTTTAATGCCACAACATGGTCTTCTCTCTAGACACCACTAGATTCTCTACTCCATTTTCAGGAACCATAGAACTATTGCACCCATCAACAACAGTGCTACCTTGTATCTTGTACAGAGTTCCAATCCGAACTCCCCGCATTAATATCAGTGCTCCTCGAACCATCTTGCAGGTATCTTTCTCGAACACCGTCTTTACACCTGCATCATCCAACTTGCTTACAGAAATCAGATTTCTGGCCAATGCAGGAATATGTAGAACACCCGAAAGTGTTCTAACCCTTCCACCTTGCAACTTCAACTTTACTTTTCCCCGACCAATGATTCTAGCCTTCCTATCATCTCCTAAGAAGACATCAACACCATCGTATTTCTCATACTCGCAGAACCACTCTCTATGGGGAGTGAAGTGAAAGGATGCACCTGAGTCAATCAACCATGCCTCATGATCTACATGTGTACTTGAAGAAGCCAAGTACACATCCCCACCTTCATCTGAGGTGGTTTTCGCCTCTGCAGAAGGAGCATCATCAGATCCCTTTCCTTTATCAGGAGCTTTAGATTTACAATCCCTTCTGAAGTGCCCTTCCTTTCCGCATTTCCAGCACACCACCTTTGTAGGTTTTCCTGGAGATTTAGATCTCCCTCTAGATTTAGATCTCCCACTCGATGACTTATTTTTGTTTCTGTTCTGGGACCGCCCTCGTACAGACAAGGCATCACCATTCTGGTTGTCCATATTTTTCCGTCTCATATCCTCCGTCAGCAAGGCTGAGACTATTTCATCAAACTGCAAAGTAGTTGCATTGCTACCTATTACAATAACCAGAGTATCCCACGAATCTGGTAGAGAACACAACAGACTGATGCACTTATCTTCATCTGAAATTTTAATATCAATAGATAATAACTGACTTACCACATTATTAAACGCATTCAGATGCTCTGTCACCGAGTCTCCATCTTTCGTCCTCAGGTTATACAACTTTTTTCACAGGAACAGTTTATTCACCAAAGACTTAGATTGGTACAAAGTCCCTAACTTGACCCACAAAGCCTTTGCCGTAGCTTCCCCTGATACATTCAGCAATACTGAATCTGAGACACACAATCGTATTGTGCTCTTTGCCTTCCGATCCAACTTCTTCCATTCTTCATCGGTCACTCCCGATGGTTTAGTACCCGGATCTACCGCGATCCACTGATCTTTATCCACCAATAGATCCTCCATCTTGAGTTTCCACAACTCAAAATTCTGACCATTGAACTTCTCAATCTCTATCTTTCCACTGCTCGCCATCTTCTTTCACCACCAGAATCGATCTCGCAGATCTCCCACTGAACAGGGTCTACCACAGGCCCGAGCGAAACCCCTCAACAACAAAGGCGTCCCCTTGAAGCCAAAACAGCTCTGATACCAAATGTAGGTTTTAACCCTGTACAAAAATTACCTGCATAAGAATTCTTAAACAAAGAAAATAAACAATGCGAGAGCATAACCCATAAAACACATATGCACAGAGATTTTTCCCTGGATCCCAAAACTGGGACTACCAGATTGATTTTTCATTATGTTCCTTTCAATGTTACAATACATATTTATACATGCCGAAGCATCCAATACCATGGACCGAAAACCATCGCGTCCAAAAAACATGTGCTAAAATCATGCACAAAACCATAGGTGGGTCCACCCAACCTAACATATGGTCCAAAACCAAAATTTTCCGGGGCGCTGCCCCAGACCCCATAAAATGCGGTTACGGGTGCCCTTCAAACCCCCTATTAACTACGTGGAAAGAATATAACACAAGCCAACATCTGGCTCTTCTTATGAGATCTCTTTAGATTAAGAATGTCCATGTACCTCTTATGAATACCTCCCTAGTTAAGAGGAAGTGTTGAAAAATGTGTAACTAGGTTCGGTCTTCATAAGTATGAAATGTATTTTTTATTCTTGTAAATTATAAAATGAAAGAAAATTATTATTATTATTTGGAGCATGGGTTTCATGCTCAAGGTATTTTGTTTTATAGGTCAACACCCATTGAGTGCTTCTAGGGTTTGTCCTAGGCCAAGAAGTCAAAATAATCATTGTCATAAGTTGAAGACCCCACTGGGCACATTGTAACTTGTAAAGAAATATATTTTTGTCTTTAATAGTGTCAGAATACGCTCCAATACCAAGTCAGCCTCATAGCTCGCAAGCTAGCCTAAAGGAAGAGACACATCCACCCTTGAGGAGCTTATAAATAGAAGTGAACTCGTCCTACTTGAAGCACATTCACTCACCACTCATTCTAGTGAAGGAAGAAGAAGGAGAAGGCGGTGAAGAAATAAGAGGACAAGGAAGAAGAAGGAGAAGGTGGTGAAGAAATAAGAGGATGAGAAAGATATTTATTTGGGTTATTTTCTCTTGCACGTGCTAAAGGAATATTAGGGTTTCTTCAAAAGACCTAGATTTTCTATCTTCAAGTTCGATCTTGGAGAAAAGGATATAAAGAGGTCAAGCGAAGGTCACCAAGGGTCATCCTCAAGCTCCAGAAGTAAATGAATGACAAGCGAAGGTCACCAAGGGTCATCCTCAAGCTCCAGAAGTAAATGAAAGAAAAGCGAAGGTCAAGGGAAGGCTCTACAAGAAGATCAAAGCTCACAAGTGGGAAACTGCAACTGTAGGGAGGTCAAAATTTCATATCTGTGGTAGGAGGCCGAAAATCTTGTAACAGGAGGTTAAAGAAGCTTTAGTGGAAGAGATTTGACCAGGTTTAACTAGATCGGAGATAACACATCATACAAAGAGGTTCGTATTGGCCTTGGAGGGTATTAGTCTCATTCCTAAGGTCATGGAATTCTACAATTGAAGAATATATAAGGAAGAGAAGGGATTTACAGGTTTTCCTCTCAAGAGGAGAGGTTTTGGCCTTGGCTTGCAGCCTATATTTTGTGTTCTTGTTCTTCTTATTTTGGTAGTTGTTTGATGATGAACACACATAATAATAAGATACAAAGATAATAAGTAAAAGGACATCACAAGAAGTTATCAAGTAAAAGAGAATTAAAAATAATCATTTCCCTATAAAATTCTCAAGACATTCAATGCCTGTACACTCAGACTAGTATAAAACTCATGTTACTATAACACCCTCATCTCACATCTACCTAAGTAACCAACCAACTGAGGTAAATATGCGACAAGAGGCTATTATAATGTGATTCAACCTCCTAGTTGACCTTAAGGAAGTGGAATCGACAGAAACACATCATACAAACATTCCACATCAGCAACAAAACTCCCAGGAGCCAACCCAACCACTCATGTAACCAACCCCTGAGACGAACTGAAGATTTAGACCACTAAACTCTCAGACACTCCATTGATATGGACAAGAATGCGTCTAGGAGGCTCAAAACTCTCCCACAACATGGGTATGTATGCGTTTGGGGACTTTTATCCTGAGACCTATGCCTGGGAATCTAGGATTTGTGTCACTTTTTCAGGCCCAAAGCATAGGTGACCGCCCAAAACTCAATGACACTTTCAGAAATAAATTTAGACAACATAACAATGATGCATTTTCAAAATCAATGAGAGGTTGTAGACTGGACCCCTACTAGCCATGACATACATTTCATCAAACATGTCACAATTATGTAATCTACAGGTCTAAACAATAGAGCTGAGCATAGGGGTCTCATACTTATCTAAGAATCACTAAGAAGCATTTTTCCCTTATGCCATTAGTTGCATTATCATCTATTAGTTCATAGATACATTTTTCATTCATTTACAAATCAAAACATGAGGAGAGCCATACATCATCACTATCATAATACATTCTTATAACTAGCATAATAACAAAAAAGATACCAAGGATACATCATGCATATAATACACATAATAACCAATACATTTACACATAATATCTCAAGGAAGGAACCTCTTATTAATTAATGCAAAAACCAACCCAGAATGGGACTACCACGTTCCACCCGACCATAGAATGGTTGAGCCAATTCTCTCTTTAGCCATTCACCCTCGTGCTATATTCCAAGAATGAATGTGAGACTCAAACCAAAAGAACTAACCAGGGCATCCCGAGGCTACACCACCTCACCCTCATATAGGTTCACCCTCATACGAGATCAGTAGGCCAAAACAATAAACATATAATAACAAGCTTTACCATGATCTCCACCAGATCACTAGGCTAAAACAAGCATGGATGGGACTAGATTTCTCCACCTACATCATGAGGAATTTTCCTGTCTCCTAGTCTCTCGGGCTTTACCGCAATCAACACTGGATCACTAGGCCCTAAACTGAAACCCTCTCTCCAGGTTTTACCGCATATCCCATCCTAGGATTACTAGGCCTAATGGAGAGCACCCACCTCTAGGCTTTACCGTATATCTCTCCATACACTGGTTGAGGATTCCTAGGCCCATCGAGGCAACACAAAATCTGGCTTTACCGCAACCCACAGTCTAGTTCATGGCTTACTAGGTCATGTGTTCTATTATTCAAAGATCCAGCTCACTCATCTTCGAATCCATTTGACAATCCAACTGAACTGAAACATGAGAACCCCATCACACCATGACTATATGGAAATGGAAAGGCTAGGATGAAAACACTGTCACACTTGGAAAAACCCATGCCATAACAACAAAGAACCACATGCAATACCATGCATTCCAAATCTAGAAAGGGAAACACACATGCAAATAGATACCTGCAAAGAATATTGATGTAACTACTTGATCCTGATCTTCCTTGTTTGCTCCTTCCTTCCTCTTGCCTTCTTTGCCTTTCTTGATCCAATTCCAAAGTGCTCCAAGAAAAATCGAAGTGTCCAATAGTGAGATAGAGAGAGACAAAATAATGAGAGAGCTTAAAAGCTAAACTGACAAAAGGTACCAACTAATCCCCAGAAGCCTTTTTATCAATTATGTCTTTAGTTTCTTCGTTTTCCATTATTTTCCTTCATTTTCCTCCTCACATGCAACATGTGACCTTTCACCTTCCTTTTCTCCTTATTTCCATTATTTTCATAAATAAATGTACCAAAAATGATATTTTTCCTTTCCAAAGCCTTAGCCATTGCCTTTTCCAATTTCCTTAGCTATAATAAATCAATGAACACCCACTAGGATGTCATGCCCAACATTCAACTTGGAATAAGTGTACCATCAACTGTGGTTATTAATTTTCCTTTATTAACTTTTATTACATGGATTTTTCACTAGGGATGTTATAGAACCCTCCCCTTGGGAGACATAGTCCTCGGTGTTCAACCACACCTATACCTCAGCAAAACCACTGAGAAGCAGGCATACTTCCCATGGAGCTTTATAACATAGCTCGATTCAGTATTTATAATGATCACCCTGCTGAAAAGAAAACCAACATGAAAACATAACAACATGACAACTATAATGACATGACACCCATACCACTTATTGGATCTTTATAACATAGCTCATGGTGGTATTGACATCCATATACATATGTACATATATCAAAACATCACCAAAACATGTACCAAAAACATATACCAAACATCATATCAAAACTACTTTTCCTCAACTGGAAAACAATGAACGATACATAGCCCGCATCTGATCTTTCATCTCCCATGTAGCTTCATCGGGCCCAAAGTGCTTCCACTATACTTTGACCTGCTCGATTGCTCAGTTTCAAAGCATGAGCACCTTTCTCTACAATATACACTGAGGTTCCAGTTGGAATTAACCATATGGCTCCACCAGCAATACATATTAGTCAATCACATGATCAACATCTTTAACATACTTCTTAAGCAATGACACATGGAAAACATCATGGAATTTCACTATCGGAGGTAGTGCAAGTCTATAAGATATTGGGCCGATCCTCTCAATCATTCTGAAAGGTCCAAAAAACTGGGGTGCCAACTTGGCACATGATCCAATCCGCAAGGATTTCTTCTTCAGTTTGATGCGTAAGGACACTTGTTACCCAACTTGACACTCCTTGGACAACCTGTTCCAATCTGCAGAGCTCTTCTGCCTATCATGTGCTTCTTTCAAATTCTTCTTGATTACCTGCATTACTTGCTCCAATTGTGCTAACATGTTCATTCTAATCAACACCCTGTTAACTGAATCACTCCAACTGATGGGAGTATTACAACTTCGTTGATACAATGCCTCAAAAGGACTCATCCTCAATGAATCCTGATAACCATTGTTGTATGCAAACTAAACCAATGGAAGATAATCCTCCCATCTTCTCTGTTGGTGCATCACGTACATCCTCAACATATCCTCCAATATCATGTTGACCCTCTCTTTCTGTCCATCTATCTACAAATGATAAGTTGTATTGAAGGCCAATTCTATACCCCAACCTGCAAACAACTCCTTCCAAAACTTGGAAGTGAACTTTGCATCCCTTTCTGACACATGTTCTTTGGAACACCATGAAATCTAACCACATCTTTGATGAACACCTATGCCACATCACTAGATGAATACGTAACCGTCACTAGAATGAAGTGTGTAACCTTTGTCAATCTTTCCACAAAAACCATGATGGAATCATGTTGTCTCACTATCCTCGACAAACCTATAATAAATTCCATGGAAATGACCTCCCATTTCCACTCTAGAATCACAATCAATTGTAGTAGTCCACCCAAATCCCTACACTCTTCCTTTACCTACTAACAATCGAAACATATAGCCACAAACATTGCTACATCCTTCTTCAGATTCAGCCAATAATAAAACTTATCCACTATGGTCAATGTCGTCTGATATCCTGGGTGACCTGAATAAGTTTTCACATGAAACGCCCTCAAGATCACCTTCTCAAGATCATTGTTGTCTAACACATATATCATATTCCTAAATCTAACCAATCCATTTGTCATGAGAGAATAGTCCACATATTGTGCACCTATACCTACACTTGTACCTGTACCTGTAACTGTACTTGTACATATACCTATACTTGTACCTGTACCTATACTTTGTTGCAACCTGTGCACAATCTCCATATACCTGACATCCTGCTGACCTGCCTACAAGATCCTATCCTGTAGATCTATCCCATAGGAACTCATAGTTGCTATATGATTTACCTGTATCCACCTACTAATAGCATCTGCGTACCTATTTTCCTTTCCCTTGATGTACTTGTTCTCGAAGTCAAACTCACTGACTATGGTCAACCATCTAGATTTCCTGGCATTCAGATGCGGATGGTCAAACAAGTTTCTCAACCCACTGTGATCACTCATCAGTACTAACCTCCTGCCAAGAATATAGTGCCTCCACATCTTCAATGCATGTATGATCAGTGCTAGCTCAAGATCATGTGTCAGGTAGTTATGCTCGTTCTCATTCAGTTTTTGTGACTCATAGCACACTACTTGTCCTTCGTGCATAAGAACTCCACCAAGTCCTCTCTTGCAAGCATATGTACAAACTACAAATTCTTTGTCTGGATCTATGATCTTTAACACTGGAGCATGTGTCAACAACTGCTTAAGCTGCTAAAAACTCACCTCACACTCCTTTTTCCATTCCAAATTATTTCTTTTCCTCTTCAATAATGTAATAGGATAAGAAATCTGTGAGAATTTCTTGATGAACCTCCTGTAATAACTTGCTAACCCCATGAAACATATCACCTCATCCACATTCATGGGGACTTCCCACTCCATGATAGCTCTTATCTTCTCTGGATCCACTACTATGCCCTCCTCGGAGACAACATGTCCCAAGTAATGTACCCTAGTATGAAAGAAACTACACTTGTTGAGCTTAGCATACAACTGATGCTCTCTCAACAACCTCAACACTACTGCCAAATGCTTGGCATGTTCTTCCTCATTTTTATAATATACCAATATGTCATCAATGAACATAATAACAAACTTGTCCAAATAGGGACATAAGACACTATTCATCAAACGCATAAATGTAGTTGGGGCATTAGTCAAACCAAATGGAACTACAACAAACTCATAATGTGGATACCTGGTCCGGAAAGCTGTCTATAAATTTTGTCTTCTTTTATACGTACTTGATTGTATCCAGATATCAAATCAATCTTCAAGGACATTGTTGCTCCCTTCAGTTGATCGAACAAGTCATCAATCCTCGGCAACAAATACATTTTCTTGATGGTCACTTTTTTCAACTGCCTATAATCAATGCACAAACTGGGAGTACCATCCTTCTTCTTTACAAACAATATGGTGTGCCCCAAGGTGATACACTTGGCCTAATGTATCCTTTGTCAAGCATCTCATTTAGCTACAACTTTAACTCTACCAACTCAGGTGTGCTCATCTTGTAAAGTGATTTTGATGCTGGAGTCATCCCTGACACTAACTCAAAAGAAAAGTCTACTTCCCTATGAGGTCGAAACTCTAAAACCTCAGCGGGAAACAAATTCTGAGACTATTGTAGAACTGGATACCTACTCAAAACATCTGCATCCTAAAATTCCTTACCTTTATCTCTATAAATATGCACTAAAAATAACACACACCCATTTCTGTGACTACACTTTTCCTGCATAGTTGTCACCATCCTAACTAATGTGGTTTTCTTTTTTCCCTGTAAGACTCTTGATTCCCCATTTTCATCCAAGAACTCAATGTATTTGTCATAAAAATCCACCTTCGTCCTATGAAGGTACAACCAATCCATGCCCAATAGCATATTGTATGATCCCAATGGTAATACATTCAAATGTGTTGCGGTAGGCATACCATTCAAATCAAATGTACAAGCTCTTACATAATGATGAACTCTCTTCTTGGTACCTGTAGCTAACTGCACTAACCAAGATTTTGCATGCACTTCTTTATTCAAACCAAAATTATCCACCAAGTTAGGACTAACACAACTATAATAAGATCTGGGGTCAATCAAAATAGAAGCAACTTGATCACAAAGCTTACCGTCCATCTCAATGATATATGCCTGATGGTCGCTTGTCTGTTTTCAAGTGCTGCATAGATATGAGGAATGTTCTGACTAATATCCCCAACAATCTTCGCCTCCTGTGCACTATATATCTGAGTCCTACCACCTTGATTTTGTGGAAAATCTCTCTTAAGGTGTTCCTTACCACATGTCCAACACTCCAACTATACAGTACCATCACCTCTATGCTACTGTTGTGATCCATGTCCCTGTTTAGTTGCATTGAACTTCTTTCGTGGTGCCACATTTTCTTTCTCTTCTGCATTCTGAGGCCTTTCACTTTTCAGCTTCCATTTACCTTTACCTTTATCTTTCCCTTTCCATCCTTGTTGAGATTCAATCTTACGTTTGGACTTTTCATAACAATGTTTCAATTTCCCAATAAATTCCTCAAGTGAATAAGGCTCATCATACTCAATCTGATCTCTATATGCTAATGGAAAACCACTGATTAATCATTGAACTTTAGTCTTCTCATCTTTAAGATATGGTACATACCTCAATAGCTCCAGGAACTTTGTCATATACTCCTCATCTGTCATCAGTCCCATCTTTAGCTCATAGAATTATTTAGCCTTACTGTTGTAGTACCTTTCTGACAAGTCTTTTTTCCAAAAAATCCTCTTGAACTCATGCCAACTCAAGTCCTCTGTCCTGATGTCTCTGACCCGCTTCACCTCGTCCCACCAAATATCTTCTTTACCTCTTAGGTTGAAGATAACTACTCTGGCCTTCATATTATGTGTGTAATTATGAAACTCAAAGAACTACTTCATCCCAAGTATCCAAGCCTCTGCATCTTTTGGCTTCTTCAAGTCTCCATCAAAAGTAGGTGGCTTTTCTTTCTTAAATTCATTTGGAAAGTATACCCTATCACTCCTCCTATAAGGGTGATAATAATGAAAATCATACTGCCTATCAGAACCAAAACTAGAGTAGTAACTGTGTCCATCACCTCTCCTATCCAAAGTATCCAACAACTTGCCATCTGTCACTATGTCATCTCTATCCAAACTATGACCAGCATGAGACCGACTTCCATATGCACCATTAGTTTTGTCCTCTTGCCCATGGTTCATCTAAAGTGGCACCTATCACTGTAATTTTGACAAACTCTGAAGTTATTAAGGAATTTAGACTTCTGTGATCCATAACATTGTTAGATAATCTTCGGCAAAATCACATAATCAATCTTTTGTCGACGCGTTTCGAACCAACTAGTGTGGTTCATCGTCAGGACAAGTTGAAGACTAATCTGGTTAAGCTGGTTTAAATATAGTATGCAGAGATTCCAACGGCTATAATGCCAACGGCTAATTTTGACCAATTATATAGATGATTTAATTATTATTTTTACTTTCGATTGGGCCTTTTGATATAATTAATTAAAAGAATATATTAGAGTTTACCTCTGGACTTCTAGCTTTAAACAATTATTATTAAATTAATACACAATTTACCTAATGTAACAATATTTTTTAGAATAAGAATAATTTAATACTAAATAACATTGGAATGATATTATATTATTCATACTCAAAAATAACAAAGGAACTCCCTTAGTATATAAACTATTATAAATAAATTATATGTTTTAGCGGTTTCTAGGAATATTAAAAATATAATTAGTGGTTTGACTAAGACCTTTGGTCAAAATTAGCCGTTGGCATTATAGCCGTTGGAATCTCTGCATACTATATTTAAACCAGCTTAACCAGATTAGTCTTCAACTTGTCCTGACGATGAACCACACTGGTTGGTTCGAAACGCGTCGACAAAAGATTGATTATGTGATTTTGCCGAAGATTATCTAACTCTGAAGTATCACTACATTAACCTCTACTTGTTTCTCTTGTGTCTGCATGATTTTTTCATTGTCCACCTTACAACTCCGTATTTCTTCCTTGAAGCTTCTCAATGTGTCTACTAAGTTAGAAGAGTGCCCAACACCACACTGCTCATTTTATTCATAGGGATAATATTTATAGTCTACCATATTGCTAGTCATTTTGATCTCTTTCCTGTAAGGCATATTATGTTAGCTAAACCAAATGATAATAAACCAATGTACCTTAGAAAAAATTGGGGAGGATATCTTATCTGTAATATCATCCAAATCAACGTTATACATATATCACATAATCATGATAGCAACCCCAATGGATAGCTCAATTGGTCGAGTCCTCATTTCTAAGTACCTTTCCCATTGGGAGGTCACGAGGTCAAATCTCCTCGATGCCCTTGGGGTTAGGTGTGATATATTAGGCCGCCTTTCGTGAATCTCTGTGGATTATTTCCCATAAATGTAGCAGCCACTCTGTGACCCTAAACCATGGTTTCCTTCTAGCATGGCTCATAAACATAATCATGACAACAGATATACATATAACAAATAGATCTATCAACACATAATCATCATTCTAGCTAGAGTCCAGTCATCAATGCATGGCCATATCAACTACACATACCATGAACTCATGCATGACAACAACAAAAAATACCAATGTATACTGATAATACACAAACATAAACAACATGTAACCAATCATACACTCATGACAACACACTTCACAACATAAACATCCTCTTTCACATGGTGACATCACTACAACCATGACCGAAACCATGCATATGAAACAAGAATATAGACCACATGATGATTAACACACGTGAAACCGACATGAATGCATGGACAACACACACCACCCATCCAATTTGAGGGGTGAACCATTCTCTGATACCACTCTGTAAAACCCTCATCGCACATCTACCCAAGTAACCTGCCAACCAGGGTAAATATGCTACGATAGGCTACTATAATGGGATTCAAACTCCTAGATGACCTTAAGGAAGTGGAATCGACAAAAACACATCACACAAAGCTTCCACATCAACAACAAAAATCCCAGGAGCCAACCCAACCACTCAGGTAACCAACCCTTGAGACCAACTAAATTTTTAGACCACTAAACCCTTGGACACTCTCTTGATATGGAAAAACATGTGTCTAGGAGGTTCCAGATGCTCCCATAACATAGATATGCATGTGTCTCAGGACTTCTCTCCTTAGACCTGTGCCTGCGACTCCAAGATTTGTGCCACTTTTTCAGGCCCAGAGCTTAGGTCACTGCCAAAAACTCAATGACACTTTCAGAAATGATTTTTTACAACATAACGATGATGCATTTGCAAAAAAAATGACAAGGTCTAGAATTGACCCCTACTAGCCATGACAACCATTTCATCAAACACGTCACAAATATGTAATCTACAACTCTAAACAACAGAGCTGAGCATAGGGGTCTCATACTTATCTCAGAATCACTAAGAATGATTGTCCCCCTATGTCATTAGTTGAATTATCATCTATTAGGTCATAGATACACTATTCATTCATTTACAAATAAAAACATGAGGAGAGCCATACATCATCACTGTCATAATACATGCTTATAACCAGCATAATAACAATAGAAATACCAAGGATACATCAGCCATAGAATACACATAGTAACCTATACATTTACACATAATATGTCAAGGAAGGAACCTCTTATTAATGAATGCAACATCCAACCCGGGATGGGACTACCATGTTCCATTCAACCATAGAATGGTTGAGCCAATTCTCTCTTCATCAATTCACCCCCATGCCATATTCCAAGCATGAATGTGGGACTCAAACCAAAAGAACCAACCAGGGCATCCTCAGGCTACACCACCTCACCCTCATCCATAGACACCAAGCTTTATCATAATCCACACTGGATCACTAAGCCAAAACAATAAATATGTAATAACAGACTTTACCATGATCTCCACCAGATCAATAGGCTAGAACAAGCATGGATGCCACCAGATTTCTCCACCTACACAAAGAGGAATTTTCTTGTCTCCAAGTCTCTTGGGCTTTACCACAATCCACAACATATCACTAGGCCCTAAACCAATACCCACTCTCCATGCTTTACCGCATATCCCATCCCGGGATTATTAGGCCTAATCGAGATCACCCACTTCTAGGCTTTACCATATATCCCGCCATTCACCGGTCGAGGATTCATAGGCCCATCAAGGCAACAAAACATCTTGCTTTACCGCAACCCATAGTCTGGTTTAGGGGTTACTAGGTCACGTGTTCTCTTATTCATAGATCCACCTCACTTGGCTTCGAATCCATCTGAAAATCTAGCTCAACCGAAACATGAGAACCCCATCACACCATGGCTATCCAGAAATGGTAAGGCTAGGCTAAAAACATTGTCACACTTGGAAAATCCCATGCCATAACAACAAAGAACCACATGGAATACCATGCATACCAAATCTAGTAAGGAAAACACACATACAAATCGATACCTACAAAGAATCTTTTTGTAGTTGCTTGATCCTACTCTTCCTTTCTTGCTCCTTCCTTCCTCTTGCCTTCTTTTCCTTTCTTGATCCAATGCCAAAGTGCTCCAAAAAAACTCTTAAGTGTCCAAGAGTGAGAGAGAGAAAGAGAATACTTAGAGAGCTTCAAAACTGAACTAACAAAAGGTACCAACTGATCCTTAGAAGCCTTTTTATCAATTAGGCCTCTATTTTCTTAATTTTCCATTATTTTCCTTCATTTTCCTCCTCACATGAAACCTGTGACCTTTCACCTTCCTTTTCTCCTAATTTCCATTATTTTCATAAAGAAATGTGCCAAAAATGCCATTTTTGCTTCCAAAGTCTTAGCCATTTCCCTTGCCAATTTCCTTAGCCATAATAAATCAATGAACACCCACTAGGATGTTGTGCCCAAAATTCAAGTTGGAATAAGTGTCCCATCAACTGTGGTTATTATTTTTCCTTTATTAACTTTTATTACATGGAATTTTCACCAGGAATGTTACAGTTACATTGGCCTTGTCATCTCCACTTCAGCTAAGGAACTTGAATTCCATGCATGCACTATCTATTTTGGGATGATTGATCGGTTAACTAACACATCTCTGAGTTAGACTATTGTCCCACTGCAAAACTAACCTTCAAATGACTCTATAAATAGTTAGAGGTCAGTGAACTAAATACAACTAAAAATAACTAAACTAGATTGCTAAATTTTAGCAATCAACACATGCATAACTTAACTCCAAGCCCATAAATCGAATTTAATGAGCTAACTAAGTGACAAGATCCATGTCACAGTAGTTAACTACCTCCAAGTTGTCTTGTTGATGTGGAAATTTGATTTACTCAATTTGACTAAGGCTAAGGTCAAATTGAGCCTTTTTTGCTACATTTTTTAACAAGGGAGAGGGATGAACCCATGGTTGTGGCCTAGTTTTTCTTTGTAGAAAACTCCATTATATGTGAAAAAGGTGGTGAAAAGGAAAATTTTGATAAGGTTGAGGGTTTCAAAGTCAACTGGCTTGAAAATGAGATCAATGGCTTCAAGGACATGAATTTTGATAAATAAGGAAATGAAATCAAGGCTAACCATGATGTCATTTTCATCCAGTTTGAGGTGTTTGGTTTGTTGGATGAAATTAGAGGAGTCTTTAATGAAGGAGAAAGAGTGGTCGGAAAAGGGACGAAGATTTTTGGTATGGAATTTGGAAAGAGCATGTGTAGGACCACCAATAGCGCTAACTATAGGTCTAAGGGGAAAGTCCGTCTTGTGAATTTTAGGTTGACCATAAATCTTGGGGGTAATGCGGTTAAGGGGAATAACAAGATTTTGGATGATTGGGTCAAGGGAATAAGACTTAATGGCTTTGGTGACCTTGTTGGTCACATATTGGATGGGGGTTCTTAGTTAATGTATTATAGGAAGATGAGGAAAGGAGATCAAGAATCTTACAATGGTAATTTGAGGAATTTATGACAACTAATACATTTCCTTTATCATCTTTTAGAATGAGAATGTTGGGGTTGGAGTTGAGATGACAAAGGGCATTAAATTCTTCTTTAGAATAGTTAGAATTATGGAGCTTTGATCCTTGGAGAATGCAACCAAATTATTTTTGAAGATCTTCTGCCACATGAGAGAGTAGGTGGGGGGATATGGACTACATGGAGCATATAATATCCTTATAGGGAATGGCATGGGAAACAAGAGGAAATTTGAAGCCATTTTCTAAAAGGTTGAAGGAGGGAGCATCAAACTCAATAAGGAGAAATTAACCACCTTAGTATTAAAGGTGAGAGGAGAAGGGAAAAGGGTGGAAATGGGGGTAGGAGAAGGGGAGGAATTATTATAGGGATTGATATTAAAATTGAAATTAGTGTTAGGATTAAAGGAGGGGTTAGAATTGGATTATAATTATGATAAGAAATGGAATCAAGGTTAGAATTAATAGGAGAAGAGGAACTAGGGTAAAGGGGTTTGGAATTAGTTTTGGAATTAGAATTAGAATAATTAAGGGGCTTAGGTTTGGAATTAAAATTAGAATAATTAAGGGGGTTAGGTTTTGAATTATATTTAAGATTAGAAAGAGATTTATTTTTTTTCACAAGAACGGTTATGGAATGTATTAATGGAGCGGTCTGAATACCAGATTTCTGATTACAATAGGGGTGGGCCCGATCCAAATGGAATCGACCTTCTGAGATTCTATGAGGCTTGTATTCCCCTTCCAACTCCTTTTGGGATCAGCAATTGAGCTTATTTCTGCGATTTTCCCAAGCTTGAATATACAAACAAACTGCTTTAGAATCAAACAAAAAAACATATCTGCTGAGATGATTTAAGGAATTGGGTCCCATGTTTCGTCCCCATCTCTTTTCATTGCCCTGGCAGAGAGATGTGCAGCTTTATTGGCTTCAAGATCTGCTTCTTTGTTGTTATCTCTCAGCACATGAAAGTATTTCAGATTTTGGAACAGCTTCGCCATGCTTCTGATTCTTTGTATCAGCCTTGCTAATCTTAAGTCCCGTGGTGTAGAATTGGTCACCATGAGTTTTATGATCACTTCGGAGTCCCCAAAAATATTTGCCTCCTTGATTTCCAGCTTCAAGAGCAACTTGAGACCTTGGTAGAGGGCTAATGCTTCAGCTTGGATGCTGGAATTGATTCCCAGACCCCAGGCAAACTGGAGGATCGATATACCATCAATGTTTTTAATAACTCCTCCTGCTCCAGCGTTGCCAGGATTTCCTTTTGCTGCCCCGTCAAAGAAGAGAGAGTGCACCTTTTGCTTGGGGATCCAGTTTTGAAAGTCCTCACTATTTTTTCCCCTTATTTGCCATTCCTCAAGAGGGACCATGCTTCTGACAGTTTGGTGAAATTGCAGGTTCAAGGAGGTCCCCCAATCAATGTCTAGCTGACTGAGGTTCGAGTCATCTTTTTGATCTCCCAGACATTCTTTTAATTGGATCTTTACCTTGGCCACAACCATCTTGGCATTGTGCTGAATGCTTCTGAAGATTCTGCTGTTGCGCTCTAGCCAAATCTGCCAGCAACAAATTTTGAGCAGAGATGACCAGGCCACTTTGATCACTTTGTTTTTAGGGAAGGGACCGGGATAGCTGTTTTTCCAAGTGGCAAACAGATCTGTTATAGAGGCAGGGAGCTCGAATCTGGGGTTCCAATAGTCCATTAGTTCTCTCCAGACTTGTGTAGAGAAATTGCAATTTAGGACGAGGAGCGTGGCACATTCCGCATATTCTTTGCGCAAGGAGCACCTGGACGGGCCATATAATCCACGCCTTTGGAGATTGTCCTCGGTTAGAATTTTTCTATGGCATAGAAGCCAACAGAAAATGTCAATTTTTAGCAACGAGGGGATACCCCAGATAGCCTTCCACGGGGCCAGATCAGGAGGCACATTTGGGATTGATGCAAGGTGCGCATATCCTTGGGCAACTGTATAGCCAGCCGACAGAGTGCCCCAGCCTCACCTATCTTTTCTACGGATGTGAAAGGGTGCAGTCCCGTTCAGAAGCTCGTCGAGTTGAAAGGATTCTTGGTGGAGGTTTGAAGGCAGATCTATCAGTTTCCAGCCCGCCCAATGCGGCCCGTTCCATGAATATATATCCCACAGGTTGTTTTTTCCAGAGGTCGTTAACCAGTCTTTCAGCGCTTTCACATTTGGGCAGTCACCAATTGGATCACGGTCCATGATGCGGTCGTTCCATATGTTTATTTTTTTCCCATTTTCGGGAATCCAGTAAGCTTTGGACCGAATCATCGGGGTAGCTTTGGAGCAGAGGCTGACAAAGGGCGAGGCTCCTTGAGGTAATGGCCCATCCAAACATCTCATCCGCGTGCCTTTAAAGTATTTTCTCCAAAGTGCTACTTGGGCCCAGCCTAGATTGGGCGCTATTATCCTCCAGAGGAGCTTGGCTCCCATAGCTATGTTCTGCAGAGGGAGTTTCTTAAAATTAAGCCGTCCCTCCATCTGAGGCTTGAGGATAGTCTCCCATTTAACCAGTGGAAATCTGCTCTCATTTTGTTTACCCCCTTCCCAAAAGAAATTTCTGATATGTTGATCCATTTTCTGGAGTATACCAATAGGAGCTAGAAGCACTGAGAACTGATATAATGGGAGACTGCTAAGGACGGCTTTAATGAGAACTGTCTTGCCCGCCATATTTAGCCAATTAAATCCTGAAGCCTGGAGTTTGACCTTAAATTTTTCTACCTGAGGAAGCCAATCCTTGCTATAGGCACGCTTGAGAAAGATAGGAAGTCCTAGATACTTAAATGAGGTCCATTCTAAGGAGGCAGGAAAACCTAGGCATCTGGTGATGGAATTGAGCAGAGAGGGTGAAGTATTCCAGTAGTAAGTGTAACAGTTACCCTTGTTGAGGTTGCTTCTGGACTCCATACAATACTCATCAAGTGCCTCTTTAAATCTTCTGGCTGAGTGAGTCGAAGTTGCCCCAAGAAGTAGAGTATCACTTGCAAACAGGGCGTGGTTTATGTTTTGGACAACCCTTGCTATGGAAATCCCTGAAATCTCCTGATCTTGCATTTTTTTGTTTAGATGGAAACTGAGAATGGAAGCTTGAATAAAAAACAGAAGAGGAGACATGGGGTAGCCCTGTCTTAATCCTCTTGAAGATTTAAAGAATCCAGCAAATCTACCGTTGACTAAAGGAGCAATCCATGGTTTCGAGATGCAAGCCCGGATCCAATTGATAAATCTCACCCCAAAACCAAATTTTTCCAAAACATTCAAAAGAAATCTATGTTTAACTCGATCAAAGGCATTTGCTAAATCCAATTTGATAGCCATACCTTGTTCTTTGTGCGGCTGACTTGACAAGATAGCTTCTTGAACTAGAAAGAAGTTGTCCACCAAATGTCTTCCATGGATAAAGCCCCCTTGGTTCTCTGGAATGATTTTAGGGAGAATATGCTTCAGCCCGTTAGCAATAATTTTTGTGATCAGCTTGTAACCAATGTTACAAAGGGAAATGGGGTGAAATCTATTAAAAGAATTGGTGCCCTTTTCCTTGGGGATGAGAGCAAGGAAAGAGGAATTTGTGCTTCCTCCTAATTTCTGACAGGCTTGCGATGTTTGAACCATTTTATAGAGATCTTTCCCCACTATGTGCTAGCAAGATTGAAGAAATCTGGTGGAAAAACCATCAAGACCTAGGGATTTATTTGGGTCCATAGCATAGAGGGTGCTTTTGACTTCTTCCATTGTGACTTTTGTTTCTAAATGATGATTCATCTCAGCAGATATTGAAGAGGGAACCCTGTCCAGTAGACAAAAGTTCTGATGTGTATTCGGTTCTTCACTATACAGGAATTTGAAATGGAGATGGGATGCATGTTTAATGCTTGCAAAGTCTTTGTGTATGGTAGAGTCTTCTTTTATTTCAGCTATGGAGTTGAAACATTTTCTAGCTTGAGCTTGTTTGTGAAAAAATGAGGAATTTCTGTCTCCTGCCTTAAGCCAAAGACAACACGATTTGATCCTCCACGTTTCCTCTTCGGCCAGGCATGCTTTATGATAATGTTGTTGGAGTTGAACCTCTTTATCTAGGATTTCTCTAGACATATGTGCCTCTTCCGTGAGCAAATGATGGGCGTCAAGCTGACTTTGGATATTTTTTCTTTCAGCTGCTGGATTAGAAAGAGTTTTGGCCCAGCACTTTAGGACAGATTTCAATCTTCTAAGTTTTTCTTCCCATATGTAGAATGGAGATCCGTTGACAAGCTAGGACTATCTTTCTTTGATAATCTACAAGAAGCTGGGTTCCTTGATCCACAAAGGGCTAAACTTGAAGGGTATGGGGCCAAGGTTAGTGTGAGCTCGAAGATTTAGCTTAATAGGCTTATGATCAGAGGTGCTACAAGAAAGAATGTGCATGTTAGCATCTAAACCAAGCAAAAGAAAGTAGATATGCACAAAGAATCTATCCAGCATTGTTGCAATATGTCTAGGACCTATTCTTTTATTGGACCATGTAAACTTACCTGAGACAGGCTTGATATCTAACAGATCCCAGTCTTGGAGGAGATCCTCTACCCATTCCCTTGCCAGATCTCGCACAATGCAACCTCCTCGCTTTTCTGAAGGATGCAGCGTGATGTTCAGGTCACCTGCTATGATGACATTTTCCAGATTGCCCAGATCTGTTTACTGCCTTAATGAGTCCCAGCATATCTTTTTTTCTCTAGCATTGACCGGTACATAAACGTTGAAGAGACAAAAGATTTCTTTTGTGATTAGATGCTGCATCTTTAACATCGCCCAATGGATATTTGATGCCTCAGACACCAGTGAAAACCTGCTATCATTCCAAAGAGTACCCAACCCTCCGGAGGCTCCTCAGGCTGAGACAGCTGTTGCATTACTCTTTTTCCAAAGTTTTTTACTTACCTGAAGGAAGTCTGACTCCTCCATCTTAGTCTCCTGGAGAAGGAGTATATCAGGGGCCTCTATTCTTATTAGATTTCTTATAGCCTCTTCTTTGATTTTGCTACCCATACCCCTACAGTTCCAGGAGATTATCTTCATTATTTACCTTTGCTCGGCTGGGCTCCCTTGGAGCCTTGATGCGGGTTTCTTGCCATCTTCGGCTTTTTTGCTAACAGCTTCTCCAAAGTTGGTTGACTGCCCTGTAGTTTATCCTTGTACGTTTCGTGCTCTCTTTTCTCCCGATCCATTTTGCTCCCTCTTGTATGTCTCCTTACAAAGGATTGGGATTCTCCTATTTCTCCTTCCTCCTCCGAGTCTTCTGATTCTTGATCCTCCTCCTCGACTTCAACGGGGGTTCCTTTTGAGCTTTCTACAATCCCCGTGTCTTTAAAGAAGGGGGGTAGGAAACCTTTATCTGGGGACACTAGCTTTTGGACTACAACTTCATGAGAGTCCTCTGGTTGTGAGCTGAGAGGATTGAACCTGTTCTCTGGGGTGAACTTGGGTTGAGTCTGCTGGATCTGCTGAGCTGGATCCTACTGAGGGCCTTTGCTGCTAGTTCCTCTCAACTTCTGGGTCTTGGAAGATGTTTTTGATCATTTAACTTGGTTCCAGCCGACCTCCTTCCCTTGTACAACTTCATTGGCAGATGGGCAGTTTCTGGCGAAGTGTCCATAAACCTGGCATCTCCTGCATTTGAAGGGCAATTGTTCATAATCTAGATTCTGCACATGCGTCCAGCTTCCTACTTTGATTTTGATGGCCTCTGGGAGCCCCACCTCCAGATCCACCTCAACGCGGATCTTGGCATAGTCATATTGATCCTTGTTGTTCGCTCAGTCTATAAATTTCCCCAAGGCATTTCCGATGTGCATCAAAGAGTCCCAGTTCCAGCAATGAACTGGGAGATTTGGGAGCCTAACCCACACCGGGACAACTTTGGGTACATCTACTGCTAGATCGAAGTCAGGGGTCCATTTGTTCAGATACAAACTCTGGGGGCCCATGAAATAAGGACCATTTCGGAAAATCAGATCTTTGTCGTCTTTGGTGGTGAATTCAAAGAGGAAGAATCCTCGCCCCAGAAAGTATGAGGTCACACTTTATTTGATTAGCAGCGACTAGTTTCTTTTGACCCAGCTCTCTGTGGATTTGGGGGATGGCCATAGACCAGTGAGCTAGCCTATGAGGGCTCACTCGAACAAGGACAGAGCAACCTGAATCAGAGTTTCCGAAGGAAGAGAGATCTCTGGAATATCATCGAGTTTCTTGACAAATTTCGCTGCTTCAACATTTTTCTTCTTAGGGAGCCCTTCCAGAAGCTGGCTGAATGCCTCAACTGAGGAGATCATCGACGGGGGAGGAGAAGAATGGGCGTGGGAGGTGCCCAACACCTCCATGGATGCAAAACCAAGCTTGTTAGCAGCTCTTGGGCTCAATCACCCATGGCCGGGCCGACCGCAGGAATGAGAGGGACCTCACACGGACAGACCCGCAGGCGGATGCAGGCTCACACACAGTCAGCAGGATGCGCAGGGAGCGGGCTCGAGAAAAGACCGAGTAGGGGCCGAGCACAGCTGAGTAGCTGCGCTCAGAGAAAAAAAAATTAAGATTCGAAAGAGATTTAAAATTAGAAATAGAAAGAGAATTAGAAGAATAATTAGGTTTAGACTTAGAATTAAAACTAAGATATATATTAAAGTTAGAATTAATATTAAAATAATTAGAAACATTATAATTAATATCATAATTAGAAACATTACAATAATAATTAATATTGCTCATGATCTTAGAATTAACTTTAAAATTATCATTAAAATTTTTAATATTTGAGCTAAGGCCAACCTTAGAATTAAGCGAAGCATATGAGAAATTAGGGTTAATGATATTTTGGCAGTGATTGGAGCGAATTTGAAGATAGGAAGAATCAAGGAAATCATGCAGGGAAGATGACAGAGAATCATAGGGAATTGGAGGAGCTGTGATGAGGCGCGAGACACTAGAAGTGGGAGGAGTCCCAACATAGGGCTCGAAGGGCCTAGAAATGGGTAGCGAAGGAGAAGTGTGGTTTGAGGATGGGAACAACGTTTAAGGTCACATCAAACATATCTTTATGAAGAGCCCAATCTCGGTAATGGAACCATTTGTTGGCTTAGTGGGTCTTGACCAAGGTTCAGAGTTAAGTGTTCCAAAAAAATCCCTACACTATTGGCCCTTTCGGCATCAACCCACGGAGCGCAGACTGAGGTCTCACTTGAAGCAGTATGGGGGGATGCTAGAACGAAGTTTCTGCACCCATATATTAGTGTAATGTTGGTTTATTCCCTAAACTTTATTTTTCACAGACCGATAATCCTTTTAGGGCTTATCGATATACTTATCTTAATCAGATTCTATACCTCCGTGAAGGTCAACGACTATCTTTCGTGGACCCTAAACAGGTGAATCAACCCTTTACATTCCTCTATAACTGCCCTTAAGTCTGTATTTACCCAGATCGACTTAAGTGTTTGATAACATTAACATGCAACAAGATATTCTTTGCATAAACATATATTATTACTTGTGTTCTTATAACAATGTAAATTATGCAAAATCGCACATCAATATAGTATTAAATCATAAACACCCTCTTCATCATAACATAACTGCATTCATTCATAACAGAAGTAAATAGATAGTACATAGATATTTTCCAAAATAATCTCTTTATTGATACTTCAGTTCTTCTTACAGACTCAAGACTTCCCTGCGCACTCAGTTGTAGGGGTCCACGCACTCAGCTGCAGACTTTACTCTAGGCCTCTGTGCACACAGTTGTAGAGCCTCTCTTCTACTCTAAGACTTCTTCACTCTTCACTTCTACTGACCCATTACATTCATACTTCCTTAGCTACTTCTATCTTCTTCCTTAGACTCTCTAAGACTCTCCTTTTTATACAATCCCATGGTCCATAGACCATGGGTAGATCTACTAAAGCCAACAGAACTTATATAAAAGAAGGATAAAACCCTTTACGACATTTTACTATCCACGCACTTTGCGACCATATCTTGCGGAGACTTTACACTTTTTTACAATAAAACTTGGGCATTTTCCCCCAAAATTGACCCCAGGGGACCCTGTCCCAACAACCCCAAGAGTCACATAGAAAGGATCAGTAGAATGATTAAGCTCTTCCACATGTGGCCCAAAACTACCATTGGACTTTCCGCCTGAAGATTTTCAGAATCATTAGTGGGTGAGGAGACTGATGGATGCATGAAGTGAGATGCCTGAGCTTTATAGGTAAGTTGTCTTAGAAGCTCAGTGAGTGGGACAACGATCTTCACCTTTTGAAACTCCCTTTGAAGATTAAATGTAGATGGGGTCTTCCCCATACCCCTTGATTCTCCTTCAACTTCATTACCATGAAAACTTTTATGGAAAACAAGTGCCCCCTTTGTTGCATGTCCCTCTCCTGTATTTCTTTCCTAGTTCAAAGGGACTTTTATCCTAGCATGGTCAGGGTTCATTTTACCCTTTTGTTTGTCTGCCAATGGGGGAATAATTTGTGGAAATTTTGCTTCTTGTTGTTTTGGTTCCCTAGACCTCTTTTTGGAAGACCTTAGATCATACTTGTGATGCAACTGTGCTTGCATAAAGTCAACAAACGTTTTGTAATAATAATCCATGTCTTCCTCCTTTATTTTTGTTTCTTCATTATGGCTGGCCTCCTGGTGAGCCATATCTTCTTGTTCCTCCTCAGGGAATGTAGAATATAAGTTCCCTTACATATCTTGTGTATCTGGCCATGGTTCATCTGGATCCTCTTTTATATATAGAAGATGCGGGATTTGATCTGGATGTTATTTTCTCTCCCTTTGCAGCATCTGTAAAGGAAGCCTCCTATATTGTGAGTTATACCCACGATTATTTCCTTGAGGATTCTGCTTGGAGATATTTTTGTTCTCAATTTCTAGTTTTCCAACCTTCTATGACAAACTCTTAATGAGTTTATCCATCTCTTCCAGCTTTGAACCTGGTACTTGTCTTTCTTGTCCTGAGGAAGAAGCTTCTTCTTTACCTCTTCTTCTCACAGTGATTTCCTACTTTCCACCCATCTTTCTAGTTGAGGAAAAATTGGCTTCCACTTTGAGAGAATCGACTTGAAGTCGATCTAGAGTAAGAGACTTCCTTTATCTCAACACAAATCTAAAGTTAGGATCAAGAGCTCCCAAGTAAGTGACACAAGCAACAACTGGAGGGGGCTTTATTTCAGCAAGCAAGTTATTGTTTTGCTTGTTGAACCTCTTATTGAATTCATATATGTATTCTTTTGGCTTATTTCTGATTGCATTGAACTCTCTAAGGAGGTACTTGTGGTTCCTCGTTTCACCCCACTTTTGTGTAAAAGAGGTTTCAAGCTCCTCCGAAGTGGTGATGGAGGCATCTGGTATGGTTTTAAATCACTTTCTAGCCTCTCCATCAAGAGACTGTACAAAAAGTCTGAGTACTACATCCAACTGTTTAACATTGAAGTTCTTAGCAAAGGCACAAAAAGATTCAAGGTGTTTCTGAGAAGTATTCTCATCTTCTCCATTGAACCTTGGAAACAACTTCAAATAGTCTTGTGGCAAAGGATTCAAGGGTTGTGGTAAGTCAAGAGGAGCATACTTATTCATCAAAAATCCTGGGACAACCATCTGAAATAAGGGAGGAGGATGGGGATTTTCTTGAGGGACTTGGGTCAAGGCCATAGGGTTTTGAGTAGATGGACCAGAAGCTAGGTATCTCAATATCTTAGGAGCCAACCCTGAGTGATGAACAATAGTAGGATGAGAACTGGAAGGGGAAGTTAGAAATGCTGGTGAGATGGTGGCATAGGAAGGTGGGGTTTTCTCTTTCTAATTTCTCTTGGAAATCAGATTTTCAAGGTTAGATACAAATGGAACCTTCTTCTGAGAGGTGTATGACCAAGTGTTAGGCCTTTTTTATTCCAGGATGATGAAAGATGAGTAGATTGTATTGGAGTTGCCAAGGTGAAGTGAATGCAATAAAAAAATCTAATGCAATAAAAACTTGCATATGCAGCACAAGTGCAACATAATATAGAGAAAGACCCCTAAAGACAACCTTGGATTGTAGACAAGACTAGTGCCTAGGGTCATCCAGATCAGTGTGTCTCAAATGACTTTTGAATAACAAGAGACATCACCTATGTTTTAAACATGAACACAAGAGAGTGGTTCTTCTTCCCAAAGATGTAAGCCAATGATATAAGCCTTGCTACACAGAAGTAGATTTCATAAATAAAACAAGATAGTGGAGGCCTTTCCCTTCAAAACTTCACAGTTTAATCAAATTGTTTTAAAGTAAATGATAACCAATAAAAAGAGGAAAGCATCTCAGAATTATAGAGTATTCAGCACTTCTTTTTACAATATCAGGATCTCCTATTTATAAGAAGGGGATGACCAAGACATTCATAATTTTTTACAGGAGCATTCATGGTCTGAGGGCTTCCTTGTCAGATCAGATTGCCTTCTCAACTGGGGAAAGGTGTCATCTCAAGCTGTGTTTCCTCTTCAAACTCTTAAACACGTTCTGAAAATCTTGGAGTAAATGAGAAGAGAGAAGGATCCCGATGAGAAGGAGGTGTCAAACATTCCTTTATTGCGAAAGACTCTTGTGAAGGCCACATTGTATTGCAATGGGTGATTTAAGGTGGTTGATGTGAAAACAATCTAACATAGTCACTTCAAGTTTAAGCTAACTTCGGCGTCGACTGTGTTGCCGACCCTCTTTCTTTAAAAGCGCCCCTATTCCTCATAAAATTTCCAGCTGCCGACTCATCAATTTGTCAAAGCTCTGTTCAGTGTTTACCAGTGCATTATGACGTAGGATTAATTCATTTAAAACTAGTGAATCAGTGAAGAGTTCTTATTTAAGTTTGAGACCCCCTTTGATAGCCCCTTTTATTAATTTTTGCATAGGACCACAAGTGTAGAAAAAGGGCCCATCTATAAATCGCTTAAAGTTTCAAATAAACGTGCAAGGGGCTTTTCTTTATATCGCAATACATCCTCTTATTGGCCAATTTCTAGGACCCGAAATTTTTATAGGTTATAGTTTATAATTTATCGCATCTAGGCACTCATATCACAATCGGTGCTTCTCTGTTGTCTTGCCTCTTTTAATATTTGTCACATTGCGATCACTAATTGCGATATGCAATTTCACAAATCGTAATCGGCCCCTGGCACCACCGATAAGTCTTAAGCCAAAGCCCTCTGTTTTGCTGATGGCTGGGACCGCGATATTGCTAGTGGAGTGCCACGTGGAGGAGAGAGAAGGACCGGCTCGGGCCTTGTTTTGCAGTGCACTTCTTTGTATTTTAGAAATCCACCTCCCTCAGAAAGTTTGGTCTATATATCACAATTGGCCTTTGCCTTCACCGATAATCCTTCAGGGAGGGCCCCTTGGACTGCACTAATTACGATATGGGTGTATGCTGTGATCCGCAGAAACTGATGTCTATGCCCCCTGGGCCCATCGATCAGCCAATATCTTTGTCTTCATGTGATGCGATAATTCCTCCATGCCCAATTGCAATTTTATTTGAACACCTAGCCATTTTTTCCCTTTTCATGCTTTCAAGGCTTTTTCAAAGGAATAGTTCAATTGAGTGTAACTTTTGATCCATGGATCTTTCTTTGGATTTCTTTATACCACCGGAAAGCTCTTCCCGATCACTATACAATGGGGAAGGTTCCATCAAGCTCTATTGACTTCCATGACTTAGAAAATGACTTTCTTCCCTACTGTCCTACATCTCGGACCACTGACTAGCAGCAAGACACTGAGTGAGCCGCAAATAAAACAAAAACTCGAATTAAATTCACTGCGTAAATCCCCCATACTTAAATTCTAAAAGAGTCAAGGGATCTCTACTTGAATGGTTCATGAGGCACAATACTTGCTAAGGTTTTGCAAATGGGGTAGCAAGCTAAGTGGGCTTGATTGTGGGGAAAAACTCCACAGTTAAGCGCGCTTGAGCCAGAGGAGTTCTGGGATGGGTGACCTCCTGGGAAGTCCTGGTTACCGGGTGCAAGCCCCGGAAGTGATGATTGATGCTATGTGATTCGTTCTCCACATTTCACTAGTTTCAATCCCACTTCTTCACCCCTGTGAGCATCACCCGATGCAATGAGTGCTAAGTGAACTATTCAAAAATCATGAGAAATTAGTCAGTTACGACTACCTCTCATGGAAATGGTCATACGTTTGAATGACTTACTTAAAGCAGTTGAATCCCAAAAATGATAATAATGCACTGCGTAAATCCCCCATACTTAAATTCAAAAAGAGTCAAGGGATCTCTACTTGAATGGTTCATGAGGCACAATACTTGCTAAGGTTTTGCAAATGGGGTAGCAAGCTAAGTGGGCTTGATTGTGGGGAAAAACTCCATAGTTAAGCGCGCTTGAGCCAGAGGAGTTCTAGGATGGGTGACCTCCTGGGAAGTCTTGGTTACTGGGTGCAAGCCCCGGAAGTGATGATTGATGCTATGTGATTCGTTCTCCACATTTCACTAGTTTCAATCCCACTTCTTCACCCCTGTGAGCATCACCCGATGCAATGAGTGCTAAGTGAACTATTCAAAAATCATGAGAAATTAGTCAGTTACGACTACCTCTCATGGAAATGGTCATACGTTTGAATGACTTACTTAACGCAGTTGAATCCCAAAAATGATAAAAACTCCAATGTTCGAAGCATTCAGAATGTAAACTATTGATTTGTCAAACAAGATGACATGGTATGTGGTAGACCCTATTTCTATTGAAGGTTTTAAAGAATAATGGGATAATTTTGATGATGATCAAATTGATGATTATTTCTTAAATTTTTTACCTATTTATTCAAAGTCATGCAAATGTAGCTCTGAAGCCAGACCAACTTTTTAGAAGAGTTTTTTTAAAAACTTGAGAAAAATCTTCAAGCCTTAGAAGTTCAAATTCAATCCCACAATTTCCAATGTCGAAATCAGTCCTTTGGGAACCTTTTTTAGCCAAAATAAGAAGTGGTAGTGCTGCCTTTTGATATTGAAATTAAGGAGTGTTTTAAGAATGGTCTTGATGAATCACAATTGAAACTGTATGATGTCAATGGAAGCATATATGAATTGTTCAATAATGATGATTAATTTGCATAATACTTTGAAGATCAACTAATAAGTCATGTCTTTCATAATCACATAGTTGTCTATATGGAGGAATTTTCCACTACAGAGTTCCGATCATGTTTCAGCAATGAAGATCAAGCTTACAATCAGTTTCCATTGCCCTTACATTTTTACAGCTTTGATTTTGCTGAACCACAGTCAAGAAGCCATGGTTGAGCAACTACTAGACTGGTTGCATTAGAATTTTAGTATCACCTAGTTCATCTTTTCAGAGATCGTCTTAAAGTATGTTTCTATGCATATAAAAAGCTCATAGGAATAATAACACTTCATTTTTCAGTTGCAATAGTGTCTTTCTAGTGTGGATTTTATTTGTTCAGTCTATGTATTGGTTACATTGCAACAATTTGGCTTCAGTTAGAGAAGGTCGCAGGTCAAAGAAGATTGCAGTTAGACTCCATTTCCCAATGGATCAGGCTACTAGTCTATAGTGTTCTTGGCATCTCACAAGGAGGATGCCATCCCCATTAGAGCCAATGTTAGGAACCTATAATCTAGGAATCAAAGTGTGTTTTCCTCTTACTATTAATCTAGGAGGCCTGCAAGAGATGGAGAGACTATTTCAAGATTTCTACACCATCACACAGACATTTCAAGCCTACCCATTTGATCTATTTTTCCAAAGAAGGTGTGAAAACATATAGAGCATGGAGGGCTACTTGGACTTGCTATGAATTTGCTGCAAAATTGACTGTTTTTGTCATAATTTGCAAAAGATTTTTCTGACAAAATGGGGCTGAATTTTGGAAAACCAAAAGTGGTTTTTGTCAAGCATGGACCAAAGAACAAAAAATTCTTCAGTTTATGGACAAGTTTTATATATTGGAAGATTCAAATTTATCTTTATAGTCTATTTTTTTGGTTTTGGCATTTACTGTTTTAGTTATGATGTTTGGGTGCATATTGTGAAGAGATGGAGAGCAATTTTTGGAAACTGAGAGAGGTTTATCTCAAGAACACTCTCATATATGAAAAAATCCCTCAGTTTTGCAGCAACTATTTAGATTCAGGATATATGAGTTCTCCTTTGAACCCTATGTTTTCAGAAATTCGGTGCCCTCTGTTGTGCAACTGTCGCGCAAACATATTAGTTAACTCTATTTTGGAAAATTTCAAAATTTGGAGCTTCTATAAGTCATTTTAGTTGTTTGATAAGTGTTGATAAGATAAAATCATGTAGTTTGAGATGTTAAACAAAGATGTATTGTTTGAGTTGATGTTTTGAAATTGTAATAACAATTTCTATTTTTTTCTACAAAGTGAAGATGCATTGCATCTAGACCATTCAACTTTTGTGAACTGAATTCGACCACCTAGAGTGGTAATTCAAATTTCTCATCATATATAGTGATGTAAAGACATGGAAAATAGTTCTGGTTGATCAGATTAGAGAGGAAAGAACATTGTGCATATTGTAATTTTTTCTGAGTTTTAATGAATTTGGTGGATCAGAAGTACCTGGTTAAATCTCTTCAAATAGATTCATGTGATTTAGCTCTCTTATGTGAGTGTTTCCTATTTTGTGTGTGTTATATTTATTCCTATGATGTTTAAATGAAAAACTTGTTTCAGAATTCATCTATTTAATGGTGCTTTGTTGCAACCATTTAGACATTCCATATGTTTTTTCTACCATAATCATTTTAAGATTCATCCATTTTTTGATGACTTGAGATGGTTATCGACTTTATTTATTATTTTCACATATGAAACTATTAATTGGCATAAGGAAGTGTTTCTATCTTGCCTCTGAACAACTTTTCCCAATTCACCGAGCACCCACCACGTCGTTGATCTCAATTTTTACTAACTCCATGCCGAATGGGTTTTTCTCTGCCCTGCCACCACACCTATAAACTATGATATTTTCCAAATATTTAGCCATTGTTCTTCATTGAAACTAGTCTTTAGTGATTGAGTTGAAAGAGAGAGCCCTCTCTGGGGTTAGAAGGGCTAGTTTCCAATTCCACAAGTGGTTTGTGGTTACCTCTGGGTTTCCTTCCTACATCCAAAGGAAATTACGGAGTGATAGCCGATTCCACTTCCTTAAGGTCATATAGGAGGTTTAATCCCATCATAATAGCCTCTCATCACATGTTTACCCTAGTTGGCTGGCTACTTGGGTAGATGTGGGAGGAGCGTGTTACAGTAAAATTCAGGCCTCGTATGCAAGGTTATACAACAGTATGGATTTCTTGGTGAATACCCAAAGGATCCCATCAATTGGTTCACTCACTGAAGGCAAACCTAGAAACCAGGTCAGAAAATAGATAGAGGAATACTTGGAGCAACTGGGACAAATTTCCATCAAGGAGGACTTGGAGGTGAATAGACAGAACATGCACAACTACATTGGTGGCCCTGTCTAAGTGCGGATAATGTTTCTCATGCTTTATAAGGAAGTAGAAATTGGTTTTAAATCATTGTACCTAGATGCCATGGAGGCTAGAGTCTGCTTCCATCCAAACACGATCACATAGTTTGGGGATGTCATTGTGCAATACCAAGCTTGGCACCAATATGTGACCGAGAAACATCAAGTGGAAGTTGCTAAGTTTGAGTTCTCCCAAACTCAAGCATGATAGTGTTTTGTCTTGTTAAGCTATTTAGTTGGCTCTATCCTATTTTGTCTTATATGGGTATGAGTGTAAATTGTAATATTATTTGTAATTAATTTGTAAGTGGAATTCCAAGTGTCAATATTGGAATGTGAAGAGTCATGATGTAATGTAATGAGTTATTTTGTAAAGAAGTTGAAGAGTCATGAGGGTAATCCAAAAGTTACAAAGGGGAGTTGAAGAGTCACCCCCTCTTGTTATAAATAGAACCTCATAACTCATGTAAATGGATTTTGGGGAGCCAAGCTTTTGGCTAGGCTTAGGCTTAGAGTCGGGAGCTTGGGAGTTTTGTGAGAGCCTTGGATTCTCTGTAGCATAGAGGAAGTATGTTTCTTTGGAGGAGCAAGTGATGTTGAATTCACGTTCCACTATTAGGGTTAGTGGTCCAGTAATGGTGTATGTATGATTGGAACTTTCACTTAATAAAATCTCAAAGACGACACATTTCCATGCATATGTTGTAAATGTGATAGGACTATTCTTGTTATGTTTGGAATGTATGTTATTTAACTTATGTTTATGCTTATCAACTATTTCATTTGCATTTTTATGAATCCTGTTGAATGCTTGTTGTTGTATTAATGCATCACTATTAACTTGTGAACTATTTCACATATTATCTTGTGATATCATTATGCTCGTGTGTTCCTTTCAAGATTCGTACTATTACATTATTTTAAGGGGCTCACTTATTTTCCCTTCTGTGTGGAAAAACCTTCATGCATCACACTTGACTCTCCGTAGGGTCATAGACTTGTTCTCACCAAAGTCACTCTACGTCACTCTATGCATAATTGCAGCCAAGCCATATCATTAGCACCCATTGCATCATCAACTGGGTTGTATTCTAGATGGGACTCCTACACCAAATGGTGTGAGGTATAATTGGGACTTCATATAGGGGAGATCCTGTGAATGTTGGTGGGTGTAGCAATGTCAACAAAATTTCAATTTGATGAGATTCCAAAAGTTTCAAAGATAGATAAGAGATTGATGCTTGCATCCTTGAGCCACAGGGAAGATGAAGCCAAAGAAATCAGAACATGGATACAAACAACACAAGAGAAATGTTTGACAATCTGGGAGAAAGGGATAGACTTTAGAAAATAATTTGATCTGCCAGGTTCCAAGCCACTGAAGGAAACTATTCCAGTAGAATTAAAGTAGCCTATAGAAGACCTTGTTAACAAGGACTAGGTAGAAATCAAAAGGATTACAGTATGGAAATATCAAGATTTCCATAAAATTCTACAATTGACTTTTGAATAAATCAAGCTTATTGCCAAATTTGAAATTAAGTACCATGAAAGAAAGAAAAAGTTCCAATGATTGATTGTCAACTACCAAATCAATATTAATCAGTTTCCTTCCATTCATTTCTCTATAGTTTCCGAGGTATGTTCACAATGGGAAAATAATATCAAAGGTCATGCACCCCACTTATTGCTCAGTCTCAACTATGAAGATTTTGAAGATGAGGAAAGCTTGTCTACTTCTCCAACAAATATCAGTTGAATAAGGATAGAGTTTATATTTTTAGAATTAAGCATTTAATTTTAGAAAACATGCTTATTTTCTTGTTTCAAAACTTATCTTTTATTTTTCAGTATTTATAGACCCTTTTGTGTTGGTGAAAAGGGTCAAGAAATGGTGAAGACTACAAACTTGTATTTTTGAATCAGTTTTAAAGTACCAATTTTTTTGAAGACGATTTTCACTCTTAATGTGTGATGAGCTATGAGGTTTATGTTAGGACATCATTTTGATTTTTGAATGGATGCCTTTGGTATTACTCTATAACTTGTGCTATGTAATTATGAATGAATATTTGATTATTTTGTTTAACATTTCTTATGACATGTTATAGTACACATCCTTTTATCATTAGGAGTTGAAAAATTGTTAATTTATTCATTACTATTTGATCATTGGAATATGATATTCAAAGATAGGATTTTATTGCTCTCATTTGTGAGATAGAATTTTTCATTAATTTCCTTTAGGTAATGCATGCATATATATATATATATAGATATATATATATATATATATATATATATATATATATATATATATATATATATATATATATATATATATATATATATATATTTCATAAAAATACCAAAAAAATAGTTTGAATTGGATGAAAACCCAATTTTTGTTTTTGGAGTTTTTAGCATAAAACTTCTCAAAAAATTATTTGTTTGGTTTTCTAGACTCAAATTCTAGTTAGGATGTTAAATCACATGATATTTCACGTGGTATTATGTTCATTTGAATTCCTTGATTTATGTTGTTTAAACTGATCATATCATACCAGCGGATTGTGTATTGTGTTGATATTTTGTAAATGATTTGAATATCTCATATATTTTCCTTAAATTAATTATAGTTTCTTAGTTTAATTTTAGTTTTGGTTAACACAGGAAACAGATCCTTTGTTTCAGAGAGTATATGACCATTTAAACGAAAAAGAGTCTAACTAGGACTCTGATTGGGCAAATACTTACTAGTTGCAGCAGGAATTATTTCGCCTGTTAACAATTTGGCACTAGAAGAAGAGCCACATATATTGTATGGATGATAAACCTATTGAGCATATTCATCATATAACATCATCTAATATTATCACTTCATCTATAGTTGTTCAATCAACTAAACTCTTACCTGTTTCATCAACAACTACAATCTCACTAGAAGAATCAACTAAGGTATCACATGTTCCTATGCACCCTCAAATTCAATTTTATAGAGTATATACTTGATCCCAAAGCAAATTATTAGGTTTATCCCCTATACTGTTTGAAATATCTAAAAGGAGAAGACCCATGCATGAGGTTGAAGCTATAATATCATCCCCTTATGAAGCTAGCCCTACTTCATCAACAAAAACCAATCCTAGAGCTTCATCTGAGTTTACAACTTTTACAAATCCCATGTTCCCTTTGGAAGAAATTAATTGGGAAAATGATCCTATTGCATCTCGAAATTTAATCCACTCAACTACTTTTGTTCAAGTTACAATTTTATCCACTTCATCAGTTCTTCAAATATTAGTCCTTCCACCTCTGATTATCCCTCCTTCAGGTCCTCCATTTCAAAGCCTTCCTTCACCTCATTCATCAAGTTCAAGTTCATCTTCTCCAAATTCACCTATGGTAGGTCAACCCTGGCTATTCGTTGGACCTATTTTTGTTGTAGGAGATCAACATGATCTACCAAAACATTCTAAAAATGGTTTCCAAAGTATAATCCTAACGGTCCTATTACTTCCAAAGAACATGTTAAACAATTCATTTTATGGTTGAATTGAGGCTTCTGTGATCCATATCAAGTTTATGAGAAGAGCCTTCAGCGAAAATCACATCATAATTCATTTGTTGATGTGTTTCGAACCAACGAGTATGGTTCATCATCAGGACGAGTTGAAGAACCATATCATGGTTGCATGTTAAATAGAGAGAGTAGGTCCTCAAATGGTTATATTTGACTGGGAAACAACTAAATTTGGCATGTCAACTAGGCTGGACCAATGACTACTAAGCAATGACTAAGTTTGACTAGGCACCAAGACCAAGGAATAGGGAGAGGAAAATTTAATTATCTGATTAATTTTTAAGTTTGTTTAGTTATATTTATTACCATATGCTAGAGTATTAATAACCTATTATTAGGCCTTTTTATTAAAATTAAATAGATAAATAGTTAGTTAGTTAACTTAAAGGATAGTATGTTATATTTAATTTAATTCAAGAACCATAACCTAATAACTAATAAAACATGTTAATTTATGAAATAATAAGAAATTTCTTTAAATAGATAACATTTTAAATTAGTTAAATGATGACCCCATATTAATTAAAGGGAACCCAATAATATTTGGACAATTATCAATTCTTAACCACTTAATTGTGTGTGTGTGTGTGCGTGTGTGTGTGTATATATATATATATATATATATATATATATATATATATATATATATATATATATATATATATATAAGTCCAATAAGTAATAAGGTAAAAATTACTCACAGGGGTCGCAGGAAAATAATTAAAATTGTAAGTTAGTTTGTTATAATTATTACCCTAAGGTTGAGCAATAATAATCTATAATAGGCCTTTATGTCAAAACTAGGTAGTCAAATAGTTAGTTAATTAAATTTTTGGGGGTTAGTATGTTATATTTATTACCCTAAAAAGTAAAAGTTTGAATTTAAGAACCATAACTTATTACTAGATTCATTTAATATTATTAAAACTATCTAAATGGATAAAACATTAAATTTTTATGAAATAAGAAAAAATAGATGACCTATTAAAATAGTTAAATAATGACCTCATACTAACTATAAGGAATCCAACATAATTTGATTTTAATTCATTTTACCCTAATTAACATGGTAATTAAATTAGAAAGAATATAGTGTTTCCAATAGGTTAGTTAATTCAATATTAATTTTATTTAATTATATTTGAAGGGATGAAAAGAAAAATCATATTTTGGAGTTCTTTCATAAATGTGTAGGAATGGACAATACTTGTTTCAAGTGTTTGAACAATTTGTTCTAAATTTTATCTAGAAGGAATAAAATCAAACCTAGAAAATGTAAAAAATTGTTCCTTGTTTGGGAGAATCAATCACGGGGGATTCAATCAATGAACCTCTAACATATCACATGCATTCATGGCATATTAAACAATACCCTTAATTTGACTACATATTGGAAAATCACTCTAAAAATTACATTATTTAACCCCCTACCAATATGAACCCAATAAAACTTCCCAATTTAAAAAACCCTTACTTTCACTAAATATTGTAGGTATCCATTTTTTCATTAACATTTTTTATACCCCTTTATATTTTTTCATTAACTTTGAGCTCCATTTTCTATATATATTCCAATATAAAAACCATTTACCCCCTATACATCCCCCTAAATATTATGTCATTTTTTCCTCAATATATATCCCCCAATATGAACCCACGTGGTATGATATTTCCCCCCAGTGAAGCCCCCATGGAATCAATCAACGACTTTAATCAATAATTTCTTTTTATTCTTAATAGAATCCCTGCAGCTTCTAGGCTAGGTGATGATGTGCTAAATGAGGTCTATACCATTGCTCTTCCTTCTGATATCACATTTTCTGTTATCAGAGCAGAAAAAGCCACATTAACCTTAAACATGGAAGACGCCTTAAATGTTGAAAACCAAATATTAAATATTGTTGTGGAAGATGCATTAGGACAAGAAAGAAATAAAATGGCATCTTCTTCTAAAAAGGCTTCAACTAGTAAAACAGTTGATGACAAAAAGGAAAATATACTATTGATTTAGACTTTATTTAAAAGGTAATAAAAAAATGTCTAATGAGATAACGGATGTGAAAAATGTCCTTTCTGAAACTCTCATAATAAAAAAACCTTGGAGACCTTTTAGAAGGAATCCACCTCCCAATCCTAATCAAAATTCTCTTGAAGAATTCGACATTGATGATTATGCACATGATGATTTTTGTCAAGCTCATAATGATAAACATTCTGAAAAAAAAAAATTCACTTTTATAAATATGTTTAAAGTATTTATAGAAAGTGAGAATGAAAGCCAACCAAATAATCAAAGTAAGAAAGAATAAGAATATAGTAAAATTAATGTCTTATGGGATGTTTCTCAAGGATGACTAATTGATAATGATTCTATTGAAGATGAAGAAGAAATTAAGGCTGTATAATCTAGATCGAAAAGTCAAAGTGCTTCCCCAAATCAAGGATCCACATCAAATCCAAATTCTCTGGCTCAAACAAAGAAAACTCAAACTGTTGACAAGGATACTTCTACATCTAATTCTCTTCCTATCACAAAGCATTTAGATTATGATTTAGTTGAAGATATGAAGAAAACTAGAGCTAATATCTCTTTATTTGAATTATCAAAACTCACTCAGCAAAGAGATAAATTGATAAAATATCTAGCAAATGATCCATCTGAAAATTCTAATTCCAATAAAGCTCCATCTAAAAAAAATCAAACATTAATGAAAATTTGATTGGAGATAGGTCATCCTCTCGAACTCCTCCTTCTTTGTTAACTTTTGAGATATGAAAAAAAATGTACATAATTTCTTAGTCGATTCAAGGGATTCATCTAATGTAATACCCTTATCTGTTGTTCACAAATTAAATATGACTGCTACAAACTCATCTACTCAAATTGTTCAATGGGATAGATCAAGTGTAGAAGTTTTAGGATAAATAAAAAGATGTTTTAATTAGACTTGCCTCAAATCCCAAAATTTTTCATATGATTGACATTATTGTCACAAATATTCCAGAATCTTATGGTTTAATTCTTAGCCGAGATTGGTCAAAAAAACTTAATAGTTATTTTTCTACAGATTGGTCTCATTTACGGTTACCATTAAATGGTAAACCAAATAAAATAAAGGTTGAGCATGAACAATAGATGAAACATACAGTTACCAACCTTGAAAATTTTAATGAGCCAATAAATTCTCCTGAATATTCATTAGGTATATTTGATACATATCTCGGCAATTTTTCATCTGAAGAATCATCTGTATCAAAAAATAAAATTGAATGCTTGAAATTTCACCAAGTACCAGCCTCAAATATAAGGAATATTTATTACACAAAGGCTCCATCCATATTTACAATTGATCAGATTGATAGTTGGACATTATTCTTTGATGGATCCAAATCAAATGAAGGAGCTGGTATTGGATGTGTCTTAATTGATTCACAAGGGAATAAATTTCTTATTTCTTGCAGATTGAATTTCACTTGTAAAAATAATGTAGTTGAATATGATTCTTTATTACAAGGTCTTCGCAAAGCCATTGAAATGGATATAAAAAATATCAAAGATTTAGGCGATTCAGAAATTATTGTATAACAATGCAATAAAACCTTTCATTGTGTATCCAACCTTTTGAAAAATTACAAACAAGAAGTATGGGACTTAGCTCAAAAATTTGATAACTTTGAGTTATATTCTATACCATGTTCTCAAAATTATAATGTTGATCTACTTGCTAATGTTGCATCAAAGCTACTGCCAATTGAATTTTTTTCTCCAGAATGTTTTTCAGTTGAAATTCTATTCAAAACTTCAATTCCCGACAATATTCAAAATTGGAGAGTATTTGATGATGATGATCAAATCAAAGAATTCTTAACCTTAGAATATACTTTCAAAGGATCTATTATTGATGAAGATCAACATACTACTCAATTGCAATCTGACTTATCAAATGATTCAAAAAATCAAAATTTTATTCCAAAATCCATAGTTTGACTAGAAAATTTATATGATTTTCGAAATAAATTCAAAGGAAGTACAAATTGAAAAAAAATAGTTCTTCAATGCAATTTGAAGTTGTTAATATGGGAAGAGGAAAACAACCTCAAAATGTTAATTTGGGAAGCAATTGTAAACCTACAGAAATATCTCGATTTATCAAATTATTCAAGAAATACAAGGATGTTTTCGCTGGGACTTATGATGATCTAAAAGTCTATGACACTCAACCTTTTTAGCAAAAATTAAGAAAAATGCATCCTAGACTTGAAGGTCAAATTAAAGGAGAGTTGAATAAACTTTTAAAATATTAGGTTATTTTTCCAGCCATGCATTCACAATGGGTATCAAATTTAGTTCCAGTTCGAAAGAAAAAAGGATATATTATAATTTGCATTGATTTTTGAAATCTAAATAAATAATCTGAAGAGGATAATTATCATGTCCCTCAAATGGAACAGATTCTTCAATTAGTTGTAGGATCTGAAATGTTCTCTCTTCTTGATGGATGCTTTGGTTATAATCAGATTTTGGTTGTATTAGAAGATCAAATTAAAACCACTTTTCGAACTAAATGGGGCACGCATACTTATTAAAGGATGCCATTTGGATTAATCAATGTCTGGGCTACTTTTCAACGAGCCATGGATATTTATTTTGATGGACTTATTAATAAATTCATGGTGGTTTATCTGGATGATATCATAGTTTATTCAAAGAAAATAATTCAACATGTTAATCATTTGAGGAAAATATTTGAAAGATGTCAAAAATATGGAATCTCATTAAATCCAAAGAAAACAATATTTTCTATTACTGAGGGAAATTATTGGGATTTATAGTTTCTAAAGAAGGTATTGTTATTGATCCAGATAGAATCAAATCAATCTTGCAATTTTTTCTTCCTCATAATATAAAATCCATGCAATATTTCCTAGGAAAGATCAATTTTGTTTGAATATTTATTCCAAGTTTTGTTGAAATAGTTAGACCAATGCAAGATATGAATAAGAAATATCGTGTTTTAAAATAGGGGTCTCTAGAAAAATATGTTTTTCAAAAGATCAAAGAAGCCATTGCTACTGCTTCATCATTAATCAGTCCAAATTTTGATAAAGAATTTTTGCTATATACATTTGCATCTAATATATCTTATGCAACAGTCCTTATTCAAAAGAATTATGAATATATGGAAATTCCTATTTCATTTATGAGTTCGTGATTTCAAGGTGTTGAATTAAAATATCCAGTAATAGATAAGCAAGCTTATGTTGTCTATAAATCAGTCAAACACTTTAGACCTTTTTTTATTGAAATACCATACTAAAGTGATAGTTCTCCACCCTGCAGTTAGAAATTTGTTGGTTCAAAAGGATTTGGGAGAAAAAAGAGAAAATTGGATGACTACGTTGCAAGAATATGATTTAGAAATTAAACCATCTAAAGTCATAAGAGGATAGGGTCTATGTAAATTATCCGCTGAAGCAGAAGGATACTTCCCAGAAGAAGATCAAAGTTCCAATTCTGAAGTAGGATGGTACAATGAATTTGAAATGAATCAAAAACACATTTTGTACATACACATACAAAAAAATACATGGTATGCAGATATAAAACATTTATTTATTCATGTTACTACTCTGAACCATCTTTCAATCAAACAAAAAAGAAATTTCGGTTGAAATGTTCTAAATATCAACTAATTGATGGAATTCTTTTTAGAAAAAAATATGATGATGTTTTACTAAGATGCCTTGAGAAATCTGATGTAGAAAAGGTTTTAGTGGAGTTACATAATGGACCTTCTAGTGGGAATTTTGGAGGAGAAACCACTACACATAAAGTTTTATGAGCAAGCTATTATTGGCCCACTCTATTCAAATATGTTTTTTCATATGCAAGGAAATGTAAAGACTTCCAAACAACAACAGGAAAAGAAAAGAGACCAACTCTTCCTCTTCAACTTGTTGAAGTTGAAGGACCATTGGAACAATGGAGATTAGATATCATTGGTGATATTAATCCAAACTCTTCAAAGTTACATAAATACATTCTCACAGCTATTGATCATTTCATAAGATGGACAAAAGAAATTCCTTTGAAAATCGTTAACGATGACCATGTATGATCATTCTTAGAAACCCACATTATCACAAGGTTTGGAGTTCCATTATCATTTGTATTTGATAATTATTCATATTTTCTTCTCTTAAGATGACTAAATTTTTCCTAGACAAAGGTATTAAAATTAAATTATTTGATAATTATTACCGTCAAAGTAATGGTCTAGCACGTTAGCACTCCATAATTTCCCTAGGCTGAAAAGAGAAACTTAGAGGTAACCACAAGCCACTTGGAAGTTGGAATCTAGCCCTTCCAACTTCAAAGAGGGCTCTCTTTGTCTAAAATATTAAATCACTTAGATGTTAGGCTAGGTATGGTGCTCAATGGTATATAAGCTTTATAGGTTTGCTGGTAGGAATGAAGACAAATCCATTGGGTATGGAGTCATGTCAAGTTGATTATTTTTCCAGTGATAAGATGAAGAGACAAAATATATTCTACAGGGGAAAGGTAGGCAGTCTTGGTGGCGAAATTAATTTAACTTGTTGTAGGAGTGTGAGTATAAGAATGGTAGAAACAACACATAGAGCATCAAAACCATGGATGAATTCTAAATGATTTTTTAAGAAGAAAACATATATTGTTTGATAAACTAAATCAGAGCACCTTTTAAATGAATTATGAGATAAGTTATGGTTCAAATAGACATGAAGATATGCATTTAAGATATAGAAATAACATGAGGCAAACTTTAAAAATGAGAGAAAGAACAAAACCATAAAGAGCTAACACAGGAATCGATGTAAATCACACCTTTGTCTTTCATTCACTGGAAAAATCAAGAAAATACAATATGCACAATGTTCTATCTCCTCAAACCTGACCAACCCTTTACTTGATTACAATTACATCATAAATATGATAAAATAAATCTAATCCCACCTCTAGGAACCAAATTCCCAAATAGGATTTCTGTTTCTAGCTAATGCAGTGAAAATATAACTGTTTTCTGAAAATTAGGGACTGTTTGACTAAATATTTTCCAAGCATATTTACATTAAATTCTCATTCAAAATAAAGATTATGATTCATTGGAAGCCTCACAACATTTACCAATATCATAAAAGGAAATTACAATATATTTTGACATGAAAAAATCGGTCAAAAGGCTGACTATGTGAAAGCGCATCACCTACACCGCGCAACCTTCTAGTTCAGCAAAAATGTAGCAGAGAAGCACAACGGCTGATATTTTTTTAATATATCCTACACGGTAAGATGGATTGAGCTGATTTTGTTATAGCAAGTTAATAACATTATAAGCCTCCTCCACACAAATTTTGAGCCAAATCTGACTCATGGATCTTGAGAAAATCCAAAAATAGTTGTAGATGAAGGTGGCTTGTTTCTTGAAAACCATGAAGTATTTTGACCTATAATTAAGTGATTTTATTCATCTCACCCCCATGCATCTACTATAAAATTTTCATGGAAAAGGGTTACAAGGTTTAAGAGATATGGTGAAAATACGGTGATTGTGTGAAAGCACAATGATCCAAGCTTATATTATCCTCGACCATCATTTGAAATGTTGAGGGTACTGGGATGGCATGGAAGGGTTCATACAATGTTTCAAACCCATGAGAAAACTTCTAGGCCAAACACAAACCTTCAAACCCCAAACCTTCTTCTTGCAGCAGAAACATAGCACAATTGCGTAGTGCACCTCCATCTTCATGACTTAACCAAACATTGATCTTCCGACAAATAAAAATGATTTGGAGCTGATCCAAATATTCAAAAAAAGCCTCCTACATGGGTAAAAGTGCCAAAAACCCTGATTCCTCATCAAAATTTGATGCCTTGGTAGAAGAGCAGCACCCCTGTAGACTTTGCGCGACGACCCTTTCTTGGTGTTCGAAAGGTCTCGAGGGGACAAGTAACAACTGCATATCTTTTTGGAGGTCAAGATGATGTGTTGAGCTCCCAATATAAAGAAAACTCATCTTCAAAGAAAATGATTACAATTTTAAACTTGATTGATGAAAGTGTAGTAAGAGAGGATGTGCAACAAATCTTTCAGACTGTTGTACTGGAGGTTGATGTCATAGTACAGACCTGATTTGATTACAAAACTACTTGACAAGATGTCACTAGCTCGTGCCAATGATGCAAGGTCGTGACTATCATACCCCCACTCATGACTTGAACGACTCATGACCCTAGACTCTCTTAACCCAATCTTTTGGGAAATCAATGACCACTTCCCATTATTACTCATACACCTCTAATATAATGATACTAATGACATGATCTGACATTATTTAAAGACTAAGGACCTGATCTCCAAGATATCATAGAAAAAAATTCACAAGCTAATCAACATAATGAAAATACTAAGTCTGAATTTGATTACTATAACATAGGACTTTAACATAGCAGAATCTACAAATAAAAACCTGATTCAAATCCTTAAAAAGACTATCCCAAATCACCAAAGGAATTGGCATAATCAGTTATTCAATTCCCTCTAGGCTGATAGAGTCACTCCTAAAAGAGAATTAGGAAATTCTCCATACTTTCTGATGTATGGTAAGAAAGACATTTTTCCACCAAATATTTTCTTACCATCTATTCAGTTATCTCAATCTGTAAGGCATAATTCAATCAAAGATATGGATGTCAGATTATATACATTGTTGAAATTGAAAGAGGAAAGACAAAAAGAAAAAGCTAAGTTTCATGAGCATCAACAAATTATCAAAATATGGTTTGATAAACATTTAGAGACCATTTACTGTGAGTGACCTTGTTCTCAAATGGGATAAAATCCATGAAGAGAAAGGCGAACATTCTAAGTTTCAACATCTTTGGAGTGGTCCTTTTCAAATCTTTTCAAAACTTGGTCCATCAACTTATATTCTTCAAAAGTTAGAAGGTAAAATAGAAATTTTGCCAGTAAATGGGAAAATTTTGAAAAGATATTTTTCATAAATGAAAATATCTCAAAAACATATTTAAATTTTTTTTTACTAAATATGTTTGTATCCTAAAAAAATCGCTTTTATTATCATTTATTTTATCATTTTCAATTTTTTATACATATTGTTTCTTTAAATTTATTTCTTTAGTTGTTGCACCGCTCTACAACCCAGTACGAGTGTAGATCTCACGTAAACATGTAAACGAAAATGTAAACATTTAACATGTAATGTTTAGCATTTAGAATTTTTAATCTAATGTCAGCCGTATTTAAAAATCAATCTAATTATTATTATGTATAAACACAATATAGATTTAAAATATAAAGAGGTTTACGAACACTCAAAAAAAGAGGTATGGTAAATAAATAAAAATATAAATAAAGTGGAGGTATAGTAAATAAATAAAACCTTTTTTTTACTTACTCCAGAGGTATGGTAAATAAATAAAAACATAAATAAACTAGAGGTATGGTAAATAAATAAAACCTCTTTTTATATTTACTCCATAAACCTCTTTATATTTACGAAAACTAAAAAAAAAGGTTTTATTTAGGTGAAGCCTATGTGCCAAATAACATTTTAATACCATGAACCCAATACCATGGGCCAAATACCATATTTATAAAAGAGGTATGGTAAATAAATACATATAAAAGAGGTATAACAAGGTATGGTAAATAAATAAAAATATATCAAATAGGATTAGAAATCAACATCTAAACTCCTAGATCCAACCTAGATAAAAAAATACCGTGTGCCAATTTTTTTTTTTTTTTCTCAATAAGACTAATTCTATTATGGATACAAAAAGTTACAGCGAGGCAGTGGCCTTGAGAGTTTAGCCTGACGATGGAATTTTACAAAAACACATAAGATCAGTGCAGTTCTCCGACAAATTACAGTTTTCCATAGTGACCAGACCAATACATTTTGACAGACAGCACCCTGAGACTGACAGAAACATGGACAAACCCTGCCCAGAGACAGACAGAAACAGCTGATATATGTAGAAACGACACATTAACTTGCAAGAACCGGAGCCAAAACATAGCAACAAAACCAGAATAAGCTAGGCTAGTCATCATCTATAGTATAGGGCTCCTCAACAACCAGACAGACGTACCAAAGAAGGTCCTCCGAGTCCGAATGAGGAGAAACCGAGCTGGTGGGATCGCCACGCACGGACACACCTGGGCCAGCGGGGTTTGCCAGAATTGGCGACGAAGCATCCTCCGAGACTAAGCGCAGGCGCTCCTCCGGGTTTGCAATTCTCTGCTCCACAGGTTCAACAGCTTGGGCCGCTCCCAAATTGTTGTTGTCTTCAAGATTTTCAATAGAGACAGAAATAATAAAAATCGCATTGTCGAACGAGCAAGGGAAGCGATACCGCGCTGTCTGGTGAGTGGCAAGCTCACTTACCACCTCTCCTGATCTACCGCGACCCCTTCCTTTGCCACTCCTCGTTGACGTAGGACTTCGCCGTTCAGGGTCCAGAGTGTCGGAGGAGTGCTGCGAGACAGCTCGACCACCAGAGCTCCCCCTTCTGCTCAGTAGCCTAACTCTTTCGCGCCGCATGTTGGATTGTTGTGCGTTGGGTAATTGCAGAACCTCCCAATAACCATACAATCTCTACACACTAACAGTGTTGTGAACCCCTGCAACGGGATGCAGAGAAATTCCCAGAACTGCAGGTGAAACCTCGACGGCGGAATGCATTGGAGCTGGAATGCGATGAGCGTTTAAGGAGCAGCAAGACGCGGCGATAATGACAGCAGATGAACACCATAATGGCCGCATTAATGTGGTTATGTAGGCCCGTTCCCCTTCCCAAGTGAACTTACTCGTGGTGTATGCGAGCTGACAGATGCCCACATGAAACGCCGCCCAAATGTCCTTCGAACATTTAATCACCCACATCTGGGGGTGAGTGATCTTGATGCACCAAGGAAGTGCAATCCTGATTAAGCTGTTGATCATCTGTTTCATCGAGGGTACCTGAAAATTGGGGAAGTTGCTGGTTTACGCCTTGATTGGATAGCCTGTCCGCAACTTGATTGGTTGTCCGTCTTACATGCTTGAAGGTTATGCTTTGTGGATGTCTCAGCCTTTCCTCTAGTTGTTCCAGTCTGCTAAGTAATCTCCAACTAGTAGCTATCTTAGCTGCAGAGGTGCCCGCTTGGATTCTGGTCGCTGCATTGATTAGAATAAGAGAGTCTCCTTCTACTTCTAAGGGGTAGTAGTTTTTTTGTTCTGCAATATAGATCCCTTGCTAGAGACCTTCCATCTCAGCCGCGTTATTGGTATCTTTGCCGATCGAACCGTGATAGATGAATAGAGCGGCGCCTAGATGGTAACTGAAGATTCCACCATATCCTGTGGGTCCGGGATTGCCCTTGGCAGCCCCATCAAAGTTTAATTTGAAGGAGTTGAAAGCAGGAGGGGACCAATTGAGGGGCGAGGAAGAACTAGATACGGGATGGGCTTTGATCTGGGCAAGAAAGGATAAGTCTAGATTCTAGGCTTTCAGGATAAGACTTTCCTGAGGAGTGTCTGGTATGTCCGTATCATGCCAGCTACGAATTGCTAAAGTTTCTTGAAGATTTTGTTTCAAGAGGAGCCATAAGGCATCAATTGTCCTGCTGCTATTATTGAAGATACGGTTGTTTCTTTCCTTCCAGAGGATCCAGTAGAGGAAGCCCGGTGTTAGATTCCACAGTGTGTTCAATAATGGGCTTTTGAAGGGATGCTTTGTCCATGTGCGAATGGTTTCTGTGATGTCTCCCTGTCGATGTTCTGATTTCCTGTTACAGTGGTCAATTCGTTCCCATAGTTGGGTTGCAAGCGGACATGTCTCCATTAGATGCCTGATGGATTCAGGGTGTATATTGCAGTTGGGGCAACGAGATGGACCAATGAATCCTCTTTTTTGCAAGTTGTCCTAGGTGAGTATGCGTCTTTTGCTTAGCAGCCAGAGAAAAATGGAGATCTTAGGCCATATGCCTGGTTGCCAAACCCTATCCCAGAGTGGATCTTTATCTGTTTGGGAGGCGGAGTAGCGAAGTTGGTGAGCTTCCTTGGTTGTGAACATACCTTTAGGCGTGTGACCCCATCTCAGTTTATCCTCTAGGTGTGAGCATTTGATTTTCTTGTGATTTAGTTCCTGTTCTATATCTGTATATGTTTCCCCTTGCCAATCAGGTTGCCAAGTGATGCCTGGTTTCTAGATTCTGAAGTCATGGCTTGTATGACGCTGCTAGAATTGCTGTACTAGGATTCGATTGGCGTGGTGTGAATATGCCTACCAAAGTGGCTTGTAGAAAAGGGTGGCTAGTTTTGGAAGTTGTTGCCATGAGTCCTCCCAGAACCTCGTTGTAGTGCCTGAATGGATTTCCCAAAAACTGTGTTCTTCAATGAAGGTGCTATGAAGTTTTGCGGCATTCCATATCAGTGAGCCTTGAGTGGTTGTGCTGATTCTAATGAGATCCTTCCATTGACTGCCTGGAGCGTACTTGGCTTGCCAAAGCCTTGCCCAGGGAGTGTGAGGCTTGGAGATCCAATTCCACAAGATACGCGCCCCCATAGTGTTGTTACTTTGTAGGGGATCCCTAAGACCAAGCCCGCCTTCTGTTTTTGTGTTGCAAACTTCTTTCCAGTTGACAAGAGCCCATTTCTGATTAAACGCAGAGGAGCCCCATAGAAAATTTCGCTGAAGATTGCGTATTGCTTTGAGTGCCCATTTTGGAGCTGCAAGAATGGAGAAAAGATACAAAGGCATAGCCTGGAGGATTGATTTGATCAGAATGAGTCGACTGGCTATATTGAGGGAGTGGAAAGTCCAGGATGATAGCCTTGATTCCAACTTATCAAGCAGAGTTCTCCAAGAAGTGTGATTGATGGCGGAGTCTATCAAGGGGGCTCCTAGATATTTGGAGGGAAGTGAGGCAATGGTAAACCCCAGAATGCGAGAAATATTCCTTTGAGTGGAGACCGGGGTTTTGAAAAAGAAGAGTTGAGGCTTTGAAGCATTGATGGAGGTGCCAGAGGCTTCCGAAAAGAGAGAGAGCAGAGATTTAAAGACTTTGGCTTCTTGAGAGGATGGATGACCAAATAACATGGTATCGTCGACAAACTGCTGATGGGACAGAGGGTTGAGGCCATGGAGCGAGATACCTTTAAGAGCATGGGAAGAGATGGTTGAGGAGAGGAGACGACTTAAACCTTCTGCCATAAGGACAAAAAGAAATGGAGAGAGGGGATCCCCTTGTCGAATTCCACGGGAGGGTCGAAAAGGCGTGGAGGGGGCGCCATTGAGCAAAACAGAGAAGCTAGGAGAGGAGATGAGGCTGGAAATCCATCTGGTCCAGGTGGGGTGGAAGCCAAAAGCTAATAGCATCTAAGTAATGTAATTCCAGCTAAGATTATCAAACGCTTTGGAGAGATCTAGCTTAAGAATCATACCTGGTTTTTTCAGAATCTTGAGAGAGTGGATAACGTCATTTGAGAGTATGATGTCATCCATGATCTGCCGCCCTTCTACATAGCCCATCTGCTCTGGAGAGATGAGAAGAGGAAGTAGAGGCTTGAGCCTGTTTGCCAGAAATTTAGATATGAGCTTGTAAATGACATTGCATAGTGCTATCGGTCTATATTTATCTGGCTTATTTGGTTCATCGCCTTTGGGAACTAGGGCTATGAAAGTAGTATTGAGGGAGGGAAGAAGCCAGTGCATGGTTCTTGACTCTTCGACTAATTCCCATACCTCCGTTTTGATAAGTTCCCAAAACTCATGAAAGAAGTTGGCAGTGAATCCATCCGGGCCTGGAGCTTTGCCGTCCTTGAGCTGACCTAACGCTTCTTCTACCTCCTGAATAGATATGGGCTGGAGCAGTTTGCTGTTGTGATCCTCCGTGATGATTTTGGGAATGTGCTGAGTGATTTTCCTAATGGCTTGATCTCTATTGCCATGAGGTTCCCTGAGAATTTCCTGAAAGTAATATTTGAATTCTTTCTCCATATCTTCATTCTTTTCCAGCCTATCCCCTTGTTGATTATTTATGAATGATATGTTATTATTCATTCTTCTTTGGATTGTGGTTCTGTGGAAGAATTTTGTGTTTTTTTCCCCCTCTTTGAGCCAGTGGATTCTGGACTTTTGTCTCCAAAGGATTTCCTCTTGCTTCCGACGGGCTTCGATCTGATTCCAGAGAGTCTTCTCTTGTTACGCTTGTTCCTCCGTTCGGCCTTCCCGGATGAGAGTTTGTTGAAGTACCATCATTTGCTGTTCCAGTCTTTTGCGGTTCTCAAATATGTTACCAAACTGAGTGTGGTTCCAAACTTTGAGAACTTGCTTTAAGTTTTTTAATATCCATTGGAATTGGAACATTTTAGCTCCTGGAGGTGGATTGAATGAGTGCCATGCTTTATTTACTACAGTTTTGAAGTTGGGATGAGAGAGCCAGAAGGCTTCATATCTGAAAGGACGATTGCTTCTGTTGCCTGGCCTCGCCCATTGCAACATAATTGGCCAGTGATCTGATCCACCTTGAGGTAATATGGAGGTGTGAAAGTCCCCTCCCAGGTGTATGGCGTTATATGAGATAAGAAACCGATCCAATCTGGAGGCCATATGGTGGGTGCCTTTGCGCTTGTTAGTCCATGTAAAGACTCCATTAGAGGTTTGAATGTCCATGAGTTGGTTATTTTGAATGAATTCTCTGAATCCACAGCTATCATTTTCAAGCCTTATTCTGCCTCCCTGCTTCTCCTCCAATGTCTTTATAATGTTGAAATCCCCACCACTGATCCAAAGGGGGCACTGTCTGTTGGCATTGAGGATGGTAAGTGTGTCCAGAACAATTTTTTGCTAAATGTTCTGCAGGAAATAGACATTTGTGAGGTTCCCATGAATGTTGGTTCCTATAAGATGAAATGAAGCTTGAATGAGGTGATGAGTAGCATGAAAGTCACTCAGAGTAAGAACTTGTGGGTTCCAAAGGATGGACAATCCGTCGGAGGCTCCAGATGCATCTACTGATACAGAGCAGTTGCCTGACCATAATTTATTGCGAATTTTTTCCATAGCATTATTGTTGCTTTTTGTTTCTTGAAGAAAAACTAAGGAAGGTTTTTCTTGCTGTATCAAATTTTTTAACATTCTATGTTTTGAGGGGCTATTGAGTCCTCTTACATTCCAAGATATGAGCTTCATGAGGAACCATGGGGTTTAGGTTTGTAGAACTTTGTCAACTTAGGGAATCTGCCCGATTCCATGAGTAGTTCTCCAACTATGTTTTCCCTTTGTAGATCAGTTTTGCGCCCTTTTTTCTTGGTGTCTTTGAGAATCTTTTTTCCATCCCAAGGACTTCCTGCTTGTATGCCCAGATGAACATTACGTTGTGCTTTGTTTAAAACTCCTTCAAGCCTATCGATTTGCCATGGAGGTATTGAGTTGAATTCTTTTTGTTTGCAGGTTGTTTCTAATTTGAGGATGTCAAGACCATCTAGGCTGACCTTCTTTGGATCTTCTTCCATAATAGTGGGTAAACTTTGATCGTCCTCTGCTACTGAATCCTGTAGACTAAGGGCTAGAGCTGCGTCTAGCTCCATTGCTGAGGGTTGCAGGAAATACTCTGGATCAGGATGTTCAGAGGAGGAAGGGAAAGAGCTTACAAGTTGAGCAGGACTTTTATCTGAAAGAGGGCTGGAAATGGTTTTTGTAGGAAAGGGAAGGGGAAGAAATGGGGGCAGAGGGAGCAGATGAAGAAGAGGGGAGGGAGGGAGAATCCTTGGGCGCAAAGCTCAGAGAGGCTAGCAGATCTGGAGAGGAGAGCAATATGAATCTGTTCTGAGAATTAGATTTAAGGGGGTTGTCAGGGGCGGCCTGATTTTTCTTTGCATGGCGTCGTCGATTCGGGACCTTGGTGAAACCCTCTGAGTCTTTATTAGCCTCCTTATCTTGGGATTTATTCTGAGAGTTCATGGGACAATCGCGAAAGAGGTGGCCATGTTCATGGAATTTTCGACAACGAAAAGGAATATGCTCATAATCTAAAGGTTGGATCCATTCAAAGTCATCATGGTAGAGACTTACCGAGTCTGCAAGAGCTTTGGTCAGGTGCATGTGGACACATATCCTAGCATAGGAGGTGTATCTGCGAGTTTTGGTTTCCTCCGCAACTTTGATGAATTTCCCTAGTTTGTTACCGATATCTGCTAACATTTCTTCTCTCCAATACTCTGCCGGTAGAGAGTACATTCGCACCCAAACTGGTGCCCAGCTGAAGTCCTCCTTGTCTGGATTGAACCTAGGTTTCCAATCCCTTAAGAAGAGGCTCGATGAGTTGAAAAAATATGGTCCGCCCTCGAAAATGCGAGATTTGTCTTCTAAGCAGTGGAATATGGCTGTAAAGAAGCCTTTGGGTCCTAACTGTAAAGTCACTTGTCCTTTAGGCTTCCATTTTGAGGCTATCCATCCCTGCAGTGCTTTTTCAGTAGGCCAAAAGCCCAGGAACTTGCCTATGAGCGCATGATCCTGCATGTACTGGATCTCGCTATTGATGCGGTGGCTGGGAAGATCTACTTTTATTCGCTCTGTAGCTTTGGGGATACAAGTGGCGGAGGAAGCTTTCTGCAGCGGCGTGGATGGCTCGCGATTATCCCCTGCTCCTTTGTCTTCTACGTCACGGACTACCGTAGTAGCTCCGTCATCGTTCTTCTGTCTAGTGACTTGATCTGTGTCTGGTACACCTTCAGTGGAGGTCAGAGGATTTGCAGGTCTGTCTGTGACAGGGGCAGAGTCTTTGAAAGGAGGGGGGGAGGAGCCCGCCCCTCCTGCAGACGAATCCATGAGAGGATGCTCTAGGGAGGACCCGCGGCGGCTGGGAGGAGCAGGTAAGTTCAGAGCTTAGGGTTGCGACAGTTCTTGCAGAGCCATCCTGCATTCACCTTGTGCAGATTAGACCCAATCTTAATTCCGTGTGCCAAATTATTATTAATACCATGCAAAAAAACATTATTAACACTAGTATTAATATTATTATTATTATTAAATCTAATATGCATATTCATATTATTAAATTTAATAACTTTGGATTAATACAATATCAAATTTGTTATATTATAATATATATTAATATATCATGATATAGTTTAACTCTAAATATATATGGGAGGGGAGAACAAAGACATAGAGTGATAGTGATACAGGTGGAGAGATAGGGGGAGTGACAAGGGAGAGATGGAGATAAATTGAAGGGGAGGGGAGAGGAGGAATGAAGAGAGAGAGAGGGAGAGGAGTGAGAGAGATAGAGAAGGCTAAGAGAGGGAGAGGGAGAGGGAGACACAAATATGGATGGGGGAGAGAGAGAAGGAGAGAGGGAGGGAGATAATGTGTGTGTGAGAGAGAGAGAGAGAGAGAGAGGGAGATGGGGGAAGAGAGAGGAGGTAGGAGAGAAAGGGAGAGAGAGGGAGGGTGAGAGAGAGGACTTGAGAGAGAGGAGATATATGGAGGGATAGAGAGATGGAGTTGGAGGGGGAGAGAGGGAGAGAAGAAGAAATACATAGAGAGTAAGAAGTGGAGAGAGATAGGGAGTGACAAGAGCAAGAGAGAGTGTGTGTATGTTTAGGGGTTAGATAAAGAGAAAAATAAGGAGAGATAGAGAGAAGGGGGGAGAGAATGAAACAGAATGAGGGAGGGAGGGATATAGTAACATAGTTGGAGAGAGAGAGGGAAAGTTATGGCAGAAGATAGAGGATTAGAAGGAAAATAGAGAGAGAGAGAGAGAGAGAGAGAGATTTATGGGGGAAGATAGAGGAATAGAAGGAAAATAGAGAGAGAGAGAGAGAGAGAGAGAGAGAGAGAGAGAGAGAGAGAGAGAGAGAGAGAGAGAGAGGATTGGATGGAAGAGAGAGGGAGAGAGAGAGAGAGAGAGAGAAGAGAGAGAGAAGAGAGAGAGAGAGAGGATTGGATGGAAGAGAGATGGAGAGAGAGAGAGTGATGGGGCAAGAGAGAGGGAGATAGCAGAGAAAGGGAGAGAGAGGAAGGAGGAGAGAGAGGAGGAGAGTGATGGGGGAAGAGAGAGGATTGGAGGGAAAAGAGAGAGAAATAGAGAGAGTGTTATTTAAGGGAAAAGAGAGGTAGAGAGATTGATCTAAATATTTAAATGGTTTACGATTTCAATTGTCCTTTTCATATAATCGATATGAAAATATGACAAAACTAACAATGGTGACAATAAGAATAGTAGAAGGAAATAGTTTGAGATTGATCACAATGAAGGCTATTTGTAATTGACTACATTCTTATTATTCACATTTTCTATCATTCAACACTATTACAGTGTCACTTTGCATTCAAAATTTTTTCATCATTTTTCATCATTAAAGTTATTAACAATATTTATCATCTCAACAAACTGAGGTAACTAAGCAAATTTAAAATTAAAATGACGAGACATATTTAGCATATTTAAAATGATTATATTAATATTAAATGTATTTACATATTATTGATAAAATTAATTATATCTTCGATAGATTTTCCTTGGTTGCACATGATTGAAACCATCCTAGATCCATCTTAACTCTAGATCTATCAAGAGCCAAGAGGGATAAAATCTCTCAAGGTGCAAACTTTTCCTCAAGTTTTGCACTCAAAAAAAAGGTTTACACCTCAAGATATTTGATCCCTCTTGGTGCTTGAGAGATCTGGAGTTAAGATGGATCTTAGAATTACAACTACGATTACTTACTTCAAGAAGCATATTTTTACCATATGTTATCTTATGTTTTAAAATAAGCTAAAGTTTAAGGTCAAAGTATTCTTAACATATGACAAATCCATAAATACTTGATGTTAATTTAGCTTTTTCTTAAAATTTTGATAGTATGGAAAATGATTAATTGGCTATCTTATGTTATGAGAGTTCCATCATCTTCAAATAATTTAAAGAATTAAACCAAATTCTCTCAAAGAAGATGAATGATATAATACAAAGTTTGAGTTTATTTTAATACATCAAAGTATTTTCTATCAAAGAAACTCTCTAAAAAACCCTGCTTCTATCACTTGGATATATATGATAAATTTCAAAATCAGTCATAAGCTAAAAAGTGAGAACATGAAGTTTTACGGTAAAAGGAGAATGAACAAACCTTTTGGGCTATGAACGCTTGCTGGTAGCAGGTCAAATTTGTAATCCAACTAAAGGATATATTTGCATTCACAAAAAGTGAAGCAATTTTAAAGTTTCAAATAGAGATGATTACAACGCAAAGCAGAAAATCTTTGATAGTATTAAAATCCTAAACTTAGTATTTAAAATTTCTTATGATAATTTAATTATAAGGTTCTAAAAATACAAATGAATTCATTATTTGACTCTTATTACATAAAATTTTCATTTTATTATTTAGTAAATCTATTCTGATTGTTTGTGCCATTGACACTTTGTCAAGTATCTCAGAGATAGGTCATAATTTAGAAAAAAAATATAAAAAAACTTTATTTTATTTAAAAAACTATAAATTTAAACTTGACAGAGACAACTTCTTCTTCCAGTGTGTCGCCATCTTTTGTCATGTTTACAACAACCCCCTTTTTTTTTACATCAAAAAAAATAAACAATAAGTGAAAAACGAAAGGCCCTAAACAAATTTTATTGTTTTTCATAAAAGAAAACAAAATATAACAATTTAAAAAGTTTTAGGTCGGAGGTTGGATTTCTAAATAAAACTATGAAAATACTTGACCATCCAACCGCTAGAATCTATAACCTCCTGACTAGCAAGTCGAGCCAACCAAAAAAACTTTGTAAATGCTTTACTCAACCACCCGACCATCTGACTACCGAACTTGAACACAAAACCCAACTATTGTGTAGTTGGGGCATGATGAAATAAATCAGCAATAAGTAAAAAAGTGCCTGACCATCTGACCTCCTGACTATACGACTATACGAATAAAATGTTATTTTTTCTTGAATTGTGTGCAGTTCGCTTTTTGATATAGATTTTGAAATTCTTTCATTTCATGTTTAATTGATTTGTTTGTTAAATCAACAATAAATTTCTCCAATCCTTTCTCGATTCACAAAAATAAACAATTGGATTTCTCTATGGAAAATTAATGAATAAATTAATTCACACCCTTCTCAAATTTCTAGTCAAAATTCAAGATTTCGTAGAGTATTTCACCTACAAGCAATTTTATTAAGCCTGGTTCGAAGAAAATTTTGAATTGAGAAAATACGATTTCAGTTATAGAAATTTTGTGTAAGCAGGATGATATTATGTGTAATTCTTAATTCAATTTCAAATTTTAAATAGGAGAAGCTAATATATGCTTTTTTGTTTGTTCACAGGTCAAAGAATGGGGAAAACAGGAAAATATCCAACATCAAAACAACATATAGAGCAGATTAGGGAGAAAAATAAAGAAATGGAGAATCAACAACCGAAGGAGGTCAACTTCAGCCCATTCCTCATCTTGGACACAACTTACAAGACACAAAAAGAAGGTACGATGAGATGGAAGGAAAATTTTGATTTCTTTCAAGAAAGAGGATGGCTAATAAACACAAGATCTTCTCAAACAAAGAAAAACTGGTTTAGAGCAATAAGATCAACAAAGTTACGCAAAGTAGTAGCTAGGGCCATAATTTTTCCTTATTATGACATGGTTTCATGGATTTTCTCTCATGCTAATATTAAAAGCTGAACAATATTAGACCACGACAAAATTGTCATAGCCTCATGGAAAACTGAAGTTCTATTGGTCATCTATAAGCTCAATGTGTTATGAAACCAGCTCACAAAAAGATAGAAAAGAGAGATCCACGCCTTAGAATTCAGCCTCTTCTAGGGGGCAACCTCCTTTACATTACATAAATGAACAATTCTTGGATGATACAAATGACAAAACCTGCTTTCTATATATAGGAGTCTAAGGAGTCACAATATAATCCAGCCGACCTAACAATAATAATATAAAGCCACAAAAATAACAATAGAGGGATTCTATGGGGCACAGAAATAACAATATGGGGGTAATAGGGGCACAACAATATAAATAGGGGTATAACTACAATAGTAATGGGGTAATCACTAGTATTATAGGGACCCAACATGCCCCTCTCCTTCAAAAAAGTGTTGTCCTCAACGCTTGAGTAGTTCTGGATACTTCTGCATAAAATTCTCATCCTCCCATGTGGAATCTTCAGCGGATAAGTTCTTCCACTTGATAAGATACTCTGAAATTGATCGATTTCGTAGCTGTCGAGTTCTTGTTTCTGTGACTGCTTCCGGTTCCAATATAATTTTTCCTTCCTCGTCAAGTTCTGGCAATATTGTTTGAATTGGGAGCTTGTCACCTATAACCTTCTTTAAACATGAAACATGGAAAACTGGGTGCAATCGAGAAGCTGCAGGAAGCTCCAATTTGTATGCCATAGTACCAATCTTTTCCAACACCTTGTACGGACCATAATACTTTGGTGATAATTTATTATCCTTCTTAGCTTGCTTTAGGGACATTTGCTTATATGGTTGTAGCCGTAGGAATACCCAATCACCTACATCAAAACTTCTTTCACTGCGATGTTGATCTGCCTGTTGTTTCATTCTATTTTGTGCCAACACGAGGTTATCCTTTAAGAGTTGGAGGACTTGTTGTTGATGTTCGATGTGATGTTCCACTGCCTGAACCTTAGAATTTTCTCTTAAATATGATGTGATGGATGGTGGTTGATACCCATAAAGTGCCATAAATGGGGTCATTTTTGTTGCTGTATGGAAGGAAGTGTTATACCACCATTCAGCCAGAGGCAACCATTTGACCCATTGTGTCTGTTTATCAGATACAAAGCAACGAAGATATCCTTCCAAACATTTGTTTACTATCTCAGTTTGCCCATCAGATTGAGGATGATAAGATGAGCTATGAGCTAACTGAGTACCAAGACAAGAAAATAATTCTGTCCAAAAATTTCCAGTGAAAATGGGATCTCTGTCACTTACAATAATCTTTGGGTTTCCATGTAGCTTTTGAACTGTTTCCATAAATGCAGTAGAAACTGTACTGGCTTTAAATGGATGTGATAATGCACAAAAGTGTGCATACTTGGTAAGTCTGTCAACTACCACCATGATGACACTCTTTCCCTCAGACTTGGGTAAACCTGTGATAAAATCCATTGAAACCTCCTCCCAACGTTGGCTTGGAATGGATAAAGGTTGTAATAGACCTGGTGTCTTAATTGTTTCAACTTTATTTTGCTGGCAAACCAAACATTCCGCCACAAACTTTTGAATATCTGATTTAAGGCCATCCCAAAAAAATTCCTTCTTAACCCTGTGGTAAGTTTTTAAAAATCCTGAGTGCCCTCCTAAGGGAGAAGTGTGCAATTCCATAAGAATCTTTTGTTTTAGCTGGGAATTCTTACAGAGGTATAAGCGATCTTTGTACCATAACGAATCATTTTGCCAGCTAAATGTATCAGAAGTACTGGAATCTTGTTGTAGCTTTCGAATAAGTGCCCACACTTCTTCGTCATTCTTCCATTCCTCCCTTGCTTCGTTTATCCAATCTGGTTGGATAATAGAAATGGCACACAACAATGCTTCCACATCCTCATCCTTTCTTGAGAGTGCATCTGCCACCACATTTTGCTTCCCTTTTTTGTAGATGATTTCAAAGTCATAACCCAACATCTTTGTGACCCACTTTTGTTGCTCTTCAGAGGATAATCTTTGTTCTAAAAAGTATTTAAGGCTATCATGATCCGTTTTTACCTTGAAGTGTCTTCCCATTAGGTAGGGTCGCCATTTCTTAAGTGCATGGAGTATTGCCAACATTTCCTTCTCATAAATAGCTTTGCTTAAAAACTTTCCCTTGATTGGACGACTTTCAAAAGCAATGGGTCTTTCATCTTGCATTAGAACAACACCAATTCCATTTCCTGAAGCATCACATTCCACAATAAAGGTTTTTGTGAAGTCCGGTGTAGCTAAGACCGGTGCTTGGCACATTGCCTCTTTAAGATGTTCAAAGGCCTTTGTTGCTTCCGAAGTCCATGAAAATGAATCTTTCTTCAATAATGTTGTTAGAGGTGCTGCTATTCTCCCATAATTCTTAACAAACTTGCGATAATACCCTGTCAACCCAAGAAATCCTCGCAGATGCTTTATGGATGTGGGGATTTTCCATTCCTTAATGGCTTTAATTTTGCTAGGGTCTACCTTAACTCCTTCATGAGATACAATATGACCCAAATATTCCACCTCCTGGACTCCAAAGAAACATTTGGATCTTTTTGCATATAATTGTTTCTCCTCCAATAGTTGTAGCACCCTGTCAACATGTTCAACATGATCCTTCCAAGACTTGCTGTAGATTAGTATATCATCAAAAAATACTAACACAAATTTTCTAAGGAATGGTTTGAAAATTGAATTCATCAAACCTTGAAATGTTGAAGGTGCATTGGTAAGGCCAAAAGGCATGACCAAAAATTCATAATGACCCTCATGAGTTCTAAATGCCGTTTTTGGAATGTCTTCAATCTTCATTCTGATTTGATGATATCCCGAACGAAGATCCAACTTGGTGAAGTAAATTGATCCATGCAATTCATCCAGTAATTCATCAATAACAGGAATGGGGAACTTATCTTTAATAGTGAGCTTGTTGAGCTCCCTATAATCTGGACACATGCGCCATGATCCATCCTTCTTGTGCACCAATACTACTGGAGCTGAGAAAGAACTTTGACTCGGTTGAATTATACCAGCCTCTAGCATTTCTGCAACCATACGTTCAATTTCACTTTTTTGGACATATGGATATCTGTACGGCCTGATGTTTGGAGGAACACTTCCTGGAATCAGATGAATAGCATGATCATGATCACGCATAGGTGGGAGACCTTTGGGAGTCTCAAATACCTTGGAATGATTGTCCAGACTTTTTGGAGATCTGGAGAAATAGATGATTCCAATGTGGAAACATCTAGCGAACATAATTGTGCAATTACACCTCTTTGCTCCTTTTTTAGAAGCTTTGTCATGCCATTAGAGCTGATTATCTTTCCTGGTTTCCCTGCAATACCCCTTAATTCAACTTCCTTTCCTTCCATAGAAAATTTCATGAAAAGTTCTTGAAAATTAAAAGCTATTGTACCCAAGGATTGTAGCCATTGGACTCCTAGTACAACATCAGCACCTCCCATTGGAATGGAAAGCATTGGGCTAGTCAATACATATTCTCCCATGGATAGCTTGATATTATGGCACTTTCCAGAACAATTTATTGTTCCTCCATTTGCAATCATCACTTGACACTCTGGTGCTGGATATAGGAAGCAATTCAATTCTTTTGCTACCCTACAATGAATAAAATTGTGGGTGCTTCCTGAATCAATCAACACTATTACCTTTTTCTTCTTGATTTGTCCTTCTATCTTGATGGTTTGAGGAGTGGTAATTCCCGCCAATGCATTACAAGATATGGTCGGATTTATTTGTTCTTCATCTAGGCTTTGTTCCTGGAATATATCCTCTTCTTTTGACCTTTCTTGCTCCTTTTCTTCTTCCTCTTCACAATCTATGTAGAATAATTTCTTCTCAGCACACTTATGACCTTTTGTGTATTTGCTATCACAATTGTAACAAAGCCCTTTTGCTCTTTTTTCTTCCAATTGTTGTGGTGTCAACCTTGTAGGTTGTGGAAGACTATGGGCAACAACACTTCCGTCTTTATAGTTGTGAATGGTATGCTTCCTAGTTGCCATAATTTTGCTTTCCATTTTTCTTGCTAACCTGAATGCCTTCTCTAATGAATCAGGTTCCCAAAGGCGCACATCATGTTGGATATTATCCTTTAAAGACCCTATGAACACATCAATCCTATGCTCCTCTGGAATATCTTTTACCCTTATGTTCAATTTTTGGAACTCCTCAATGTGCTCCATTATTGAACCCTTTTGTTTGAGACTTATCAATTGGCTAAAAAAAGTGTTGCTTTTTGTATCCTCATAATGTGCTATCAATTCTTCCGTAAAAATTGCCCAAGTGATAAATTGTTTACGAGAACAAAGCCATTGATACCATACAAACTGATTTGGTTCCAAATATAAAGTTGCCATACGTACCTTTTGTGTGTTTTGCACATTATTGAGATCGAAGAATTGCTCCATCTGTAATATCCATGTGGCGGGATCCTTGCCATCAAACTTCCTCATATCGATTTTTGGAACATGGTGAGTCTTCGATCCAACATTAGAGTCTATGGAATCATGATTAACATTTCTTTTGTTCTCATCATGAGTTTCCTTTACTACCTTTTCACCATTAGTGACCCTTTCTTGTAGCAACTTCTTCAATTCTTCCATGTCTGTCTTCAAATCTATCTTCAAATCATCCATCTTAGCTTCCACGTCAAGCATCTTAGCTTCTACGCCTTTCTTTAAATAGTCCATCTTAGCTTCTACACCTTTCTTTAAACCATCCATCTTAGATTCTGTTCCTTTTTGTGTAAGGGACAGTTGTTGCACTTGGTCTTGTAATTTTGATATATCATGTGCATTTCTTCCTCTTCTTCATGAGTCATGCTAGAGCTTTCAGGTTCCTTACTAGGTGTTTGCATTTTCTTTCCTCGGGGCATCAGTTACCGATAATAATGCTCTACTATGCCCTTTGAATTCCTTCAAAATAAATTTTCAAACCAAGCTTAAGCAAAAATTTAAGAAAATCTACACACCTTTTTTCACTTTGTAGGAGCTCGATATTGCCTCTGATGTATCTCTGTACTTTCTGATCATCTAGTTCTGAATTTGTGACCTGTAGTAGCCCTCTGTGTCCTCTTTCCAATGCCACAAGTCTGACCCAAATTGGATTCTCCAAGGAAGAGTTATGCGAAATCTCCCACAGTGACTTGATTATAGACTAGTTCAGTAGAGCGAACTTGTACGACGTGCCACGAGTCACTGTTTCAACCTTTGATCTGAAAAACACCCACAAGAAACTACAGTCTGTCCTCTTTCTGTACCTTCTTACGAAATTTCAATCTGATCCCCAGAGAGAAAGTTATGACGATTTTCCCCAGGTCACCTGTTTTGAATGTAATTCAGGAGTCTGCAAAAAGACCAACTTCCTCAGATCATATCTCCGCAAATATCGCGTGAAAAGCTCTGAAATTCGGACCCAAGGTTCAGTGCGATTTCTTCTCAAATGGGTTTTTTTTGCGACTTCTGAAACTTCACAAAAAAAAGTTATAGCGAAAATTCCACGATGACCTGTTTGGAGCAGCGAAACCCTAGAATCCAAAGCTCTGATACCAAATGTTATGAAACCAGCTCACAAAAAGATAGAAAAGAGAGATCCACGCCTTAGAATTCAGCCTCTTCGAGGGGGCAACCTCCTTTACATTACATAAATGAACAATTCTTGGATGATACAAATGAAAAAACCTCCTTTCTATATATAGGAGTCTAAGGAGTCACAATATAATCCAGCCGACCTAACAATAATAATATAAAGCCACAAAAATAACAATAGAGGGATTCTATGGGGCACAGAAATAACAATATGGGGGTAATAGGGGCACAACAATATAAATAGGGGGTATAACTACAATAGTAATAGGGTAATCACTAGTATTATAGGGACCCAACACAATGCCCCAAAAATCAACCTCAATGTTAATTTCCTTCAGAATTTTCGAAATAATGTCTTCAAGAAATGTGGAGAGAATTATGACGGAGTGGTTGAAGGCTGGTTAAAAGAAGAAGATGAAGGTTTCAAGCTCAGAGAAAACAAGGAATATCCTATAGCTATTTTCAAGAAACCCATAAGATTTCTTATTAAAATGCTAACCATATTATATGGGGAACAAGATCCCAAACATTATAAAATCAAATGGATTCCAATAATCCATAACATTTTAAATGAGGAGAAAGGACTAGATTGGGTTGAGATTTTGTCACGGAATATCATAGATTATTTAAAGTTGTCAGTACTATCTCCCCCTGGATACAAACACATTTTATATATGTCTTCCTATCTAATAGATGTTGTCATTGCCTCAATTCCATTCCCACTCATGAAATGGAACTACTCATCTGACCAACAACTACCCATCCAAAATTATGCTCATATCCCATGGGATTCAAATTTTAAATTTCATTTTCATGATATTTTCCATTATGTCTTGATTTCTTTCTATGAAATCTTGTTTGGAAAAACACCTCCCAGAATTAGGAAAAATATGAAAGAAGGCCTAGAGTCTATTGGTTATTGGTTTATGGAGGAATTATTTTCCTATATGCGTGTTTTTAGAAGTGATGTTGGTTCTCACCTTTTACCTTGTTATATCCTTGAAAGGCTTTCTCTAAGAGAAGTTGCAAATCAAGATGTCTTAAATGGCCAAGCTAAAAAGTTAAGTAAATTGCAAAAGAAAATTTGGCCTGGTTTTCCAATTAAGATTGGTGACATAAATATTAGGACAAAGAACATGGATTCAAGGAATCCAAAGAGCTTCAAAGAGTTTGGTTATATTCTCTACCTCAGTATGACTATGATGCTAATGGGATTATTAGTAGTCATTATATAATAGTCAGCTACATGAAAAATTCCACTCATCAAGAGCCTCCCTTTGATGAGATTTTCATAAATATTGATGAGTTCCAATAGGTTATTGAAAGAAGAAAACTCTTAGACATTGAAATAAGAGACTAGTTGAAAAATTTTAGAGAAAATTTGTTTGAAAATTTCTTAAAAGAAAATGGTCTTTGTCTCAACATTTCTTTTAAAGAAATAAAATCTTCCTAATTCTTTCAACTTAATTTCAACCAAATCACTTTAGATCCTTTTGTTCTCTCTCTAAAGGAACAAAAGGTTGAAATTGAAAAAGTAGAAGATGTTGTTATCACAGGTAAGGAAGTAAACATAACAATGATGGAAATTTTGAAAGAGAAGCAAAAAATTGTAGTTCAGGAAAGTGAAGTAACATAAAAAAGCAATAGAAAAAGAAAGAATAGCTAAACAAGAAATTATTTTGATTAATTCCCCTAAGGAAATAGAGCAAAAGAAACCAGAAACTACAACAGGCGAAGAAATGGAAGTTGATGAGGAGAAAGAGAAGAAAATATTTGGTGAAACTAACACCAAGAAGAATGAGGAGATAATGGAGTCTCATAAAAGGATAGATACTATTTCAACTACATCTCTGAATACCTCTATAACACCCATTTCTACCAAGATTCCTAGGTAATAATTTTTGTTTAAACTAGTTTCTACGCTAGACGCAGTTACAAATACAAGTCCTTCTATGACATATTATTATTTCAATTCTCAAATGAAATCAATGATAAGAAGAAAAAAGAAAAGAAAACATTATTATTTAGAGATTGTTTATGAATTCAATTGGCAGGCACAAGGAGATGTGAAAGAAAAATCCCAAGAATCCTCTCAGGCCTTAGGAGTTTTTCTTTAACTACAACCAATATAATTTGAAAGAGCTTGCAACCTCATATGATAATAGTCTACAAAAAATTGGAGAAAAGTGAATTGTTTAATGAAGAGAATTGGCAGAAGTATTATGCAACTTTAATTCAAGGATTCACCGTAGAAAGGGAAAATCTATAGAAGCAGTTTCAGAAAGAATTGAAAGAGGTAAATTCAAAACATGAAAAACACATTCAGGACTTAAGAAAAATGCATGAATAACAAACTTGTATCTAGAATGAAGAACTTGATAGAAATTCTAAGATTGTGACCAATGCTTTAAAATAGCAAATTGAATCTCTTCAAAATCAACTTAATCAGAGTCAAGAAGCCACGCAGAGTCTGGGAGTTTTAAGAGAGAGCTTTACACATTTCACTAATTTTAAGGAAAATTAAATCAAATTTCTATAAAAATATGGATAAAATATCAAGATTGTATCAAGAAATTATAGACTTAAATGAAAGGATTGATTTGCTAATAGAAGAAGACAAATCTATTGAAAACAATTTTTTGTATATTATTGACTAGGAAAAGGAATTTAAATCTGATGAGATTCCAAAATTTTCAAAGACAGATAAGAGATTGATGCTTGTATCCTTGAGCCTCAGGGAATATGAAGCCAAAGAAATTAGAACATGGATACAAACAGCGCAAGGTAAATGTTTGACAATCTGGGAGAAAGGGATAGACTTCATAGAAGAATTTGATCTACTAGGTTCCAAGCCACTGAAGGAAACTGTCCTAGGAGAATTAAAGCAACCTACAAAAGATCTTGTTAAGAAGGACCAGATAGAAATCAAAAGGATTAAAGTATGGAAACAACAAACTTTCTAGAAATTTCTACAACTACCTTTTGAACAAATCAAGCTTATTGCCAAATTTGAAATCAAGTATCAGAAAAGAAAGAAAAAGGTCCAAGGATTGATTGTTAGCTGCCAAATCAACATTAATCAGTTTTCTTCCATTCATTTCTTTGCAGTTTCCTAGGTATATTAACAATGGACAAAGCATATCGAAGTTCATGCACCCCACTTATTGCTTAGTCTCAACTATGAAGATTCTGAATATGAGGAAAGGTTGTCTACTTCTTAGGAAAATATTAGTTGAACAAGGATAGAGTTTATATTTTTAGAATTAAGAATTTACTTTCAGAAAATCTATTGATTTTCTTGTTTCAAAACTTATCTTATTTTTTTAGTATTTATAGACCCTTTTGCATTGGTGCAAAGGGTTGAGAAATGGTGAAGACTACAGACTTGTATTTTTGAATCAGTTTTGAAGTACCAACTTTTTGAAGACCATTTTTAGTCTAAATGTGTGATGAACTATGAGATTTATGTCAAGACATCATTTTAATTTCTTAATTGATGCCTCTAGTATTACTATATAACTTGTGTTATTTAATTATGAATGAATATTTGATTATTCTATTTAATAAATTTTATGACATGTTACAGTCTACATCCTTTTATCATTAGGAGTTGAAAAATTGTTAATTTATTCATTACTTCTTGATCATTGGAGTATGATATTCAAATATATGATTTTATTTCTCTCGTTTGCGAGATAAAAGTTTTCATTAATTTCCTTCAGGTAATGCATGCATATATATATTTCAGAAAATACCAAAAAAATTCTTTGAATAGGATGAAAACATGAAAAAATATTTTTGGAGTTTTTGGCATAAAACTTCTCAAAAACTTATTTGTTCGGTTTTATGGACTCAAGTACTAGTTAAGATTTTAAATCACATGATATTTCACATGGTATTATGTTCATTTAAATCCTTTTATTTTTGTTGTTTACACTGATCATATCATACCAGCGGATTGTGTATTGTGTTCATATTTTGTAAATTATTTGAATATATCATATATTTTCCTTAGATTAGCTATAGTTTCTTAGTTTAATTTTAGTTTTAGTTAACACAAGAAATTGGCCCTTTGTTCCAGAGAGTATATGACCATTTAAATAAAAAAGAGTCTAATTAGGACTTTGATCAGGAAAATACTCACTCGTTGCGGGAGGAATTTTTCTGCCTATCAACACAACCATCGGAAGAAGACTAGTGTGAAGCTCATAGATGATGGACCTACATGTCTGGACATGAGATCCACCCATCTCCTCATCCATGGGACTCTTAGATTTGTGGGCTTGAGTGAGATATGTTGTGGTCAAAGAAATGGAATCCGCTCCAAGGAAAATAAAATCAAAATCAAGCCATAACCAAAGTTCTTCAATTGTGTATCCTTTTCCTTGGTAAGTTGTTCTTTCATATTTTCCAATACTCCCTTGCTCTAGTTGAATACCATTGGCTCTATACATTCTAGAGCATACTACATATGAGATCTGTTAGCTAAATGCAAGGTAGCACTTCCTACCAATATGGTGATAATGAATAGGATCCTCCTCAAAGGTAAACATACGACATCCTTTATCTCTATCTTCCCATCCTTGGTCGGTTGAGATCGAGGTCTACAATGATCATTGATATAATCCTTGATTGTTTCTCGCCCCCTCCTCGAACTACATAACGAAATGGAGGGAACCTCTCCTAGATAAACCAGTCAAGAAATATATGTCTTCCACTTGTATGGTAAGCATGTGTGATCCAAGCCTGAAAGCCTATGCCTGAATATCCCATGATCGAACAAGATACTCTAACAACGCCATTTGTTTCTTCATACTAGGAAGCTAGAAAAATTTCAAAAGCCCACAATTTCTTAATGCCTAGATAGTGGTCGGATTATTAGCTGCATCCATATCTTGTACCTCATGTTCTATTTATCACCATATTAGAGCCATTATGTTCTGATGGAAACTTGAAACTTGACAAGAATGATCATTAGGATGAAGTTCATGCACAAATTTGGGAGAATTTTGAGTGAAAAAGGAGAAACAAGTTTGTGAAATGTGCCCAACGCATCCTATTAAGGGAAGACAATGCACTAAAACACCATGAACAATGTAAATTGTCCCTGCTCAGCACACCTTTTGACATTGTTGGGTTGTGCTGGAGCTAAGGCGAAAAATTGAAGCCCTAGGTCACCCAAAAACTGAATTTTTTTTTTGCATGAAATGAAAAAACGGAATAGTAGAAAGCAAGAGGAAGATGAGATATCCTACCTAGAAGTGACGACACTCGAAATGATCCACTAGATTGGTCGCAATTAGGTGTAGAATATTGGAGGAAAAGGGCACTTAGAACTCACTCACCAAAAGGTAAAATGTAAAATGGTAAAAATGAATTACTTTTTGCCTATTTATGGTCATTTTTATGATTATTTTATTAATATTTTAATGTTTTGATTTAAATATGACCTGATTTTATCTCGAATCAGATATTTTTAATCTTTTGGTGATGTTCTGAGTAGGCAAATAATTGTTTTAGGGATTTGATGATGTCTAGATCGAAACAGATCATTTTGATAAGAGAGCATACTTTTATCACTTTTTCAAGATCTGTAAACTTACCAAAAAAGAACCCCTTGGAGTCCTCTTTCAACTCTTTTTAGACTCCCTAAACATGAAAATATTTCCAAGAACTTGTCTTTTCGAGCTCGTTAAAGTAAATGAAAATATGTCTACTCAGTATAAGTTTAACCCTTTTCGGACTGAGATATGCTATTTGCAAAAAATGACTACCTTAGTAGAACATGGCTAAGAGGTTCTCGTGAGTATCATTTTCTACCTTTGTGAACACAAGAGACTATTTATGAAAAGGAACCTTTGGAGTTTTCTTTTTCTCCTCTTTTTCAAACTCTTTAAATATGAAAAAGAAGTAGAGTTACACCTTCACTAGACTCTAAAAAACATCAAACAGTTATGGACTCATCAAACATGGTGGGACCAAACTGCTCCTTCTCAAGGTTATTTAAAGATACTTAGAGGGATTCATCTGAAATATGAACTTACAAATCAAGCATATGTTATCCCCCTCAAGTTTGTTTAAAAATAAAGAGGTATTGACTAGGAATGGTTGGCGAAATTGGGAAATAGGGTACTCTGCCTATTCATGGCAGCGAGTCACTCTTGAACATGACACTTTTTCACTTCATCTCCGTGATTGTTGGGTTGGGAAATCTACTTGTTTTTTTGTTTATCATACCATATCAAAGCCTCCACTTTCAGTTTTGGGTCAATGCTGCCGACTCCATTCAGTGTCATCGATATGTTAAAGATAGTTCATTTAGTTCATATCTGCTACGATACTCATAATCCTATATTCATGTATGTTGTTTCGGAACCAGTTATACATCAACATCATTCTGTCTCAAATCATGATACCTATTTTGTGTCATTGATGGGGGATACATCAAGACCCTCTTGCGACAGGTCACTTCCTGTTGACATCAACCCATTATCTAGGAATTTGACTTAGAAATCCCCTTTGGTACTTTGGAACTCATATACATAAATGGAAAGTATCCTCACTCTTGAAAATAGGTTTTCATCAGTGGTCTTCGACTGAAAGATTCTTTGTGGTGTTCAACTTGAACTCATTCATTCACACAATACAAATTGTACTATTGTACTGTTGATGCCCCGAAAATCGTTGCAACAACATTGGGGAAACCACCCGGTCCGGACCTTAGTACAGCTCCTTTTCCGTTTGGAATAGTGGTTCCGACTGGGGATAATGGGACCAGTTTCCCAAGAATTACAAGTAAACGGGATGGATGAGTGACTTATGGGATATGATGGTGATAAGCGAACAACTAAAACTATCGGCGAAATATACTAACTATAATCTAATCCCGGGACTTATCAATTTTTAAAGCGTAGCGTTTGATAATCTGTGCTTTAAGGCAGGCATATAGATGACTCTAACGCTAAAGCATAGATGTTTAAATCATTTAAGATTGCTCTGCATAATTAGTTATGCAGAGCGATGACAGCGAATTACTACACCTTGTCATTCATATCATTGATACATGCACGATTAAAAGAGAAGGCATATCACAAAACATCCAATAGTGGAACGAAATGGAGATTTGTTGTTACAGCGCATACATGTATTCAACAATAGCAAAAATAATAACACAGCAATTCATATAAGAGGAAAGAACACAGATGCAGATAAAAGTACCATGTAAGCTGCTTAACAATCCAGTATATTAATCGCTATGTCGCAGTCCTTCCTTCAACCCAGAAAGCATTCCAAACAAAAGACAATAGTGCGCAATTGTATAAAACAGCCTTCCCGTTAAATTAAGAACTATCGGTCGAGTTTCACAAAAGAATATAGGTTGAAGCACAGTAGTGTAGACTTCAGCCTTTAAGTCTATTACAAACTTTTACGACCCTTTCCAAAACAATGAAAGGGTCTATAAATACTAATCTAATCTAAATATCTAAGAAACTGAAAAGCTATTAAATTGGCATCAATAAATATTTCTTCCATCTTTCTTGGCGATCTGGCAGTCAGCGGCAATGCTTCATCAGGTGGGCTCTTTGCCTTTAAACCTTAGCTGACATATCGCCAGCATTGGCTCTACTTCCGGTGGAGTGTTGAGACGCGAAGTGAGCTGGGCATCATATGTGGCATCCTGAATGTCGGGGATCAGGCATCCGAGAGCATCTGTTAAACACTTGAGGGCCGACCGTTGAGCGTGTGGCTTGATTAGAAAGAGCCAATATGCCTTGGAGGTTAAAGTATTTACTCCAGCGATTAACCTTCCCTTCTCCTCCAAGTCATGATAACTTGTTTGTTCAATCATGTTTGCTGTTGTTATGCTTCCAGGTGTGCACTGGGAGATCATGTTTGCCAAATAGAGTGTGTTGTTGACTAAATCAATCATATTGTTGGCAATCATTTTACACCTTGAAGCTGCCCTTTCCGCTTTCATCACCTGAGTGTTCCATTCTGTGAAGAGTATGTCCTTGTATGTTTCATAGATTCTGGGCAAATTCGCCGCTTTCCCCACATCAGAATCTTGCCAATCAAGATATCCGGCTATGGTTTCTTCGGCCTGATCTAGATCATTTCTGGCTTTCTCTATCTGCTGACATACTGCTGTAGATATTTCGCATAATAGCTCAGCCTCAGTAAGTTGTTGGCATAGGAGTCTAATCTGAGATATTAATGCGCTATTTATTTGAGCTGCCTCTACTCTGAAATCCTCCACTTTCTGGGTGCCCTTGATGTCTTCGAGCTGTGCTAATAGTTGAGCTATTTGCTCATATTTTGATTTCATCATCAGCTCATTTGCCATTCTAAATTGTGACAATGCCTCCGACAATTCTTTCTGCTTCTGGATTGCGCTCTGGTCTATCCTCTGCTTTTCGGCCTGCAGTTGCTGGGTTAATACATTGTTCTCTTGCTGTTGTGCCAGCAACTGCTCTTCTACTTGCGCTGTCTTGTGCTTCGCCCTGGTTACCTCTACCTGTAATGTAAAAATCTCCTGCTCCTTAGACTTTAATAGAAGACTTACCTCCGATGCCTTGTCAATGGTCGTCGCAGAATAAGCTCCTGCATACTGCGACAGCTTTGTTAGATCATCAGAGGGATCCAATTCCTCCTTCCACACTACGTTGTCCGTGACTGTTTGCTCAGGAAAGATAGAAGGTTGATCAAGCTTTCGTCTCTTCCTTGAGCGCTTAACAACGGATTTATGCTTTGGGCTGTAGAAAACATCCAGGGGAGGAATATCTTCCACCTAGAGACAATTTGATTGGAAGGGTCTTTAGTAATTACTTCGACATCCTTTAAAATGGGTGGGCCGCTGGTTCCGCTTAGAACCTGAGAAGAAGTGGTATCTGGTGCATCGCTTGTTTTAGAGGTGTCTGTGTCTTTGGAGCCTTCCTCTCCACTGATAATGGAATCGAATTGGTTCCATTGTTTAAGCAATTCAGGATCAATGGAGGTTTGTTTATGTTGCTCTGTCTGGGATTTGCTCCGCTCTTTTTCTTGTTCTAACCTCTGCTGCTCCTCTAACTCTTTTCTTTGTCTCTCTTCTTGCTCCCTTTTCTACCTATCTGCCAATTCCTTTTTCTGCCTATCTGCCAGTTCTTTCTTTTGTTTCTCCTCTTCTTCCTTCTTCCTCTGTTCCTCTATCTCTTTCTGCTTTCTCTGTTCTTGATCCTTCTGCGCCTTCTGCTGTTTTTCTATCTGCTCCTTCTTCTGCCTCTCAGCTTGCTCTTTTCTTTGCTTTTTTGCCTACAGCTTCTTTTGCCTTTCCTCCTGTTGTTTCTTTTGTTCCTTAGTTGTAACAGGAGATTGGCTCGTCTGTTGCCGACCAGGCTCACTTGAGGAAGACGCTGGGGTTGTTGTCAATAAATCTAGAGGCAGAGTTTGCAACCTTTGCTCTCTAAGTTTATTGAACTCAGTTAACGTCTCATCATTGTATTTCATTCTAGCAAGCTCTTTGGCATGGCCTATTGTATCGGCGGCGACGAACAGGTCATCAAACATATCCTCTTGATGGTCAACTTTTGTTAATTTGGCCTGTTATAGGGCAGTGTAGGCAGTTTTATTTGGATCATAGAGTCTGCTTGGGATAGTGGCCAGGGATAAAGCTTGCATCTTTGTTGCCTCTTTTTCTGCATGCTTGAGATCATGCAGAGTAAAAACACCAATTCTCAAGGGAAAAGAGGGCCAACCCCTCTTCTTTTCTTTCTTGAGAGTTTGTGTGACACTCTCGGCCATAATCTGGTAGGAGATTTCTCGGGCCAACAATTTGTCTGGAACATATAAAGGAAGAACATGCGGCTTGGCTTGGCTCCCGAAAACCCTAACATAGGTAAAATGCTCTTCTCCGAACCAACTTGCCACAGCTGGTAAGTCGAAGGAAGCCAGATAAGAGATTTTGGGAATAGGCCGATCAAAAATGGAATAATGAATGGGAACCATAAAACCATTGCAAATTTGATACAGATGGTCCTTGTAAGAGGACTTCCACAATTTCTGGTGGTACAAATGAATGGGTGAGGGGTCTTGGGTGGTCCACCTCCAACCGAGGATGGGAAACTCAGAATTAAAACACAATGTATCCATAATGTAAGCACTATAATAAAATGGTGGGATTCTCCTTTCGGTGACTACGGATTTGGCTCTAAAGTCACGAACAGCTACTGCCAACTTATCAGAAAGAATGGTGGCCCAATCCATGATTATACTATTAACAGCTGCTTCCATCAAGGGAACCATTTCTATGTTGAAATTAGCAGAGTCATGTAACCCCCATAGCCTACACATCATAATCCCCGCATAGCAATAGGGAGAAGCCAAAGAATCGACGGAGTACTTACCCGAACTTTCGTGCTTGTGTTTGGCCGGATTCTGCCTCCAATCCCGAATCGGCTCGGAATGCACTTCATTTTCGGCTGCAAATTTCTCCACGAAAGCTTTGTTGTAGATTTTCTCTGGCTCGGGAAAATGATACATTTGCCTTAGATGCTCTGGCTTGAAGGACCCGAAAATCCTTCCATCCCTTGTGCTAAACGTTCTATCGAAGATTGGAATTTCCTCGATGGCCCAGCGCACTACATCAGTGTAGGGAAGGACCTGCTCTCTGGCTGCTATCCTGTGAAGAAAGGAGTCGGCCAACTCTTTGAGAGTAGCATCGGACTTCTTTAGTACATCCACACTAGCCTCTGTCACTGTCACTTTCGGTTGCTCAGCCTCTAATAGATTATATGTGCCCTGCCATGAAGTCTTAGTGAGACCAGTGCACGTAGTGTCTGAAATTAGGCCTTTCTTCTTATCTGCGGCAGCTTGTCCTGCAACAGACGTAGCAGCGGAGCCCGCAGTCCTCTTGGATTTCTTCCCCATCATGCTCAGGCTTCTCTCAACAGATGAATTCTACACAAATGCAAGAGAAATCGTAACAAGGAAATAACAATGACAATCCATAACGGGAAAGATATATCATTTGAAGCGTGGTGGGATTAATTCTCAAAAGTGGCTGCGGATCCAATCACTGGGAAGATATTTTAGATGCATTAATGGTGGTTTAAGGCCTGATACCCATTAAATGACTATTACTCCGTTATCCGGCTGAATGACCCCCTTAAGCATGCAACAGATATTTTGGCGGTTAAACGCAGGCATTTGTTAATCGAAGGGGCAATGTTTTAAATACACATGCATTACCTTATCCCTACATTTAACAACATTTTGAAATTTGCGCTTTGTCAACCGGATATCAATATAACTTTAAGGCTTTAAGTGATGACTTTTTGAGAATGCCGACTGCCGATGAGTGATATCGCATCGCATCGGGGAATAGATGCTACACAATCATTAGAAAAAGATCCTGCCGAGTGCCGATTGCGACATCGCATCGGACTAGCGCGTGGAAACATAACAAAGTGCATATAAAGTGATTTGCCGATTTCCGATTGCGATATCGCATCGCATCGGGGGTAAGACCCGGGCGCCTTATTCAAGTGCATGGGATTCTGCCGACGGCCGATAGCGATATCGCATCGGGTCGGGGTTTATAACTTAAATCGTTTTTTTCCCACATGAGGCAGCGCCGATAGCCGATCGCCGATATCGCATCGCGTCGGGGCATGAGTTATGTGCCCTTATTAGGTGTGCATGGAATATCGCCGATCGCTGACAACGATATCGCATCGGCGGAGACCAAGGCGCCATTCTAATGTATTTCTCATGTCATTGCGATATGCGATCTTGCGATCGCTTTATCGCAATAACAAAAGATTGTTTATTATTGGAACACTATTATTCAAAAAGGCTTAAATACATAAACTCATTTGATTATCATACCTTTTTGAACACAAAAGCATTGATGCCAATTAAATTTTTAAAAGGGACCCATTCCATATGTTAATTTCTTTTGTGAATGAAAATGTTATGAAATGGGGAGTTGTTGTAGAGCACAACAATTGGCGATTCACTGGAAGAACCAGTTATCTCTTAAACTAATACAAACACTTAAGCTTTTCCAAAATAGAAACTCAATCAGAAGGGGAAACTTCTAATATAACTGGATATCCATGCGTTCTGAACAAAGTGAACTTATTCTGTTAACTTCTTCCCATTTAGTTTCAAGAAAATAAATACATTCTAAGTTTTTAAAATAGGCCTTTATTGGTTTATAATGATAAAACAGAAAACTTTCCCAAATCAGCTTTTATGATTAACCCCTCTGTCATAGGTAGAGCCTCTGTTGCCAGCAAACATTTATAGTCTCGACAGGGATACCTTTTAACCATAGTATTGTCCACTTTTCCATTCACATAAGAGTGTGATTAACAAAATGAATCCAAAACATGTTCTCATATTTTATTTTTCATCTGTTTTTCCTTCTTTGTCATTGATAAGATAAAAAGCCATTGTCCTGGTTTGGTGGCCAGCTGTTGACAATGCCATTCACTGGTAATAATTTAACTGAACAAGCTGGCTCGTGATGAGACCTCTTGTCTTGAAATTTCAAGCCATTACCCTGTTTTGATAGGCAGTATTGGTAATGTCAGTCAAACTATTTTCCTATGAACATGGTAAGCAGGCTTGTAATAAGACCTCTTATCTTTAATCTTTTATATTTTAGAATTACACTCTGAGTAACCATAAACTTTAGTGAATGGGGTGAACAACCTTCTCCTTAAGAGAAAATGGATGACAGGTGAAGAGTTGAAGATGCTGAAAATGGGTTAGTTTCTATCTTAAAATGGATAACCTTTGGAGACCAGTTTTGAAAACAGAAAATGATTCACAGAACTTTTACATCATGAGAAGAGTCTTCAAAAGTTAGATTGTAGTTTCAGAACACAAGGATATCTAATTTCCTAAAAATTATTCCTTTTGATTGAGGGTTCTACTATCTAAAAGCAAATATTCTTATTATTTTTGTGAGACAGCTTCTTCAAAGACAACAAAAGGTCAATGGGGGATACTCTACAGTTTTATTTCCTACCAATCCTACAAACTACACAAATCTACAAAGAGGAGAAGGGATTACCTTCTCAATTAAATAATTTCTTCAAGATCAGGCCATTAACAGGGAGAGAATCTCTCAACCCTGATAAGTCTTGCAATATAAAGGTTGACTGGCCTATCTTTTCACAGATCTGAAATGGTCCAAGCCACATTTTCTGAAATTTGGTATGCTTACCTTTATCTTCATGAGCCTTGTCCCATTTGAGAACTAAGTCACCAACTTGAAACTATTTGGAACCGGATGAGGTTGAGTCAAAGGATGCTTTGATTATTTGTTGATTTTTGGCATGAGTGATTCTGGCTTTTTCCCTTTCTTCTTCCAATTTGAGAATTTGGTCATGTCTAAGTTGGATAGAAGAAGAAGGAGTCTCTTCAATGTACTGTACTAGGGCTAAAGAGGGTAGAACAAGATTCGTAGGCAATACTGCTTCTTTTCCATATACCAGATTAAATGGGGAGGAACCTATAGAAGCCTTTTGTGTTATTCTATCAGCCCATAATGCAAACACTAAAGATTTGTGCCAGTTTCTATGATTCTGTTCAACAGTTCGCTTAATGATTTTGATGAGATTCTTATTAGTAGATTCGGCTAAACCATTTCCCTGGGGATAATAGTTAGCGGAATACTTTAGTTTAAACCTCCTCTTAATAGCGAAATCATATATAGCATTTCCTGAGAAATAGGAAGCATTATAAAAAACGAGAGCGTTTGGGACACCAAACCTGGTAATGATGAATTGGTCTATGAACTCAATGATTGCCTCTGAATTCGCTGCCTTCAAAGGAATAGCCTCCACCCATTTAGTAAAATAATCGGTAGCAGTGAGGATATACCTATGTTGTTTGGAAGATGGTGGAGTAATTTGCCCGATGATATCTAATCCCCATTGTTCAAATGGCTGTTCAATGTTGACAGGTTGCAGAGGGAAAGCTGATTTCCATTGTCTTCCACTAGAAGTTTGGCAATTGAAACATTTCCTTACATATTCATGAGCATCTCTAAACAGAGTAGGCCAATAATATCCAGCATGAATAACTTTGTGAGCTGTTGTTTCTGCTCCAAAATGTCCTCCTGCTGGTCCATCATGTAGCTCCTGCAAAACCTTTTGAGCTTCAGGTTTCTCAAGACATCTTAACAGGATAGAATCATAATTTTGTCTAAAAAGCACATCATCAATAAGAATGAAATTCTTTGCTTTTAACCTAATGGCCCTTTTGTTTTTGTAAGATAAATTTGGAGGAGCATAACCATTCTTCAAATAAAATATTAAATCTGCATATTGAGATTCAGAATCAGTGACACTTATCTGATTGATTGATTCAGTCTGATCCGTATCGCTTGATTCAGGAACGTTTGATGCTCCTGCCAATATCCTGCAAAAACCTTGGCCCCTAACAATCTTTGCTGGCTTAATTTCTAAGTCATATTCTTGAAGCGTTGTGACCCAATTTGCTCTTTTTTCTCCCAATTCCCTTTGGATTAACAATTGCCTGACCGCTGGGAAAGGGACTATAACTTTTGTGTGAGTTTTCAAAAGGAAGGGTCTGTAATGTTTGACTGCTTTGAATACAGCAAAGGCTTGTTTCTCCACATCGGAATAATTCAATTCGGCACCCTGAAGATTTGAGCTAAAAAATGAAATGGGTGCTTCTAAGTTGTTGTCATTCGGTTGTGTGAGTACAGCAGCATATGAAGAGTCGGATGCGATAGTATACAATGTAAAATGATTAGAGAAATTTGGAGTATTTAAAGAAGGGGCGTTGATTATCGATTGCTTAATCAAATCAAAAGCTTCTTTTTCTACAGATCCCCACTTAAAGACTGAATTCTTCCTAATCATCGTTTGAAGTGGCAAAACAACTTGAGAAAAATCTGGAACAAACCTTTTAACAAAATTGATCTGGCCTAAAAATGACTGCATTGATTTCTTATTGTGAGGAAATGGGATTTCAGAAATTTCTTTGATTCGATCGGGATCAATGTAAATGCCATGTTTGGATACGATAAAGCCCAAGAGTTTACCTTGATCAAGAGCGAAAAATGACTTTTTAGGATTCAGAGAAATACCGTACCTTTTGCATCGTTGAAAGATTTGATTTAAATCATGCAAATGGTTAGACCTCTCTTTAGAGAATACAGTTATATCATCTAAATAGACAACCACTGTTCTATTAATTAACCCTTTAAAAGCCGTATCCATAGCTCTTTGGAACGTCGCTCCTGCATTTATAAGTCCAAAAGGCATTTTCTGATATGCATATGTTCCCCATTTTGTTCTAAATGTAGTTTTAAGCTGGTCATCAAGATGAACCAGAACTTGGTTGTACCCTGAAAAACCATCTAAAAAGGACATCAATTCAGAGCCTGCCACTGATTGGAGAATTTGGTCCATAGTAGGCAATGGGAAATTGTCTTTTAAGCTTGCTTTGTTCAAGTTTCTGAAATCAATACAAATGCGAATGTCACCATTTTTCTTCCTGACTGGCACCATATTAGAGACCCAGTTTGAATGTCGGACTGGAAAGATAATCTTGGCTTTCAAGAGTTTGTTAAGTTCCGACTTAATCTGGCTTTCTAAGTTTGGGTGTATCTTTCTTAACTTCTGCTGAATTGGTTTCTGCTCTGGAAGCATGGGAATGGTATGTTGGATAATAGACGTATCATAAGTCTTCAGATCATCATATTTCCAAGCAAAAACTTGTTTATTCTTCCTTAACAGTTTAATGAATGCTTCTTTTTCCTCTAAAGAAAGTCCTAATCCTAAGTTCACATTTTGAGGAGCTTGCTCAGTTCCCAAATTAATCAACTCAAACCTTAGGGTAGAGCTTTGGATCTTTGCATTGGTTACAGGTTTAAATCTGTCTTTGATATCATAAAGATCTTCTAGCTTTACCACAGGCTTAGGAATTGAATTTTCCAGAGGTGTTTCTTTCATTTGGGAATCATGCTCATCTTCTTCAATGATTTGATTATCATAAGACTTCTCAGAAGTTAAAAATTGCAAAATATCATCATCATGATTAAATACTCTCCAATTAGTGACATTATCAGGGATTGAAGGCCTAAAAATTAACTCTATGGAAAATCTATCAGGGCTGTAGTCTGCGGAAGGTAAAAGCTTGGAAGCTACATTGGCAAGTAGGTCTGCTGCCGAATTCTGGGATCGAGGAATGGAGGAAATGTTGAATGCCAAAAAGTGTGAGGTAAGCTCTTGCACTAGCGATTGGTAATGCTTAAGGTGAGTCGAAAGGCAATGAATTGCATTTCTAACCTGTTTCACAATAATTTCAGAATCGCCGAATACTTTAAGATATTGTACTTTAAGGTCAATTGCTTTATATAATCCCTGGACTAGAGCTTCATATTCAGCAGTATTGTTGGTACATTCAAACTCTAGTCTACAAGACAACATTGTTTTTTCTCCATGTGGACTAACCAAGACGCATCCTGCTCCTGAGCCTTCAGTAGACTTTGAGCCATCAAAATACAAAGACCAAAATGAAGGAATATTAACAACCATATTTACAGTTTTCTCGTCATCGTTAAAACATCTAGACTTATCAGTTTGTGAAAAATTCTCAATTTGAGATGAAGAATGATTGACTGAGAAAGGGGAAGGTTGGGCAACAAAGTTGCCAAAGAATGACTCTGCCGAATAATTTCCCAAGATGTTATTGTTGAATGCTACAGGTTGATTCTCTTGTTCAAATTCAGTAACTGTATGAGTCATATGTTTTTCTCGATCGATCCTAATTTGATTTGGCTTACCCTTGTACGGAAGCCACATGTGTGACCAATCAGTGGAAATATACCCATGTAATTTTTCGGACCAATCCCTACTCAAAATTAAACCATAAAACTCAGGTATATCAGCTATTAGAATGTCAATCCTTTGTACTACTCTAGGATCAGCTGACAACCTGATAGTTACGGAATTAATCTCCCCCACAACCTGTACTTTAGTTCTGTCCAACTGTACAATATGGATGGCAGACTTCTGGGGTTCTATGTTCAGTTTAGAACAAACTGAAGCTGGCATTATGTTGGATGATGCCCCAGAGTCAATTAAACAGTTGTGCAGATTTCTGTTATATATCTCATAGGTCAAAAGGAAGGGAGGAGTATGGGAATTTGATCTGTCCCCTATCAGAACTGAATCGGTAGCTTCAACCATACTTGGAGGGGGCTGGCCTGAATCATTAGCAGCTTTAGCACTAGGAAGAGGTGTAGAAGGAACAACATTCAATTCTTTAAGAAGTAACTTTTGTTGATGTTTTAATTTACTAAGCTCAAACATGGTTATGTTTGCTTTAGTTTTCTTCATGTCATCGACAATGTTATATTCCATTGAATCGGATACCACTAAGGTTTTAGATGTTGAAGGAGAATTAGAATTTGAAGGCTGGTTTTGAGGAACTACCGCAGGCGTTTTCTTTGGAATCACTTTTTCTTTGGTTGTGGCAGCACCTGCACTCCTTTTCTTGGAAGTCGCCTGGACAGGTTCAGAAGTACTTCTACTTCTAGTGGTAACTGGGAAGGCTTCTTCTTCATTATCGGTATCAGAATTAGGGAGTATAAAGTCCCACATTCCGTGGCATTCAGCTACTTCTTCTTCATCATCTGTTAGAGTGGTTGTCTCTTCTTCCTCTTCTTCTTGCTCTGAATCTACATTAGATATGACATTGGGTGGCTTTGATTCGGTTTTCCTATAAGTCCTAAATGGTCTTTTGCTAGAAGTTTCGGCCACCTGTTTCTTTATATCAACCATTTCGTTAGACAAAGTCTTCAGGACTTTTTGCAATCCCTCCATGTCATATGGATCTTTTGGGGTTTTCTTCTTAGAATCCTCTTTGAAAGAGACTTTTTTGGCTTTTCTGTCTTCCAAGGCAGCCTTCTTTTCTAAAGCATTTATGCGTTTTTCCACGGCAAGTGCTTCCTTCATGTTTTCGGCTAAGGTAGGTTTCCCAGCTCTATCTACAAAAATGGCTATATTGGCAGGTAGGGCAGTGATATACCATTCGCTTCGAATCTGTTCACTTGGTTTGGAAGCTGTAGGGATTTTATTCAGGAGCTTATTGAATCTGGCATTAAATTCCTTTATTGGTTCCCTATGCTCTATTCTCAAATTGGAGAGGTCATTTATTAGAGTAGCCAAAGACCTATCATCTCCATATTTGGTAAGAAACTGCTCTTGGCATGTGTTCCAACTGGTGATGGAACCAGAGGGTAGAGAAAAATACCAGGATCCTGCTGATCCTTGTAATGTGTAAGGAAAGAGTCTAACAACAACATCTTCTTCTGTTACTCCTTTCAAGTTGACTGCCAACATGAAATTATTGATATGTTCTTCAGCTTGGGTCCCATTATCTGGATTAAACTTGGGCAGCCATTTTTCAGGAGCGTCGGGTAAAGGGTGCAATGGTGCAGGCATATTGACTGCACCAGGCCTGGTCCATGGGTCTGCCATTATGATAACAATAGGGGTTGATACTACTGTTGGAATTCCAGATGAATGAGCAGGAAATAAAGTTGAGGAGGGAGCAGGTTGGGATGTTGAGGCTTCTGGTCCCTGGTGAACAACAATATGTAATGGGGGAGTGAATGGTTGACTTTGCAGATGAGGAGATGAGATGGAGGATGTGGATGAAAGTTCTCCACTATCAGATTCTTCAGTATATTTCTTCGCCTTTTTCCTTTTGGGTAAAGGGAATTCGGTGGGCTCGATACCAAGCTTTTCGCTTTGAAGTCTGGTAAGTGGATGAGATAAATTGAACTGCGAAGTCGCACTGCTTTCTGATACCTCAGATTTCTGTGGCGAAATTGAAAAGCTCTGAAGTTTGTGGATAAGAGACTGGACTTCAGGGGATTCAAGACTTAATTGTTCTGAAGTATGATGGGTTTGAGCAGTGGTAGTTGATTCCTCCTCTTCTTGATAGTGTGCTGGAGAACCAGCATGCGATTGAGAAGGACAAGGAGATTTGGAGGGAGAGTTACTCTTGGAATGGCTTGCAGATTTCGGTTTGCTTGCCATTCACAGCCAGGCCCTCCTTCTAGCGCCAAAAATGTTGATGCCCCGAAAATCGTTGCAACAACATTGGGGAAACCACCCGGTCCGGACCTTAGTACAGCTCCTTTTCCGTTTGGAATAGTGGCTCCGACTGGGGATAATGGGACCAGTTTCCCAAGAATTATAAGTAAACGGGATGGATGAGTGACTTATGGGATATGATGGTGATAAGCGAACAACTAAAACTATCGGCGAAATATACTAACTATAATCTAATCCCGGGACTTATCAATTTTTAAAGCGTAGCGTTTGATAATCTGTGCTTTAAGGCAGGCATATAGATGACTCTAACGCTAAAGCATAGATGTTTAAATCATTTAAGATTGCTCTGCATAATTAGTTATGCAGAGCGATGACAGCGAATTACTACACCTTGTCATTCATATCATTGATACATGCACGATTAAAAGAGAAGGCATATCACAAAACATCCAATAGTGGAACGAAATGGAGATTTGCTGTTACAGCGCATACATGTATTCAACAATAGCAAAAATAATAACACAGCAATTCATATAAGAGGAAAGAACACAGATGCAGATAAAAGTACCATGTAAGCTTCTTAACAATCCAGTATATTAATCGCTATGTCGCAGTCCTTCCTTCAACCCAGAAAGCATTCCAAACAAAAGACAATAGTGCGCAATTGTATAAAACAACCTTCCCATTAAATTAAGAACTATCGGTCGAGTTTCACAAAATAATATAGGCTGAAGCACAGTAGTGCAGACTTCAGCCTTTAAGTCTATTACAAAATTTTACGACCCTTTCCAAAACAATGAAAGGGTCTATAAATACTAATCTAATCTAAATATCTAAGAAACTGAAAAGCTATTAAATTGGCATCAATAAATATTTCTTCCATCTTTCTTGGCGATCTGGCAGTCGGCGGCAATGCTTCATCAGGTGGGCTCTTTGCCTTTAAACCTTAGCTGACATATCGCCAGCATTGGCTCTACTTCCGGTGGAGTGTTGAGACGCGAAGTGAGCTGGGCATCATATGTGGCATCCTGAATGTCGGGGATCAGGCATCCGAGAGCATCTGTTAAACACTTGAGGGCCGACCGTTGAGCGTGTGGCTTGATTAGAAAGAGCCAATATGCCTCGGAGGTTAAAGTATTTACTCCAGCGATTAACCTTCCCTTCTCCTCCAAGTCATGATAACTTGTTTGTTCAATCATGTTTGCTGTTGTTATGCTTCCAGGTGTGCACTGGGAGATCATGTTTGCCAAATAGAGTGTGTTGTTGACTAAATCAATCATATTGCTGGCAATCATTTTACACCTTGAAGCTGCCCTTTCCACTTTCATCACCTGAGTGTTCCATTCCGTGAAGAGTATTTCCTTGTATGTTTCATAGATTCTGGGCAAATTCACCGCTTTCGCCACATCAGAATCTTGCCAATCAAGATATCCGGCTATGGTTTCTTCGGCCTGATCTAGCTCATTTCTGGCTTTCTCTATCTGCTGACATACTGTTGTAGATATTTCGCATAATGGCTCAGCCTCAGTAAGTTGTTGGCATAGGAGTCTAATCTGAGATATTAATGCGTTATTTATTTGAGCTGCCTCTGCTCTGAAATCCTCCGCTTTCTGGGTGCCCTTGATGTCTTCGAGTTGTGCTAATATTTGAGCTATTTGCTCATCTTTTGATTTCATCATCAGCTCATTTGTCGTTCTCAATTGTGACAATGCCTCCGACAATTCTTTCTGCTTTTGGATTGCGCTCTGGTCTATCCTCTGCTTTTCGGCCTACAGTTGCTGGGTTAATACATTGTTCTCTTGCTGTTGTGCCAACAACTGCTCTTCTACTTGCGTTGTCTTGTGCTTCGCCCTGGTTACCTCTGCCTGTAATGTAAAAATCTCCTGATCCTTAGTCTTTAATAGAAGACTTACCTCTGATGCCTTGTCAATGGTCGCCGCAGAATAAGCTCCTGCATACTGCGACAGCTTTGTTAGATCATCGGAGGGATCCAATTCCTCCTTCCACACTACGTTGCCCGTGACTGTTTGCTCAGGAAAGATAGAAGGTTGATCAAGCTTTCGTCTCTTCCTTGAGCGCTTAACAACGGCTTTATGCTTTGGGCTGTAGAAAACATCCAGGGGAGGAATATCTTCCACCTGGAGAACAATTTGATCGGAAGGGTCTTTAGTAATTACTTCGACATCCTTTGAAATGGGTGGGCCGCTGGTTCCGCTTAGAACCTGAGAAGAAGTGGTATCTGGTGCATCGCTTGTTTTAGAGGTGTCTGTGTCTTTGGAGCCTTCCTTTCCACTGATAATGGAATCGAATTGGTTCCATTGTTTAAGCAATTCAGGATCAATGGAGGTCTGTTTATGTTGCTCTGTCTGGGATTTGCTCCGCTCTTTTTCTTGTTCTAACCTCTGCTGCTCCTCTAACTCTTTTCTTTGTCTCTCTTCTTGCTCCCTTTTCTGCCTATCTGCCAATTCCTTTTTCTGCCTATCTGCCAGTTCTTTCTTTTGTTTCTCCTCTTCTTCCTTCTTCCTCTGTTCCTCTATCTCTTTCTGCTTTCTTTGTTCTTGATCCTTCTGTGCCTTCTGCTGTTTTTCTATCTGCTCCTTCTTCTGCCTCTCAGCTTGCTCTTTTCTTTGCTTTTCTGCCTGCAGCTTCTTTTGCCTTTCCTCCTGTTGTTTCTTTTGTTCCTTAGTTGTAACAGGAGGTTGGCTCGTCTGTTGCCGACCAAGCTCGCTTGAGGAAGACGCTGGGGTTGTTGTCAATAAATCTAGAGGCAGAGTTTGCAACCTCTGCTCTCTAAGTTTATTGAACTGAGTTAACATCTCATCATTGTATTTCATTCTAGCAAGCTCTTTGGCATGGCCTATTGTATCGGCGGCGACGAACAAGTCATCAAACATATCCTCTTGATGGTCAACTTTTGTTAATTTGGCCTGTTCTAGGGCAGTGTAGGCAGTTTTATTTGGATCATAGAGTCTTCTTGGGATAGTGGCCAGGGATAAAGCTTGCATCTTTGTTGCCTCTTTTTCTGCATGCTTGAGATCATTCAGAGTAAAAAAACCAATTCTCAAGGGAAAAGAGGGCCAGCCCCTCTTCTTTTCTTTCTTGAGAGTTTTTGTGACACTCTCGGCCATAATCTGGTAGGAGATTTCTCGGGCCAACAATTTATCTGGAACATATAAAGGAAGAACATGCGGCTTGGCTTGGCTCTCGAAAACCCTAACATAGGTAAAATTCTCTTCTCCGAACCAACTTGCCACAGCTGGTAAGTCGAAGGAAGCCAGATAATAGATTTTGGGAATAGGCCGATCAAAAATGGAATAATGAATGGGAACCATAAAACCATTGCAAATTTGATACAGATGGTCCTTGTAAGAGGACTTCCACAATTTCTGGTGGTACAAATGAATGGGTGAGGGGTCTTGGGTGGTCCACCTCCAACCGAGGATTGGAAACTCGGAATTAAAACACAATGTATCCATAATGTAAGCACTATAATAAAATGGTGGGATTCTCCTTTCGGTAACTACGGATTTGGCTCTAAAGTCACGAACAGCTACTGCCAACTTATCAGAAAGAATGGTGGCCCAATCCATGATTATACTATTAACAGCTGCTTCCATCAGGGGAACCATTTCTATGTCGAAATTAGCAGAGTCATGTAACCCCCATAGCCTACACATCATAATCCCCGCATAGCAATAGGGAGAAGCCAAAGAATCGACGGAGTACTTACCCGAACTTTCGTGCTTGTGTTTGGCCGGATTCTGCCTCCAATCCTGGATGGGCTCGGATTGCACTTCATTTTCGGCTGCAAATTTCTCCACGAAAGCTTTGTTGTATATTTTCTCTGGCTCGGGCAAATGATACATTTGCCTTAGATGCTCTGGCTTGAAGGACCCGAAAATCATTCCATCCCTTGTGCTAAACGTTCTATCGAAGATTGGAATTTCCTCGATGGCCCAGCGCACTATATCAGTGTAGGGAAGGACCTGCTCTCTGGCTGCTATCCTGTGAAGAAAGGAGTCAGCCAACTCTTTGAGAGTAGCATCGGACTTCTTTAGTACATCCACACTAGCCTCTGTCACTGTCACTTTCGGTTGCTCAGCCTCTAATAGATTATATGTGCTCTGCCATGAAGTCCTAGTGAGACCAGTGCACGTAGTGTCTGAAATTAGGCCTTTCTACTTATCTGCGGCAGCTTGTCCTGCAACAGATGTAGCAGCGGAGCCCGCGGTCCTCTTGGATTTCTTCCACATCATGCTCAGGCTTCTCTCAACAGATGAATTCTACACAAATGCAAGAGAAATCGTAACAAGGAAATAACAATGACAATCCATAACGGGAAAGATATATCATTTGAAGCGTGGTGAGATTAATTCTCAAAGGTGGCTGCGGATCCAATCACTGGGAAGATATTGCAGATGCATTAATGGTGGTTTAAGGCCTGATGCCCATTAAATGACTATTACTCCGTTATCTGGCTGAATGACCCCCTTAAGCATGCAACAGATATTTTGGCGGTTAAACGCAGGCGTTCGTTAATCGAAGGGGCAAAGTTTTAAATACACATGCATTACCTTATCCCTGCATTTAACGGCATTTTGAAATTTGCGCTTTGTCAACCGGATATCAATATAACTTTAAGGCTTTAAGTGATGACTTTTTGAGAATGTCGACCGCCGATGAGCGATATCGCATCGCATCGAGGAATAGATGCTACACAATCATTAGAAAAAGATCCTGCCGAGTGCCGATTGTGACATCGCATCGGACTAGAGCGTGGAAACATAACAAAGTGCATATAAAGTGATTTGCCGATTTCCGATTGTGATATCGTATCGCATCAGGGGGAAGACCCGGGCGCCTTATTCAAGTGCATGGGATTCTACCGACGGCCGATAGCGATATCGCATCGGGTCGGGGTTTATAACTTAAAGCGTTTTTTTCCCACATGAGGCAGCGCCGATAGCCGATCGCCGATATCGCGTCGCGTCGGGGCGTGAGTTATGTGCCGTTATTAGGTGTGCATGGAATATCGCTGATCGCTGACAACGATATCGCATCGGCGGAGACCAAGGCGCCATTCTAATGTATTTCTCATGTCATTGCGATATGCGATCTTTCGATCGCTTTATCGCAATAACAAAAGATTGTTTTATTATTGGAACACTATTATTCAAAAAGGCTTAAATACATAAACTCATTTGATTATCATACCTTTTTGAACACAAAAGCATTGATGCCAATTAAATTTTTAAAAGGGACCCATTCCATATGTTAATTTCTTTTGTGAATGAAAATGTTATGAAATGGGGAGTTGTTGTAGAGCACAACATGTACCTGGAGAGCCATTAACATCATCGATGGTTTCTCTCACATCTTTTAACAACTTACGTCATTGGACAATAATCATATGGTGTCTACCATGTTCAACTCCAACACATTTATTCACATGGTTAGACTTTTACATTGGATGATCGAGTGAAGGAGATAGAAGACCCCAGATATAGTTCCATCCATTCGGGTTGTGCTTTCAGGATTAATGCAATATCACAAAGCATGATGGCTATTATCATATAGACAATCATCCAATCATGAGTCCACTCTTTGTCATAAGTGGATTGACTTCTTGATCATTGTACATGTAATGTTAGCTTATGTGTTGAGTATGGGTATGCCTCCCTCAACAAATATATCATGATGAAAATTTATTGTAATAGATGATGTTCTCGACCAGTTGCTCTTGATCCAAACTTGTCAAAAGATAAATCACTTGAGTCATCAGTTACCATTTCTAACTTTGAGCTTTAGGGGGAAATCTTCTATAGGTCATTTTGTCGCATCTGATCAATAGGCCTACAGACCAGATTGATTCACATTTACGAACATTTTTTCATCATCCTTAGACAAAGCCCTAAGCATGACCTTTCAAAGTGCCTAATTTTTTGGGTCTAACTACTCCAAATCAGTGTTTTTAAGGCCCATCACACCCTCGCCCTTTAGGGACTTGCATTTAGTAGCAGGTTGTTCCTTACTACACCAACGTTAATCAGTAGCAGGTTGCTCCTTGTTGGGGGTGTGTTGATTATAGAAATTTGGGAAAATTAAAAATAATCCCGAATCTTCCTCTTTTAGAAGCTTCTAGGAGTTTTTTAACCATTTACCTTGGATAAGAAGTTCAAGTCCTATCTAATCCTACCTTGGAGATTTCACCTCTTATCCCTTGAGATCATATTCCCCTATTAAGTGGATGTCAAGCCTATATTAGTAAATGGATAAGGATTCCTAAAATACAACACTCTAATGTATATTTACTTCCATCCACAAAATCATGGTTGGGTTTTGGACATTGATCATGCCCTCATGTTGCTGCCTTGAATCTAAGTCATCTTCATGCATTAGGGTGACATTTAGGTGTGCTTTGTGACAAGGAAGGACAATTCAACTTGGGGATATCTCCACAAGATCAACACTATCTTTGGTTGCAAACTCTCTCTTGTTTCTATTAATGAAAAGATTATATTGTTTTCCTATATGTGTTATGTTATGTTTACATTAATGTATTTCAATGCTGATTCATTGAAAAAAGTAACTAGATTATGCTACGTAGATGTTATGGATCCTTTGCTTGTTTTGGTTGAATGTACAGGTTATAATTATAGTGATCGGACGTCTACGCCCCCCTGAGGATTTCCTCATCCTCACCCTCTTGGGCCTCACCCATCTCCTCATCTCCTCCATCCAGTAGTGGGGGAGGAGGCATGTCCCCATCATATGAGCCGATGTCTAAAATAATTTACAAAACAAGTTAAAGAATGTGCTAGAATAAATTTTATTCTAATTCATTAAAATAAGAAAATGAAACTATATTAGTTTAAAGAAAACACTAATATTACCTCTATCATCTGGAGGCTCAGCCGTTGCAAAGAAGATGTTGGGACACCCTATCCAATCAATCCCCTCTCATAGATGCCCCAACATGACAAACACATGGTCTTCCACACTAGCCAAAAGTGTGAGTGCCTCGTCTGAGATCCTGGTCGGAAACTCTGACATGCCCCTCTTGGGCATCATCTACCCCCACATGTGCATCTAGGCCTCAGTGATCAGCCTAGGAGGGTGATGATCAAATGTAGGCATCGTCTATGGAAACCTCTTAAAAAAATAAAAATAAAAGCTCAGAAGAAAAAGGGAAGGTCTCCCTCCCCAGTCTCGAAAACAAACGACATATATCTAAAGTCATGCAAAACTACCTCAAAAAAGGGTCATACCATCTGATGCAACGTGGCACCTGAATCAAAGAATCAACATAATACAAAAGAGGGAATCTAATGTGCTACCCATCACCACAATAATGTGCAATGGTGCTAACTAATAATGAGAGACACCTAGCCTCCTCTGTAGGAAAAGAAGAAATATGTAGCTATCCACCACAGACCTAAAAATATAATGGATAGACCGCATGAGGCTTGACATATTTTAGACTATATCCAAGTTGAGTCTCAACTGCAACACCACAGGGGACATCACGGAACTGGGGAAAACCCTCCCCTCTCTTGGATAGGCCAGTGATAAAATATATTTCCTCCTTAGTGGGCCTATATCAAAACTCAGGACAGACACAAAAATCTTGTCACTGGACATTCCAATGGTGGATCAGATGCACCAAAAATACAGAGTTCGCCTTTAGGGATGTACCCTCCTCATAGTACTTTAGGAGGCCTACATCAATCAAGAGTACTTGGGTCGCTACAGTAATAGGGAGAGGGTATAAATCCCTCTCCCTCTCTCTGGCCTCCCATTGTTGGACCATATTGTATGGGTCCACTTGTTTCTCCTGCTCCTACTGTTGCTCCCTCTGATAATGTTTCCACTACATGATTGACATATAAAGTACATCAGCCTCACACATAAAATACAATTTATTATTATTAAATGAATCATGTATTTATAGCTATGGAAACATAACTGTTAATCTAAAAAAAGTACTGGTGCACTCAAAACATGGTCATGCACCGGAACCGATGCGCTTAGAACTATAACGCAACGGTAATGGTGTGCACATAAGTATGATGCACCGCAAATGTTTCAGAAATTTAACTTTTCATGGTAGTGTGACATACTTGTGCACTAGTGCGTAAGTATAACCTATTGGCACCAATACGAAACGTTCAGGTAATTGAACGCGCTGAGCTATAGGAATATTTTTAAATATTTATTTGCAATGCATTTGGTAAATATAGACGCACCGAGAGTGACACACTGACACACGATCTGTCACATCTTTCCAGAAGCATTTATATTTAAAAAATGCACCACCACAATGATGGTGTGTTATGCTCATGCACTGAAACACAATACACCCTATAAATTTACAGGGTGCATCACTCCCAGTGCGAGCCAAACATATCGAATGCACCATGTGTCGATTTTATTTTTATTTTTTTTGCAAAAAAAAGTGGGAAATTCAACCTAATTTTCAATTCTAATATGCTAAAAACTTAAATTATAAAGAAACATAGAGATTACATGGACATTTGGTTGTTAGGGAGGCATTGTGGACACGTAATGGAGAAAAGAAAATTTTCACACCATTTGAAAATTTTGAAACTCAAATAGTGAACATGGTACTGAAAGGTGGTGAGCAAGAGATGCATTGACATCAGGGCACTTTCACGTGAAAAGAGTGGCATCGATGCTTCAAAGCTCTCCCACACCGTATATGGTAAAAATGAAAATTACGGCCAAGAGGTTTTTTATTTATTTAACCCTCCTCTTGTGCATTTCCTGAAGTGCACCAAGGCAGGATATATCTAAAAGCATCATGTTTTTTTTTAAATTTAAAATTATCACAGTGCTTTATCAAGATGCATCGAGGCTTTCCATTACCGATAACACACTAGTGTTGTGGTTTTACAATAGCATTGGTACCTTTTTAGAAATTAGTAACCGTCTATTGGTACACTTTATAAGATGCATCGAGGTGTTATTATATGTTTATTGAACCGAGATGTCATTATCAAATAGCACCAATATGTTTTACTATATGAAGGAGTGCTGGCGAATATTCAAGGTTCAGTGAATTTGGGTATTTAGCGCACCGTGGTTTTTTATTTTTCAAAAAAAAATTCTACAGTGTGCCATGTTATATGCAACTCCAGTATGTGTATGGATATGTTGATGGTGCTAGACCCGCCAACATGTCAGGTGATCTCCCCGGTAAGAAGTCCCAACTAGACCTCATACCGTTTGGAGTAGGAGTCCCAACAGTGGGTCGTAAGGTATCGCCTTGAACGTGGTTGCACGCAGAGGCAAGTAAGATGTCCCTATTGGTAGCAAGGGTGTGACATATGCAACAATTCAAGGAAGGTGCATGAACGGTTCTAACACACAGAGGGTGATGTGAGTGCACCCCTTGGAAACTTGTGAAAGCATGAAGTTAAGAAGGGAACACACGAGCAAATATGAATCACAAACTGGAAGGCAAGTAAGCTAGCAATCCAAAGTGATGGTTAAACCAACAACACATTTCCATAAGATTCATACATACATATACAGAAAATAGCCATACATGCATGCATAAGCAAACAAGTACATATATCATTTAGAGTAAACAAGATAGCTGAACTACAATATGAAATATGCATGAAACGTGTTGGCTCTATTATATTGAGAAGTGAAAGTTCCAATCATACAATACAACCATCACCAACCACTAGTTCCGACAACGGAATGTTATAGTCACTGTCGCTTGCTCCTCCAAAGAGATATACTAGCTCTGAACAATGGAGAGGCCAAGGATCATTACAATATTGTCCAAGCTTTCTCTAAGATACTCCTATTGGAAGCTTGGCTAACCAAAAGAGCTTACAATGAGTTATGAGGTTCTATTTATAGAAAAGGGTGGGGTGACCCTTGACATTCCCCTTTGTGACTCTTCATCTACCCTCATGACTCTTCACCTACTACATGACTGTTACATTACAATGCACATGTACCCATGTGGGATGGCATAGGCTTGAGAAAGCCATGCAAGACATCACTAAGACTCGAACATATGTGGGATCACCAACTCTTTGACATCCTCATGGTGGTCGACCGTGACAAATTGATGCCAAGCCTGGTGGTCCATGGTGGTGTTCCAGTGCTCAATGGTGACATCCTGCTGAAAGCGAACTCTTGCCTCTGTTGCATCTAGGTACAATGATATGGCTCCTCTATCCAAATCACCTGATAGCATGTGCGTGGTTGTCCTAGGTGGGGCCGTACCGATAACATATTGATGCATAGTGTCTGAGATGATCTCCAAGCATGTTTTGGTGGTCGTGCACGTCAACTTGTTAGAATAGATGTTCAACTCTAGTCGGACTTGCTTCTTGTCTTCACCTCAGTGAGCGTGCCAAAAGGGTGGGATCACATGCGTGCACACAATGACATGCATGCTGCTGAATTCCCTTGCATGTGATAAACAACACTTCTCACCTTGTCTACTCCATGATAGTTGCTGGGATGGACCTATAACTTGTACGGGTGTAGTTTCATCTGTCTATGCATGTTGCACCCCTTGCTGTACCTGTTCTTGTTGTAACTCATTCTCTCATCTATGCAGCTCCTATTCTTCCTTGAGTTGCTACTTCAGCACATGCAAATCCTTCTTTGTTTCTCTCTCTTCCTTGACGCAATCTTCGTGTCATGCTGTCACATAATAGCCTCAATCCCCAAAGCTTCTTTCGTCATGAGTGGATCTTCTTTGAAATTGCGGCTTTGCTCCACCTCTATGTTGTCAAAAACCTTCCTCTTGCACTCGTTGCGTGCAGGTGTGCTACCTTCTACTTCTGTTGATGGTGCTACTCGCTATGATGATGTTTCCATTCATCTTGATATCCTTTTCCATGAACAACTTGATATCTTCATGGATAGGCAAGTTCATAGACACTTGATCGACTGCATCCCCTTTTGTGCTCTTAACAGTTTCTTTGACTCTACTCTCATGGAAGCCATTGTACCTATGCTGCTAGGAGACAAATGACACCTTTGATATTTGGAGACAGAGAACACCCATGGAAAGAAATCTGTCAGTTGAAAACCAAAACAAATTGTAGGACTGACATGCAAAATACATGTGTGACTATCCGTGAAGATTGCACAATTTTCACTAGGAGGCTGGGAGATTGACTGCCAAGACTATGGACGACACAGTTCAGGCTGTTGGGAGGCTGATTGACTACTGGAACTACACAATGAATAGTCCAACCTGGCCTACTAAGGGCTAAAACTGTGTAATGCACATTTTCAGTTAGTAGTGATATGCAACCAGCAAACTGCATTGAACAATTTCTGGGGCCAGTAGGACACTTCCTCCAAGAATTGCACAATGCAAGCCTGGAGGTCAATGTTGGGCCAGACTTGCATAATTTATGGAGGGAAGGCAGAGCCTTCACATCGAAAAATGCGCAGTGCTACCTGGGCAAGGCACGGTCCAGGCCAAGGCAGCCCAGACTGACCGACGGGTGACTGAAAACATGAGAAGTTTGAATGCATGATGAGATGAGTGCAAAAAAGAATGAATGATTATGCATGCAAACAGTAAGTGCAGGATTCAGAAAATGGGACACATGCATGTGCGTGAAGCGGGTCGCCACGACGGCGACCATTGGTGCAAAAACAATGTCATGCATGCGACAACAGTGAGATGCGAATGAAATCTAAAACGACGCATGTACAAGCTAACATGCGTACAAACAACAACAAGAATTCATATAAATCAAGTAGACAACATTCAGACAAGCCGAAACACAAAAAGTGACAAAAACGCAACACAAGACATGCGAAACGGGCTTACCTCGAAACAACTGAGCTGCATGTGATGAAGACTCTTAGATGTGATGTGGGATGTCAAAGCTGCAAGATCGATGCAAGGAATGATCTCTACAGCATTCGGTTCATAGGTTTTGATAAAATTGAGGTTATGATGCACATGCCACAAATCTAGGAAAAGCAACACTTGGCGGGAGGTTTTTGAAATGATACTTGCATGTAACCTCCAGCTGCTAAAAATTGATCCCTAAATTTAGGGATGCCTCTACATTCTGGCTTGGTAAAATCATTCCATGCATGCAAATTAGTTTTGCTTGGTCCGGGAGGGAACCAGTCATCCTAAAGGCACATGCATCGACCTGCGATCCTAGGATGAAAATATACGATGTTCCTAAGCTGGGCAGAGATGGTTGTCCCAGAGGGATTAGGAAATTTCTGGTAGGAATAGGTGACTGTCTCCTAGGATTGCACAATGTATGGGCTGAGCAGCTGTCTTGGGTCAGATTGTGCAATTTTCTGAAGGAAGCCTGTCTGACTGTAGAAATTTTGAATAATGTAACACTTATTCATAGAGATTATCCTGATTATACACTATTTGTGGAATGCATGCATAATACATAACCTCCTCTACGTTGATCATCAATTTTGCATAATTAAGAAGCAATCGCATGCGCACATTGAAACATCAATCACACATATCAACACGGTATGTACTGGGGAAATCATACAGCTGAAAACCCCCAACTATCTGTATATTATAATGATAGAGAATATGTAACAATACATAGTACAATAGCCCACGGGGGTTTGGATTGACGGTGAATGGGTGTTCTGTTAAGGCACTCCTTGCGATAGGTCACTGGTTCAAATCCCCCGTGGGTACTTAGATTAGTCTTATCGAGAAAAAAAGACAATACATAGTACAATACTCCTCACAAGTACTCAGTACTATCTCCACCTGCTACACACAAACTAGCTCAGATCTGAATCAAGTCACAGGTTCAAATCTCCTCCATTGTTTGCCTGCCTCTACTGCGCAATCCAAAGTCAGAATAGGAATGATCCAAGTTCATTTTTCCCTTGATTGTACTGCACAATCCTCATTGGAAATCTCAATCATTGATTGTGCAAATCTCATGCACAGCTATAGTCACAACTGATAGTAGTCTCCACCTCTAACACCTGTCTCCACTGAATTGTCCATGCATTGAGTTAACTAATGTATTCTTTAGTTGCTTTATGAGTTAATAATTAGTGAATTAATTAATAATTAATTCACATCACTCATCACTAGTGTATTCTGCAGTTAGACTAAATACAACTAGTTCAACTAAGTCAAACTAAACACAACTCCATCAACTCCTCAATCAACTCCACTAAACTCAATCACTTGAGTTCTAACTGAAGTCCATCATGCAATAGCTCAACTGACCCATAATAAAAGAGTATTTCCTTCTAGCAGTTGCATGTGCCACATCCGTAGCTCGAACTGAAGTGCTTCAAGAGGATAAGATAATGTTTATAGTCCAAAAATTATTAAGAGCTAATAATATTCGACTGTTCTATTTTTAGCATGGCAGTATAAAAATAGACTCCGCCAATATGTCTAAAAATAGAAGTCCATCTATTTTTACCAACATGGCCAATCATCCACAAATAGCATCCTGCAACTCATAGACCATGATCCATATGTCTAAAAATAGACTTTGTGCCAAAAATAGCCTGTGGGCCCACTTAGTGAAGGCGACTCCTTTCCACTAAGCTCCATCATCTTGTTGCATTTTCAACACTCCCTCTCAACAAGATATGGATTATCTGCAACCCCTATCCTGCCTCAGTGGTATTCAAATTTGCTCCTAGTGAGTGCCTTCATCAAGATATCAACATCCTGATCCTCCGTGGGAATGTATGAAAGTAACATGATTCTCCGTTGCACACAATCTCTGATATGGTGGTACCTAATGTCAGTGTGCTTGGATCTATCATGAAATACTGGATTAGCCGAGAGTTTAATGCAACTCTGGTTATCACAATAAATCACAGTAGGCTCCAAGTGTGACCCTAACAACTCGACCAAGATCTTCCACATCCATATAGCCTCGCATGCAGCCAACCTTGCTGCCATGTACTCAGCCTCTGCTGAACTGAGTGCCATGGATCTCTACTTCCTGCCGTACCAAGAAACTTTTGTCGACCTGATACTAAAGATCCCTCCAAATGTGCTCTTTCTGTCCTTTGGACTCCCAGCCCAATCTGCATCCATGAATCCACATAGCTTCACCTCATTCTCCTCTTTGTACCACAATCCATATCCCGATGTGCCTCTGAGATAATGCAATACATGCTTGCCTGCCTTCCAGAAGAGCTTGGTTGGATTAACCATAGCTTGTGAAAGCTGGTTAACAGCATAGCATATCTCAGGTCGTCTATTGACCAGATACATAAGCGACCCCACCAGCTGTCGATAAACAGTGGCATCCACTACCTCCGCTGAAGTAGCATCCTCCTTCCTCCAACCTCCAAGAAGAGGAGTATCAACAGGCTTGCAGCCATGCATGTTGAACTTCTCCAGTATCTCCCAAGCATACTTACCCTGAGAAACAAATAGTCCATCACTATGCTGCCAAATTTCTAATCCCAGGAAATAATGAAGGAGGCCCAAGTCCTTCATCTCAAACTCTCTAGCAAGATCATCCTTGCATGAAAGTATCAACAGCACATCTCCCATCAAAATCAAATCATCTTCATAAAGTACAATGATAAGCAACTTACCCTCCACCACAATCTAGTATAGGTTAGGATCCGCCTCACTCTTGGAGAATCCAAGTCCGGTGAAATAATTGTCTATTCATGTGTACCAAGAACGTGGTGCTTGTTTTAACCCATACAGTGCTCTCTTGAGCCTGCACACATGTGACTCGCTGCTGAAGATCTTGAAACCTTCGGGCTGCTCTATGTACACCTCCTCAATGACTCTGTTGAAGAATGCAGTCTTTGCATCCATCTGATGAATGTGCCACCCCATCTGCACCGAGAGAGAAAGAATTGTTCATATGGAAGAATACCTTGCGACATGTGCAAAGGTCACCTCATAATCGATCCCCTCTATCTATGAGAAACCTCGGGCAACAAATCTTGCCTTGTACTTCTCCACACTCTCGTCAGCTACCTTCTTCACTTTGTAGATCCATCTTGAACCCACCACTGATTTCCCCTCTGGTCTTGGGACAATCTCCCATGCACTGTTTCTGACAATCGAATCATACTCTTCCACCATGGCATCTACCCACGCGGGATCCTCCACAGCTTCCTTGAAAGAGGATGGCTCAGTCACGACACATTTTCTCACAAGAGCCATGTATCCAATGTACTAATTAGGTGATTGTCTCTATCTGCGCTTAATCCTGTAGGTGGTCCTACAACCTTCTTTGCATCTAGAGCCAGTCGCTCAGCTTCTGTAGTGCGCTTTCGCCCTCTGATGGTTGGCGCTGTATGAGTGGTCTCTTCCACTCCATGAAATTCATATTGTGGTTGATCCACATCCTGAAGCTCATCCTTAGGAACTAATAGCTCCTCATCTGCATGCAAGTGTGGCTCCCGCTCAAGTGAACACTTCATGGCTTTCTCCTCCTAAAATTTGATATCCCGTGTCGCATAACAGTCTTGCGACTGTCTCGCAAATACACATGATAGTTATGGGGCGTATCAGTGTACCCCACAAATATCCCAACCTCTGTGGTCGGCTCCATCTTCGTCCTGGCATCCTTCGTCACATGCATGTAAATGTTAGAACCAAAAATCCTCAAATTGGAAATATCACGCCTCTTACCAGAATAAGCCTCCTCGGGTGTACTCATGCCAAGTATCCTGTGAGGACAATGGTTCTGCACATATACTGCAGTATTGCATGCCTCCACCCACAAGTGAAGGGTTAGGCCCTGATCATGCAACATCACTCGTGCAACACCCACGATCATTCTGTTCTTCCGCTCAGCAACCCTGTTCTACTGTGGGTTATGGGGAGCTATGAGCTCTCTTCGAAACCCTTGTACACTGCAGAAGTCCTTGAACTCGCCAGAGATGAATTCACCACCATTGTCGCTCCTAAGAGCCTTCACCTTCTTCCCCAATTCCTTCTTGACCAGTGCTTTGAACTCACACAACTTTGAGTATGTAGCTCTCTTCTTCTACATGAAGAAGATCCAACACTTTCGAGAGAAATCATCAACAAAGATCACATAGTACCTGTGCTTTGCTGTCGAAGCTATGAGAAAGGTCCACACACGTCTATGTGAACTCTCTCAAGGATCGTCGTGGTGCAACTATCCTTCTCGTGAAAGGTGGCTTTCACAAATTTTCCCAAATTACACCCCTTGCACTGATCTGACTGCACAAGAGTGCCTTTAGGAAACCTAGTAGAAATCTGCTGCAGTATCTTTAAGGCTCCATGATGAAGGTGGCCCAATCTCTTGTGCCACACCTCGCCATCATCTCGGCTCACCAATCCTTCTGCCTTGAATGCCATTGCTGCACATCCATCTACATGCAATTGATAAAGGTTCCTGACTCGAACCCCTATCTTCTGAGTTTCTCTAGTTGTCTTACTACGCAGGAAAGCCTTTCCCTCGCTGAAAACAACATCATACCCCTTGTCTTCTAACATCACCACATAGATAAGATTCTTCTTCAATCCTGGAACATGCATCACTTCCTTCAATACGAAGGGTTTACTAGACTCCCTCTCAAAGGAAATGGTATTGATACCGGTCGCACTGTATCTACCATCATCGCCCATCTCAATGTGCACTCCAAGATCTTTCTCATCCAAATCAGAAAACAAATCTCGATCTCCTATCATGTGAAAAGATGCACCACTATCCAAGAACCATACCGATCCCATCACACTTGATACCAAGCATGCGATCAATGAAAAGTCTAGCTCAAACTACGAGGCTAAGGCCTCTCCCGTTGCAAATCCAGCAGCTTGCTTATTTTTCTTCTTCTGCGGACAATTTGTGGCATAATGTCTGTGCTGGTGACAGTGAAAGCACTTCACCTTGGACATGTCCCGCTTCTTACCTTTCGCACCGGAATAAGAAGCTTTCTTGTTCTTCCCCTTCTTTTCTTTGGCAACCAAAGCACAATTTTCTTCATCAAATGCCTTTGATGAAGATCTGTCCCTGGTATTCCGCCTGATCTCCTCTTGCACAAGATCCGACCAAAGTCTCTCCCATCCTGGCAATTTCTCCCGACCATTGACAGAGTCCTGATAAGAATGGCAACTCTTCGGAAGACCAAGGAGAGCCAAGCTCACCAAGTCCTCATCATCAACAGTCACCCCACACTTCCCAGCTCATCCCGGCATTGGGTGAAATTCATGAGATACTTGGGCATACTGTCTCCATTCTCACACTTAATGTTTCTAAGTTTATCCTTGAGCACCAACTTCCTTTGGTCGCTCTTGCTTTGGAATAAATCTGTCAACGCTTTCCACATCAAGTATGGAGAAGCCTTTACATGCATGCTGGATACAATGTGATCCTTCACGCCCTCCAACAGAATCCTTTGACACTTTGTTGTCTTCTTTTGCCAAGCCTCAACGTGAGCAGTATCAGTAGGCTTTGGGACCTCAGTCTCTATGAACTCCTTCAACCCATTTTCATCTAACACTGCCTCCATCCTGTCTTTCCATGCAATATAATTCGAGCTACCTTCAAGGGCATACTCCAATCGCAATCTGTTGAAAGACATTTCAACTTTGACACCAAGAAAACACTGCTGCAAATTTGAATTCCACCAGCTCAAAACTCAACCACTTCTGATCTAAAATTCGTGAGAACAAGGTATTTCTCGTACAAAGATTGACTGTATGGGAATTTACCAGATATCTCACCTTACAAAAGAAGGATGAATCGAGAAGCTACCTTGCCTGATTACAGACTCTGCCTGAAGAAATAAAATGTAATCACTTTCTGAATAATAGATCTGATGATCAACTTTGCTCTAATACCATGTAGAAATTTTGAATAATATAACACTTATTCACAGAGATTATCCCGATTATACACTATTTGCGGAATGCATGCATAATACATAACCTCCTCTACGTTGATCATCAATTTTGTAGAATTAAGAAACAATTGCATGCGCACATTAAACATCAATCACGCATATCAACACATTATGTACTGGGGAAAGCATACAACTGAAAACCCCCAACTATTTGTATATTATAATGATAGAGAACATGTAACAATACATAGTACAATACTCCTCACAAGTACTCAGTACTATCTCCACCTGCTACACACAAACTAGCTCAGATCTGAATCAAGTCACAGGTTCAAATCTCCTCAACTGTTTGCATGCCTCTATTGCACAATCCATAGTCAGAATAGGAATGATCCAAGCTCGTTTTTCCCTTGCTTGTACTGCGCAATCCTCATTGGCAATCTCAATCATTGATTGTGCAAATCTCATGCACAGCTATAGTCACAACTGATAGTAGTCTCCACCTCTAACACCTGTATCCACTAAACTGTCCATGCACTGAGTTAACTAATGTATTCTTTAGTTGCTTTATGAGTTAATAATTAGTGAATTAATTAATAATTAATTCACATCACTCATCACTATTGTATTTTGCAGTTAGACTAAATACAACTAGTTCAACTAAGTCAAACTGAACACAACTCCATCAACTCCTCAATCAACTCCACCAAACTCAATCACTTGAGTTCTAATTGAAGTCCATCATGCAATATCTCAACTAACCCATAAGAAAATCATATTTCCTTCTGGAAATTACATGTGCCACATCCGTAGCTCGAACTGAAGTGCTCCAAGAGGATAAGATAACATTTATAGTCCAATATTATTAAGAGCTAATAATATTCGACTGTTCTATTTTTAGCCTGGTAGTCTAAAAATAGACTCCACCAATATGTCTAAAAATAAAAGTCCATGTATTTTTACCAACATGACCAATCATCCACAAATAGCATCCTGCAACTCATAGACCATGATCCATATGTTTTAAAATAGACATAGTCTAAAAATAGACTTTGCGCCAAAAATAGCCTGCGGGCCCACTTAGTGAAGGCAACTCCTTTCCACTAAGCTCCATCATCTTGTTGCATTTTCAACACTGACTACGTTGCGCAATTTTTGAGCCCAGCGGGCTACCTGATTTCTTTGCACAATTTCTGTTAGTTGTTGGGCTGGCTATCCCAAAGGGATTACACAATTTCAAGGAGAAGCAGGGGACTGCTTCCCAGAATTGTGTAATTTCTGGGTTGAGAAGCTGTCCTAGGATGAATTGTGTAATTTTTTAGAGGAGGACTATTAGGAATAATTGCACAATTATGGAGCCCAACTGGGTGTCCAGTTGGATTTGTGCAATTTTTGTAGGGAAGGCTGGTTCCCCTCCAGAATTGCGCAATTCCTAGAGGGAGCTTCTCAACTAGAAACTGACACTAAGTTTGGAAAGTAACCTATGAAGGAGGTAGAACAAAGTTGCATGCACAAGCTGGCAAGACTCTATGAAACAACATAACCCTATGTACTTGACGATGCAAGACATGTTGTTGAGGATGGTTGGTAGGGAGGGTCCAAAACAAAGCTAAGGAAAATTTTTGGAGGGTTCTTGTAGCTGCTACAACACTTGGCGACACACTGGTAGAACTCCAGTTCTATGAATGGACCTTGTTCGTCAAATGCAGGTCTAACACCTCTGAAAGTATTTCTCAGTTCCATGTTCATCTTGGTTTCCACACTTGCTTGATTATAAGATGTAGCATCTACCAATCTCTTGGTCGATTGACACACATTTCAAGCCATGCCAACACATTTGTTTCGATTGGGGATGAGGGGTATATTAGTGCACAAGCGTATTGGTCGTCAAAGTTTAAGTTTCATCTCTGGTGTTTCTCCACAGCCAGCAGATCTGGACAGTACCCTGACAAAGTCACGCAGGAACACAAGCATCACTCTGCTACCAGTGAGCCTGGTCAGTACCCCGGCGGAGTTACTTGTATCACCTCTCTGCACATGAAGCCTTTCTCTTCTTTTTCCTTATTCATTTTTCATTTTTTTCAAACTTTTTTCACATTTTTCAATTTTTCATAACTGTGCATAGCTCTTATTCATTTCAAAGGAGGAAGAGGGATCCCAACTTATTGAGAGTAGAAGTGGTTGTTCCTTCAAATAAGTAGTTTATATATACCTCTGACATGCTTGTTAAGGTTTTCCCCCTCACCTTACTCTACTTGACTGAGCTGACAAGGATTAACCCAAAAAAACCAACTAGAGTAGGTGATACTAGTTCACACACAAGTGTTGTGTTTTCACCAAAGTTCACTTCAAACAATACGTATTTTCCATTGATGTATGATGGACTGAAAGTAACAAGTTCTTCATGAGAGAGTGGACAAAAGATAACCAAATGTTAATAGTTGTCCAAGTCCTCTTGTACTTTACCCAGGCTTGTTTCAAGAGTCGCATACGGTCCATGCAAAACTAACCTACAAACGAAAACAAGAAAATAAAACAAAATGCAAAGCAAGAAGTAGAAGTAAATGCGTATGCAAAGAGAGTAAGCAAACAAACAAGCAAGAAAGAAAACACACAAAGAATGCAAGCAAACAACTCAAAGAAAATACAACTCCTACTCCTAAGCTAACAATGCATGGGTCATCTCACGTGAAGTGATACTTCCAATGCAGCCATCGGTGCATTGGTTGACCCATGTTGGTGAAGGCGTGGTTCGTAAACATCGTAGTTGTGCAAACAAGTGAACATGAAAGATATAACGATGAAGACGTACATACTGCGAGCTTACAAGCATCCACAAAACAAAAATGAGTGAAAGTGCATGACATGCACTTTGTGTACTTGCCATGGTGTTGTGCTACAATACATGCAGATGTTGAGTGTATGCATTATGTTTACTGTGACATGCAAGAAAACATGAGAAAGGTAGATCACTTACATTATGTAAGTGTGCTTGCTGTGTAAGATTCCTCCAATTCATGAGTGATGGGATCGTGTAGTTCGAGTGGAGGAAGTGAAATATAAGTGTTAGATTGATCTTGAATGCAAAGAAAAGAGTGATGAGGAGCCTTGCGTGTTTCAACAATTTCCTGATCATAAATGAAACTAACCTCAAGACATCAAGGGCCTGACATAACCATCATCTCGGGTTGAAGTTCCTCAATAGTCTGCATGGTTTTGACTTTGTCAACAGATACATAATCATAGTCTAGTAGCTTAGACAGATTAACAATGAGCGAATGAACATCATGATCAGATGAAGAAGTAGAGAGATCACAACAACCAAGATCAGAAAATTCAGGATGTTTGTCGGCATCCTCATGATTTGATGAATCGTGCAAAGGGTTAGATGAGAAGTAAGGATGTTCACCCTCTGTGTTTTCAAAAATGACATATGACATAATGGACAGATTTTTGAAGGAAGATGTGTTCTCTCCACAATGTAATGATAGATTGACATCTGACATAACCTGTGAATGATCGGAAGTAGAAACATCTGGAAATGAGTTTTCACAGGGGTAATCAGTAGTGGAAGAATCACAAGGAATGTAAGGATAAAGCGAATGAGGTGTGACTGGAAGGGAGTCATCCTTCACCGTGAGTTCTTATTTAGCTTCTTGCACATACTCATCATGAATGATGGCACAGGTTGGATACACAACACTAACTCCATCAGTAGCTTGATCCTCGTTCACAATAGGTGAGGAGTCGAGAATGGAAGAACACAAGACAATACAATCCAAAGGATCAAAAGAATGTAGGGATGGAGGTAGGGGAATGAATCCACGTGACAACCAACAGGCTTGCAAGCCAAATCTTCGCAGATATCTAAAGCAGGTGGGGTGGGAGGATGTGATAGTTCCATAGATGTGTGTGCATAATCTCTCACATCACTCTACGGTGGTAGAGCTATTTAATGAGGTGAAGGCAAACAATCACTTGTGACAACAAATGTGCCTTCTTGTGATTGTGCAACTCCATCACCGAAGTGTGATGAGTGGGGTTCAGATGATTTCATGAATTGATATGTGAAGAAGATACTGAAATCCTCCATTGAGAAATTCCCAATCAATTTCATCTTTGGGAAATCGGTATGAAAGATTACAAAAGTGTGTGTGAAACTATTAAACGGATTCATCGGGGGCTTTTCGTAATTCCATAATTTCTTTGTTGAGTTATTTATGGTTAAAGTGATTGAAAGCACGGTCTATCTTTGAAACCATATGAGAAAGAGAATGAATAGATTTTTTGGGTAGCATGGCACACCAATGCATTGGGTTCCCTCGAAGCGTGTAGATGAACAATGCGTAGGTCATGTAATCTTCAAAGATTCTGTGTCTTTCACATGAGCCTACAATGCTGACCGCGTGCCTAACCAAGGATACGTAGCCTCCACCATCGTATGTTTTATGTAACAAGTTATCTGAGAGCTTTTTCGAGATAATGAAGTCATTTCCATAAGACATGCACCTCAGAAGAGAAACTTTGTAGTTATTCATGATAGATATGCAGAGATTCAAAACAGATGTGAGGACTCAGCTTGTCATTTGGCCCTCCTTCTAGTGCCAAAATGTTGACGGTGTTGGACCCGCCAACATGTCAGGGGATCTCCCCAGTAAGAAGTCCCAACTAGACCTCAGTCCATTTGGTGTAGGATTCCCAGCAGTGGGTCGTACGGTATCTCCTTAACCACGGTTGTGCGCAAAGGCAAGTAAGATGTCCCTATTGGTAGCAAGGGTGTGACATATGTAGCAAGTCAAGGAAGGTGCATGAATAGTTATAACACATGGAGGGTGACATGAGTGCACCCCTTGGAAACCTGTGAAAGCACGGAGTTAAGAAGGGAACACACGAGCAAAGATGCATCACAAACTGGAACGCAGGTAAGCTAGCAATCCAAAGTGATGGTTAAACCAACAACACATTTCAGTAAGATTCATACATACATATAAAAAAGATAGACATACATGCATGCATAAGAAAACAGAGACATATATCATTTAGAGTAAACAAGATAGTTGAACTACAATATGACATATGCATGAAACATGTTGGCTTTTCTAAATTAAGAAGTGAAAGTTCCAATCATATAGTACAAGCATGACCAACCACTAGTTCCAACAATGGAATGTTATAGTCACTGTCGCCTACTCCTCCAAAGAGATATACTAGCTCTGCACAGTGGAGAAGCCAAGGCTCGTTACAATACTGTCCAAGCTTTCTCTAAGATACTTATCGAAAGCTTGGCTAACCAAAAGCCCTTACAATGAGTTATGAGGTTCTATTTATAGTAAAGGTTGGGGTGACCCTTGCTGTTCCCTTTTGTGAATCTTCATCTACCCTCATGACTCTTCACCTACTACATGACTTATACATTACAATGCACATGTACCCATGTGGGATGACATAGGTTTGAGTAAGCCATGCAAGACATCACTAAGACTCGGACATATGTGGGATCACCAACCCTTTGACATCCTCATGGTGGTCGACCATGGCAGACTGATGCCAAGCCTGGTGGTCCGTGGTGGTGTCCAAGCAGTCAATGGTGACATCTTGCTAAAAGCGAACTCTTGCCTCCGTTGCATCCAGGTACACTGATATGGCTCCTTTGTCCAACTCGTTTGATAGCATGCACATGGTCATCCTGGGTGCCGTCGGACTGACAACATATTGATTCATAGTGTCTATGCTAATCTCCAAGCATGTGCTAGTGGACGTGCATATTGACTTGTCGGAATACATGTTCAGCTCCATTCAGACTTGCTTCTTGTCTTCACCTTGGTGAGTGTGCCAAAAGGGTGGGATCGCATGTGTGCACACAATGACATGCATGTTGCTGAATTCCCTTGCATGCAATCAACATCACTGCTCACCTTGTCTACTCCATGCCAACTGTTGGGATGGATCTATAACTTGTACGTGCACAGTTTCATCCGTCTGTGCATTTTGCGCCCCCTACTATACTTGTTCCTGCTGTAACTCATTCTCTTGTCTGTGCAGTTCATGTTCTTCCTTGAGTTGTTGTTTTAGTACATGCAATTCCTTCTCTGTTTCTCTCTCTTCCTTCATACGATCTTCATGTCGCACCATCACCTCATACCTCAATCTCCAAAGCTTCTTTCATCATGAGTGGATCTACTTTGAACTTGCAGCTTTGCTCCGCCTTTGTGCTGTCAACAACCTTCCTCTTGCATTCGTTGCATTCATGTGTAATACCTTATGCTGTTGTTGATGGTGTTGCTCATTGTGATGTTGTTTCCATTCATCTTGATATCCTTGTCCATGAACAACTTGATGTATTCATGGATAGGAAAGTTCATAGACACTTGATCGACTACATCCCCAATTGCGCTCTTAATGATATCTTTTACTCTGCTCTCGTGGAAGCCATTGTACCTATGCTGCTAGGAGGTAGATGACACCTGTGATACCTGGAGACATAGCAACACTCATGGCAAGAAATCTATCAGTTGAAAACCAAAAAAAACTAGAGGACTGACATGCAACATATCTGTGTGACTGTCCGTGAAGATTGCATAATTTTGATCGGGACGCTAGGAGATTGACTGCCAATACTGCAGAAAACACAGCTCAAGCTACCGGGAGGATGACTGACTATTGGAACTGCGCAATGGACAGTCCAAACTAGCCTGCTGAGGACTGAAACTGTGAAATGCACAATTTCAGTCAGCAATGACATGCAACCCGCAAACTGCATTACATGGTTTATGGGGCGAGCAGGACACCTCCTCTAAGAATTGCCCAATGCAATCCTGGAGGTCAGTGTTGGGCTAGACTTGTGTAATTTTTGGAGGGAAAGTAGAGCCTTCGCCTCTAGAAATGTGCAGTGCTAGCCGAGCAAGGCACAGTCCAGGCCAAGGCAGCCTAGACCGTCTGATGGGTGACTGAAAACATGAGAAGTCTAAATGCATGATGAGATGAGTGCAAACAAGAGTTAATGATTATGCATGCAAATAGTAAGTGCAAGATTCAGAAAATGGGACGCATGCATCTATGTGAAGAGGGTCGCCACGACGACAACCGTCGATGCAAAAAGAGTGTCATGTGTGTGACAACAGTGAGATGTGAATGAAAATTGAAATGACACTTGTACAAGCTAACATTCATGAAAATGGCAGCAAGCGTTCACATAAATCAAGCAGCCAACATTCACAGAAGCTGAAACACAAAATGCGATAGAAATGCAATGCAAGACATGCGAAGCAGGCATACCCTGAAACATATGATTTTAATGTGCCGATGACTCCTATATGTGATGTGGGATGTCAAAGCTTCAAGATCAATGACAGGAATGAGCTCTACAGTGTTCGGTTCATAAGTTTTGATAAAATCGAGGTTATGACGTGCATGCCACAAATCTAGGAAAAGCGACACTTGGTGAGAGGTTTCTAAAATGATCCTTGCATGTAACCTCCAGCTACTAAAAATATATCCCTAAATCTAGGGATTCCTTTGCATGTTTCCTTGGGAAAATAATTCCATGCATGAAAATCAGTTTTGCTCGATCCCGGAGGGAACCGGTCAACTTGAAGGCACATGCATTGGTTTGTGAGCCTAGGATGAAAATTCGCATTTTTCCTGGGTTGAGCAAAGCTGGATGTCCCAAAGGGATTGCACAATTTCTGGGAGGAACAACTGACTATCTCCCAAGATTGCACAATTTATGGGTTGAGCAGGTGTCCTGGGTCAGATTGCGCAATTTTCTCAAGGAAGCCTGTCTGACTGCATTGTGCCATTTCTGACCCAACAGGCTACCTAACTCCTTTGTGAAATTTCTGTTAGCTACTGGGTTGGTTGTCCCAAATGGATTGCACAATTTCAAGGAGCAGCAGGTGACTGTTGCCCAGAATTGCGCAATTTCTGGGTTGAGCAGCTGTCTTGGGATGAATTGCACAATTTTTGAGAGGAAGACTGTCAAGAAGTATTGTACAATTCTAGAGCCCAGCTAGGTTTACGTAATTTCTGGAGGGAAGGTTGGTTCCCATCCACAATTTTGCAATTCCCAGAGGGAGCTACTCAACCAGCAACTGACACTAAGTATGGAAAGCAACCTGTGAAGGAGGTAGAAAAAACTTGCATTCATAGGTTGAAAAGACTCTATGAAACAGTTGAAGCCTATGTGCTTGACGATGCAAGACATGTTGCTGAGGATGGTTTGTAGGGAGGCTCCAAAACAAAGCCAAGGAAAAATTTTGGAGGGTGCTTGTAGCCACTACAATAGGATATTAAAGCACCCATGCACTTGAATAATTTAGACACACCGTCAAAGAAACCTATGCTAAAAAAATTTCTTTCCCACCTCCACTAGTGACCTTCACTACAAATGGATTTTTGGGCAATTTTTAGAGGAGCCTCTACAAAAACATCCGCTAGAAGTTCTTTTCCTTGTAGTGGAATGGGTAATCCTGCTTGGAACCTCAGCTCATAGAGAAACCTAAATTGATAGGCATATACAACACTTAGCCTCCCTTCATAGGATATTTATTTAAGGATGTTATAGGCTACTTCATCCCAAGGGTAGATAAGGGTTTCTCCTCCTACTCCATTTTTGTCTTCAACTAGTTCCTCTTCAGGGAGGAACAAGTTTTTCTTGGCTATGATAGCTATTTTCCTATTCTCTTTTCCACATCAAATCCTAAGGGTATGTTGGTCACTATATTCATGATCTATGTGTTCAAATTGATGGAAAGTCCTCTAACAATAATGGTAGCACTGTTCTCTTCCTAAGAATTGAGGGCCATGGCAAACAAATGTGTTACCTCATCATCATACCCCTTCAATTGCTCAAAGAACACCATACAATAGTGTCTCAGAAACATGGGAGGATGCTGCATGAGTCTATGGGATCTCTTCGATTGAAACCTCCTCCCATGGCTTCTATTGTTACTTCCTTAAATTGTCTAAAGGGAAATTTTCAATATTTTTCTCTAACTAGTCTAGGGTGCAGAGGTAGAGATAGGGTGTGTTATAGACATTTTTGTGCCTTACAACTCTAAGCATGAAATGTCCATAAACCAAGGGCTCCTAAGTCCCTAAAAGTATTGTTCTAACTCCTAAAGGAACAAGGTCAACAAATTACAGCTTCTCCCAGAAGTTCTCCACCAGAAACTGCTCAGAATAATTCAAATCTGGATCATTTCAGCTGCTCCACTAGCCAAGTGCGTTGCATAGCACCTAAGTCCACTAGCTAGGTGTGTTGCAACGCACCTAAATGCACTACCAGGGTGCGTTGAGCGGGAAATGACAAGTGGCAGCGTCATTCCATGAGGTGGAGAGACAATGGAAGCTTCCAGAATCTTCTCCAATGACACTTGCCTCACTGAATTCGACCAAGGATGAGTAAGAGGCTTTTAGTCTCCAAGTGGAAGCAAGAACTGACAGAGAGAAGCCACTAATCAAATCATGGGCTGACTCATCCTCCTTGCATACATCTATATATGGATCCCTCATCCCAGAGATCCAGAGGCTGGAATGTTGCACATTGTAAGGAATTGTTGCTGGTTTTGAGATACATATCAGAGAATTGGGTGATCTATGCTTTGTTGCGGGTGAAGAAGGGACTTCTTTGCTGGGAGGTTGATGCTGGGTCAGGAATCATCAGTTGTAACTCCTCCTGGATCTTCTTGTATATCAATAAAACTATTTGAGTTTCTTCTCCATGCTTGTGTTTCATTGATGCTTGTTACATTTGTATGGTTAACTTAAATCTGATCCTAAGTTATTTATGAATATAAACCCATGTCTTTGTATAGTTTCCTTCTTCTGTGATCTTACAGGTACTTGGTGAAGTTGGGAAAGTGAGGGAGCAGGTAGCTGGAAGCTGTCAAAGAGAAGAGAGATTGGATCAAAGGACTAGCGCAAGACACAGGTTGGTTCATCCTATTCCTCTTTGTTTATAGTTCATAAAGAAGAATACAAAAGTAGTTTTCTCTATTTGTTTCTAAGATAGCTGTCACACCTTAGTGGGATAGGGCAGTTCTAAATAGACACTTTTCCCGATAACAAAATGGCGACTCCGCTGGGGATCGTGTCTAATTAGTTTGTTTGTGTTTATCTTGTTGTTTATTTCATAAACTTATAAGTAGCAATCGAACTGCATTTGCCATTAACAAATGCAAAGTAGACATCTGCTGCTTTAATCCATTCACTGGATCTATTTATGATTTGAACAACTGATTCATAGACTAGCTGATTGCCCTTGTGATAGCTCTTAGACCCCCCTTAGATCTACCTCTGATTGTGCATTACTGATTGCTTTTACTCGGCCAAAAACCAAAGATTAAACTGCAAACCGTGACCCAGAACCCAGATAGAATTCTCGTTTCTACCCCAGCGCAGGCTCTGTGAAGAGGTTCTGCATTTCAACGCACTTCCTGAGAGGGCTACCTACGCTGCAATGCAGTTTCTCTGTGTAACAGGTGCGCTGATCAGCCTAGCCCTGTGCAGCTGAGGTTCTTTGCTTCATTTTTTCCAGTTTTGTCTCTGATTTTTGCAGCCTGTGATCAGTATATGACTATTTCAGACCCCTTTTCCTTCCTGATATTTTGCCTCAGTTGTACAAAAGAACTGTAGATGTTTTTATGTGTTTTTTGAGTCGCTTACAGTTTTCCATTGCAAAAGTATAATAGTTGTACTATCGTCCTTTGATTTAGATCTGTCGCAAGTGTCGATTTTGATCATAGGAGAAAGTTTATTTGCTGTTGATAGTCGATTATGCTTTTACTTTTTCCTTTGGTTTGAATTTGTGACTTTCTAGTGTCAAAACGAGTATTTATTTCAAAATCATAAAGTGTCGTAATCATCTCTACCTTTTGATTTCGAAAAGAAGCTTGTTTGTGTTTGTCGCTTGAAAGAAAATTCATATTTGTACATCAACTTTCTTTTTAGGCATCAATATTAAGAAAGTGAAAAACAAAACACATGCATGTGCATTTGCATATTGACAGTCTGTTGGGCTTGATTTAGGAAAGTGCATTTACAGTGTGCTCTTTGCTCTTTGTGAAAAGATTGTCTTTCTTTTCCCCTGGTAGCTAGGATTTTCATTGCTGAAAAGAGATAAAAGTTTGTTTATCATCTTTAGATTGCATTTTAGGAATTACATCTACACCTCGTGGTGATCCCAAAATGCAAACTTCATAAGAAAGATCAACTTAAAATAAATTCAATGAACCTAACAACGCTTTGGAACTTAACGCACAACATTTAGAGGTCTAGGCTAGAGATGTATTCCGGCGTCGTAAAACCTGATAACTGTTGTCCTCATTGATGGTTGGGTGATTCCTCCACTTTGAGACGATAAGTGCCAGTACGGACTTGTGCTCCCACGTACCATCGAGTATATATTGGGAGACCCCTATAGGCTTAAATCCTTTATCCATAGGAAGCCGTGTTGGCCTCCCTACTGATCGCAATGCACCGAACACAGCATTCGGGAAGATTGACTGCCGTACCGTAAAAAGTATTTTGCAGTTTTGCGATTGGTTTGGTACTCCCTCTACCTAGACCTCCAGAGCAGTCCCTTTCGTTCCTTTTCAGACTCGTTAACAGAAAAGGTCCATCTGAGCACTTGTCACTTCAGGCTCATTAAAAATCGAAGGAGACTAGAGTCATCTTTTGTTTTTTCTCGACTCTTAAAATTTGAAAAAACAAGTTGTGTCAAAGCATGTTAAAATTTATTTTAAACAGAATATTCATACCCCTTTCCTACGTTGATCTTGGGTTGAGAAAATGGATCCTACCAACCAAGGAATTCCCCTTGGTGAAAATCCTAGTCCCTTCTCCTCTTGGGGAGATGTTGGTGCGCCCCATATGGCCACATTGTCGCTTCCAGGACTGACAATTGTTTTGCCTGTATGGCTCTTCTCAACCTCTTTCGTTCAGAACACCACCATTCCTGAACAATCGAATCAACAATTAGACGAGTCTAGAGTTGCCCACCAGCCTTCTACTTCCTCTAATTCTTCCTCTCCTCCTTCCTCTTCGCTTGATGGAGCTGGTAAAGCTAAAAGCCAAGTTCCTAAGGAGAAGAAGGAAAAGAAGAAGAAAGAGAAGAAGAAGAAGGAGCCAAAGGCGAATGGGGGAAAATGAGTGTCGTCTAACGAAAATCCACACACTGCACCGACCAGGCCTAAATCGCCATGTGTCATTTGCAAAGGAGACCACCTTCACAGAGATTTTCCTTGCATCCCCCGGATACTAAGGGACTGGTCTCCTCGTTTGCACAACCCGGTGTCGTCAACCTCTGATGATCATGTTGAAAGCACACCATCAACTAGTGAAAGTGAAGCCCCAGGACAAAAAGGGAAAGCTAGATTTCCTTGTAAACTGTGCGAAGGCAATCATGCCGTCCACCGTTGTCCCTTCTTAGACGAAGCTAAAAGAGTTTTGGATGATCGTCTGGTTTCACCGTTACGACTTCCTCCTAGATATAAAAAACTCTTGCCGAGTCCATCACTAGTTGAGAATCCAGCTAGCCCGCTCAGGTGGTTGGCTGAAGAACCTATCATTGAAGATAAACCATCTGGATCCATACCAGACGAAACTCAAAAGGTCGAGGCGGCAGTTGACCCGGTCTTGCCTTCAGAGGTTTCATCTTCAGATGATACAATCACTGAAGAGAACAAGGATGACACCGTCCAAATTCTCTTCATCAACACAGACTCCGACGAACATGGGGGCAATCTACCCGTTCCTTTACCGCAGGAAGGAAGTTCGTCAGAGCCATACCCGGCAGTCTATTCGGTCCCACCTCCAAGCAACCTAGTTGTCTCCTTCGACTGGAATCAACTAGGCAGACCCCGTTTACCAGCAAGCATACCATTCCGAATTATCGTTCAAATACATAGAATGGTCATGGCTGGTACCATCATAGATGAGGGGGCTTCTGTGAGTATCCTTTCCTCTACTGCTTGGAAAGCGCTTGGTTCGCCATCGCTTTTGCCTGAGATGAGAAATCTGACAGGCTTTGATAAAGGAACCAGTCGACCTTTAGGGATCCTTCCCGATGTGCCCATAACATTGAGAAGGAAGATAGTTCGCATGAACGTAATGGTAGTTCAAGGACCCTTGGATTATAACCTACTCCTTGGACGAAGCAATTGTCTCCTCACTCTTTAGAGTGATGTGTTTTCCGCACGAAGGAAGAGTGGTCAAGCTCGTGGACCAGCTTTCATTTCCCGGATCACGCATAGCAAATAGTCATATACTGTCCCTAAATGGTCTTTTCACGCAAGAAATGTCTCAATCTCCAGTCCGTCCTCCCGATGAGCGCGAGTAATTCGGAGGGATATGACTGAAACCCAGGGGGCATGCGTCCTGGTCTGCTTCGGCAGGAAAACTTCGTGTATAGGGTAGGTTTCCGCGGGAGAATATGACTAGTCTGTACCCCATCCGTGAATGGAAGAGGGGTTATTCTGGAATAAGATTCTCTTGTCAAAGTTATGTGAGTTGGCGGGCATCGTCGCTCATCTTTGTTCATTTCGAGAAACATCGTTGGAGAAGTGTTTTGTTTGCGCCGTGAATAGAACAATCTTTGGGTAACCTGTAAGAGGTAGGCCTCTCTCGGTAAAACAAATGTTTTGACGGAAAGAAGTAGAGGTAACCTTGAAACTTTGTTTTATACCTGGGGGCATGCAAACCTTTTGGAGTGCAAGCGAAGAGTGACTATTTATTTTTTAAATTTATAGGACCTCTAACCCTTTAAACTCGTAGGATTGGTCGTTTCCTAACTTGCATAAAGAAAGGATGTGAGGCAACACTCGAAAAGTTGTTGTTTTTATATGAGACATTCTTATCATATGACTGGATTAATCGAGCAGTGTTTACCACGAGGTTCAAGCTCGTTAAAAAATAAACCCGGACTGAGCAAATGTTTCCACCCACGTTTAAGCTCGTTAAAAATGAACTATCCCCTGGTAAATAACCACTGTGAATGTAACATTTCAGCCATTAAAGCCTTGGTCGTGTTTGCACCGTCACCTCCACTTTTCCATTGGCCGATCATTCACCTCCATTTGATTGTTTACCCATTTTGAGGAACAGCTGCGAAGAGTGATTTCACTAGCCATCCTTGTGACACTGCCGTGATTGGAAAATTCCAAACCTTACCTGGAATCAGCTGCTACCCATTTTATCACTCGTTCCTCAAAAGACGAGTCTTCTTTAAGCTCTTTTCAACTGACTCATAAAATATGAAAAAATTGCCGCGTCCTTGACCTTCCAGCTCGTTAAAGGGACAGGAAGTGCTATCCCTCCTCTAGATTTTAATCTTTTTGGACCTGAGGGATTATTGCACAAAAATATCGAGCACTTGTTTTGTTCGGCTCGTTAAAGCGATCGAAAATTCATCCCTTCTGTATTGTTTTATACTTTTTCAGACTTAACGGATTAGATGACGAAAAAGGGATTTTGGAGTTACCTTTTCGTACCTTTTCAGACTCTCTAAAAATGAAAAGGACCGAGTTATCTTTGTCGTTAAACTCGTTAAAAAGGTTAATAGCAACAAACTTGTCTTTAGACGAGAACGAGTTTCACTATCGCTAGGCTCGTTAAAACATAGCAATGGGTTTGCCCGAAGGGCAAATTATAGAACAAGCATATGTTATCCTCCTCAAGCTTGAAAAAAATAAAGAGGTACTGGTCAGCAATGACTGGGGAAAATTTGGGAAGAAAACTCAAAGAATCTTTATTGGTAGCAAGTCGCTCTTGAATATGACACTTCCGCTCCGTGCCCGAGTCGGGTTGGGTTGTTTCATTCACCGGTCACATCGCCATGGTCTCGCCATACCATCCAAATTTGGGGTTAATGCTACCAATCCATCACATAAGTGTCGCTGACATGTTCAAGAGAAGTCATCCAGAAAGGCCACCTGTGTCCCGCCCACTACCATACATTATACTCCATTCTTTCATGACCGCCACCCTGAACCATATATCATCAGATCGTTTTCACCTCCATCAAAATCATTTGCTCCATTCCGTTTCATTGATGTGGGATTCATTAAGGCCCTCCTGTGACGGATCACTTCTTGTCGACATCAGCTCATTATCCAAGAAGTTGATCTAGGAACACCCCATTCAGTACTTTGAAGCTTGCATGCCTCAATGGCAAGTTTCTCACTTCCGGCGATAGGTATACATCAATGACCTTCGACCGAAAGATTTTGCATGGTGTTCGACGCCAAGTCCTTTATTCACACCACGTGAATTGTACTGCAGTACCTTGAGGATCATTATCATTATCAGTGATTCCTCTCACGCTTGTTAACAGTTTACATCATTGACTGGTAATCAAGCGATGTCTTTCCATGTTCGACTTCAAAACATTTCTCACATGGATCGACTTGTACTTCGAGTGAAGATCGGACGAGATTGAAGACCCCGGATCTAATTTCATCCATCCGGGCTGTGATATATATTCAGGAAAATAAAGACATTGAAATGTACAGCATTGCAGCACAGATAATCATCCTACCAAAAGGATGATGGCTCTATCAGAATCATCAGTCTACCATCAGACGATTGTCTGTCCTATGTACATGAAAATGAATTTATAAAGTTGAGCATGGGAATGCCGGCCTCAGCTAGATCATGAAAACAGTATGAAGATAATGTATTGTATTGTATCTTATTACAGGTCTCCTCCCAGCATTGAAAGAACTTCGGATCCTCCTAATAAAGCATTTCACCCGATAAACGGCCTCATACTTTAGGGGGCAACTGTTATAGACATTTTTGTGCCTTACAGCTCTAAGCATGAAATGTCCATAAACCAAGGGATCCTAAGTCCCTAAAAGTGTTGTTCTAACTCCTAAAGGAACAAGGTCAACAAATTACAGCTTCTCCCAGAAGTTCTCCACCAGAAACTGCTCAGAATAAGTCAAATCAGGATCATTTCAGCTGCTCCACTAGCCAAGTGCGTTGCATAGCACCTAAGTCCACTAGCTAGGTGCGTTGCAACGCACCTAAATGCACTACCAGGGTGCGTTGAGCAGGAAATGACAAGTGGCAGTGTCATTCCACGAGGTGGAGAGACAATGGAAGCTTCTAGAATCTTCTCCAATGACACTTGCCTCACTGAATTCGACCAAGGATGAGTAAGAGGCTTTCAGTCTCCAAGTGGAAGCAAGAACTGACAGAGAGAAGCCACTAATCAAATCATGGGTTGACTCATCCTCCTTGCACACATCTATATATGAATCCCTCATCCCAGAGATCCAGAGGCTGGAATGTTGCACATTGTAAGGAATTGATGTTGGTTTTGAGATACATATCAGAGAATTGGGTGATCTATGCTTTGTTGGGGGTGAAGAAGGGACTTCTTTGCTGGGAGGTTGATGCCGGGTCAGGAATCATCGGTTGTAACTCCTCCTGGATCTTCTTGTATATCAATAAAACTATTTGAGTTTCTTCTCCATGCTTGTGTTTCATTGATGCTTGTTACATTTGTATGGTTAACTTAAATCTGATCCTAAGTTATTTATGAATATAAACCCATGTCTTTGTATAGTTTCCTTCTTCTGTGATCTTACAGGTACTTGGTGAAGCTGGGCAAGTGAGGGAGCAGGTAGCTGGAAGCTGTCAAAGAGGAGAGAGATTGGATCAAAGGGCTAGAGCAAGACACAGGTTGGTTCATCCTATTCCTCTTTGTTTATAGTTCATAAAGAAGAATACAAAAGTAGTTTTCTCTGTTTGTTTCTAAGGTAGCTGTCACACCTTAGTGGGATAGGGCAGTTCTAAATAGACACTTTTCCCGATAACAGGGTGGTCAATGTTTGTATGGTCAGAGAAGTAGAAGAATTATACCCCCTACTTTAGTGACTAAATTTCTATGCTCTTTCCTTTCCTTTCTTATATGAGAAAACAATTTTTTCAAAGGAATTTACCTCTACAGGGGTTTGCTAGAGGATGCCTGTAGCAGGCAGAATTCACTTCACAATTGTATGGAAAGTGAGGAGGGAGGATGAACTTACCCTTTTTAAGATGAATTATTTATGTTCATGATGGTTTGGAGGAAAATTATTGGTGGTTTGGAATCCGTTTCACCTCTCGGCCCAATCCTGTAGCACCTCCTCTGCATTCTTGTAGCAATATTTGTATTCTTGTAGCCTTGGTGTCCATTTCTGTAGCACCTACAAACCAACTCTGTAGCTATTTTGTAGCACCCTAGGAAGCCTTTGGTAGCATATGGCTTGACCTTCGATATCTTGATGGGCCTATCTAACTATTTTTGGGAGTGGCCATCAATGCAAGTGAAATCAATCCTTGCCCTTTTATTCCTTTTTGTGGTAATGGGCTCAGTGCACTTGGTGATCAGGCCTCTGCACATACTTCATTTTTTAGCCATTGTCACCACTCCTCATAATTATCACTCCCCCTACTTTGAATTTTCCATGTTGCATGGGTAGTTGAGTAGACTACATTTTACTAATCGAAGGTGGCCAAGTTTACTAGCCACCTCCAACCCATAAAAACTCTATTCTCTCTCATTAAACATATTTTTTTACCATTATGCGCATAAGGAAGGGGTGAGGGGTGTCATACTTGAGCCTACCTATGATGTTGAGTTGTTGGAGATGAATGCATGCTTCTGTTGAAATTAATGATCGATCAAATACTCTTTGAAGGTGTTATCTTCCATTGTCTTGCTTAGGCATAGGTCCTCTTTAAACAAAACAACATGATGATGTATTTGACTAATGAAATCTCTCTTTCATGCAGGTCTTTTCTAGTGTTTGATATACTCTTCTTGGAGTGGATTGGTGACCTTCCAGCTACTCCTCAGGGATGGTGTGACTTCTCTAAGCCTCATGGATGGCTCTTTATGCTTCAGGGTGGCCAAATCTTCATTATCAAGCTGCAATAGTCCTTTGTCTATGGTTTTTTTGGATATGTGCAAGCCACTACAAGATTGATCTCCTTCTTGTAGTAGTCACATAGTTTCTTATCCAAACCTTATACTACATTTAGGGACTTGGATAAATCATAGTGAGTCGAGGGACATGAGCAAAAGATTTTGAAGGTGGTGAAATTTTTTGAAAAAGAGTGAAGTTAGAGTCATTTGTTCTATGCTTTTTAATGTTCATAGGTGGAATCTGGAGGATGGAATTAGATGAATCGAGTGGATGAGAAGGTAAAGGAGGTTGGGTGGACCCCTCCTAAAATTTCCCAAGAAAAAACATGATTTTTTACCCCTTTTCTTAAGCAGATCTCAATCTTGTAGCATTTATGGTTGATCCTGTAGCAGTTCAAGATTGAGGCAAAATTTGGTGTAGTTGTTTACTAAGTGATGGAGTGATGTAGAGAGATGGATAAATGGTGATGGAAACAGAGTGGTTAGGCTAAGGGAATGGACTGTGGATTTTGTTCTTTCAAATGTTCCCCCCTTGACTATCTGGAGTCCTGCAAAAGAAAAAAATTAGCAGAATCGATGTAAGGACTCCATTTTTTTCTTCTTCTTATTTTTTCCCTTTTTTTTGAGACATACAAACTGCCTCTAGAGAGGTTTGCAATCTACATGCCTACCCCAAGTGCTTCAAAGGAGGTTTTCACTTGGAGATATTTTCATATTATTTTTATTTTCTTTTCTTTTTTTCTTTTGTTTTTCTCTTGGGTTGCCTCATAGAGGTTTTCAACCCTAGAGTTGGCCTTAGATGCCTCATTGAGGTTTTTACCTAGGCCCTTTATTGTATTTTTATTTTTTATTTTTTTCTCTTGTTGATCAAAATCTTGGTGAACTAAGGGATGTGAGCCTCCCAATCACATTCAACTCCTTACTAATTGAACTAATAAACTCCTCTTTGGATAGAGGTATTTTGTACACTTTCAATCGATAACCATTGAGAAGAAAGGGGATACCTTCCTCATCAATTGTTGTAATTTGGACAGACCCATTTTCATGACATTTTTCCACTAGATAAGGGTCAAACCATCTTGTCATTAATTTTCCTTTAAAATCCTTGAATCTTGAATCATATTGAAGGACTCAATCACCTAATTGAAAATCTCTCTCCCTAATGTGTTTGTCATGCCAAATATTCCTTTATAGTTGGACTACCTCAGTGTGTAGGAGAGATAGCAATATGAATTCATCTAAACCATTGAGTTGGAGCAGCCTCTCATGTTGTGTTGTAGTGAGGTCCAAGTATAACTGAGTTGCCATCTTTAGGGTTTATTCAAATTCAATGGACATAAGAGCCTTCTTTCCATAGACTAATTCAAATGGGATAAATTTACTGGTGGTATTCCAAGTTCTATTATAGGCCCAAGTGGCTTCTATAAGTATTTGTGCCCAATCCTTTATGCTTATTCTAACAACCTTAGTCATAATGTTCTCCAAGGGCTTCGTTTGTGATCTCCACTTGCCCATTTTTGTGAGTGTGATAGGTAGTGGTTGTCATGTGATTGATGTGGTTTTGCTTCATGATGTATTTATTCTGATTTGAGGTGAATTGTGTCCCTTGATCAGTGACCAACTCCCTTGGAAAAACAAACTTGTAGAATATGTTATCCCTTAGTAATTCAACCACCTTTTGCTTAGTTTCTTCCTTTACTTCCTTTGTTTCATCTCATTTAGTTAGGTAATCAGTGCACACAATGATACACTTCTTGTGTCCTGATGGGGGATCAATGGGCCCAAAGAAGTCCATGCCCCATTTGTCAAATGGCTCTAGAGTCACTTGAGGTTGTAGGGGCATTTCATCCTTAGGTGCAAGCTTGCCCATCCTTTGGCACTTATCACCCCTCGTGGTGCACCTTTTTTCAGCTTGATGTAGACTACGCCAATAGTAACTAGCATGTAGAACTTTGAAGGTTGTTCTCTTAGTAGCAAAGTGGCCTAAAAAAGGTCCATCATGACATGCTAAGAGGATGTCAAAAACCTCCTCTTCCATCACACATCTTCTCAAAATATGATCTGGCCCCAACTTGAAAATATTTCCCCCAATCCAAGTGAATGGGGCCCTCTCACTAATAATCTTGCTCTTCTCCTTGGAGGATAAGTTAGGAGGGAACCTCCCAGCAAACAAGTAGTTTTCTATATTAGGAAACCAAGGAGATAGCACCAAGATGGAAAATAGGTGTTCATCTAGGAGCTGATCATATACCATCTCCTCATTCCCTACATGTAATGTCAGTATTGATAAGAAATATGGAACCACATACTCTTTCCCTAATTTCTCAACAATGGTTAAATAAAATTGTTGCAATAATAACAACCATCTAATTATCCTAACATTGACATCAGGTTTATTCACTAAATACAGAATGGATGCATGATTAGTGTGGATGAAAGTTTGATATCCAATGATGTAGTTCCTAAACTTGTTCAAAGAGTGCACCACAACCAAGATTTCTTTTTCGATGACTATATAGTTTATCTCAACTTTAGAAAGGTTCTTACTGATGAAATGGATAGCATAAGGGAATTTGTCCTCCATTTGTCCTAAGGTTGCTCCTATAGATTTATCTGATACATCTGTGTGGATATGGAAAGGTAGTGCCCAATTGGGACCCCTAAAGATGGGTGGAATGGTAAAATTCTCCTTTAGAACTTCAAAGGCCTCTTAACATTATCTGTCCAACATAAGTATAAAAATTTAGCCAGTAGAAATAAGGGTGAATCCAAGTTACTGAACTCCTTAATGAACCTTCTATAGTACCTAACCAATCCAAGAAAGCTTCTAACATCTCTTCGTTTTTTAGGGATATGGACCCTTTTAATGATGGAAACCTTTTTGGGGTCAACCTATACCCATTCCTTGGATATGGGATGGCTTAGGACAGTTTGTGCATTCATAGAAAAATCACATTTCTCGGGACTTAATGAAAGATTCATCTCAATGAATTTCTTTAATAATTTAGATGGGTTAGAAAGAGCTTCATGGAAGTCACATCCATAAGGGGTGAAGTCATCAATGTATATCTCAACAGTGTCATGAACAAGGTCAACAAAGATACTCAAAAATTCCCTCTAGAAGGTAGTAGGGGCATTGCACAAACCGAATGAAAGGACCCTATAGGAAAAGGTACCCCAAGGACATGTGAACATGTTCTTGTTGTGGTCCTCCAAGATGATTTGTATCTGGTTTTACCCACTAAACCCATCCAGGAAGGAAAATAATCTCTTCCTAGCAAGGCCATCTAGGAATTGGTCAATGAAAGGAAAAGGGAAGTGGTCCTTCTTTGAGGCCTTATTAACTTCTCAATAATAAACAAAGATCCTCCACTTACCATTTTTCTTGGGGACTATGATAGGGTGGACACCCACTCACTATCTAAAATGGTGTATATGAACACTGCATCTAGTAGCTTTTGTAATTCCTCTTTCACAATGTCCTTAAGAGTTGGATTCATCCTTCTCTAAGGTTCATGCATAAGATTGCATCCCTATTTGATGTAGATATGATGAGTACAAATTGAGGGATGCACAACTTTCATATCCTTATAGTCCCAAGCAAAAGCATCTAGGTGTTGCCTCAACACATTGCATAATTTTTCTTCCTTCTCAGTTGAGAGAGAGGGGTTGATCTTTAGAGTTCTATATGGGCTAATCACTACAAACTTGGCATGTTCTAGGTTAGGGTCAATAGAGCACAAATCAGTCCATGGGTTTCTCTCAGATTCCTTCATCAGTTCATCAAATGGCATGGAAGTGGGGGGCTGATTATGTAAGATATGTTCAATAAGATCATCTTTATCAAGCTGCCTCCCCCCTACAACAACATCTAGTATGCAAACTGGGTAGAGGGCTGCTTGATAAAATTCTTCCTCATCCTCATCCTCTAACCACAAGGGCAAGTCATGCTCAATAGAAGGTTGAGAAGGAGGATACAACAAAATTTATTTTGATAGATGCCCATTCTTTATGGTCATGTTCCCAACCCTGCAACTAATGTAGGCATTAGCAATGGCCAAACAAGGTCTTCCTAGTGTAGAAATTTCTTGTAGATTCAAACTGCAAATTGTAATATGCTAAAACAATTGACTTGAATCTACTCTACTCATAAGCGGAAACAATAATTGATCGATGAAATCACAAAGTAGAAAAAGGAAGAATTCAATCACATATAAAAAAACAATTTTTTGGGGAAATCCATAGTTAAAAACCCCTGCTATCCATATATTACATTAATCAGAAAATTTGAGAAGATTATAATGTTATGCTCAAGCTCGAGCAAACTTTGCACTATCAAAATCTATCTCACAGCTTCACAAACAAGCTCCAACCAATACTTAGCCAAATCTGTTGTCTGCCAAGCTCTTATTTCCTTGTGCAGTTTCCTAGGGAATTAGCCCATATTTAATTGGGAAATTCCTCATTCATAACTATGAAATCTATCATAGGCCTTCCTTTGATTGCATGCACCACCTGTACAATTCAGATGATTATACAATTGATAGTACACTATCCCTGAAATCCAATCTCAACGGGGTCTTTCTCTAATATGACATGCATGAGTTAATTACGAGTGAATCTTTAGTTTACTGGTTGAGCAGTGATGGTTAAACCCCACTACTATAGGTTACACCCCACTACTAGATATCCCACTAATTCCTCCATCAGTTGGAACTAGATTTACTAAATTTAACTCAGTTAAACTGAACTAAATAATTACAACTCAAAAGAACTCAACCCGCCTCCCTAAAATTTAGGAACCACTCTACATGACTCTAGATAGACTCCGAACTCGAATTTACTGAGATAACTAAGTCAAATTAACTTACTTAACTATTAAAATTTGCTGTGACAATTAGAATTAGAATTTAATTCCTAATTTAATTCAAGGACAAAATTAAATTAGGATTTTCTTGTTGCTATTTTCAACACTCCCTCTCAACAAGAAAGGGATTATCTTCTACCTGGATCTTGCCTCTCTGAAACTTGAATTTGCGTCTTGAAAATTCCTTTGTCAAAATATTTTCATCCTGCTCCTCTATAGGAATGTACTCCAGCAACTTGATTCTCCTCTGCACGCAATCTTGTAGATGGTGATACCAGATGTCGATATGCTTGGGCCAATAATGAAAAATTAGATTCTCATAGAGTTTGATACAAGTCTTATTGTCACAATAAATCACTGTAGGATCCATCCGTTGACCAAATAACCCAAGAAGGATATTCCTCATCCAAATAGCCTCACAAGCTGGTTGACTAGCATCCATGTACTCTGCTTCTGTTGAACTGAGTGGAATTGATCTCTACTTCCTGATGTACCAAGAAACTGTTGCTAACCCAACACTGAAGATTCCCCCTGATGTGCTCCCTATCCAATATGCATCTGCGAAGCCTTGAAGCTTCACTCCCTTTGTCCATCTGTACCAAATACCAAACTGAGTGGTGCCTCTAAGATATCTCAACATATTTTTAGCATCCTTCCAATAAATTTTGGTTGGCTTAACCATGGCTTGACTAAGTTGGTTAACTACAAAACACATGTTTGGTCGTGTCTTCACCAAATACATAAGTGAACCCAAAAGTTGTCTATAAATAGTAGCCTCCACTACTTCACCTGAACTAGCTTCCTCCTTCCTGTAGTTACCTGCTAGAGGAGTCTCCATGGGTTTGTTGCTCTCCATGTGGAACTTCTTCAGTATCTCGTTGGCATACTTTCCCTGAGAGACAAACAATTCCTCATATCCTTGCCATACTTCCATAACAAGAAAGTATTGCATGAGCCCCAGGTCCTTCATCTCGAATTCGCTTCCAAGATCCTCTTTGCAAGATTTTATCAGCTTCTCATCACTTGTTAGAATCAAATAATTGAAATATAATACTATAATCAACAATTTACCTTCAGCCACAATAGGGTAAAGATTTACATCTCCTCCACTTTTGGTGAAGCCCAACCTGGTGAAATAATTGTCAATCCTAGTGTACCAAGCACGGGGTGCTTATTTCAGTCCATACAACACTCACCTGAGTCTACACACATGCGACTCTATGTTGAAGGTCTCAAATCCTCCTGACTACGTAATATAAACCTCTTCCTCAATCATATTGTTGAGGAATGTTGTCCTCACATCCATCTAATGTATCTTCCATCCCATCTACACTTACAGTACTAGAATATATTTGATTGATGAGTACCTTACTACTGGAGAAAATGTCTCATCGTAATCAATTTCCTCCACCTAAGAGAATCCTTTGGCCACAAATATGGCCTTGTGTTTCTCTAGACTCCCATCTGCTCCTTTCTTTACCTTGTAAAGCCATCTGGAACTCACCACTGACTTGTGTGCTGGTCTTGGGACTACTTCCCAAACATTGTTTCTAATAATGGATTCATACTCCTCAACTATGGCATTAACCCATACTGGTTGTTGTACTACTTCCTCAAATGAGGATGGCTCAATCTCTACATGCACTCTCATAAGAGACATGTAGCCAGTGTACCGATCTATTGACCTCCTCTTCCTGCGCTATGATGTGGGTGCTCCCACATTCTCTCTAAAATCATGCATCAATATTTCAGCCTCTTTGGTGTGCTTCCTTCCATCTCTAGAAGTCTCTACATGAGTGGGTGCTTCTACTCTTTACTCCGCTGCATGTGGCTTCTCCACATCATCCTAAGGTTCCTCCTTTGGAGCTAAAAACTCCTCATATGCATGGAACTAAAGTTCCCTCTAAAGGGAACATCTCATGGCATTCTACTCATCAAATTTCACATCTCTACGAACCATTGTCATCATGATGGATGGAAGGTACACCTGATAGTTGTGAGGTGTATCAGTGTACCCCACAAATATGCTCAACTCAACTATTGGCTCTAGATTTTTCCATGCATTCTTGGTAATATGACATTAGACTAATGAACCAAAGACCCTGAAGTGTGCCACATATGGTTTCTTACCTGAAAAAGCTTCTTTTGGTGTACTCATCCCGAGAATTCAATGAGGAATTATTTTCTTCAAATAAACAATTGTGTTGCATGCTTTAGCCCATAAGTGCAATGGTAGGCCCTAATCATGTAACATCGCCAGTGTCACTCCCACAATACTTTTGTTCTTCCTTCTAGCCACCTCATTATACTATGGGTTAAGAGGTGCTATTAACTCCCATCAAATTCCTTCTGATGCACAAAAGTTCTTGAATTCATTCGACACATATTCTCCACCGTTATCAGTTCTGAGAGCTTTAACTTTCCTTCTAGTATCTTTCTGACAAGTGCTTTAAATTCAAAAAATTTAGAGAACATATGGTCTTTCTTCTGCATGAACAAAATCCAACACTTACAAGAAAAATCATCAAAAAATATTACATAATACCTGTGCTTGGGCGTGGATGTTGTCTAGAACGGTCCACACACATTTGAGTGAACTCAATCAAGGATTGCTTGTGCTTGACTGTATTTATCATGAAAGGAAGATTTGGTGTACTTCCCCAATGTACACCCTTTTCATGTGCGTCTCTACTCTAGTGTACCCTTGGGAAGTCTGATAGAATTTTTTTTCATGATCTTCAAAGCTCTATGGTGTAAGTGACCCAATCTTCTATGCCACAACTCACTGATGTATCAACTCTGAACCTTATTTGTCTTAGTTCTCAAAAAAGCACAATCTTCTACATCCAATTTGTAAATTTTCTTCACTTGAACCTCGATCTGCTTCACCTGTCCTGAGGCTATGTGACAAAGGAAAGACTTTCCCTTACTAAATATCACATTGTAGCCATGGTCCTCCAACATGGAAACTGAAACCAAAATATTCTTCAAAACCAAAACATATATGACATATTTTAATGTGAGAGGAGAACCAAACTCCCTCTGAAAGGTAACAATATCGATGACAATCACGCTATACCTCCCATCATCTCCCATCCCGACATGCATCTGGAGGTCCTTCTCCTCAAAGTCACTGAGTAACTCTTTGTTATTGGTCATATGGAATAAGGATCCACTATCTTGTTATAAAATTATATATTCCAGAGCAATGGAACACATCAAATATTGTAGAAATATAAACACATAAAACAAGAGAGACATAGATATACGTGGTTCACCGAGTTTGGGCTACGTCCACAGAGAAACATCTAGTCCTCCCTTTTATATTATCCAGCAAACTGAAGAGATAAAACCTACAACAAATCTGATGCAATTCCATCTTCACTCTCAATCTCCTCTCACTTCCTCACTCAGAATACAGATCTACATAGATGCAATATAATTCCCTCATATATAGCGAGGGGTTGCCTTCTAGGGAAAAATACCCTAAATTAAACATAACTTTCACTGTCAGATCTCTGCCTAATGAACGACTCAGATTGACTAAAAAATTACAAAGGTATTCAAAGGTATCGCCGCCCCCCTGGACCCCCCTACAACAAATATTTTACAGGCGGCGTTGCCGCCCCATTACGAACTGGGTCTAATGCGGTGATACCTTTGAATACAGAAGATAATCAGACTCCACACCCAACATATCTAGGTACCACACACTACCCGTTACTGATGTCACCATGCAAGTGATGAGGGTGAAATCTAGTTCAAATTATGAAGCGAGAGCTTCACCTGCCGCTCCTCCTAAGGGATTCTTGCCCACCTTCTTATGCAGGCACTTTGTGGCATAGTATTCCAACTCGTGACAATGAAAACATTTAATCCTCGACATGTCCTTCTTCTTCCTTCCCTAACTGGAATATGATTTGGAATCAGATGACTTCCCCTTCCCTTTATTTGCGTTCCCATCTAAGGCACAGTTCTCCTCATTATCATGCTTGGATGAGGATCCATCTCTGGTGTTCTGTCATATCTCTTCGTGTACCAAGTCAAACCATAATCACTCCCACTCTGGTAGCTTCTCCCTCCCATTAACTGATTCCTCATAGTTGTGCCAACTCTTGGGAAGTCCTAGAAGTGTTAAGCTCACCAGATCATCTTCAGCAACTATAACACCAACACTTCCAAGTTCATCCTGACATTGGGTGAACTTGGTAAAGTACTTCAGTATTGTGTTGTCCTTCTCCATCTTGATCTTTTTGATCTTTTCCTTCAATGCCAACTTCCCGTGGTCACTGTTATTTTGAAACATGTATGTTAAGGCCTTCCACATTGCAATTGGAGTTTCCTCACGATGGAGATTCGAGACAATATGATCTCGAACTCCTTCTAGGATAATCCTTCTCGCCTTTGCCACACACTTTATCCACTCTCCAAGATCTTGAGCATCAACTGTATTAGGAATTTCTTTGTCTATGAATTCCTTAAGCCCGTTGTCTTCCAAAACTACCTCCATCCTATCCTTCCAAGAAATATAGTTCGAACTACATGTTGGGGGCAACCCAACTTGGCCTATATTTTGGTAATGACTCCGCATTTTGTGGAGTGGAGTGTGAAGTAAATAATGTAGTGGAGCGCGAAGTGGACCATGCAATGGAGCAATGGAGTGCCAAGTGGACCATGTAGTAGATATACCGCATAGTGTGGGGGATTCGAGGTGGGTCGAAGCCCCTCTTTTTTGTAAAAATAAAGTAATATTGTAAAATATGAATGGTTTTCAGACCATAGTAGCCTGTATTAGGGGAGCCCATAGTATATGGACCATGGTATTTTTGATGGTATATCTCTCGATGTAATAGTATATATAGGGACCAATAATAAGGAAGAGAATAATTTTAGAATCACATTATTGAATTGAATGGTTGTATTCTTGTGATCTATGGTTTGTGGCGAAGGAAGATCCTTTGCAGTTGAGTGCGCAGACGACCTGCAACTTATTGCAAAGGTCAAGAACTGTTTTTTGTAGAAGATTCATTATTATAAGCAACAATTCATGTGGACGTAGTCCCACATTGGGATGAACCAACATAAAATTGGTATCTTCATGTGTATATTTTTGTTTTATTTGTTGTAGCATAACAGTTTATTACAATTGCATGTTATTACAATGCAATGATGATCATGGGTTTATATGATATGTTTATGTGATTAAATATATGCAGAGAAGTAATTTATGAATATTAAGTATAAGAAAACATATTAATACCACATCCCAACATCCCTCAAGGTTGCAGAAACCTGGTTCTGCATCCTCCCATAGTCACTTCGGGTGAGACTGTGATATGCTTGCAGGTCATTACTGAAAGGGCCAGTGGTTGAGGGTTTTATTGGTGCACAGTATATATCAAACCTGGGTCAGCCCAACCTATTCCAACAAATGGTTCCATTGCGAGGACCAAGATCTGTTTGAGGGATATGTTTATGTGGCATCTGTCGAAGAAGGAGATTCAAGATTGGCAAGAATCGAAGGAGTAATAATTTTCAGATAAAAAAAATAGAAACCCTTGTCTGAAGTCTGAAGTTTAGTTACAAAGATATATTTTCACAAATCAATACGAAATTTTCTTCGCGTCATTTCTTGTTGAACTGTATGAGTGGATATCAAGGTTGATTGAAAGAAAGATCTATTTTAAAGGTGGAAAACCTACGACGTGGACTCATGAATTGATATAGCGACTCAAGAGCACTGCCAATAGGATTTCAAGGGTTGTCGATTTCTGAATTGATAACATCTTAGGAGTATTTATCACTGATTTCGTAGTAGACCAGACCATGTCCTACAACGAAGAAGAACACTGATTCTTCAAGGGACTGCGAGGTAAGTATTTGAAATGTTTGAAACTCTGGATGAAGATGCTTCTATGTGAAAATGGAGTCTTACAGATGCAACCAAATTGTTAGTTTACTTAGGTTTGGAAGAAGAGAGAGTAAAGTTGAGTTAGATATCACAGTAATGTGAAGTGGAAAAAGATATAGAGTAGATACTAGAAAAAGAGCTCATGGACAAGACCCAAAGACCTTTGTAGAAACTAAATATAGTCCTCTGTAGAGTGAATCTAAAAGTGAAATGGAAGATAGCCACCGTAATAAGCCCTAGGTAGCTTCACATTATTCACCTTCCAAGCATGAGAGCTAGCAAAAGCTATAATCTAGTAATAACCAAGGTGTTCTGGGCTCTCTCCCTCCCCCTCCCCTTCTCCCCTTACTCCCCATATACCCCATCCCCCTCCCCTTACTTCTCCCCCTCCCTCTCCTCCTCCCCCTCCAAGAAGAAATATGGTTGATGATATTAAGCTACATGTTTTCAAAGGAACTAGATCAGAGGATCCATATCAGTTTTGGTTTTTATGTGAAGCTGTATGGACCGTGAAGCAGATCGATGATGAAAATATAAAGAAAGTGAAACTCATTATGACGCTTCGATATAGAGCATTAACATGGTATATGAAGTATTCAAATAATCAGATTAGAACATTTGTAGATATCAAAGCAGTGCTAATAAGAGAATTTAAGAAGTTGAAGTATGAGTCGCAGTGCATCACTAAGTTAAAAGAAATTAAACAGAAACCTACTAAGTTTGTTTGGGAATTTGATAAGAGATTTAAGGAATTTTTGGATCAAGTGAGCTTTGAAATAGCTCCGCAACAACATCAAGAATGGTTTATAGTTGTGTTATTACTACATATCAGGCTACCATTGATGCAACAAAAGATAACAAGTCAAGCCGAAGCTCTGCTCTATGGATTGTGATGAAGTTGGAATCTTTGCCTATAGGAGATACTAATTCAGGTATGCAATAGATTCAGAGTCAGATGGCGAACCTAACCCTATAGATACAAGATATCAAGAAAAGCAAAGAATTTGGAGAAGAAGTATGGTGTACAAAGTGCAGATCTGAGGTCCATTCTAAAGAACAATGTCGTATATGTAGGGATTAAATGGCTAGTGGGGAACCAAATCACATAAATGCAGGATCTAGCCTGTGGGGTGAGATATGCAAGACCAGATTACAACATCACTCAGAATATTGTTACCTATTACAGAAATATGTGCAAACTTGAAGGAACCTATACTGCAAATTATGTAAATCAATAGGACATGATGAGAATAATTATCGAGTTTATGAACTAATGATGGAGCATAGTGCTGACACTTATAGAATGAAAGCAAAAGAACATGAACATGAAGAAGTGGACAACACGATGGTCAAGGAGCCTAACAAGGAAGAGGTCGAGGTGTTGGAGCTGGTCGAGGATGTGGACATATTATTTCCTATAAACACGGCCAGGCAGGTCATTTTGTGAGAGATTGTCAGAACCCTACAATGACATGTAAGTACTATAAATCCTTTGACCATGTGATTGAGGAATGCCTTGTACTTATGGAAAATATGTAAGAAAAAATGAATCAGCAGCTTCCACAAAATATTCAAATGATGACTATTGAAAGAAGGAATGACGAACCTTGAATTAGTATTGTTACTAGAAGTGGAGCTGCGACCGGTAGTGATAAATCGGATGGAAAGAAAGAATCTGAAACTGCATGGGTCAGAAACACTATTGAGAAATCTCCTATTTTTTATATTCAGAAGAAAAAAGAAGTATTTATGGAAGTGAAGCAAAGAAAAATTTTATGGATGTTGGAGCTTCGACCTCTAGTGCACAGCCAAAGGCTGATCAGAAAAGAAATTGTGACGTATCATTAGATTCAACACAGAATCAAGTTTCAACATAGAATCAAGTTTCGATGCAGAATCAAGCTTCGACACAGGACTAGGAGTCAACAAATCAAGGAGGTACTTTAAAGTCTTTTCTACAAACTTGTATGAAATTATTAAGAGATCAAAAGGTTGTAGAAGGGCTTCAAGTGTTGATAGATTCTTGTGGATCAAAAGAAACACTATGAGGTGAGATGCGCGCAGTGAATAATTTACATCGACAAAAGAGAACTGGAAGAGAAATGAGGCTTAGTGTGCAGATAGGAGAATATGAGATGGATCAAGTTATTCTAGATTTGGGATTTGATGCTAATGTTTTGACAAATTAGACATGGGAATTAATGGGTAAGATGAAGCTACAGTGGTCGCCTATTAAGTTAAGGATGGAAAATCAATAAAAGATCTTCCCCTTAGGAATACTATGAGGTGTAACAGTGAATATTGAAGGAGTTCACACTACTATTGACTTTGAAGTAATAGATATCATTGATGATAGTAACCCTTATCCTACATTTCTTGGACTTGACTAGGCATTTGATAATATGGCCATAATTAATTTGAAGAAGAGACAAATGATATTTGAAGGAAGAAATATGAGAGTAATTGTTCCCTTGGATCCATCAGAAGGAGTAAGATGTACAAAACCAATCAAAGAAGAGTAATGTGCAGTTGATATAGATAATATCTATCAAATGACAGCAAAGGAACAAGATTGGGTTAACCCTACTACAAAAGGAAAGTTGACTTGGGAGCATGATAGTTCTTGTACCTCAGACTCAGAAGAAGAGTTGGAAAATTGGCAAAATAGGTTGCATGAAGTATCTACAAGGCGATGTGCAAGAATTACCAAATTAGTTCGTTGTATGATATCTGAGGTATGTAATCTACCTTCTTATGATGGCTTGGGTGATATAAATACTTTTCTTAATGATTATGAAGAACAGGTTCCAAAGAATCAAAGGTTGTTAGCCTTGGATGTAGCCCTGAAAGCTACCCTTGCTAGATGGTGGGGTGCACACAAGAAGAATATAGAAGGCTAGCAAGAATGTTGAAGATTGATGTGGATAAGGTTTGGACAGATAGATATAGAAATAGAGATAAAATATGATGGTGAAACTAATCCTAGGAAGCATATCCAACTATGCACTACAACATGGAAGGATATTCCACAACAAGAATGGGTACTTAGATTCATTCATACATTAGAGACAATCCCTAAGAACTGGTACTTAGAAACAAAGCTTCAACATGGTACAATAAACTGGAAAGACACTGTTGATGGCTTCATATTAACATTTAGTTTTGAGGATGATTTCCCACACATAGATTCATATTCAAACAATTAAGAAGAGGATCTTTGAGAATGAAATCCCATTGACATGGAAGCAACCTGATTGGGCTACACAGATAAAAAATGCATTGGAATGCTATAACCTTACTACAGAAGAGGAAGAAGATCCTCGCAACATCGACATAGCATAATTAGAAGGATAACATGAAGTAACTGGACCTAAGCAAGAAATAATAGATATAATGAAGCCACTGAAGATAAATAAGGTAAACATAGGATCAAATAAGGAACCTAAGTTTGCAGCAATAGGAGACTATTTGGATGAAGAGATGGTCAGTAAAGTTACAAATTTACTTCATGAATATCAAGAACTATTTCCCACCAAGTTTTCAGAGATGAAGGGTATAACAAGAGATCTAGGAGTCATGAAGATTCCTCTGAAGCTTGATGTGAAGCTAGTCAAACAAATACCTTACAGGTTGAACCCAAAATATAAGGAGAAAGTAAAGATAGAGCTTGATAATATGATAGTAGTAGGAATTATTGAACCAGTAGAAGAATAAGAATGGGTGAGTCCTATGATGGTGCAATAAAAGAAGATTCAAGGAGAGATTAGGATTTGTGTTGATCTAAGGAAGTTAAATGATGCATGTTTACAAGATACCTTCCCTACCCCTTTCATAGATGAAGTGCTAGACAATGTAGGAGGTCAAGAAGCTTACTCATTTACAGATGGATTTTCAAGTTATCATTAGATTATGATTGCACCTAAAGATTGGCATAAGACAACATTTTCTATAGAATGGGGCTCATATAAATACATAGTGATGCCTTTTGGATTGAAAAATTCCCTTGCTATATTTTCTAGGGTGGTGGTCGCAGATTTTAAGGAATACATCCACAGGTTTTTGGAGGTATATTTTGATGATTGGACAATACTTGGGTTGTTAAGCAAACATATTGGAAGTTTAAGACTTATGCTTGACACATGCAGACAATATCAGATCTCTTTGAACCTAAAGAAGTTCATATTTTCTATACCTTTTGGCATATTGTTAGGACATATTGTTTGCAAGAAAGGATTAATGGTGGACACTGCTAAGATTTCTATCATTGTGAACTTACCCCCACCTAAGACAGTAAGACAACTTCGCACTACATTGGGACATACTGGGTATTATAGGAAATTCATCAAGGTGTATGCGAAGATCACTACGCTTATGGAGAAAATGTTAAAGAAGGATGTAACTTTTCAGTGAAATGAAGAATGTCAGAAGGGCCTCGACATATTGAAAGAAAAAATGGTAGTTGCACCTATATGAGTGTTACCTGACTGGAATAAGGAATTCCATGTCCATGTGGATGCTTCTTGTATAGCTATGGGAGTAGTATTGGCACAACCTGGTGCACGAGAAATTGATCATCCTATAGCTTTTGCAAGTAGAAAATTATCTAAAGCATAAAAGAATTACACAACTACAAAAAGAGAAGGATTGGCTATGGTATATGCTATGCATAAATTTAGACACTATTTATTGGGATCACACTTTAAAATGTTTACATATCATTCTGAAAGTCTGAAGTATTTGATTAATAAGCTTGTATTAGGATGAAATATTTGCAGATGGTTATTATTATTCCAGGAATATGACTTTGAAATCATTGTTAAACCAAGAAGACTGAATGCAAGACCTGACCATTTGTCAAGATTGGAAACAGGTGAAGAACCAACCAGCATAGAAGATAATCTCCCTGATGTGCAATTATTTGCAATCAGAGTTGCAGATGACCATTTTGCAGATATTATTCAGTTTTTGAACACAGGAATGGATCTTTCAAAATATACTATGCAGTAGAAGAAAGAACTAATGTTTAAGGAAGTTGGTTTTTCATTAATAGCAAGACACTTATCTAAAATGGGACTAGATGAGATACTGTGCAGATATGTTCCTAACCATGAAAGACAGATAATTGTAACAAAGTCTCATGAAGGCGATTGGTGGACATTATGTAGGGAAAAGCAATGCACAGAAGATTTTGAGAGCAGGACTGTGGTGGCCTACACTACACAAAGATGCAAAGGAGTATTTCCGAACATGTGATGTATGTCAAATAATAGGAAAAACTTCAAGAAGAGAAGAGATGCCATTGGTACCACAAGTTACATTGCAGGATTTTGATAAGTGGGCTATTGATTTTGTTGGACCCATCAACCCACCTGGAAAAAGGACTAGTTCGAGGTACATAATCACAAGAACTGACTATTTGACAAGATGGTCTGAAGCACAACTAGTAAGGGATTACAGTGCAAAGACTGCTGCAAAGCATATTTTTGAATATATATTGTCTAGATTTGGATGTCCAAATATTTTAATGTGTGACAAAGGCTCACACTTCCTAAATAAAACTATTGAAGCATTAATTGAGGAATTCCATGTCTATCATCAAAATAGTACCCCTTATCATCCTCAGGCCAATGGAACAGTCGAAGCATTTAATAAGATCTTGGAGAATGCACTGACTAAGGTATGCAATGTGAACATAGATGACTGGGACCTTAGAATTCCAACAATATTATGGACTTATAGGACTACATGCAAGAAGTTGACAGGTCAGACACCCTTCAGGTTGGTTTATGGGCAAGAAGTTGTGATGCTCATGGAATACATTGTCCCTACCCTAAGGATTGCAACTTTTACAAATATGGCAAACCTTGACATAATGGAGGAAAGAATTTCGCAATTGATTGCTTTAGAGGAAGAAAGGTTTATAGGAGTTTTCCATCAACAGGTACACAAAGCAAGAGAAAAGGCATAGCATGACAGGCATATTAAGCAAAAGAAGTCTCATGTAGGAGACCTTGTTCTCCTATATCACAATAAGTTTATGAAATTTCCAAGGAAATTCAAGATGCATTGGTTAGGCCCATATATTATTAAGAATATTACTGATGGAGGCACAATTCAATTAGCTAAGTTAAAAGGAGAATTGATTTAGGGAAGAGAAAATGGTAGCATGTTGAAGCTATACAGGGACAACCTTGTCCCTACAACCACACTCTGAGGAAGAAAGGATAAGAGTCTTAGTGCCACTTGCATTTGAAAGTGGGCACTGGACTATAAACTATGTTGTAGAGAGCTTCAACATAAGGAGTTACTTTGCTACAGTCTGGATTATGTCGAAGTGCATAGAAGCTATGACGTAAGAAGGGTTTTTCACTACAATATGGATGTGTCAAAATTTTCTGGAAAAATATGACTGTTAAAAGGGAAAAGTTAATGTAAAACACGCGGAAAGTTGCATTTATGAGGACAAATTGGCAAGATCTAAGGATAGATATGCAATTAATGAACACAATATGAACACAATATGGATAAAATATAAGCTAATTATGAGGTTAGAAGCTCAAATTCATTATAAAAATCCACTTCCTGCCTAGATTGAAAAATTTACTGAATTGAGAATTTGAGCCTTGAGAGTGCGAAGAAATCGCAGATGTTTTAACTATCATATGTCATCTGAGCGTTCTTATGAAGAAATTGTGTGTAATTTTCATGAGAAAGGCTTATCTAAAATAATGGAAGCATGCCTGCAATAACATCACCTGTAGCAACATCGTCAAGAACTCAATGAAGATCCCCAAGGAAGAAACCAATCAAGGAAGAAAGAACAAAAAAGAAACAAGATAAGAAACCTGTCAAGCCTCAACCACAACCAGATCAAGTCAAATATAGTGAAGAAGAAATGAAGGAGGTGCAGATGGAAACAGGTGGCACAACATTTTCACCTCTACCACCATACATTCCACCGAGGAAACCAAATGCAAAACCTATAAAAGAATTGAAGGATGTGAAGTATGGCACCTTTACGCCCTTGTTGTCGGAAGTAGTACCATTTTTAGGAGAAGTGTTAGGGAAAATTCTGTAGCTGAAGTTCGCGGATTATGACTTTAATGATAGGAAGAATTACCCTCAGTTCACACCAGACGGTATTTAAAACAGGTACACTACCTAGAAAATGAAGTCACAAGGCTAGAACCATAGCATTGGGAAAATGGGTTGGTGCAGTCAAGATTATTGAATATGTTAAATGTGTCATACTTCAGCAGAAGTCTGGGGAACATAACGTGTGTGCGTCAGTTGCTCGTGTTAGTACACGATGGGGGATTATGGATGGGAAATAAGATCCTTATAGACCCAATTTTCATCTAGAGGATCACAAGACTACCATAACAAGGGCGGAACCCCACGAAAGAATTTATCAGAAAGGATCAAGGCCACACCATAGCAGATAACATGAATAAGAAGTTTGGGTTAGAAAAAGGAAAAAGAGGATACGTCATAAATTCCATCAGCGACCCATTAGTTTGCCTTGCAACACACATATTGGCTGGGAAGATCATGAGAAAGTGTCAAGCCATTGAAGTCCCTGCATCGGTGGTTCATTAGCCGCGCAGTGTGACAATGGGGTTCAGTACAACTAGGCCGGCTACCTTTGTAAGGAATTTATGGACGACTATCACGAAGTCCAAGAAAAAGGTACAACATTTCACTATGCTTGTGTTGATGGTGCTGGACTCGCTAACATGTCACAAGATCTCCCCAGTAAGAAGTCCCAACTAGACCTCAGACCCTTTGGTGTAGGAGTCCCAACAGTGAGTCGTACAGTATTGCCTTGACCATGGTTTCACACAAAGGCAAGTAAGATATCCCTATTAGTAGCAAGGGTGTGACATATGTAGTAAGTCAAGGAAGGCACATGAGTGGTTCTAACACACGGAGGGTGAAGTGAGTGCGACCCTTGGAAACCTGTGAAAGCACGAAGTTAAGAAGGGAAGACATTAGAAAAGATGCATCACAACATGGAAGGCAAGTAAGCTAGAAATCCAAAGTGATAGTTAATACAACAACACATTTCAGTAAGATTCATACATACATATACAGAAAATAGCCCCTACATGGATGCGTAAGAAAACATATACATATATCATTTAGAGTAAATAAGATAGCTGAAATAAAATACAACATATGCATGAAATGTCTTGGCTATGTTATATTAAGAAGTGAAAGTTCCATTCATACAATAAAACCATGACCAACCACTAGTTCCGATAGTAGAACGTTACAGTCATTGCTGCTTGCTCCTCCAAAGAGATATACTATATCTACATAGTGGAGAAGCCAAGGCTCATTATAATACTATCCAAGCTCTCTCTAAGATACTCCTATCAAAAGCTTTGCTGACCAAAATCCTTTACAATGAGTTATGAGGGACTATATATAGCAAAGGGTGGGGTGGCCCTTGACATTCCCCTTTGTGATAGTTCATCTGCCCTCATGAATCTTCATCTACTCTACGACTATTACATCCAACTATCAACACTTGAACTTCCACTTGACAAGACATTATATACAATCTGCACATGTACCCATGTGAGACAAAATAGGCTTGAGGAAGGCATTCAAGACATCACTATGAATCAGAAAACTGTGGGAAGAGCAGCTCTTCGACATCCTCATGGTGCTTGACAATAGCGAACTGATGCCAAGCTCGGTAGCCTGTGATGGTTTTTTGTGTACTCTAAGGTGGCATCCTTATGGAAACGAACACTTTCCTTCATAGCATCTGGGTACACTACTCAGGATCCCCTATCCAACTCGCCTGATAACATGTGCATTATTGTCTTGAGTGTGGTGGTACCATTGACATATTGATGCATGGTGTCTACATTGATCACGAAGTCTGGGCTGGTGGCTATGTGCATCAGCTCATCAAAGTAAAAGTTAAGCTCCAGTCAGACCTGTGCCTTTGTCTTTGCCTGGGTTAGTGTCCCAATAGATGGGATCACATGTGCACGCACAAAAAAATCCATACTCCTGAATATCTGTGCATGGGAATCCTGTAGACTAGTGTTGAGCTGTAGGAAATCTTCATAGTTCTAGATCTGACTCTGAATGCGTGCCTTCACCTCGACCACTCTGGGATTCATCATCTTGGGCAAGTGTAACGGGGCTCCCTTGTATCTCATTGTCCATGTTTGCATGTAATCAATAGTAGCATGCACATTCAACAAGATACGTGCTCTCCTAGCACATCGCTATTGCCAACCATTGAAATGGACAATTGCCTTATGCATGGTTACTCCAAACTTGGAATACAACACCAGCATGACTGTGTCAAGGGAAAACACTTCATCCAATATTTCCTTCTTCAACTTTGCTTGGGTGAATTCTATAACCAATTCTCCTCCCTACTTGACCATATGTAACTCCTTAGCCATTCACTCATTCTCAACTATCAAGAAACAAGCACTCGACCTAGTGGCTTTGGCACATGCTCTAGTAGCATCGACCAATGCTACTATATGCTTGTGCATGTCAAACATGATCACTCATTCTTTAAACTGCACTGGAGATGTGTGACCATCCGGAGTCGACACTCTGTGAGATTTCATAACTCTATGTTTGGATTCATCGAATGAGATGCTGCACATCTCTCCCTCTAGATTGTCTCCAAAGACTTCAGTGTCTCCTTGGTCTCTTGGGACTCGCTCCGCTTTCGGATCTAGTGAATCTGGTAGGTCAACCTCTTGGTGGTGGGGCATGAGGTTGATGTCTTGTTGTAACTCTTATTGCTCCATGTCTATATCCATCTGTTCAAGTGATTGTTCTATCTCTTGAGCAAAGTCCTGCTCTTGTGACTGCTCACCTTGCCTACTTAGTGCCAGATTTTCTGATGAGTCTACTACCTGTACAAGCATAGTTTCATATGTTTGTACATGTTGTGCCCCCTGTTGTACCTATTCTTGCTGCTCTTCCTTCTCTTGTTTATGCAACTCATGTTCCTTCTGGAGTTGCTCCTTCAACTCATGCAAATCCTTCTCTATTTCCTCCATTCTCTATTTTTCTATCTGCCTTTGCACATTCCTCCTATCGTGTTGTTGCCTCCTCACCTCTATTGCCAAAGCTTCTTTTTGCACAACTAGGTTTGCTCTAAACTTGCAACTTTGTTCTACCTCCACGCTATCGACAATCTTCCCCTTTCCTTTTTCACACGTCGTATGTTTACCTCTATTGTTATTGTTGTTGGTGCTCTCCTAGATGTTGCTTCATGCTGCTTCGTTAACCATTCTACAGCGATGCCGATCGATTCATTGGACCTGGAGAAGCTCTAACAATATCTCCATGGTTCTTGATCCACTGAAACTGTACTCTCATGCAGTGATATTTTACAAAACAATGCGGGTCATACAGATTGTAGCTTCGGGTGTCGAATGGATGGTTCTTGATCTCCTCTGCTTCGACATCGACATGCTTGAAATTTCATATCTCGTGTTATCACTCAGGTTGTCCTTAAAGCTCCTTAAAGGATACAGCCGAGGTAACCACAAACCAATCTTTGGACTGCAGGTCCTAGCCTACCTGCAATCAGAGAGGGCTCTCTCTTTATGATTTAGCTTTGTTTTGGGTTGATTTTAGGCTAGTTATGATTTTCTTGGGTTTTGTTTTGATTTTGGTGGGATGGAGGATTCTTTCAAACAGAGTTGGGATGCATAGTGTGAGAAGTTCAAACCATTGGGCATGGAGTCGTGGATTAGGTTTGCTGTTGTGTTTTCTTGGTCACAAGAGGAATACAAAGCAGGATAGCTACACATAAAACAATATCGAGCTGGAATAAAGATGGAACGAAGGTCAGTGAATGAAAGGCAACTAAGTAGCTCTCATTATGCTAACAGAGGGAAGGTGAATGAACATTTATATAGGAGCAATCAAGGATTCCTAAACAACATTCATATATGAAGGAACTAGTGTAAATATGAGCAAATCAGTATTCATATTTAGGACTAATTTAGAGGAAAACATAGATAAATCACAGAAATTGAGAACAGAATACAACTAAGTGAGCTCTGAACTATTCTTTCTTTCTGTTATTTAGATAGTGAAACAATGATGGCATAAACATATAAACTGTAAACAGAGATAAGAAACACTTATCGGGCTATGTAGAAGCATTAGGATTCCATAGTCACTCTTCAGACATAAAAACACAACAGTCAGTTCATCTCCCAAACATTCCAGCGATCTTTGATTATAGAGACTCTCAGAAAATACAATGCAAGTCTAGATGAAGTTATCGACCAACCAACCCTTAAAACAGTGCAGAGGGTGGTTTAAATAGAAAATATTTACAAACATCCCTTGAACAGGTGTCAAGGGAGAAAATATCTCAAAATATCTATCAAAACAGATCAAAACGAGATCTGTGCATTAATTGCTTCTAATGCTAAGTTGTGCTGGAAATAAATGCAATAAAATATCTAAAACAGGTGTTCATGAGGGAGCAGCCTCATCAAAATGGCTCTTTAGGGTTGCGCATGGTCCTGCAGCTTCACAAATGGACTGAAAGAGTTCCTTGAGCCACGCGCTGTCCTCTGTGTGATAACTATGCATTTAAGGAAGCAGCGCTGCTCCAAAAGTATGACTGGGAACAATATCTCTGCAATAACTCTGCCTTGAAAGGCTTCATCTATGCCTTTAGGTGGCTTTAAAGCAAAAAAAGAATTGTTGGTGAGCCTTAATGGACGAATGATGCTTTGTTGACTTTGTTGGGCTTGCTCTGATTTCATCTGTTTTGAAAAACTGGACAGATACTCTTTGCCGCATCCTGATACACTTTGGCACTGAATCTAGGCCTTTTCTCACCACTGATACTCTTTAGACTGTCCCATCGTCCCCTTTCTACCTTTTAATGAAAAAATAACTGCTGCTAATGTCCTCCATGGCCTTTGGGTGCAATCGGCGCTTGACCGATCAAAACAAGCCTTAAATTTTTTGAAAAATGGTGCAAACAGGAGGAAAAAGTGTTGCCAACTGTGCCGAGGCCGAGACTGGCTATCTAAAGCAAAACTGGGCCTTGGAGCAATCTCAGAAAGCTTAGGGATGCATGAATTCCCTTATCGGGAGCCGGGCGTGGGCGTATATGTGAAAATATGAACAAATGCCGCCTTTTCTTTTACACAGAAAAAAGACCAATTTCTATGTAAAACTCGTGAAAAACATAGGCGGAGCGGCACTGTAGCGGAGATTAAATCCTGGCCGTTGATCTGTGGGCCTGAATGGGCGGCTGTGATTAACTTGGAAATTTTCTATCGGCGGGGTCATGGGTTGTCACATAGAAACGCCGAAACCCATCAGACCCGATAAGTTATACAGACCCTCTTTATTTTATTTCGGTTCCGACCCATCGGTGGAACACAAATCGGTGGTTTTAACAGTGGAATGGATCCGCGGACCTGGAAACTCTTAACACTGCATTTGATAACTCATCGGCTCTGCCAAATCGGAGCAGTATATGGGGCGATGTGAAGTGGAGGGCCGCGCGACAAGATCTGGGCCGTCAGATCTGGGGCTTAATCCAACGGTCCTGGATCCGCCGGCAAATCAGCAGTCGGAGGGACCAGAGGGCGGCACATATGGAATCGTCGAACTGTGCGGACCCGATATTCTATTACCGGTCCACTTTATATGTTTTCGGGTCCGGCCCATCGGCACTATGCCCCATGCCTTGAGACTTAGCCATTTTCGCTTATATATGCCACTGCCCCCTCCCGATAGCGATATCGCATCGGAGGGGGATCAAACAAACCTTTATCTCATCGGAGCATGTTTTTTATGAAAAGGCAAGGCAAATGAATTCGGAGGGGTAGCCTTTGGTGTTTCGGATGGATTCTAAGGCATCGAAAGGGGTCCGATGGCCAAAAAGGGAGGATTTTTTCATTTGTAGCAGGTTTTTAATGATTTTTGCATGGTTTTTGGCAACTTTCATGCCTTGGAAGGAGTCCAAAGGAATTTAGGAAGGAAGTGATGTGGTTTTTGAGAGGGGTTTAGTGACCAAAGAGGGTTTGATGCCTTCTAAAGGCAAACCAAGGTCAAAGGGGTGATTTTTCAAACATGTGAAGGGAAACTATGCAAAGGAATGAGTCCTTATACATTTGGAAGATGGTTAGGGGGGTTAATGAGGGTTCTTGTTGATTTTCAGATAAACTTAGCAATTCCCGAGGATATATATGGTCATTTTTAAACTAGGGGGAGGGATAAATATATAGGGGAGTTATATACATAGTTTTAGTAGGGGAAGGGGAAATAGATAGGGAGTTACATAATAAAGTTAGTAGTTAATATGATAATGATGAGAAAAAGCACTAAGAATGGAGTCTTAGGCTATCAATGGGGGAAAATGACTGATAGAAGAAGTGTGAACATTCCTTTAGTGAAGCAGATCTTCACCAAGGCAGATGATATGGAGAATGATGAATCTAAGAGGTATCAAGCAGATCTTGACCTCTTTAGGGGAAGTTAGTGAGTGATTTGGGAAAGAGGGAGAAGGGGAAGTTAGACATGCATTTCTTGAAGTCCTTCAAATGGAAAACTGCCTCAAACTTGTGATATGAATAGATATGACACTTGAAAATCTGAAATGGATCACAAGTCATGATTCTACAACCACAAAGCTACCTACCCGGCCTATTCACCTAGCATTTTCTCTTCTTTTTGGTTTGGGTGCACTTGAACTAGCATACCCAGCTTTTCATTCTTTTCTTCTTGCTTGTGCTCCTATCTACTTCTACACTTATTTCAGCCAGGGGCTCAGATTAAGCTGTTGAGCACCCTTGTTTCTCTACCTATTTACAGATCTGCCAAGATTAAACAGTTTGGACAGATGTTTATTCTCTATATTCTAAAACAGGAAATTGAAATCTAGGGAGACCAAGATTAAGCTGTTTGGACCTCCCTTAGCTGAAAACTCATCAAAAATGGAACACAGCAGTGGCATTTAGACTAGCACACTCTCATGGATACTTCTCTGGCCATCTGTAGCAAATATGGAGCATTGCAGCAAGCAAAGTATGACATATTTGGCATGTAAAAATGTCGATCATGAAAGATGATTAACCTGTTGTAGCAGGAGGCTAACAGTGGCTCCACTTGGGGATGGCTTTTCCTTGTGACAAGCCAAGAACAGCAGGTCAGAATGCCTTGATCCTCTGTAGTTGTTGTTAATTGAAAATTTCTTCTGTGCTAATTTCTGAATGACTAGAACTTTAACTTCTGAATGCAGCACTCCTCCTTAACTGAAACACTATGAAAAATAAAGCATCGCCTGCTTTCTTCTGTGTGCTTGATATTGCATACACCTTTGCTTGAGAACCGCCTTGTGAAATAAACACAAAAAAGGGAATAAAACTGGAGCTCTTCTTTTCTTGTCTTTGAAAGGGTGCTGAAGTAAACTGAAAATCCTCCTTTCTTTTTGATATTGTTGACTTGAAGACTACAAGCTGCAAACAGTTTCTCTTTAACATAAATCACTGTGACATGACAGCGCTGCTCTTGTTGTTTTGTTGAGATTACTGCAGAGACAGAGCTTAAAAATAGAGGACTTGCATCGGCTGTGTCTTCACAAACTTTGTTGCTGCTCCTCTAACAATCGGACTGTTTATACAAAATAAAAACAAAAGTGCTGATATATACAAATATCAATGTACAAAGAGATATATACAAAGCTGCGTTATGTTCAACAAAAGGGATCATGATAATGCTTCAGCATACGGCCATTTACAGGGCCTTCTTCAGCAATTCTCCCCTCTACATATTTGAGGAAATATGTGTTATATCCCTGAACAACAGAAATAACAAATGGCCCTCTCCAAAGGAAATCGAATTTTGCATGTTTTCCCTTGTCTTCTCTTCGTGAGTCCCACCTTAGAACTTTGTTGCCAACACAGAAATTCTCAGCCTTAGTCCTCTTATCAAACATCCTTTTGAGCTTTTCTTGCATAATTTGAGCCCTGTCATAGACCTACTCTCTTGTCTGCTGCAAATGGATTGTTTGGCTTATCCTCCTTTGTATATCATTTGGCTCAGCTTGAATCTCTTGCAGCAGCTTGATAATAGGAATGCCTAAAGAAGACGGAAATCTGGCTTCCATGCCATATACTAGCTCATAAGGGCTCATTCTAATGGATCTCTTTGTTGAAAGTCTGTCTGCCCATAGGGCATTGGTGAGCTTTTTATGCCAGTTCTTCTTGTTTTCTTCCAAGGTCTTCTTGATAATATTGATCAGGCTCTTGTTAAACGACTCGGCTAAGCCATTACCTTGATGGTAATAGGCTATGGAATGGCCTAAACTAATATGGAATTTATGGCAAAAATTGATCATCTTTTTGGATTTGAAAGCAGCGGCATTGTGAGTGATGATCTTCTCAGGGCAGCCAAATCTAGAAAGGATATTGCACTCAAGGAATTGGATAATGGTGGTGTCATTGGCTTGCCTACATGGGATGGCTTCAATCCACTTGGTGAAATAGTCGGTGGCAGTTAAAATCTACTTATGCTGGCCTGAGGAAGAGGGATGGATTTCTCCAATGAATTCAAGACCCCATTGTTGAAAAGGCTTTTCGGTTGAGATGGGTTTCAAAGGCAAGGGGAGCAGCTTTCTTTTGCCCTCAAAGATTTGGCATTTGTGACATGAGATAGCAAACTTCTTTACATTTGCAAACAAAGAGGGCCAATAGAAACCAACCCTTAAAATTTTATCAGCAGTGGACTTCCAATATAGATGTCCTCCACAGTCCCCTGCATGGAATTCTTTCATGACATTATTAGTTTCATTCATGGTCAAACAATTAAGCAATATGCCTTCATGATTCTTCCAAAATAAAGCACCATCTAAGACACAAAATTTCAAAGCCTTCATTCTTAAAAATCTCTTCTTGGTCCTAGACAATCCTGGGGGAGCACACAGGTTTAACAATACAAAGAAAATATCAGCATACCATGGGGATTGCAAGAAGGTGTCACTGATCTGTGGAGTCGCCAGCTCCTGTTCATTGTCCAGTTGGTTGATGTCTAAGGCTTGAAAGTTTGTTTCGGACATCAGTTTAGCTAAACCTTGCCCCTTTATTAGCTTGGTTGGTTTTATTTCTATGTCATACTCAAGAATGTTAGCAATCCACTTGCCTCTTTTGCCTTCTAATCCTTCTTGGGTTAATATGTCTTTTACAACAGCATTTGGGACATAGGCAATCACGTGTGAATATAAAATGTAAATTCTGAAGTCTTTGATTGCTTTAACAAGGGCATAGGCCTGCTTCTCCATGATTTGGTACTTCAGGGGTGCATCTCTTAAGGCTCGGCTGAAAAAAGCAATTGGCTTTTCATTTCCTTGGTCATCCTTTTGCAACAGGACATCAGCTATGGTATTATCAGATGCGAATGAAAATATGATAAAGTCCCTGTCAAATTGAGGACTTGTGAGGAATGGGGCTTGAGTTAAGGCAACTTTGATACTCTCAAATACTTGCTTGGTTTCAAGAGACCATTTTACCTTGGCATCTTTTTTTAACATGTTGCTCAACAGTCTTATCAACTCGGCTAGATTTGGGATAAATCTCCTCAGGAAATTGATCTTCCTAGGAATGCTTGCAGCTCTTTTATATTTCTTGGATACGGGATTTGGAGAATGGCTTGGATCCTTTCCGGATCAATTCTGATCCCGTAATTTTGAAATGATATGTCCAAGTAATTTGCCTTCTTCAAGGCCAAATAAAGACTTCTTGGGGTTCAAGGAAATGCCATATTTCCTACATGTCAGGAACACTTGTCTCAAATGTCTTAGGTGCTCTTGATTAGATTTGGAGAAAGGGGTAAGATCATCAAGATATACAACCAAGAAATCATGGATCTCCTTGGCAAATGCAATGTCCATTGCCCTTTGAAAGGTGGCACCTGCGTTCTTTAGGCCGAAAGGCATTTTCACATATTCAAATGTTCCCCACGGTGTGGTAAAGGCTGTCTTGTCTTGGTCATCCGGGTGAACCAGTATTTGATTAAAACCTGAAACTCCATCTAGCAAAGAGATTCTAGATTACCCCACTACTCTTTGTAGGATGTGGTCCATTTTGGGCAATGGGTAGTGGTCTTTAAGGGAGACTTGGTTTAAGTTTCTCAAATCTACACAAAGCCTAATCTCACCTGTTTTCTTTCTTGTGGGAACAAGATTGGATACCCATTCAGAAAATCTAATGGGTGCTATGATACTTGCTTCAAACATTCTTTGCACTTCTATCTCAATCAAAGGGAGAAGCGCAGGATTGATTCTCCTCAGTTTCTGTTTGAAGGGCTTTTGATTTGGCTTTAAGGGAATGGTATGTTGAATAATTGAGGTGTCATAGGACTTCAAGTCCTCATAACTCCAAGCAAATACATCTTGGAATTCTTTGAACAAATCCACGTACTTGGGTTTTTGATCAGCTGGTAAATTTTTGGACAGTTTGATCATTTTCGGGTTCTCTACTGTCCCAATGTTATGTTCTTCTATCTCAGTGTCTATGGGTTGCAATTTTGGTTTTCTGGGGACATCATTTGCATCAAACATGTCTTCTAGTGGAGTGAGGCCAACCGGGAGAAAATTGTCCTTTAGATCAATGATTTTGGCCTCTGTTTTGGCTATTTCCTCCAAATGCATCTGTTTCGTCTCTTCTATGTTTTCCTCATCAAAGATGGTTGGCTGTAGCAATTTTCTAGATGTTTGAGCTGTTACAGTTTGCTGGATTTGGTTTATTGCTTGCATTGGATCATCCATGGCATCCATATCAATGTTTACGCCTGAAAACTCATGCTGTAAGGTAAGAAAATTGTGGATTTGAGCATCATCCTCAAACACTTGCCAATCTTTAACATTGTTAGGGACAGCAGGCCTGTGCTTTATCTCAGCAGTAAAGTGGTGATTGGACTCAAAAGGAAGCTTGCAAGTGCTAGCAAAAGTAGCTAGGTTGTGAGCATGCATGTTATTGTTTCTAGAAATCTTAGCAAGTTTGGATTCAGTGAAGGTATCAAGTATTGCAGTGGCAGCAGTCCCATAAGCTCTTAGCCTTCTATCATTGGATTGCCTTTCATTTGTTGGATTACTAGGTCTGAGTCACCTAGAATGGAAACTTTGGCAGCTCCTAAAGCTTTGAGCAGCTTAAGGCCTAAGAGGAGTGCCTCATACTCAGCCATGTTGTTGGTGCATTTGAAATTTAGTCTATAAGCATGACCCTCTGCATGGTTGTTATGTGTATTGTGAATCCATATTCCTGCCCCTGCTCCTAACTTGTTAACAGAGCCATCAAACTCTAAATACCATGTGATTTCTTGCTTGTGGTTAGTATTAAGAGTTTCAGTCATTTTAGGATTGGGCAGACCTGAGTCTTGTGTTTCGGGAGGTTTTTCTTGCGTGCTGGTTGCATTGGCTGTTGTGACAGTCTCATGGGTATGTGCAACCGATTCTTCATTGATGTGTGCTTATTGTACTAAAGCCATAGGGTTATCATCAGTTGGAGGACATGTTTCATCATTAAACAAAATAAAAGAATCCAAATCAGAATGGGTTGAATAGATAGGAAAATTCTGGGGCTTTTCCTCACTACTTACCACATACTTCATCAATGTTTCTCTATACAGTCTCTTTGGTTGCCCAAAGACTGAAATAGTGGCATAGGAGAGGTCTAATTGGAGAGATCCTTGGAGTTTTGCCCCCCAAGATCTTGACAACAGCATGCCATATTTTGGTGGAATGTCAGCAACCACCACATCCATGAGGATTGTCTTGTTTGGGTATTGGACTAAGGAGACACACAAGTCTTTGATTAAGCCTAAACACTTGACCTGACTTGAGTCAAAGGAGAATAGATCTTTGTAGGGTCTTGTTACATCAAGGTTTAGCTTCTCCATTATAGCTTTGGGCATAAGGTTGTGTGAGGCACCTGAGTCAAACATTGCATTATGTAAAACTTTATCATGTATGTGCAAACTGACATAAAAGGGTAGAACAGCTCCATGTGCTGATTTTCCATCAACTTCTGGACCAAAAAGCAACTTAGGTGTATCATCTAAAACATTTACATCATCCTTATTCTCTGGCATTTGTAGTGATCTTTGGATTTGTTGCCTATACACATCATGCTTTGCAAGTTCAGATAAGGGGATGGAAATCTTAAGTTTGCTTATTTCTGCTTCTAAGTTGAATGGTTTCTCCAATGGAGTCTTTGTGTTGGAAATAGCAGATTTCCCCCTTTTCAAGTGTATTTTTTGCGTTTTCCTCTTGATTACCAGTGTTATGGTGAGTGATACCTTGCGGTATTTCTATTTTGGGAAGGCTTTTAGGAGTGATGTTCAAGTTCTCTTTCGAGGGAGAAGGTGGCAGAGGCTGATCAACAGAAGGCTGTATGTCTGGTGTGTCTGTTATATCCTCTATTGTGACTTCTTTCGAATCTGGGATTGTTTGTTTGGTTGGTTCTTTGGAAGCAGCTCTGTCCTTAATCTTCTTGGGCTGCTTTGATTCCTTCTGTTTGATGGGCTCGGTTACATCAATTGTTCTAGTTCTCAGTTTATATTGTTTGTGCACTTCATAAACAGTTGAATCATAACCTTGTTTGAAGTCAAAAGACTCACCAGAGTTAGTCTGAAATTGATTTATCTCATGTTCATCTTGGTCTTGTTGAGTTAGGAAAATTTGTTGCTCACCCTTCAAATCCACCAAGTTCATGTGAGTTTCTTCTATGGGTTCATTAGAAGTGGATGCCTCTACGTAGTTTTCTTGAAAAGGAGGTCTTATATCATGGTCTAGGCTAGACCTACCAGCGTTTTGGTTTTCAGTTTTCCTGAAATTTGGGTTCCTTATGGCATTGGGTTGTTGCCCTTCCCATGATGATTTCCTCTCAACACTCTCTACTCTGTCTCCCAACTTGTGCATGCCATTGATAATAGCATCTAGATTTTGATCTAAGGCTGAGGGCTCTTCCTTGAAGGTGGTTCTTCTCTCAGTTCTAGCTCTGTTTCTTTTGGCAATTAAATTTGCCTCCACAGTGACAGCCACGTTTTGCATGTCTGCAAGGCTGTTAGGGGGTCTTTCTTTTAATTGGTAGGCCATTTCTGGGTCGAATCCATCAGGGAATTTATATAAGGCATGGTCAGGTGGGGGCCTTAAGTTTTGTGGGATAGCATTATAAACGCTATTGAACCTTGCACAATAGTCCAAGATTGTTTCTTGTGGACCTCTTTTGATTGTATCGTATTCAACTAGTATGTGCAAGGGGTCTTTCTTTTTCTCCCATATGTTGATAAATGACTGGTATAAGGCTTTTGGGTCTGCTATGGAATTAGCTGGGAGTGCTCTAAACCAAGTCCTGACATCACCTGACAAGCTTTGGACAAAAATATTCATTCTCACACCATCATCGTCAATCTCATATATTTCAAAGTAATCCTGCATTTTTTTTGTATGCTGAAGGGTTGTGCAGGCACTTGTGCCATCAAAATATGTGATTTTAGTTTGGTAATCCTGAGGCATAGCTCCAGGATTAGCAGGTAATTTCAAAGGTGCATATCTGTTAGCCATATTCACAGGGATAAGAGGGACAATAGGAACAACTGGGATAATAGGAGTAGTAGTGGTAGTATGTGCAGTGAATGGAGGTGTGGAAGGAGTGCTTTGAGAGGTGGATGAAGAACAAGGGGAAGTAGGGGTTGAACGAAATAAAACTTTGACAGGGATTGGGCCACAGCGTGGGTGAACTATCACAGGAGTAGAATCAGCAAAATCCTCCTTTAGCTCTAATTTCCTGAGGTTTCTTTGGATCAAATTCGGATTTTCAAAGGCAGCTGTAGGATTTGGGTCTGGATTTGACCTTGTATAACGTGAATTCTTTTTGGGAGCTAGCTTCTAGCTTGTCTTTGGGGACTTTCTAAGAATGTAAGGGTTAGAAAGAAACTTTTAAAGGTCTGGTTCCTTCCCAGTGGAGCTTTCCAACTTGATTTGTGAAATTAGCTAAGGATTGTCCCCAGTTGAGTCGTCATTATGTTATCACTCAGGTTGTCCTTAAAGCTCCTTAAAGGATACAGCCGAGGTAACCACAAACCAATCTTTGGACTGTAGGTCCTAGCCTACCTGCAATACGAGAGGGATCTCTCTTTATGATTTAGCTTTGTTTTGGGTTGATTTTAGGCTAGTTATGATTTTCTTGGGTTTTGTTTTGATTTTGGTGGGATGGAGGATTCTTTCAAACAGAGTTGGGATGCATAGTGTGAGAAGTTCAAACCATTGGGCATGGAGTCGTGGATTAGGCTTGCTGTTGTGTTTTCTTGGTCACAAGAGGAATACAAAGCAGGATAGCTACACACAAAACAATATCGAGCTGGAATAAAGATGGAACGAAGGTCAGTGAATGAAAGGCAACTAAGTAGCTCTCATTATGCTAATAGAGGGATGGTGAATGAACATTTATATAGGAGTAATCAAGGATTCCTAAACAACATTCATATATGAAGGAACTAGTGTAAATATGAGAAAATCAGTATTCATATTTAGGACTAATTCAGAGGAAAACATAGATAAATCATAGAAATTGAGAACAGAATACAACTAAGTGAGCTCTGAACTATTCTTTCTTTCTGTTATTTAGATAGTGAAACAATGATGGCATAAACACATATAAACTGTAAACAGAGATAAGAAACACTTATCGGGCTATGTAGAAGTGTTAGGATTCCATAGTCACTCTTCAGACATCAAAACACAACAGTCATTTCATCTCCCAAACATTCCAGCGATCTTTGATTATAGAGACTCTCAGAAAATACAATGCAAGTCTAGAGGAAGTTATCGACCAACCAACCCTTAAAACAATGCAGAGGGTGGTTTAAATAGAAAATATTTACAAACATCCCTTGAACAGGTGTCAAAGGAGAAAATATCTCAAAATATCTATCAAAACAGATCAAAAAGAGATTGTGCATTAATTGCTTCTAATGTTAAGTTGTGCTGGAAATAAATGCAATAAAATATCTAAAACAGATGTTCATGAGGGAGTAGCCCCATCAAAATGGCTCTTTAGGGTTGCGCGTGGTCCTGCAGCTTCACAAATGGACTGAAAGAGTTCCTTGATCCATGCGTTGTCCTCTGTGTGATAACTATGCATTTAAGGAAGCAGCGCTGCTCCAAAAGTATGACTGGGAACAATATCTCTGCAATAACTCTGCCTTGAAAGGCTTCATCTATGCATTTAGGAGGCTTTAAAGCAACAAAAGAAGTGTTGGTGAGCCTTAATGGCCGAATGATGCTTTGTTGACTTTGCTGGGCTTGCTTTGCTTTCATCTGCTTTGAAAAACTGGACTGATACTCTTTGCCACATCCTGATACACTTTGGCACTGAATCTGGGCCTTTTCTCACCGCTGATACTCTTTAGACTGTCCCATCGCCCCCTTTCTGCCTTTTAATGCAAAAATAATTGTTGCTAATGTCCTCCGTGGCCTTTGGGTGCAATCGGCGCTTGGCTGATCAAAACTAGCCTTAAATTTTTTGAAAAATGGTGCAAACAGGAGGAAAAAGTGTTGCCAACTGTGCCGAGGCCGAGACTGGCTATCTAAAGAAAAACTGGGCCTTGGAGCGATCTCAAAAAGCTTAGGGATGCATGAATTCCCTTATCGGGAGCCGGGCACGGGCATATATGTGAAAATCTGAACAAATGCCGCCTTTTCTTTTACACAGAAAAAAGACCAATTTCTATGTAAAACTCGTGAAAAACATAGGCTGGAGCGGCACTGTAGCGGAGATTAAATCCTGGCCGTTGATCTGTGGGCCTGAATGGGCGGCTGAGATTAACTCGGAAATTCACTATTGGCGGGGTCATGGGTTGCCACATAGAAACGTCGAAACCCATCGGACCCGATAAGTTATACAGGCCCTCTTTATTTTATTTCGGGTCTGACCCATCGGCGGAACCCAAATCAGCGATTTTAACGGTGGAATGGGTCCGTGGGTCTGGAAACCCTTAACACTGCATTTGATAACTCATCGGCTCCACCAAATCGGAGCAATATATGGGGCGATGCGAAGTGGAGGGCCGCGAGACAAGATCTGGGCCGTCAGATCTGGGGCCCGATCCAACGGTCCTGGATCCGTCGGCAAATCGGCAGTCGGAGGGACCAGAGGGCGGCACATATGCAATCGCCGAACTGCGCGGACCCAATATTCTATTACCGGTCCACTTTATATGTTTTTGGGTCCGGCCCATCGGCACTATGCCCCATGCCTTGAGACTTAGCCATTTTCGCTTATATATGCCACTACCCCCTCCCGATAGCGATATCGCATCGGAGGGGGATTAAACAAACCTTTATCTCATCGGAGCACACTTTTTATGAAAAGGCAAGGAAAATGAATTCGGAGGGGTAGCCTTTGGTGTTTCGGATGGATTCTAAGGCATCGGAAGGAGTCCGATGGCCAAAAAGGGAGGATTTTTTCATTTGTAGCAGGTTTTTAATGATTTTTGCATGGTTTTTGGCAACTTTCATGCCTTGGAAGGAGTCCAAAGGCATTTAGGAAGAAAGTGATGTGGTTTTGAGAGGGGTTTAGTGACCAAAGAGGGTTTGATGCCTTCTAAAGGCAAACCAAGGTCAAAGGGGTGATTTTTCAAACATGTGAAGGGAAACTATGCAAAGGAATGAGTCCTTATACATTTGGAAGATGGTTAGAGGGGTTAATGAGGGTTCTTGCTGAGTTTCAGATAAACTTAGCAATTCCCAAGGATATATATGGTTATTTTTCAACCAGGGGGAGGGATAAATATATAGGGGAGTTATATACATAGTTTTAGTAGGGGAAGGGGAAATAGATAGGGAGTTACATAATAAAGTTAGTAGTTAATATGATAGTGATGAGAAAAAGCGCTAAGAATGAAGTCTTAGGCTATCAATGGGGAAAAATGATTGATAGAAGAAGTGTGAACATTCCTTTAATGAAGCAGATCTTCACCAAGGCAGATGATATGGAAAATGATGAATCTAAGAGGTATCAAGCAGATCTTGACCTCTTTAGGGGAAGTTAGTGAGTGATTTGGGAAAGAGGGAGAAGGGGAAGTTAGACATGCATTTCTTGAAGTCCTTCAAATGGAAAACTGCCTCAAACTTGTGATATGAATAGATATGACACTTGAAAATCTGAAATGGATCACAAGTCATGATTCTGCAACCACAAAGCTACCTACCCAGCCTATTCACCTAGCATTTTCTCTTCTTTTTGGTTTGGGTGCACTTGAACTAGCATACCCAACTTTTCATTCTTTTCTTCTTGCTTGTGGTCCTATCTACTTCTACACTTATTTCAGCCAGGGGCTCAGATTAAGTTGTTGAGCACCCTTGTTTCTCTACCTATTTACAGATCTGCCAAGATTAAACAGTTTGGACAGATGTTTATTCTCTATATTCTAAAACAGGAAATTGAAATCTAGGGAGACCAAGATTAAGCTGTTTGGACCTCCCTTATCTGAAAACTCATCAAAAATGGAACACAGCAGTGACATTTAGACTAGCACACTCTCATGGATACTTCTCTAGCCATCTGTAGCAAATATGGAGCATTGTAGCAAGAAAAGTATGACATATTTGGCATGTAAAAATGTCGATCATGAAAGATGATTAACCTACTGTAGCAGGAGGCTAACATCTCGTATAACCCAATCTATAATGGAAGAGCAGGCCAAGGTGCCTTCTTCTTACGGCACAGCCTAGCTGACAATGCTATTGAGATGTGATACGATACTTCATGCATAATGAGCTTATCCAAGGCAAACTTTGGTAGAACATGCAGAGGCTTCTCCGCATTGTACATCTGAATGAAGGTGCTGGATGGTGAGGCATACCAATCCACTATATTGTTCAATGCCTCCATTGCTTCCTTTGACATGCAAGGTGGATCCTTCTCAAATATCATCTCATACACTTGGGTGACAAAACAATTTGACAGCTATGTGATAACTCCTCTGAAGCTACACTCGGACAACATTTTATAATAATTGTTCTCAAAGGTCTCTGCCAATGTCCATGCCCACTTCAAGCCTAGGAACTCCTGACAAGCACAGATTGTATCCAGAATGTAAGAGGACATGTAGATTTCTGCTTGCTGACCTTTGGATGGTTGTTAAGCTCTTGTTACATGTTCCTTCAGCCAGTGAGCCAACATGTCGAACCAATTGCATGTTTTTCCTTCAATGTCTAGTTAGGCCAACGTGATCACACAACCCTCTGGGAAGGTTTTCGTGCTCTCTTGGCCATACAAGAAACATGCAAAGATGACCAAGTATTGATACACCTTCTGTAGTATCTTCATCTTGTAGATCTAGTTGGGTGTCATCCTAAATTTGGTCGGCTCCTTTACCCAGTTCTTCAAGATATCCCTGGAGTTGGCATTGCGGCTAGGTATGTTGAAGGGTGTCTCCATGGTGATCATTAGCTTCGAAAAATGATACATCTGCTAATAATCCTATGCCCTGAAGGTAACAATCTTAGTCCCACTGACATTGTTCCATGTCATCATCTCGAGATTAGTGTGCGAGATGATCAAATGTATCATTTCTACGTATAGGAACATGGGATACATGTATGCAATCTGTTACAAGCCTAAATTGTGAATGTTCACATAGACTTGGCAGCCTTCAAGGTCTTCCCCAAATGTGCCTGCAAATGCATCACTGAACTCTTGCCATTTTAGCTTGATGTCCTTGTCTACAATCATCTTGGTATCTTCATAGATCGACAAACTTGTAGACACTCGCTCAACTACTGCTCCAGCTGCACTTTTGTCGATGTCCTTTGATCCTGCCCTCATAGAGGCCATTGATCCTAAACTGCTGAGAGACGGACAAACACTTGCTAGATTTGGAGACATGGAAACATGAATGGCAAGAAATCTGTCAGCTAAAACCAAAGAAAACTTGAGGAATGACATGAAACATATTTGGGGATTGACTGGCAACGATTGTGCAATCTTTCATGGGAGGCTAGGAGACTAGCTACCGAACTGCGCAAAAGGCAATCTGGACTACTAGAATTGCGCAATACGCAATCCAAACTAGCCTATTGGCTACTAAAATTGTGCAATATGTAACTTCAACTTGAAGGGATTGCAGGCCCAATGCTGCATTACATAATTTTCTAGGCTAGCAGTCACTTCCCCTGAGAATTGCGCAATGCAAGAATGGAGGATAGTCATTGGGCATAAATGTGCATTTTCTGGGAGGAAGGTAGAATCTTCCCTCTTAGGATTGCGTAATCTTGTCTTGGTGAGGCAGAGTCTAAGCCAAGGTTGTCCAAACCTACTGACGGGTAACTCACACAAGCCAAAATGTGAAAAGCGACAGAAATGCTACAAAAGACAAGTTAAGTGGAAATACCTGTAAATAGTTGAGATGGATGTGTCGAAGACTCCTAGATGTGTTTTGGGATGTCATAGCTCCAAGATTTATGTGAAGAAGTGAGCTCTAAAGCATCGAATAAATAAGTTTGATCCTCATGACGGGCATGCCACAAATATAGGAAAAGGTGACACTTGGAGGAAAGTTCCTAAAACGATCTTTGCACATAACCTCTAGCTGCTAAAAATAGATCCCTAAAATCTAGGGATTCTTTTTGCATGTTTCTTTTTGCTATTTCAAGAAAAAGTATCCCATGCATGCAAGTCAAGTTTTCTCGGTCCCAGGGGGAACTGGTCAACCCACCGGCACATGTAACAATTACTTGCCTGAGGGAGAAATTTGCACATTTCTAGGAGGGAGCTAGGCTGGTTGCTTAGAGGGATTGTGAAATTTCTGGGCTGAGCAGTCCTGCTAGGTTAGATTGCGCAATTTTCTCTAGGAAGGTTAATAGAAACAGTTTGCGCAATTTCTAAGCCCAGTATGTTGCCAAACAGGATTGCTCAATTTCTGGAGGGAAGACTAGTTCCCCTCCAAAATTGCACAATTTCTTGAGGGAGCTACCCAGCCAGCAGCTGGACCAAGTCTGGGGAAGGATCCTGTGAGGGGAATGCAACATGATATCATGCTGCTAGAAAATCATTGAAGCTCATGTACTTGACGGTGCAAGACATGGTGCTAAGGATAATTGGTAGGGAGGCTCCAAAATGAAGCTCAAACAAAATTTTGGAGGGTGGTTGTAGATGCTACAACAACTTGGTTGATTTTTATTATAGCTATGTTAGCATGGATAGAATTGGAGGACTCACAGTTCCCTCCAGTTGCTTCAAATGTTTGTGAAGTTGCGCAGTATGCCTCACTATGCTATACCACTAAAGCATTGCGTGCATAGGAAAACATGATATTTTTCGTATTGCATCACATGGATTTTCATATCCTAGTGAACTAGCATCCTCAACTCTCGTCGAGCTTATACGAGTAGTATATATCTGTGGTGAAGTTCGAGGAAGATTTTAATAAAGTGTATATACAGGCGTGTAGGGATACAAAGAAGAAATGGCATGCTCTACCATACTTAGTCACAAAAGATGATTTGCTAGCACTAGTACAAAAGTGGCCCGCAGAATGGATGACTATGCTAGAGGCAGAAGGAGGAGATAGTGCGATAGAAGAATAAGACACTTTGCAGCATGGTGAAGAGAGTGGAAAATATAATGACAAGGATCAGGATGAATATCAATCAGAGGAAGAGGAGAAACATAACGAGGGTCACCAGGATCCTCTTGAAGGAGATGAGTAGACTAAAGAGTCTGAGAAGGAAAAAACTAAACAAACTACTGCAGAAAAGAGGAAAGCACATGGAAAATCTTCCACGAAGATCAAGAAGGAGAAAAAGGCATATAAGATTACGGATATCACATCAATGGTCCTTACTTATGGGGAGCTAGATAAGATCGGAGATAGGATTCAGGAGGCGATAATTGAATCTTGGAACAAAGTAGAGGATCTCTACGACGCACTTCTCACAGGTGTGTAGGAGCGGATCAAAGAATTGAAGATATTGGTGTAGACAATAAGAAAACTAGCGTAGATAGAGGAAAGTGTTGGAGTAGAAAGGCAGATAGAACCTATGCTTGTAGTGAGGTTAGCACAGATACCTACAGGAGCCCTACAGTTTGACTTGACTGAACTACATCAACAGGCTAAGGAATGGAAGCATGTCAATATGAACATCGCAAAAGTGTCGTTGCAAATATTACACAAGCTGCACTTGGAAATTATATTAGAGTTGAGGTTGCGCGAACAACACACCTCGCAGATAAATATTCAAGTAGAAAAACAGAGAGAAATGCTTTGGCAGAAGCTCGAGTAGGTGATCCAAGAAAGGGATCAAGTAGCACAATAGCACTAGAAGATCAAGGAGGCAGTGGAAGCAATGTGCAAAGAAATTCCAAACCTTGATGTCTGAGAGGAAGAGCTAGTAGAAGAGAATGTCGCGAAGCTCAACCTTGCAGTGAAGGGGTACAAGTAGAAAATTTCCACAGTGCAATTCAAGTACTAAATGTTGATCAATGAGCTACAAATGAAGTTGCATCCAACTACGCCACAGGAAGTACAAGATCAAAGGGAGATTGACCTAAATACTACAATGGACAACATCTTTGCAATAGTGGTAGACTGTGGAAAACTCTTGGATGAATGTCTAAAAATTTGGATTTTGTCGCAGGAAGATCCAAATGTACAGAAACTGTAGGAAGAAATGCAGCAGAAGAAACAACAGTTAGAAGAAATTCGGGCCTTTGTGAAGACCTTACCAATCTCGTAGAAGCTTGTGAAGATCAATGAGTTGAAGGCCCTCTAGAAGAAAATTGAGGAGCTGAAGAAAGAAGAACATATCTTAACAGAGAGGAATTAGTCTTGGCATGCTGAGGCCCTCCAACTATCGCAGGTAGTAGATGATAAGCTTCCACAACTTCAATAGATGGAGACAACGTTGGTACTGGAAACTATAGAACATGTGATAGAGGCACTATTAGAGGAACTGAGCAACAAGGAAAAGCAGGTAATAGATACTCTGCAATAGTTCAGCTTGGCCTCCAATAGCATCGCAACAAAAATCAGAGGAAATGCAGTTGAGTGACTTGAGACACATCACATGTGAGCATTGGGGGCTTGTTGGGCATAACCCAACTTGGCCTAGATTTTGGTAAAGAATCCGCATTTTGTGGAGTGGAGTGCAAAGTAAAGAATGCAGTGAAGCACAAAGTAGACCACACATTGGAGAAGCAGAGCACCAATTGGACTGTACAGTAGATATACCGTGTGGTGTGGGGGCTTCGAGGCAGGTCAAAGCCCCTCCTTTTTGTAAAAAACAAGTAATATTGTAAAACATGAATGGTTTTCGGACCATAGTAGCTTGTATTAGGGGATTCCGTGGCATATGAAGCATTGTATTTTTGATGATATATCCCTCGATGTAATAGTATATATAGGGATCAATAATAAAGAACAGAATAAGCTTAGAATCACATCTTGAATTGAATGGTTGTATTCTTGTGATCTGTAATTTGTGGTGAAGGAAGAGGCTCTGCAGCTCATTGCACAGAGGCATGAATCTGCAGCTCAGTGCATAGATGACCTACAACTTAGTGCATAGGTCAAGAGCTATTTGTTATACAAGATTCATTATTGTAATAAACATTTCTTGTGGACGTAGTCCCACATTGGGATGAACCACTGTAAAATTGGTGGCCTCATATGTATATTTTCTTATCTGTTGCAGTGTAGAAGTTTATTACAGTTGCATGTTATTACAATGCAGTGATGATCATGGGTTATATGATATGTTTGTGTGATTAAATGAATGCAGCGAAGTGATTTATGAATATTAAGTGTAAGAAAACATAATAATACCACATCTCCACAACCCTCAAGGCTGCAGAAACGTGGTTCTACATCCTCTCATAGTCACTTCGGGTGAGAGTGCGATCTATTTGCAAGTTGTTGATGAAAGGGCCAGTGATTGAGTGTTTTGTTGGTGCGCAATATAGATCGAACCTGGGTCAGCCCAACCTAATCCAACACTACTCTCAAGGGTATATTCAAATCTCAATCCGTAGAACGAAATCCTGCTGGCTCTAAAGTATGATACTACAAATTCAATTTATCCTACAAAAGACAAACTCGTATTCTCCTCTTCTATAGTGATTTTATCTCTAATACCATGTAGAAATTTCTCGTAGATTCAAATTGTAGATTTTAATGTGCTAAAAAAAATTACTTGAATCTAGTCTACTCATTAGCAGAAAAAATAATTGATCGATGAAATCACAAAGTAGAAAAAGGAAGAATTCAATCACACATAACACAATAATTTTTTGGGGAAAGCCACAGCTAAAAACCCCTGTTATCTATATATTACATTAATCAAAAAATTTGAGAAGATTACAATGTTATGCTCAAGCCTGAGAAAACTCTGCACCATCACAATCTATCTCACTACTTCACAAACAAGCTCCAACCAATACTTAGCCAAATCTACTACCTTCCAAGCTCCTATTTCCTTGCACAATTTCCTAGGGAATTAGCCCAAATTTAATTTGGAAATTCCTCATCCATAACTGTGCAATCCATCATAGGCCTTCCTCTAATTGCATGCACCACCTATACAATTCAGATGATTATACAATTGTTAGTACACTATCCCTGAACTCCAATCTTAACTGGGTCCTTCTCTAATCTGAAATGCATGAGTTAATTATGAGTGAATATTCAGTTTACTAGTTGAGCAGTGCTGGTTACACCCCACTACTAGATCTCCCACTAATTCCTCCATCAGTTGGAACTAGTTTAACTGAATTTAACTGAATTAAAATGAATTAAATAATTACAACTCAAAAGAACTCAACTTGGGCCCCTAAAATTTAGGAACCACTCTACATGACTCTAGATATACTCCCAACTTGAATTTATTGAGCTAACTAAGTCAAATTAACTTAGTTAACTATTACAAGTTTCTATGAGAATTAGAATTACAATTTAATTCAAGGAAAAAATTAAATTAGGATTTTCTTGTTGCTATTTTCAACACCTAGGATGAGAGGGTAACCATTAAACTTGGTTTTTGGATGGAGGACAAGGTGATGCAGGAAAACCCACGTATACCCACAGTATGCATGTAAAATGCACATATCTAGTTTGCCCCAGGAATTTTAACTCTCTGCCGAGTCAAATCTTCATTTCCTTAATGGTTAAGGCCCCTTTAATAAATCTCTGTATAATGATTTATTAACTAAACACAGTCTGCCCTTCATTACTATCCATTCATCGAGACTTATTACCCTCCTAAACCTTCTATACCTTAAGCCCGCACATATATAACTAATCCACTCTTATTCTTTGTTTATTCATGGACTTAAACATAAAATCCTTCTATCAGTGCTTCATTTCTATTACATATCTTTTATAACAGAAATCACATAAACATGCGTAGACTTACCTTTTCCATCTTTCCTCAGCTTTACACATTTCTCGAGGCATACCTTATCACCATCGAATCACAGGTTTCAAAGAACTTGGCATTGGAACTTCAGGTTCTGCGGGATGCAATAAATCTTCCACCATACTGCGACTTTGTATACTTATTCCCCGATCATTGATTTACTCCATCACTCCATCGCTATCTCAATTCACGAATCTTACTAACATATAACTCTTCATTGTATCTGGTATACAATTAACTACATCCATACCTTATCGGGTCCGGTCTATCGCACTTCGCAATTCCTATCACCCCATTCAACCTCGCACATCGCAATGTCACATATTGTCGTTGCTTAGGGCCTAGTACATTACCATGGAATATTTGCGATGTGATCAGATAGCTGATCACATCGAACATCGCAATCACATACTACACTTGCTTGTGGCCAAGGTTAATTCACTCACCATTTAAATGTTGCAATGCGAGATTCATTAAAGCTCCTCCACCGTTGATCCAATCACTCGATCCAACGGTCAGCGATGATCCCGCATGTCGCAATCGCAATCACTTAAGGCCCTTCACTCACTCTCGAATTATGTTGCGATGCGATATTAATTATCCCATTCTCTGTGACTTGATCTCATTTGTTGATTTGTTAGATCCAATCGCCCCTGTACATTAAGGCTTCACTCCTTTATTCTTCCTTTTTACTTGGACTTACTGTATTTCCTCAATGTTCTTTGTGGTTTCGGTTTCTTTGGTGGTTCCTCGTCCTTCCGATGTTCCGCTGCGCGACTCCCTCCTAAGCTTAACTCCACATATTATTTAACACAATCTCTCTAGAACATTACTTTGGTTATTCGAACGATTTCAATGATCCATTACGATCCACTGTCTCATTCTCCTCTCTATATTCGTCGAACTCCGCCTGCATACATATGTTATACAAAATCTATAATACACACAGAATTTATCATTCCATATTCTAATCACACACTTATACACTCAAAATCGAATTATCTGTATATAAATAGATAATTAAATGATTACATATTGAGACTCTACATCCCTCTTGTTGAGTCTTGAAAATGTCATTCATTTCCATTACACTTTCACTATTATGTCCATTATACCACTTCCATTTCACCTCCATTTCACTACTATGTCACCACATTCATCCCACTTTCATTATCATTGGGCCACATTTATGTTTTTCCAAACTTTATTAATTCTAAGCCTTTTAAGTGAATTTGTGGTTAAAAATTAGAAAATAATGTGCATATGCTTATACCTAACAAATGGGTTGAGATTGTTAACATGTGTAGGTTGAAAGGAGGCTTCTAGAAGACCCTTATGTGGCACTCTAAGGCCAAATTCGAATTTGAGTGGAAAGAATCATGGGATCATGAGGATATGTGTCACATCTCCTAATTGTATTGTAACTCTAAGAAGACATGTGTCTTATCAGTTCCTATTTTGATTAGGACTCTAGAGGTAGAGGGAGAGATTCATGGACTCTCATTAATGAAATGGCTCTCATCTTTTTGTATAAATAGGAGATCTCTCTCCTTCATTTGTTAGCTTAGCTTGGCTTTTAGTTCTTTAGCTTGGAGTTTGTAGTTTTTCCTTGATGGCTTTTGAAAGCTTTGGAGAGCTTTGTTGTACTTTGTAATTTTGAAGAATTTGAATAAAGCTTTGATGTTCTCAACATGGAAGGAGATGTGAAGTAGATGTCATGGAGCATATTAGAATGTAAGGTAGAGTAGATTTAATTTTGTAATTTTGCTTTGATTTCATTATGTCATTTAATTGCTTTCAAGTTTGATAGTTTAGATTTTCCATTCATGCAATTTTAATTCATGTAAGTGTGTTCAACCGGATGATCATAGATTAGTTTCTTTTCTTTACATCTTTTTGCATCAAATAGTGACATGAGATTTTACTCTCTGCTGAATTTGTTTTTTTTGCTTTTCAATTTCAGTTATGCTTTGATTTCAGTTTTATTTACTTGTTTTGTTAGTTAGTTTAGATATCAGATTGCTCATGTCATTTTCAGTTACCTCCTATAGCCAAAGCGAGTCGAATGGTGAGGGATTGAAGTATGAATGCGTAGTTTGATATTAGTTTATTTTTCTGCAAGTTAGGTATTGAATTGCTCATGTCATTTTCAGTTACCTCCTATAGCCAAAGCGAGTCGAATGGTGAGGGATTGAAGTATGAATGCGTAGTTTGATATTAGTTTATTTTTCTGCAAGTTAGGTATTGAATTGTTCATGTCATTTTCAGTTACCTCCTATAGCTAGAGTGAGTCGAATGGTGAGGGATTGAAGTATGAATGCGTAGTTTGATATTAGTTTATTTTTCTGCAAGATAGTTATTGAATTGCTCATGTCATTTTCAGTTACCTCCTATAGCCAGAGTGAGTCGAATGGTGAGGGATTGAAGTATGAATGTGTAGTTTAATATTAGTTTTATTTTCTGCAAATTAGATATCAGATTGCTCAAGTTGTTTATGATTACCTCCGATAGCCAGAGCGAGTCGAATGGTGAGGGGTCAGAATATGAGTTGATGTAATGTGATTTTAGTTTACTTTCCTTGCAATTTTTGATTTGTTTGAGTGCAATAGCTTAACTTTTATTTTCAGACAAGCAACAGAGACAGTGATTTCATGATCAGTATTTCATCTTTTGTTTGATTGAAGTAGCTGCATATTTACACTTTTGTTTAAGTACTAATTCCATCAATAACATGTTTTGAGATCTTTTGAAGTGCTAAGTTTTGGAAGTTACCATTAGGGACATAGACCTTGTCTTGAAATCTCTATCCATACTTGTCCTTTAAAAGTATTCTTAAGACCTTAGAATAGGATTTCCATTTGCATTAGACACTTTAGGAAACCAACAAGAACAAAACCCCAAAAACAACATAAACTATAAAACAACGAAGTAAGAAAAAGGTTAACTAAGCACATATGGTGCACCACACTTCATCAGTTTACGATACCCGGATTGATAATTTATGTAGAGCAATTTAAGACGTTAAATTGACTAGACATTTTTGGCGCCGTTTCCGGGGAAGTGTAATTAGGAGACCTTATTTCTTACATCTAAAAAAAAAAATTAATAATTCTTGAGTATGCTCTCCTCCTGCACTTTGTGTGATCTGGAGGATCAGAAAAAGGATTGTTATGTAAAAAAAAAAAAAATTAATAATTCTTGAGTATGCTCTCCTCCTGCACTTTGTGTGATCTGGAGGATCAGAAAAAGAATTGTTATGTTAAAAGAAAAGAAAGACAAAATAAACTTCATCATTTCAATTGATTCAAAAAAAAAAAAATGAAACCAAACTACTTTGATAGGTTCAAACTGTCCAAAATTGACTGGTTATGGTTTGTAGTGGTCCTCAAAACACTGTATCCTATTTTAATAAGGTTTTTCAACTTAGCTGCAGAAAGTGCCCTGATTCCGCAGCTAGTTGAGAATTCCGCAGTTGTTTCAAGGTTTAGCAGGTTACAAGCATCCAATAAAAAACCGACCACATGGGCATCTCCAAAATTGTCCCGACATGGATCCTATCCTAGTCACCCAGCTCAGACTGATAAAAATGAACTTAAAACCTCAGCCAAAGTCTTGTTTTTCGCATGTTTTACTAAAAGTATTTGCTGCCTGAAATTGAAAATCATTAATCCTTATTATAAAAATTTACAATTTCAAAGAAAAAAATAAGAAAAATAATCTATGGCTATCTTCAATCCTAGCTTTCACTGTGGCTTCAACAAGAAAATCTGCCTCCCTGTTCAAGCTTTGGCCTGAAACAAACCTGCAACATAAATAAATAAATAAAAAATGCACTGTATATGTGAAAAAACCAAGGGTTCGAATGTTAAACGATTAGGTAACAATAAGAAGGTGAATGCAAATTTGTAGAATCCATGTTAACTCCATCAAGGGGCCTCGGCATTTCTTTTTAGAGGCTGAAATTTATTTCAGGTGGATTGAGCTCCTTGTTTGAGGACCGAATCGTGCATTTTTGGAGGTTGATTCCTGTAGGAGGCATTCATCATTTAGTGGCAGATTTCTGGAGTTGATTTCACCTTTGGATAGCTACATTATCAGTCAGAAACAAAGGGTTGAATTCTTGAAGGTAGCTTCTGGTGATCCATTAAATTATTGAGGGCCGAGTAGTCATTTTTCTCCAAGGGCGAGAGCATGTAAGCTGATTACATTTGCTGACAGAAGGACATTTCTAAATATTGACTAAACATGAGGATAATAGATCAACGATTGGCTCATTCTTCTGTTTTCAGATAACAAACATGTGACTATTAGTCACCCCAATTCTTCAACTCTGTCATTGTGCCTGTATAATACACATTACAAAAGAAAAAAATGCGTAATAGCTGAAAAACGTCAAATTTCAAACATGTGATTTGGCCAAACAGAGATGAATCTGAAAAAAAAAAACATGGGTTTTTTTGCCAGCAGGGTCAATTAGATAACCCAAAAACCGTTTTAAGAAATTCGTGGCGGTCTGGGAGAAATCCTCGGTTCTTTGGAGCGCATTTTTGCCTGCCGCGAGAGAAAAAACAGAATTTCAATTGATGAACTGATAGTTTAATGTTTGATTTAATTCGGTTATCTAGGGTAGGCAATTCCAATTTGGGTATCAACTGTGCGGTGGCATTCAACTCCTGGTTACACGCCTCCATCCTTAATGAAATCATACTTCATCACACGCCTGTTAACAATAGTTCCAATTTAAGACGGCTCTCCATTATGTGAACTGGTTAGATACGACTCTTCACAGCCGATTGATAGACATGGCATGGAGTAGCATTCAATCTTGATTTTAATGTATAATGGCTTCTCTCCTGACTCGTACTTCAGTTATGGCTGATAATATGTATTCAAAAAAATAAAATAAAAAAAATCACATAACTCTTCTCTTTATTTCCACGTTCCAGAATTTTAGATTTAGTGTGATCTTATGGGAGTTGGCTATTTTACATATGCCACGGAGTGGAATGAATCCCATGCAGGTAAGTTGGTGTTGTTATTTTTCAGAAGTGTCATCTAATATTCCTGGGAATTGTCTTAAACATGAGTTATGGCTCAATATATGCATACCTGGATTCAAAACAACGTAATGTTGCAGCATGAAGCTGCACAAATAGTCCAGTCCTTGCTCAGGCCAGACAACGATGTTATTATCAAGCATGACCTTGGTATCCTTGATTATTTATCAGAATTTATCTGTTGTTTGTATGGGAAGCCCGGGGCTTATTGTGTAGTAACACTTGCATTTTCAGTTAAGAGAAGGGATCAATATCATTTTGGTTGGTTTTGTTTCAAATAAAAATCTCCTTTTTAAAGATGAATCACTTACTTTTAAGGTTGCAGAAACTCCACAGGAAAGTGCAGAAGAGATAAAAAGCTATGCACAACACAAGTATCCAAAATATGTGTAAAATTGATGGTTGACTGTTTCAGCCACTTTCCGCAGCTGGTTCAACTTTCCGCAGCTGTTTTGTTAAACTCTAGGTTGCAGGTGTCATCAAGAAAAACAAGCCACATGGGTAGCTGGGGGAATGTCAGTACATGGATGGTGTCCTATTCATTTGATCCAATTCGATGAAAAAGACCCCGGTCAAAAGGAAGTCAAGTTGAGTGTTATCACTAAGTCGCCACACTGAGTCGCTGCATGTCAAGAAAAAAATAATAATTTTGAATCAATGAAATGAATAAGTTATTTGCTCACTTTTCTGAAGGTATTGATTAATTTTGGATTGATGATGAAATATGAATGGCTAACTTTGTATTCAATATTTTTAGCTACAGAACCGTGCACATTCTGCAGCTAAAGTCCAATTCCGCAGCTGAAAAAAACCTCATTGTTCAAATCAGCCTAACTTTCTCATCCAAAATCAGATTTTGATGATTCAAGTACTGTTGGAAAGATCTCAACAAGATCTACACAATGAGAAATCCATCATTAGAGTTTGAAATGGCAAATAATGAAATAAATTGTTGAAAGAAAGCAACATTCAACTTGGGGCACCAATTCCAAAGAAGGTATAAATTCTTTTGATTTTTCCTTTGAGAACTTGTTTCATTAATACAAATTCTTAGTTTTGTGTGTAAATATCATAACTAGAGAGATTGATCACCTCTCTCCTTTGATAATCTTACATTCCATTGCAAAAGAAGTATTAGTTTTTTTGTAGGTTCCAGGAGGAAGGACAAATGACTACAAGAGAATGGTGTCTCTCTAAGAGACCAATTTGTTTCATAAGAGGATGATCAGCAAAAAAGAAGAAATATGCTGATGCAAAATCAGATCCAACACTTGAAAAAAACTTTCAGATACTATTGTCTCCATCACATCCATGCCTCATAATAAACCATTCACCTCATTTCACTCCATATTTTCCATTTACATTCATATACACTTTCCATCTCTTTTTATCCATTCATAACCCACAAATAAAAGCAAGAGGCTCATTCACATGCTTATTTCCCATTGCCATTTCTACTCTCCATTTCCATTTTCCATTTTCATCTTCCATTCCTTGTCATTTTCATTCCACAAATAAGCCCTGCTTCAATGCAAATTATTGAGTCCATAGTCCTTTGAGTCTAAGTTCTTTGTAAAAACACCTTGAGGCTTGCATGCCTTAATGGAAAGTCCTCATGCTGAAAAACAATGGGAATACATTAATGTCCCTTGTTCGTCAGATTTTCTAAGTGACTCGACATCGGCAAATTCATTCGTACCCAGCATGATGTGTTTGGGCATCTTGACTCTCATTGTCATCAATGGTGAGAGTTCTCGTGTTGACTAGTGGCATCCATTAATGGCCACTAAGAAAACAATTTCCAACTATGTTCGACATCAGAATATCTTTTCACATAGTAGGAATTGTGCCAATGAGTTTTGAAGACATGAAGACTATTATTTTCAGCATTTTAGAGCAGATTCAGCAAGTTTTAGTAGAAGCAATAAAAAGTCATCTTATCTCTTTATCCATGACTGCTCTTGTTCAGCCACTTGAAGAAGAATATGATCAGAATTTTGCAGCCACCACACATACAACTCATCCATTCAAAAGGGTAAGTGAAGGTATGTCATTTTCTAACTTTTGACCATAAAATTCCATAAAAAGCTAGAATGATAATTGTTGGAAAAACATTTCTCTTCCTCATTTCATAAAATTGTCAATACCATCAGTTGGGGGGGAATACATTCATCTTCATATCTTGCCATGTCCATATCATATTCAGGAGCCCACATACTTCCAACGTATATTAATTATTACATTGCTATTATGAACATACAATGGCTTTTGAAAAAGTGCTTAAAGGATAAATTGGATACAAACAAAATCATGGTTGTCACACAAGAACCAACCATCACGCAATCCAATAAAAATATACTTTGCAAAAATAATCAAAATATCATTATGCAAAGTTCAAAGATCAAAATAGAATGCAAAAAATAAAAATAAAAATAAAATGGTTGTAACACAAGAACCAACCATGTTGCAATTCAAGTAAAACACTTTGCAAAAATATGAAGTTATCACATGATATCATGCAAAGTTAAGCCAAAGCTCAAGGATCAAAAGAGTTAATGTAATATATATTGAATGAGGACATGCAATAGCTTCAGTTGGGGGGTATGTTGAGTCTTGAAAATGTCATTCATTTCCATTACACTTTCACTATTATGTCCATTATACTACCTCTATTTCACCTCCATTTCACTACTATGTCACCACATTCATCCCACTTTCATTATCATTGGACAACATTTATGTTTTTCCAAACTTTATTAATACTAAGTCTTTTAAGTGAATTTGTGGTTAAAAATTAGAAAATAATGTGCATATGTTTATACCTAACAAATGGGTTGAGATTGTTGACATGTGTAGGTTGAAAGGAGGCTTCTAGAAGACCCTTATGTGGCACTGTAAGGCTAAATTCGAATTTGAGTGGAAAGAATCATGGGATCATGAGGATATGTGTCACATCTCCTAATTGTATTGTAACTCTAAGAAGACATGTGTCTTATCAGTTCCTATTTTGATTAGGACTCTAGAGGTAGAGGGAGAGATTCATGGACTCTCATTAATGAGATGGCTCTCATCTTTTTGTATAAATAGGAGATCTCTCTCCTTCATTTGCTAGCTTGGCTTGGCTTTTAGTTCTTTAGCTTGGAGTTTGTAGTTCTTCCTTGATGGCTTTTGAAAGCTTTGGAGAGCTTTGTTGTACTTTGTAATTTTGAAGAATTTGAATAAAGCTTTGATGTTCTCAACATGGAAGGAGATGTGAAGTAGATGTCATGGAGCATATTAGAATGTAAGGTAGAGTAGATTTCATTTTGTAATTTTGCTTTGATTTCATTATGTCATTTGATTGCTTTCAAGTTTGATAGTTTAGATTTTCCATTCATGCAATTTTAATTCATGTAAGTGTGTTCAACCGGTTGATCATAGATTAGTTTCTTTTCTTTACATGTTTTTGCATCAAATAGTGACATGAGATTTGCCTCTCTGCTGACTTTGTTTTTTTTGCTTTTCAATTTCAGTTATGCTTTGATTTCAGTTTTATTTACTTGCTTTGTTAGTTAGTTTAGATATCAGATTGCTCATGTCATTTTCAGTTACCTCCTATAGCCAGAGCGAGTCGAATGGTGAGGGATTGAAGTATGAATGCGTAGTTTGATATTAGTTTATTTTTCTGCAAGTTAGGTATTGAATTGCTCATGTCATTTTCAATTACCTCCTATAGCCAGAGCGAGTCGAATGGTGAGGGATTGAAGTATGAATGAGTAGTTTGATATTAGTTTATTTTTCTGCAAGTTAGGTATTGAATTGCTCATGTCATTTTCAGTTACCTCCTATAGCCAGCATGAGTCAAATGGTGAGGGATTGAAGTATGAATGCGTAGTTTGATATTAGTTTATTTTTTTGCAAGATAGTTATTGAATTGCTCATGTCATTTTCAGTTACCTCCTATAGCCAGAGCGAGTCGAATGGTGAGGGATTGAAGTATGAATGCATAGTTTAATATTAGTTTTATTTTCTACAAATTAGATATCAGATTACTCAAGTTGTTTATGATTACCTCCGATAGCCAGAGCGAGTCGAATGGTGAGGGGTCAGAATATGAGTTGATGTAATGTGATTTTATTTTACTTTCCTTGCAATTTTTTATTTGTTTGAGTGCAATAGCTTAACTTTTATTTTCAGACAAGCAGCAGAGACAATGATTTCATGATTAGTATTTCATCTTTTGTTTGATTGAAGTAGCTGCATATTTACACTTTTGTTTAAGTACTAATTCCATCAATAACATGTTTTGAAATCTTTTGAAGTGCTAAGTTTTAGAAGTTACCATTAGGGACATAGACCTTATCTTGCAATCTCTATCCATACTTGTCATTTAAAAGTATTCTTAAGACCTTAGAATAGGATTTCCATTTGCATTAGACACTTTAGGAAACAAACAAGAACAAAACCCCAAAAAAAACATAAACTAGAAAACAACGAAGTAAGAAAAAGGTTAACTAAGCACATATGGTGCACCACACTTGATCAGTTTACGATAACCGGATTGATAATTTATGTAGAGAAATTTAAGACATTAAATTGACTAGACACCTCTTTGGCATAATTCTTCTAATTAGTGGCCTCTATTTCCTAATCTATTGTTAGGCTCACAGTCACACTCTAACCAGGGAACCTATCTCTCCTCTGACTTTGCCTTTTAGGCTTACATTTATACAAAAGGATTCTAAAACCAATTCTTGGTTTAGATCCATAAACCTCTCAACAAAATCCTAAAATCTCTTCCTCATCCCTAAGGATCCTCTCTAATCGAAAAAATCATGAACTAATTCCTAATCTGAGATTTATGATTAATTCTCAAATCCCTCAATCTCTCAACTGTCCTAATTCTCTCATGTTTTCCTACATTCGAGAACATTTATAAATATGTTTCACAATATTCAATTAAATCCTATTCTCATTAAAATCACTCAAAAGACTAAATAATTACATAAATTCACACTTAGGAAACCAACTTCCTTGGAAACACAAGACCCCATATGTCTACTAAAATACAATGATATTATTGGGCTGAATGCTCCTGCATCACAAGGAAATCAGTGAGGTACTCCTAGGAGTCAATGGAGACCATTACATCCTCAATAACTCCCTCAGGAGCTACTATGGATTTGACTGTAGTGGTCTTCCTCAAGGACACTTAAAGGTTGAGCTTGAGCATGATTTCCTTGGTCATCATAGTTATTGCAACCCCAAGTTCAATTAAGGTATTAGGGACCATAACACTATCAATGTGCACATCCACTACTAGGCTACAAGGATCGAAATACTTTGGGGACATTACCCTCCCAAGCATCAAATCAGACAACTTCCCAACAACATTGATAGTGGGGGTATATCTTCTTCTTCTCCCAGGCCTTTTAAAACACTCTTCCTTGATAAGCCTATTGTAAATTGGGACATCTTTGATCACATAGAGAAGGGGTATTTAACACACAAGTTCTTCAATTCTCCCTAAAGTTTAGACTCATCCAGGGTGTGTTGTTTAGGGTGGACCAACCTTCCAGGGTAACGAGGTGCATTGGCTTGAGGGGGACTTTCTTCCTTCTCTTCTTCAATCTCTTTAGGTGGATAAGATGGGTGGACATATAGAAGTACCTTCCCAGACCAAAGGTTGATCTCTTGGATTTCCACAACATAATTAGGATAGGATGTCTCCCCACCATAAATTTGTTGTGCCTACTTATTATTTGGGTTCATATTGGGTTGGGCAGGAATTTGAGGTTGCTTAGGTGGGTTATGTTGAGGGATTTGTGGTTGAGGTTTAGGTGGAGGAATTAAAGTAGGAGGTTGCGTTGTTTGAGGCCTCTATTCTTGTGAGGAGTTTCCCCATTGAGGATATTGAGGTGGATATGGATGGAAAGGAGGGTGGATAAGTTGAGGAGGATATTGAGGAGTATAAGGCCAAGGTGAGGGTATGGGCCATAATGGATGAGTAGAATGGTACCAAGGCTAGAAAGGTGCATTCTGATTTGGATTGTAAAGAGGATAATGTGCACCTTGATTTCCTTGTTTATATGGCCAAGGGCCTTGGGGTCTCCTTTTGTTAATGAAGCAGAGTTGCTCTGAACCACCTTTTGCCCCTTGGTATACAAATTTTAGGCCTGACAGAGAGGAAAATTTGTTTTTTTGCATGGTTTTCCTCATAGACAGAGCATAATTCTATGACATTCAGTGGGCACTCATTTATAGGATGTCTCTTAATGCATCCAAGGAAAAATATAGTTAGTGCCCTTTCTGCTTCCTCTTGCTTCATTTTAATCTACATAGTGTCCATCTATAGGTAAAAGTTATGCAACATAACATTTCACTCTTGAAATCCTCCAACATACTTCCTATCTCATGTTTGATGGTTGATGCAGAGGGAGATGACCTAACCAAGCCTTGACCAGACCTACCTTTTTTCCTAGTATCCCTAGAGTGATTCATGAATATCATCTTAGTGTCATCATAAGGAAACTTGTAGATGTCTCCTCCAGACAACATGTTGAGGGTCTCCATTACATCCTCCCTAATCCCTCACATAAGAGCTAACTTGAGTGACTCAGGGTCACCGGTACATTTAACCCTCCTATAACTAAGCTAGAATGTTTTGTCATAGTCCTCTAAAGATTCATTTGGTCCTAGGGTCATACTAAATATTTCTTCCTTTGTTTCTTTGGACCTACAGTAATCCCTATGATTTTCATTAAAGGTTTTCTGCGTTTGGGCTCAGGTAGTCATGCTATCTCCAAGTAATCCCATAAAGCAGCACAAGGTCACATCTTTGAGGGTGTATGGAAACAACTTCAACTTTTGTTCATTAGAGGTATAGTCATAGGTCCTACAAAAAATAACAAATTCAAACATGAAGGTGTCAGGGTCCTCAAAGGTTAGGCCATGGAAATTTGGAAGGGAAGCAGGGCTTATATTCTTCATTATGGCCTCCACATTGGTTTCTCAGATAGGAAAAAGCTCATTTTTTCTATTTTTAGCCATGGTTTAGGTAGGTGAGGTAGGTTCTTCTTCTCTTATTGACTCATAAAATTTTTTAGGTTGCTCACCTAGAGGGTTTTCTAACTCCCCTTTAGTCAGAGAGGAAATTTCATATATAACCAAAGAAGAATGAGGTTTGACTACTTGAAGGGTTGGGGGTTTTTGGTAGGAATTTCCCTTGACTATCACTACTCCTACGAGGCATGAAATAACTAACACTTTTTTTAAGCTTTCAAATCAATAGAACTGATGCAAAATAGAAAGAAAAAGAAAGAAAATTATAGGTAGGAAAAACACCTACTTGGAAACCTCCCTGACAACAATGCCAAAAAGTGATGAGCCCTGGTATTGCATCAAGGATGTTGCAACTCCCAAGACTCTCAACTTGAATTATCAACCTGGGATTTGTACAAAATTAGAAGTGACAGTGTTATATGCACATTAGGTCAAGTTCTACTCATGTCACCCTCAGTCATTGGATCAGGTCAAGTCAAGCAGAGACCACTCCTTTAGATAACTACCAAGAGAATTTATGTGGAAATACAAAAAACATAACCTAATTGCAAGCAAAGAAGCATTAACCTAATTGTAGAAATGAAAGTGTCATTCATTAGATGTAGAGATTAATTGTAATTGTGGGAAAGGGAAAGACTGCATTAGTTATAGAAATAAAGCATGCTATTCTATTTGCAGACCAATCAAATCAATATCCTACTTGTAGAATGTAAATCATTAATCTAATTGTAAATTGCTTGGAAAGAAAAAATTTAGTCTACAGCACATAGCTAGGAAATCTAAAAACTAATTCTAATCTATTTGCATTGAAGAATTTTCCTTCATGTAACTAAGTGTAAGATGGATTTAACATTAACAACAAGGTCTTTACTCACTGCATAAGAGAACACTCATTGTGATTCAAATGTGAAAATTTTCTTCCTAACTCTGTTTGTTGTTTTGTGCTTGCAATAGAGGAAGGATGTGTCTAAAGTGGTCCTTGGGTCTCCCTAATCATGGATTCAAATCCCAAGGTTCATTATTCAATATCAAAATGGAAAACTCAAGATCCTAGGGAAAATTTGGCTGAGTTTGGGTAGTGTTACAAGATTGCTACAGGGTGCTACAAGGAACCCTGTTTTGCTACAAGATTACACTATTTTGCTACAAGAATAGATCTGAGAGCTTTCTAAGGGAAAGGAAGGCGTTATAAACGTCAAGGAAGGTGTATGAAGGTGGATGAAGGATATGCGAGGGATTTTACTAAGCTTAGCACCCCACATAGGTCCATCTTTCACAAAAATTCATGCCCATGGTGTCCTTCATTAACCCTAGAAATATGATCTCAGTGGTAGAACTTGAGAGTAGTATGAGATGTCCAGGAGAAGGATGTTAATGTCTAAGTGGATGTGGATGAGTGTTCCAACCCCTGCAAGTCACTGGCATCCCTTGCAGGCTAGCAATCAAGAACATACATCTACTAATCAATAATGCAGCAAAATTAATCAAAGTGGAAAGGATGAGTTGAATTTTATTTCTTCAATATCTATTGTATCCTACAACATGCATATAATCTATTTTCCAAGTCATGATACTAACTTCTAGGGTGCAGAAATCAAGAATGAAAAATAATTTCAATGCAAAGCCTAGCAAATTCCAAGGAAACATAAACACGTATTCTTGGCTTGTCATTGTAGACCTTCCAACTACACTTCCCACATGAGAGGTGGTGATTAGACTTGTAACTACAATTTTTGCAATCTAATTCCTACTTAAAAAAGGAAATAAATATAAAAACTTGAACAAGAACAAAGGAAAAATACATGAGAGGGACTAAAGGCTTCTGGTTGGGCCCTAACCCAAGGGTTTCAACCCTCTTAAGCTAACTCCTACGTAGACCAACAAAGGGTTTTTCATTAACAGAAAATAGAGTGAAAATACATAATCTCAAAATGGAGATAACAGTGTCAAGTAATTGGCCTTCAATAGCTCTTCCTAGCTCCAAGAGTTCAAATCCTAATGAGCCCTTAGGCCCATTTATTTATAAAAAAAGTCACTGAGGGGCATCTGCCTGGAGAGGAGGACTGCTTCCCTCAAAAATCTTGAAATTGGTGGATCTAATTGCCTTAGATCTCTACATGCACTTGAGTTCATCGACTTCCAGTGGAATTCAAGCTGTTGGTGAGGAATATTGGGACTCAAGTCGAGTTGGAGAGTTAATGTAGTGGAAAAACCTCCTATATTCTCTCTAGATGCCTCCAATGTGCCCTTACATAGTAAATTTCTAAAAAAATGCTTCTTTTGCCTGCATATTAACCACATAAGGCCATTAAATATGATATGCACCCTTTAGTATTCCTACTAATCACATTATGTCTAAGAAATGTAAATTAATGTGAGAGAAAGAGAATTTAAGGGTTGGAGGATAGCACAATGGGCCTCAAAATATACCTATTGATGGGACCCATGAATATGCTTTGTGTTTCATTGCAAAACAATATTTTTTTACATATTGATAGCATTTGTATTATCACAGAGAATCGGAATAGGTTGATCATGATTTACCTTCATATCATGCAAAGTTTGTTTCATCTAGATTACTTGAGTCCAATAAGTGGCTGCTAAAATGTGTTTTTCTTTAGTTGTGGATAGGGAGATAGAAAGCCATTTCTTACTCAACCAAGAAACCAATTTTTTTTTTAAGAAAAATTCTCTTGCACTGATGCTTTTCTTATCATCCACACTACCTGCCTAGTCAACATTTGTATATGTTGTTAAAGTGAAGTCTTTAATCTTGTATACCATAGGCAAGAGTCTAGGATGTCCTTCAAATATTTAAATATTTTTCTTACATTTAGAAAATGACTCTTTTTTGGAGCAACTTGGAACCTTCCAACCAAACCAACAACTATTTCCATCCAAAATTTATTTAATATTTCCTTTAGGTGCTTTGTTTGGGAAATGAATATAACTTTGTTTGATTGAGTAACTTGAAATCCTAAGAAGAATATAGGTACCCCAAGACGGACATCTCAAACTCATTTTGGATTTCTACTGCAAATGTTTGACTCATTTGATCAATATCACTTTAAAAAATCATATGATATGCATATACCACAATAAGATTCAACAAAATTTCATTATATATTTTTCTAAAAGTATTGTTGTCTATTGTTCCTCTTTTGAATCCTTTTTGTTGTAGATATTTGTCAAGCCTTGAGTATTAAACCCTAGGAGCTTGTTTTATACCATATAATAATTTCTTCAATATGTAGACATCATTTTCATTTCTTAACATCTAAAATCCTTCTAGTTGTTCAACATATACTTTTTCCTCTAAATCACCATTTAGAAAGGTTGATTTAGCATCCATTTGATAGACTTTTAACTTTTAGAAATAGAAAAATACAAAAAAAAAAATCATGGCTTCAATTTTACCTATAGGAGCAAATGTTTCTTCAAAATTAACACCTTCTACATGTGCATACCATTTGAAGACTAATTTAGCCTTACTCCTCACTACGTATCCATCCTCATTTAGATTTTTCCTAAAGACCCACTTAGTGTGAATTACATTCTTATCATTTGTTCTAGGAACAATTTCTAATGTATGATTTTTCTTAATTTGGTCTATCTCTTCCTCCATAGCATTACCCCAATGCTCATCTTCATAGGATTCAACAAAGTTATTGGGGTACCATCTTGGACAATAAGGAAAATTTGGCATGCCTCAGTGTGCTTATCAATTTCTTTCTAGTTTCAACCATTGACTCCTTATAGCAACGATTTGGTTTTCTAGACGAACTTTCTGAAGATACCTTGAGGGAGTCTTTGGATGTGAAGTTTTTTCCTCTTCTTCCTCTTCCTCTTTTTCTTCTTGTTCTTCACATTCTTGTTTCTCTTCTAGGTCTTCCTCTTAATGCTTACACATGATTAGATCATCTGATATGTGATGTTATTGTTGTCTTCCAGTTGTAAGAGGTTCTTCATCTATTCTCACATCAATGATTTCAACTATTTTGCATTAGTAACATTAGTAGAATCTAATTATTAACATTTTTCATTTTTTTATGCAAAAGGTGATTGGTTCAAAACTAAAAAAATTCAACATGAATTTTAGATTTGAGATTATGTATTTGGTTTTGTCATTACTAATATCAATATAAGATTTCTTGTCTAATTCAATGTTTATAATTTTATTGCAATCATTGAGATAAGAGGTGCTCTACAACCAAGTATATGACGGAGATATTGTCACATAACATTACATTAAAAAATTTAAAATTTCTAATGCTAAAATTTTGGAATCTAACTTCCACTTCATAGCTAGTGGTGGTTAGGCCTGGAATTTCAAATCCCCTTTGCCCATCAAATGAAAATTTGATGACGTTTTTGAACATTTTATGCTTTCACATTCCACTCAAATTTTTGAATGTCAATCTTCCCTTATCTAGAAACTACTCTTACATCTCAGCTTCCATTAATCTCCCTCTGAAAGTGCCTTGTTTTCCTAAGTTAACATAGGTGTTTTTAAATAGCATGCAACCATACTTTTAAGACTTTATGAGATTTTTTAGCTTTTGAGATTAATAATTTTGATTATGTACTTAAATGTTAACATGTAAAGAACACTAAAGAAAGCCACATGATTAAGATGATAAAAATCCTCGATCACCATTATTAAATGAGAAGTTAGAAAATAATAATAGATTATGTACTTAAATGTTAACATGTAAAGAACACTAAAGAAAGCCACATGATTAAAACGATAAAAATCCTCAATCACCATTATTAAATGAGAAGTTAGAAAATAATAACACATTGTAAAAGTATGACATTTAAAAAGACAACATCCCTCCTGATCACTAATAAATATTGATATGATGAAGAAAGAAGTTGGAAAGTAAGTTGTGACAATTTCTTGATTAAACAGAGCATTTCATAAGCCTCACTCGATACATTATAGATCAATTACTCAATTCTCCTTTCCGTGGTAATATGAATACCCCTTTTATACATTTTTCTTCTTGTACATTGATGATTTCAATTAGAAATACTTTTGATGGTTTCATGCTTTTGAATGTTTATGAAAAAATGATGAGGCATCATACTCTACAAATATTGGGAGCCTGAGAACATGTTACATGTAACTAGGTCCATTGTTGAACTAATTCGGTATCAATTTTAGATCTCTCTATTAAAGAAAAGGACAATATATAAATATATATTAAAGAAAAACAATATATAAATATATATAAAGAGTGCATTTAATCTTCAATCTAAGTATTTGTTATGAAAAAACCTCAACAACTAGTTACCAGTGGCAGTAGCAAGACAAAAATACTTTCTCAACATATGTATTTATTGTAAAAATGTTTCAGGGAAAAATGTAATCTCATGTGTTTTATAATATATGGATTTCTATGTGTAAATATCATATTACATACCATAGATATTTAAATGTTATTTTAAAATAGATATTTAAATGTTATTTCAAAAAGGAGCTTTTGGACAAAGTGAGTAGACAATCAAGCTTTCAAAATATCGTTTGAGTTTTCATTTCTCAATAACATAACATGAAAATTATCTTACTGTAATTAGTAATAGAAGTACAGATATGTCACCGGTAAAAATTTGTTTGAATCAACTGTAATAATTGTAGTAATAATTTCTAAAATAACTAGAATAATCATGGGTTTCAGACATTGTAATTAAATTGCAGCAAATTAATGGTAATAATGAGTTTAAGCAGTTATAATAATAACAATGCTTGAAATCAAATGTAATAATAATGAATTAGGGCTGGTGGAAAATCTGATCGATATATTGTAGGAGAAGCATTTGCAATAAGCAATGTTTGAGATTGCAATGACATAATGTGAATACTTGAAACTATAGTGAATCTTTCACTTTCCACACAGTTATAAACAAAAGTCAAAAGTTCCTAAATTTTTTTACACAAAACAGAACATTGAAAATATGGTTAACAGTAATATGATACCTTGATCAAAGTTTAGTGAATGATGTACACATTCCGACTTAAAGAAAAGCGTTGCGGAGGACACCTGTTTCAGCCTGGTTTCTTTGTTAAAATTTTCGCAATTCCTTTAACGCAACCAGCCATGAATAGCAGGTTTCCTTGTTGCTTGTCCATTGTACGTGGTCGAGAACAAACATTGATACAATTACCATTATGGAACAAATAATCTATGTGATGTCGAGTAGATGTTTAATAGTAACATTAATTAATGTCATTGGCTCCATCAGATACTTGAAAAATGTGTTTATTCTACCTTAACCTGTTTGGGCGTGGTTCAATCGCACGGTTGTCTCCTCTTCTCTAGTCAACGTCAAGCACTAACTTTGTATCTTGATCTTGATACAACTCAATTTAATATCCAACTTCACCCACTTCAACCCTTAAGCACTAACTTTGTATCTTGATCTTGCTGTAACTCAACTTAATATCCAACTTCACCCACTTCAACCTTTACTAATCATCAGGCCTGGAATTTCAAAACCCCTTTGCCCAATCTAGCATTATGTAGCCTAGCTTCTTCTAAAATATCGAACAAAACAAGAGTATTGTTAGATAATGTAGGTTGAGGAGATTAAAAAAACCCACATTGCAATACAAGATCTTAGGCTTAAGCTTACCTCCATCTCATTACAAATGGGAATCTGAACCAGAACCATCAGATAGTTTGTATTCGCACTGTTCTCCAAATCTGCAGCAAAACTTGGGAAATCGAATTGGGGCACCGGCTTTCTTCTTGAAGTGGATCCACAGGCACCCCATTCCCAACACCAATCTATCTGCCAATTGGATAAGAAACAACACAATGCAAATGTTGGCCAATGTCTGAAGAGAAGGGGTAAGATAAGTGGCCTTGACAAATATCCATTCAGAATAAATGGAATACAAAACGCCCTGCGAGCCCAGCAACGGAGAAAAGTCGAAGTAATGGCAGCTAAAGTGCCAGCCTTTCATATAAGCCATAATCTCAAACCCTGGCATCAGGATGGAAAATAACCAACCCTCTAATGACTTTGTACAGTTTACTTTTCCCTGGTTTGTCCTCATCTGTCACACGATTTTGATTCTTGCTCAAAGTGACTCTTCTTTTCACGGCCTAGAGATGGCTCCATAGCCCACGGTGTGATGGGCTTTCAGCAGCCAAACCCAGGTAAGCAGCTTGCCATTTTTTTCCCAGCCCTGCTTATCTGAGTGATGGAAATCATCGTGGGGGCTTTGCAATTCCACCATGGACCAATTTGGATTCGCCATTTTGAAAATAAAATAGAAGTTCACCCTGTGGATCTCCTTCTCCGTGTTCCACCATTCTTCTCCATATAGATCTCTTTCTCCGTCTTCCACCATTATTGACACTCAAAATTGAGAACCGAGCCAAACTAATCCCCAACCCCAGGGAGTCACATGAAAAACAGAAAACCGAAAAAAAGTAGTGGCCAAGTCTGCATTTTGAGGATAAGTTTGAAAGACCTTTGACAATAATAATAATAAGAAGCACGTTCTCCTCCTATACTTACTCCGAACCGACAGAAAACGAACCCATCAACAACCTTGCCTATATAGAAGCTGCGCCAATATCACAATGTCGAGGCCACCCAGAGTTTCTAAAATTCACGCTGCGAATGCCGAGACATGATAAACAAGGCAGGCATGCAATCGATATCTGCCTTTCCCTACTCCTCTCGTTCGTCCTTCTCTCCTCTTTCCAAACCAAAACCCAACACTCTACGAATTCGAACTCTGTTGTGTACCGGTCCCTGACTAGCGTTACTAACTCAAAACAGGTATCATAAATTTTGACGGAAGAAATCCAAATATAAACGTCATTTTGACAGGTTGGAAATATCTAATACACGTCAACCTTGACGCGGAAACATTTACACTTACCGTCAAATACGTCCTACAGGACGTCAAATTCCAGGCCTGCGGCTGTGGGAGGCTTTACACTATCGATAAAAATAGAAAGTGGGAGGATGGGATCTGGCGGACAGAGAAAATAGAAAGTGGGAGGCTTTACATTATCGATAAAAATAGAAAGAGTGGATGGATGGGATGTGGCCGGATAGAGAAGAATTTGGACGTTGATTTAAACGGTTAGAACTTAAATTGACTTTTTAAGCTCCCAGATATCTCTATATAAATTCCGTTTGTGTGCGTCTGTTCTTAGGGCTACTTATGGATGAAGAAGAGATAAGGAAAAGATAATCGTTCCATTTCTATGCAATTGCAGCTACGTGCAGGCAGATATTGGTTTTCCCAGGTAATTTTTGGAAATTCTATTGCTACTGAAAACTCTATATCAATTATAAGACGTACTGGTAATGTGGCAGAGCAATTGTGAAAATATTTTCGGATAAAAGGGATCGATGAAGATCATGTAGGTGAATTCCAAAGAGACATAGCAATGTCTACGGTAATCACCACTCTATTTTGTTAATCATCAACTAATATGCTCAAGATTCTTCAATGAAGAGATTCGTTTTGGTTTGTACTTTTATCTTGAAATTTAAATTTATTAACCTTTGACTCACAGGGTGTCACCGTAGATTAGAATTGTAATCACAATGTATGCTGAATGTACATTAATATTCTAACTTGAGTTTCCTTGACAGTATGAAACCCCATCCAATCTGATACGGTGCTCACAAGCATAAGCATCTTGAGATTTTCCCTTTGTTTAGACATATTCTAGATTTTTTAATTACTGTAATTTGGGTATAATTTTTATGCTATCTAATTTATAGCTTCTTTAATCACTGTAATTTGGGTGCATTCTTCATTCTATGTAATTAACTACTGTACTTCATATATTCTTTAATTATTGTAACTGGTTATAGTTTCTATCTTGTCCTTGTTCTGTTTTTTTTTTAATAATTTTGGATGTATAATCATTTCTTAATTTTCCTATGTATCAATTTTCTTGGATCTTGTATTTTATTTGGTTGATTTTCATTTTTCCTATGTTACAATTTTCTTTGATTTTTTTAATTTTTGCTATTTCAATTTTCTTTGATCATGTGTTTCATTTGGTTGTATATCAATTGTTTGTAGTTGTATGATTGAAATTTGATTGTAATATATGTTGTTGAAGGTTTTTTTTTATCCTGCTTTTTCTTTCACATGAATAGAGGAGAAGTAATTTTCACAATGTATATACAAATTGTGCATTGCTGTGCTGAATGCTATGTTATGAATATATTTAAAATCTATTGATCTGTACTCTTGGACCTTGGCTATGTTAGAACATTAATCACACCTTACCGTATGACGAGGATAGTCGGCGTAGAGCGGTTATAGTCGGCGGATTTAAGTAGATAATAAATAGCAGTAAGTGAATAGCTGTAGTGAATTTTGTATAAATATATGTGTATTGCAATGTAATGAATAAGCTCATTCCATGAGTCTTCAAGTTTCTGATATGGTATCAGAGTGAGGCTGAGCAAGTCGTTGTTTTGTTCGAGTCTTTAGTCTTTAATTTGGTATTAGAGCTCAGGTGAACTATGTTTGGCCAGGGTGATGTGAAGTGAGGCATGAAAGCTTAGGAGTTTTCATTTGAATTGTTGTAGCACAGAGGAGCAAAGTTTGTAGTGGCTATTGTTTGATGAAGCTCTCAAAACTCGGGCAGCGAAAGTGTGGTGTGCATCCAGGGAAGTGAGAGGCAGAGCTGAGAGGTGCTATTTTAAGAGTGGTGCTATTCTGAAGTCAAAGCTCGCCAGAGTTTAACGAAAATTTAAGCCTAGCTGATATGTTTATCTTTTTAGACTTTTTTTTACAATGATCCTTTCGATGATCATTTTCTCAGGAACCCATTTGGGTTTGGCAGTATTTTTGAGTTCATTGACAAACAGTGTCATGTTGTTGAGGATCATGTTGTTGAAGAAATCACTCCTAGAAGTTTTATTGGCTCTGCTTTCAAGATGACTGCGATTGTGGAGGATACTACCATGGATGTTGTTCCGAGGCCACTCATGTTCGAGGATGAGTGCATTTTGATAGCTCCTCATGGAAAATGGGGAGAACATGAATTAGATTACCTTGTTCAGGATCTTGCATTGCATCCAAATCCCGAAGAGGTTGTTGACGATAAGTATATAAGCAAGGAGCAAAGGAATTTCATAAGGAAACCCAGAAAGGTGAAAATGAAATGAAACTGCAACAGCAAAGGAAAAGGAACAAGCATGGACCCTTTAATAAAAAGGCAAAAATGAAATGTTAGAACATTAATCACCCCTGACCATATGACAGGGATAGTCGACGTAGAGCGGCTATAGTCGGCGTGTTAGTTGGCATAGAGCGGCTATAGTCGGCGGATTTAGGTAGATAATAAATAGCAGTAAGTGAATAGCTGTAATGTTGTGTTCGAGTCTTGAGTGAGCCTTGAGTGTCTAATTGGCTGTAATCGCAAATGTTTGCTGAGAGGAGACATGTTGAAAAACAAAATTCAATTTGGTAAAGCTTTTCATCTGGCAAGTTACACTATTATGTTATTTTGTTGTTGTTGTTGTTAAATCTGATTTTTGTGTTATCTTTCAGGTGGACAGAAGAGACTTAATTTTTGTTGTTGATATATAAATTATTGGTGGCTGCGTTTTCTGTTCAGGAGAATTGAGAGGGATATTGTTTCTGAGGAGGAGCATTGCATGTAACTGTGAGTGGTTTTTTGAATGTTACTTGTTTGACTGAACTATGTTTTATAGCCTGTGAAATTGAAAGCCTGTTTTAAATGGTGCTTTTTTTCTGAAGTTTCGAAAAGTTAATTCAAGTGAAATTTGCCAAGAAATGTTAAGTCGAATGATTATTATCGAAATATAATTTATCACTTCTGATCTTTGGTGAGCAATTCTATTTTGTTTGAAGTACTTTTAGGAATAAATAAATATTAATTGAATAAATTACATAAATAATCTACTTAGCCGGCCAGAATAGAAAACGGGAAGTTTAGCGTGGCTTTGTGGTGTGAAGGGAGATATACTGGTTAGCGTACTTCCAGAAACCTGACGATATTTATTCCATTTCAAGTTTTCCGAAATTATTTTAGAAATTAAAACAATAGAACTAGCGGTGTAAAATTCATAATGGTAGGGCTTCTTCTTATTTACGCTGGGAGATCAGCGGTGATTTTAAGAATCTGGACTAGAACAGTAAAGGCCAGATGACTTCCACAAGAAAATGTTTGCATGGGTCGTTGGGAGACTCTGCTGGTACGGACATCGGAAAAAGCGGGTCCCGCGTGTGCATTCAGCTAACAGGGGAGTCCTTCTTAGGATATGTTTGATAGCAACTCACAATGAGCAATGGCAACACCAAAATAGATAGATATGTTTTAGGATGAAATATGCACCCCTTTTCACGTGACTACATGTTTTTGGGATGGAATGTCCACCCCTTGTTTTTGGGATGGAATGTCCACCCCTTTTTAAATGACTACATTAACATGGGTAAATTTTTATTTGAAAAATTATCTAAAATTATTTTTAATTACACCCCCACTCTATAGTCATATGTTGTTCATAATATAAGTAAATCCATCCAGGGAGTTAATTCTTAATTCCTTGGGTTTAGCTCCACAGAAACATGGATGCCTCCCCCTGCCGGTTTATAGTCCTGGATCACTATGGGGATGACCTATTTGATTCTTCTGTTGGGAACATTAACAATAAGATGATACTTCGAGTATTTCTCAAAAAAAACAAGATAAATATTGTAAATTTGTTTTTTCCCATTATTAAATTTATTTTTTATATAAATATTTATAATTATAATAATTTTTATACTATTGTTTATTAGTAATTATAAAGAATTTTCATTCACCAAGTTTGTTTCTAACTTTTATTGTACTGGTTCTCAAGGTTATAAAGGGTATATAAATATTAATAAGAATAATAAATTTACAAGATTGTATATTATTTTTTTTTGAAATTTTGGATTATTGATATTTTTAATGCATGGCTTGAGTAGCTTTTATCTAAAAGGTATTTAAGCTTTAAATCACTCGGAATGGCACTCAATTTAGGCCACACCATTAGATCACACCAACCTTTAGCATGGTTGAATTTCTGCCTATAAAATTTTAAATCAGTAACACATACACTACAAAATACCTTAATAGAACACCATATAACCATCTGCTGTACACCCTGTAAAATAAAAAATTATATATTTAAAAAATAATAATAATATATTATATATTGATAAAAATATATAATACAAATAATATTAACAATTAAAATTAGGAGATTTCTACTATTTAATATTATAAATAAAAATAACAAATAAACTAACTATTTTATTAGCAGTTGTCTATAACGCGACTTTTTGAAAGCCTTTTTGGCAGGATTTTCCGGTCGAAATCCGGCAGGAATTTATTGGAATTGCAAGTTTGATAGCTAGTTTCTGCACAATGAAAGTGTCCCAGCGGTTTTTTAGGGTGCTGAATCCAAATATGCAGTTAAAAAACCATTTTAACTGCAACAAATCAAGATTTAACCTCAATTTCTTCTGCCGGATTCCGTCACCGTAATCTCCAAAAAATCGCATTATAGACAACTCCATTTTATTATGTTTCGAGTACACGCTTTCGATTACCATTAGCTTTCATTTTGTCATCTCAGTTGATTAGTCTCGTACAGAAGTAATAATAAAGGGCAGGGATAATAATAAGCAGCCCATGTTCTTTATTTTTTTCCCAAACTTCCATTTTTGTTTTTACATTCGTTTCTTCATCATTAAAGAAACTTTGGATGATTCACTGTATACAGAGACTCTTTTACTCCTGAAGTACAAAATCTCAAATGCCAGGCTGGTGTCAAGTTTTATATGAAATTATAATTGTATATAGTGATATAGGTTATGGAGGGTCGTTTATATGGAATTGACATAATTTTGTGGTGATATATAGAAATTTTTTTGCTCACTTGCAATGATTTTACAGACTCTGGAACAATTTTCAAAATTCCTTGCAATTTTTTAATAGCTCTAACACAAAGCCACAACTTTTTAATAGTGTTAACAAAAATCTTGCCAGCAAAATTTCTTTCAAACCTGAACCTTTATCAAACCAAAAACAGAGTGAGAGACGACTACAGAGCCATCACTTTATCATTTGATGTCCTAAAATTTTGGGAAAACTTCCCAACTTCTCATTGGTAATGAGAAGCCTTGATAATTGGAGAACATATGGTAATAGATCAACCTATTAAACATAAGTTTAACATTTGTACAATCTTGCTTATTCACTGGGTATATATATGACAATTAATCTCTGCATTGACAATGCTTGAACCTACATTAGGAAAGAAGGTTTTCGCATCTCGAATCTTCTATAAAATACGTCATTGTGATGTGTAATGCGTCTTAGATTAGAACTTGCTAATGATGTTACAACTTTTCATCAAATTTCTATAATCACATGATGCTCTGAGTTCCATAGAACTTGCTAATGATGTTACAACTTTTCATCAAAGTTCTATAAGCACATGATGCTTTGAGTTCCATATTAGTCTACTGGAGATAAAAGTATGATACTATGAGCACTTTTCATTAAAGTTCAGATGCTTTGACCTCCATATTAGTCTAATGGAGATAAAAGTATGATGAGATTTTGTGGCAGATTTCTTGATCCTAAAAAGAATAACTCTTAGCCATCTAACCTTATATGTCTACCTATATATATCAGTTTGTTAATTAACTTAGCATGCATATATATACAGAAATTCAAGGTTATAGATATCTCACTAACATGATTTCTTTGAAGTAATTGACCATGATAATGATAATCCACTAATTAATGACAATGACAATTATGAAGAAGAGAGAAAGAAAAGATAATAGACTCATTAATGAATCGATCCATTTCTATGCAATTGCAGCTACGTCCCAGGTAATTTACTTCTTTATGCTTTGGAATTTCTGTTGTTCTAAACATCATAGGCGTTGCTACTAAAAGGAATTAAAACTCAATAAATTTGTAAGAAGTATTTGTAATGTGGCAGAGGTACCGTGAAAAGATTTTCAGATGAAAGGGATCGATGAAGATCACGATCTCATGTATGATGTAAGTGAATTCCAAAGATCTGCGATAATCACCACCCTATTTTGTTGATCATTAATTAATATGTTCAAGATTATTCAATGAAGGGATTTAGGTTAGTTTGTATTATATCTTGAAATTCAAATTGAGCTGTGCTACACAAATTGACCTTTAATCCGCAGCCTGTCATGTAGATTGTATTGCAATCCCAATGTAAGCCAAATGTATATTAATACTTTAAATGGAGATTTCTTGATGATGTGAAACACATCCATCCTAACAAGAGGCACGAGAGCATAAGCATGTTGGGACTTTTGTTTGCACACATTTTAAATTTTCTTTAATTAAAAATAAATTAGGTATAATTTATTATAATTTTCTTGTTATTTAATTACTGTTTCATGATTTACATATTTTTTAATCACTGTAATTTGGGTATAATTTTTCTTTGTGATATGTATTGCTTTTCTGTATATATAATTTTGATGTGAAATTTTTTCCTTTCGGATATGTATTGCAATGCATGCCAAATGTAGCTTCCTGGATGATGTGAAATCCCATCCAATCTAACAATGCACACAAAAGCATAAGCATCTTGAGATTTTCTTTTGTTTTCATATATTTTAGATGTTTTGTTTTTTTACCGACTGTAGTTTGGGTATAATTTTCATCCTATTTAACACCGCGCACACATGCACAGAAGCATAAGCATCTTGGGATTTCTTTTGTCTTCACTATTTAACCCGGTCAACTTTGACTCTATCCTAAGTCAAGTTTACCTAATATTCTAGTCATTTTTTTTCACTGACTGTAATTTGGATATAGTTTTCATGCTATTTAATAATTGTTCTTTAATTTATATATATTCTTTAATTACCCTAATTTGGGTATAGTTTCTATCTTGTCCTTGTTCGGTTTGTTTTTTGTATTTAAATATTTTGGATGTCCAATCTTTTTTTAATTTTCCTATGTTTTAATTTTTATTTTTATTTTCCCTTGTTCAATCATCTTTGATCTTGCATTTAATTTGGTTGATTTTCATTCTATATTGTGTATATCAATTGTTTGTAATTTTATGGTTGATTGTAGCGTATGTTGTTGAAGCGTGTTTTCCTTAATCTTTCTTTTGTGTCTACTGTTGAAAGCGTAATTTCAACAGCGGCCTGAGTTGACCCGTGGAACAGCAATTAACTCACCCAAAACCGCCAGAACGAAACCATAAACCGCTTGAGGGATATCGGATCGCCTTTGGTCACAAGGCAGTTTCCGTATGATCGACCCCGATACAATATAGTGCAGACGCGTGGCTCTCTGCATACGTAAGCAGAAGTCACTTTTCGGGTGCTAATGTTCAGCGTAATGAAGCCTTCCGAAATCCTTCACCGCCGTCCGATTTACTTCTTCATTCTCCACCATCGATTGTCTCAACCTGCATACGGCCAACATTAAAAAGCTTAGCGTGGAGTAACATCAAGTTTCGTTGACCATACCTTTTATTAATGAAGTGTCATATGCGTAGGTGAATAGTTAAGTTTTTTATATTACGGCACGTAAAGCAATTAACTTTGTTCGTTTTGTTTTGATATATGTTTTTGTTTAGTTTTTATAATGAGCCAAAAAAAAATGAAAATGCTTGATGTTGTAATGCTCCTTTAGCCTCAGCGAAAAAAAACTGAGTTGACCTTTCATAAGACTTTGGTTTTGCACAGCAGTGCAAGTAGGAAAAATCAATGGGAACACATATGTATTCGAGGGCTTTTATGTGTTGATTTTTTTTTGCAAGGAGCGAATATCGCACAACAGTGCGTAGAAGAAGTATGAGAGTTTTTGTATGTCTGTATTTTATTTTTGTGATATGCACAGCAGTGGAAACAAGAAGTGAAAATGTAAAAGCTCTTTTACAGGAGTAAATCCATGTAAATTTATTTTACAGCGGTGAATGAAGATTTTACACAGCAGTGTAAAAATCATTTTGTAAAAGAAGCAGAGTATTTTTGGTGAATCCCTCTCAGCAAAGAGGATGAAGTTTGTATCAGACATTTTGTTTTAATGAATAGAAATCTTTTTATGGTGATGTAATACTCTGTTCCTCAGTAAAAAAAAATTTAAAGCTTCCTTGTGCACAAAAGATCCTGGAAAGGTAGAAACAGAGCATTGTCTCTGTGTGTGTGTTCAGTTTTTGTTTGTTTTTGGGATTTTATCAGAAAAATCCCCAACAGTGGTATCAGAGCAGGCTTAGGCTCTTTGAAGGTGTTCAAGAAGCTGAAGGGAGGAGTCTTTTGTTGCAGCAGTAGATCTTCTCCAGCAGAGTGAAGGCTCAGTCAAGAAAATACTCAGGTATTTCACAAAGTTTTTTTATGTGTTGCTGAAGAAGCAGTCAGTTGTTTTAAAATACACAGTCAAGAAATTGAAGCATAACTAAGGATGCAAGGAATGGCCAGCACAAGCACTGGTATGGGTATGTTTAACACCCAGCTCCCACAGTTTAATGGGAAAAACTATGATTATTGGGCAATAACTATGACAACCCTATTTGCCTCTCAAGATTTATGGGAAATAGTTGAAGATGGTTTTGAAGAACCAGCAGATGAAAATGAGTTTAATAGATTAACTCCAGCAGAGAAGGATCTGCTGAAGAGCAATAGGAAGAAGGATTCAAAAGCCCGTGTGTTGTTGTATCTAGCAGTAGACCAGAGTGTGTTCCCAAGGTTAGAAGCAGCTAAGACATCCAATGAAGCATGGAAAACTCTCAAGACAGCCTATCAAGGCATGGAGAGAGTGAAGACAGCAAAACTACAGTTGCTGAGAAAAGATTTTGAGAATCTGTGCATGAAGGAGTCAGACAACATTGACTCATTCTTCACACATGTAATTGGTCTGATCACACAGATGAGAACTCATGGAAAAACCATTGAAGAAAGGAGGATTGTGGAGAAAATATTGAGGGTCTTACCCTCAAAGTTTGATGCGATTGTCACCACCATTGAAGAGACAAAAGATCTCTCAAACTTTTCAGTTGATGAGCTACATGCATCACTGATAACACATGAGCAGAGGTTGAGTAGAAATGAAAAATCATCACTAGAGCAAACCTTCAAGACTCAGATGTCCTTTGGAAGAGGAAGAGGTCAAGGCGGAGGAAACAAAAGAGGAAGAGGCAGAAGCCAGAACAGAGGTGGAAGGAAGAGCCCAGCAAATGCACAAGGAAGAGGCAGCAATCCAAATCAGAACCAGGGCCAAGGCAGCAACCAACAAAGAGGACAACATCATGCTCAAGGACAAAGGTATGAAAAATCCAATGTTCAATGCTATTATTGTAAAAAATATGGGCACTATGCCAGTGAATGTAGGAAGAAGCAGCATGATATGAACAATAGATCAAATGCAAATGTCACTAGAGAAAACAACAGTCAAGATAATGTGTTGTTAGCTTGTAACATGGCTGAAACAAACAGTGAAGACATATGGTTTTTAGACTCAGGTTGCAGCAACCATATGACAGGAAACATAGCCCTCTTTTCTGCTCTAGATCAGAATATGAAATCAGATGTGGGAACTGATAGTAAAATCTTTGTTATGGGAAAAGGAGAGGTAAAAATATTTATAAAGCAAGGAGAAAAGAAAACCATAGCAGATGTCTACTATGTCCCCGGAATGAGATGTAACCTCTTGAGTATTGGACAGCTTGTCCATAAGGGGTACAATGTTTTCTTTAAAAATGATGTATGCACCATCATGGATATAGCACCCAGCAAAAGACGCATTGCTTAAGTGAAGATGACAAGGAACAGGATGTTCCCTCTTAGAATTAGGGCAGATTTGAAAAACAAAAATGAAATTGCAGCAGTTACCCAAGAGGCTTTCCAAAGCGTGCCAAAGGATGAAAATTGGTTGTGGCACTTGAGATTTGGACATCTCAATTTTGGAGGTCTAAACTTGTTAAGCAGAAAATGAATGGTGAAAGGATTACCATTGATAGAGAAACCGGACAGCCTATGTGAAGGTTGCATTTGGGGGAAACAACATAGAGAAATTTTTCCATCAGGTAAAAGCATAAGGGCAAAGACACCCTTAGAGATCATCCACTCAGATTTATGTGGACCGATGAAAGCTCCATCATTAGTAGGCAGCCAATATTTCCTAACATTTATTGATGACTTTACAAGAAAGACTTGGGCTTATTTCCTTAAAAACAAAAGTGAAGTGTTTGAAAAGTTCCGAAATTTCAAAGCACTTGTGGAGAACCAAAGCGGGCTGCATATAAAAGTTTTGAGAACTAACAGAGGAGGTGAATATATCTCCAAGGAATTCCTACGATTTTGTAGAGAAAATGGAATTCACAAACAGTTTACAGCTAGGTACACCCCACAGCAAAATGGAGTTACTGAAAGGAAGAACAGGACCATCATGGACATGGCGAGGAGCATGCTGAAAGCAAAGCATTTGCCAAATGATTATTGGGCTGAAGCTATAAATTGTGCAGTATATATTTTGAACATGTGTCCTACAAAAGTAGTGATGAACAAAGTGTCGGAAGAAGCATGGAGTGGGAGAAAGCAAGGAGTCACCCACATGAGAGTTTTTGGATGTGTGGCCTATGCCCACATTCCAGATCAGCTAAGGAGGAAGTTGGACAACAAAGGGGAGAAATGTCTTTTCATTGAATACAGTGAGGAATCCAAAGCCTACAGGTTGTATATCCCATCCACCAAGAAGTTTTTCGTCAACAGAGATGTTCAATTCATTGAAGAGGAAGCTTGGGATGGAAGCATAGAGAAAACAATGAATGTTAAAAACTGTTTGTCTCATGATGAAGATGATGAGGAGGTGGCTGAAATGGATCCCCAAACAGCAGCGCCAGCACAAGGACAGCAAGGGACACCATTGAGGATAAATGAGAGTGCTTCTCCAAGCACACCACAAGGAGGAAATTCAAGTGCATCTTCAAGCACTTGCACACCAAACGAAAGAGGTAAGAAGTTTAGAAATCTAAGTGACATTTATGATGAAGGAATGAATTCCTTATTTGCCTTGTATTGTCATGTTGATGACCCTATTCATTTCGAAGATGCAATTAAAGATAGGAAATGGATAGAAGCTATGGATGAGGAGATGAATGCCATAGAGAGAAACAAAACATGGGATTTGGTTGAGCAACCAAAAGGCAAAAAAGTCATTGGAGTGAAATGGGTTTACAAGACCAAAAGAAATGTTGAAGGCAAAATAGAAAGACACAAGGCAAGGCTGGTTGTCAAAGGGTACAAGCAGCAATATGGGAGAGATTATGAGGAGACTTTCGCCCCGGTTGCAAGAATGGAAACCGTGAGAGCAGTGCTGTCCATAGCAGCACAAAACAAGTGGAAAGTCTACCAAATGGACGTGAAGTCAGCATTCCTAAATGGAGTGTTAAAGGAAGAGGTGTACATTGAACAACCTCTAGGCTATGAGAAGAAAGGTGAAGAGCACAAAGTGTGCAAATTGAAGAAAGCTCTTTATGGGTTGAAGCAAGCGCCAAGAGCATGGTACAGCAGAATAGATTCCAATTTATTGGATAATGAATTTGACAAGTGTGAAGGAGAACCCACCGTCTACATCAAAGAAAAAGATGGTAAAATTTTGATTTTTGTCTTATATGTTGATGATGTTATTTTCACAGGTAATGATGATTAGCTCATTGAGAATTTTAAATCAGTCATGAAAGAGGAATTTGAAATGACTGACATGGGTTTCTTCAGATACTTCTTAGGCATAGAAGTAAATCAAAATGAAAAAGGAATTTTTATCTCACAAGCTAGATATGTAAATCAAGTGTTGGGCATATTTAACATGCAAGAATGCAAGGCAGCGATCACTCCCACAGTAATGGGATTAAAACTCGGCAGAGAGGACAGCAGCAAGGATTTTGATCCTAGTTTGTACAAGAGTATTGTTGGCAGCCTTATGTATTTAACTGCAACTAGGCCTGATATTATGTATGTTGTTAGTTTAATTTCCAGATTTATGGAGAGGCCAAAGGAGGCACATTGGCAGGCAGCAAAAAGAATTTTAAGGTATGTCAAAGGTACCAAAATGTTTGGCATTTTATATAGTGTCTCAGAACATTCAGATTTAATTGGATACACTGATAGTGATTAGGCTGGAAGTGTAGATGATCGGAAAAGCACTTCCGGTTATGTGTTTCATATGGGTTTATGAGCCATTTCATGGGCTTCTAAGAAGCAGTCTATTGTAGCATTGTCTACAGCAGAGGCAGCTACAGCAGCAGCATGTCAAGCAGTTTGGATGAGAAGAATGTTGAGAGCTTAGGCCAAGAGCAGGCAAAAGCGACGATGATTTTTTGTGACAATAGCTCTACTATTGCATTGTTAAAGAATTCAGTGTTTCATAAGAGAACGAAACACATTGATACAAGGTTTCACCACATCATAGAATTGGTGAACAATGGAGAAATTGTCTTAGAACATTGCAGGACTCAGGAACAGGTTGCAGACATCTTGACAAAGCCACTGGATCAGAAAAGCTTTGAATTTTTGAGGAAGTGTCTGGGTATGACTGAATTCCCAGCAGTTGAAATTAAAGGGGAGTGTTGAAAACGTAATTTCAACAGCGGCCTGAGTTGATCCGTGGAGCAGCAATTAACTCACCCAAAACCGCCAGAACGAAACCATAAACCGCTTGAGGGATATCGGACCGCCTTTGGTCACAAGGTAGTTTCCGTATGATCGAGCCCGATACAATATAGTGCAGACGCGTGGCTCTCTGCATACGTAACCAGAAGTCACTTTTCGGGTGCTAATGTTCAACATAATGAGGCCTTGCGAAATCCTTCACCGCCGTCCGATTTACTTCTTCATTCTCCGCCATCGATTGTCTCAACCTGCATACGGCCAACATTAAAAAGGCTAGCGTGGAGTAACATCAAGTTTCGTTGACCATACCTTTTATTAATGAAGTGTCATATGCGTAGGTGAATAGTTAAGTTTTTTTATATTACGGCATGTAAAGCAATTAAGTTTGTTCGTTTTGTTTTGATATATGTTTTTGTTTAGTTTTTGTAATGAGCCAAAAAAAATGAAAATGCTTGATGTTGTAATGCTCCTTTAGCCGCAGCGAAAAAAAACTGAGTTGACCTTTCATAAGACTTTGGTTTTGCACAACAGTGCTTGTAGGAAAAATCAATGGAAACGCATATGTATTCGAGGGCTTTTATGTGTTGATTTTTTTTTGCAAGGAGAATATCGCACAACAGTGCGTAGAAGAAGTATGAGAGTTTTTGTATGTCTCTGTATTTTATTTTTGTGATATGCACAGCAGTGGGAAACAAGAAGTGAAAATGTAAAAGCTCTTTTACAGGAGTAAATCCATGTAAATTTATTTTACAGCAGTGAATGAAGATTTTTCACAGCAGTGTAAAAATCATTTTGTAAAAGAGGCAGAGTATGTTTGGTAAATCCCTCTCAGCAAAGAGGATGAAGTTTGTATCAGACATTTTGTTTTAATGAATAGAAATCTTTTTATGGTGATGTAATACTCTGTTCTTCAGTAAAAAAAAAATTAAAGCTTCCCTGTGCACAAAAGATCCTGGAAAGGTAGAAACAGAGCATTGTCTCTGTGTGTGTGTTCAGTTTTTGTTTGTTTTTGGGATTTTATCAGAAAAATCGCCAACATCTACATGCATAGATGAGAAGTATTTTCACATGGATATACAATTGTGCATAGCCATGCTGGAATATGTTATGTTGTGAATAATCGGTATTTTTGGACCTTGGTTGCAGGGTGGAAAAATAATAATTACTGAGAGGGGACATGTTGAAAGACCAAGTTCAAATCGGTAAGGTTTTGTCTTTTGCAAGTAACTATGTATATATGTTTGTTTGTTTTTTTATCATTAAATCTGATTTTTGTTATATATTCTTTCAGATGGATAGAAGAAAATTAATTTTTGTAGTTGATATATAGATTGTTGGTGGCTGCGCTGGTATGCCATCTTCGGTTCGAAAGAAATTAGAGGGATATTGTATATGAGGAGGAGCATTGCCTGTAACTGTGAGTATTATTTAAATGTTACTTGTTTGATTGAACTATGGTTTATAGCCCGTGAAAATGGAAGTCGGTTTTACACGGTTTTTTTCCATGTTCCGAAAAGTTAATTCAAGTAAAGTTTTGATGACCCTGAAATTTGCCGAGAAATGTGACTTCGCATGATTATTTAAAATTAATTTATCGCTTCTATTCCTCGGCCAGCAATTCTGTATTTGTTTAGATATTAATTTGATAAATTATATATATAATTTATTTAGCAAATAAAAAGGTGAAGGTATTGGAAGTAAAATTCTGTATTTGTTTAAATATTAATTTGATAAATTATATATATAATTTATTTAGCCAATAAAAAGGTGAAGGTATTGGAAGTAATGTTTTCATGTGTTGTCAAGAGTTGTTATTGAGAGTTTCAAGGGTCAATTTAGAAGTTGTTGTTTTTAGTGTATGAGTTGTAGTCATGATCTAGAAGTATGGAAGTCAGATATTTATGTCCTATATATATAACTGTTGTGATCAATACCCAGCATAGATCCATCTTAAATGCCGATCTAACATGAGATCAATAACCATTATAGATCCATTTTAAAAACTGATCTAACATGAGCCCGAGGGGGATCCAATTTCTTCATGTGTAGATTTTTTTTATGAGCTAACATTATTTAAATGTTTGTATAGTTATTTAATTTTTTTATTTTTTTTATTTTTCATTATTTTTATTTGTGCAGACACTAGAAAAAATTCAATTCAATTTTAATGACAGAAAGACAACATTACAATTCATTATGAGCTGTAGAATAATAAGCCTCTCTGCTAAAAAAATATTACAATGTGTTTGGTGTTGTGTGTTTAATTTCTCTTCTTGATATTTCTATCTTCTAACATGGTACCAAAGCCTCTTTTGGCCTGACTCCCTCAAAGAAAGCCAGGAAGATGTGAGAGCTCTGAATTTTATTGCTTTGAAATAGATTTGGATATTGTGTGAAATTAGATTAATTTGGTGTGATATTCTTGTGTTCTGTATGCTAGAGTGTTGTGCGTGTCTTGTTGATTTGCAGATATGTTCGTTTCATTTTGGTGAATTTGTTTACAACGTTATTTGTCGTATCCTCGGCCCGGAAAAATATGCGTGCAACAAAGAATCTGGTGCATACGAAGCCTGAGATCTGTGACGCCTGATCCAGACCTGAGTTGTTAAAGATCGCACACGTCGTCTTGTCAGAGTGATTCTTTTGTTCGTTTTAACGAGGCCTTCAACTCTTTATCTCCAAACTCTTGTTGTCCGTTGTTGTTGTGAAGGCCGAAGCCCTAGTTGTCGTGGATCATCGCTGCTAGTTGCATTAAACGTTGCGGATTAGTGATTTGCAGAAATTTTTAAAAGATCAGGGTTGTACATGTATTGTTTGCAGTTTTATTCATTTCACTAAATACAGGGGTGGCATGAAAATTGTGTCTCCGCGTAAAAGATTCAATCCAGTGGGCGTGAGATTGAATGAAATAGCTAACTATTTTATTCACCACTTATTCTATTATGAAGAGTAAAGTGTGTATGACTTAAAGGAGTTATAAAGGATTAAAGATTTTTTTTATGGTAAATTTTTATGGGGAAATGAATTTATGAGGTTGTTTTGTTAAAAGCAATTAAGAAAATAAGTTTGTCAATGGTGAAAAAGTTTTTTTGGAAAGTGAAATTAACTTATGGTGTGAATTGATGTAGTTTTTTTTTTTTTTTTCAATTTTAGTTGGTGGTTCTTAAACTAGAAGTCCTTATGTCTGAAATATCAATTCTTGTGTGTTAATAAAGTTAAGTTGTTTGATCAACTTTTAAACACATTTACTATCCAGACCTCCATCTTAGCAACTCAAAGATAGCTTAAAGCCAAATATCCACATAGGGTGGTTGGTCCATAGGATTGTACATTACTTCACAACCCTTATAGTGGAAGCCCCGACCAGCAAAGTGTCAATATTGTTGATCTTGCAATGTTCATCAATGATGGTAAGAGGCAGTTATGTTTTAAATGGAGGTCAAGTGACTGCTCGAAAATGTAGTCGTGAAATTGCAGTGTTTGCCAGAGTAATGTAAGTGCTGATGAAAATGAGTCAGACATAGATTATCCTTGTTGTTGTAATATGTGTTTTCCATGTTTTCCATGTAAGCATTAAGAGAGGGGATTGGAAGTAATGCTTCCATGTGTTGTCATGAGTTGTGAGTTGTCATTGAGAATTCCCAAGAGTAAATTTAGAAGTTGGTGTTTTCTATGTATGAGTTATAGTCATGATCTAAAAGTGTGGAAGTCATATATATGTGTAACTATTGTGATCAATAAAGATATTACAATGTGTTTGGTATTGTGTGTAAAATCTCTCTATTTTCTAACCGAGAAGAGAAGTTTAGCGTGGCTGTGTAGTGTGCTAGGAAAATAGAACAATAAAACGTAGTTGTGTAAAATTCGTAATGGTAGGGCTTATTGTTATTTAACCTAGGAGATAAGCGGTGATTTCAGGAATCTGGATTAGAATAGTAAGGGTCAGATGACTTTCGCAAGAAAATGTCTACATTGGTCATTGGCGAGACTCTGTTGCGAAGGACGTCAGAAAAATGTCTGCGTTGGTCATTGGCGAGACTCTGTTGCGAAGGACGTCAGAAAAAGCGGGTTGCAAGTGTGCATTCATTTACTGCAAAGTCTTTGTGAAGATAAGCTTGATAGTGACCTAGTCAAGTTAGTGTAGTTTATGTGGTGGAGACTGTCAGTTTTTTTTGGTTTAGGTTAGTGATATATCTGACTATGTAATCGAATTATTCAATTTTCTTATAATAACAAGTTATTGTTTTTCCAAAACTAATAAACTACGGATTATCTACCTTGATTCTCGTAATAACAAGTAAATGATTTTCCAAAACTATCTAATACCAAATTGGTATAGTGAACTATTTGAGGAAAAAAAATGATAATGACTAACAAATAAAGATAGCAACACAATGAAATGCTTGCGTTGGTTGTTGGTGAGTCTGTGATGCGATATAAGAAAAACTGGGTCACAGATGTGCATTCATTTTCCGAGAGAGTCATTGTTAAGATAAATTTGATAGTGACCTGATAAAGAAAGGTGGTCACACCAACAAAATAGGTATGTTGTGCACGGCAACTCTTAAAAACAAGTCACTAAGCCATAGTGCATGAGAGGATTAACATACATGTCCATGCATCACCATGGTTTTTTTTGGCTATACATGTCCATGCATCACCATGGTTTTTACATCGGCGGTCACGGATCGACTCTGGCATGTTTTCTCCAACAACGTTCACGGCTCGACGCCGGAAATCATTGCAACTTTATTTACTGCTTGGACTTCAACCCTTCATTCAATATGTTCACGGTCTACGTACATTCATTCAATGCCCCGGTTCCCTTCCAACATTTCAAATTAGTAAGTGCCACCCAAAATTTTGAATTCAAATTGGGTAGTTCGGCCCGAAATCTTTTATGAAATGAATAGTCGCGCACTGAGGTAAACTGAACAAGATGGAGTACTTGTATCATCATTTCCCTTCTTCAGATGCTCCTCTGAAATGGTCACTCTTTGCCGTTCCTCTTCCTCCCTGCGCTGTCGTTCCCTCTATACTTCCCGTTCCTCTTCCTCCCTGTGCTGTCGTTCACTCTCTAGTTGTCGTTCCTCTTCCTCCTTGCATAGCCGTTCGCTCTGTAGTTGATATTCCCGTTCTTGTTGTTGTGCCGCAATGTCGTTGTATGGATTGCGGGGGATTTCTTCTATCCAATAGCCATGCTTAAGGTAATAATTATGGTGGATGCGCTCACACTACTCCTGAGTCATCCGAGCAACGTCCTGCGTGCGGATGAAGAAGGGACGACAAATGGGTCCAAAGTGAGGGCCAACTATTTGTCTCTCTGGTGTTGAAAAATTAGTGTTATTATTGACGTTGTTACTGTTATTTCCTCTATTCACACTAGCTCTGTCTTCTTCCATGGAATTGAATTGAATTCAATGAAATTCAAATTCTCGTTTATTATAATTTACGGTGGTTGAGAGGAAGGAAAGAACGAAGATTCAGAATGAGGAAATGCATAGTGAATCTTGGGGCTTTATAACATTCTAGCGGGTGCTCACAAGAGTTAAATTTGACGGGTCCCCTTGCTCATCATGGATTTTTTTTAATGACGATCTTATTTTTACACAACCCTTCATATTACTTTTAATATTTCATTTTACTTGTTTTTTCTAACTTAAAAGCAAAAAACACAATGTATACATGCAAACCCTGAAGCAAATGCAATTAAACTTTGAAGAGAATAGGGTTTGCAGCGAATGCAATTAAACTTTGAAGATAATAGGGTAAAAAACAACATGCCATTGCTAAAAATAAATTTCCAAATTTTTTTTTTTAATTAAATTTATTTTTCAGAAAATGAAACATTTTGGTTTAAATTGCAATAAGATTTTGCTGAAATGATGTCTAACCTGTGGATATTAGATATTTTCAGTGAAAGTATTCAAATTCAAGTAAAGGCCAGTTGAACTGCTACTCAGTTAAAGGAGGAGAGAGCTTCCTCCCGCGAGAATTCCATGGAGGAGGGAAAAGATTCCATGAAATCGAACATTCTCAGCGAATTACAATAAGCTTTTGTTAAAAAGGATGTCTATGCTCCAGATATCAGAATTTGCATGTATAAATTATTCAAATATATTAAAATCTACTCGAACTTACCCGAATTTAGGCGAAGCCTCTGCTTGAGGAAAGTCTAGTACTAGTGAGGGACAATATGAAGAGGGGCCTTCTCGTATTAGAATCCACACCTTACACTGTTCCACACCTTACACTGTTGGTCACTCTCCAATATTTCAGGGAAATACCATTTCACATGATAATTTGTCGTTTATTTATTTTTAATTAGAATCCACGCCACACATGGTTGGTCACTCTACAATATTTTATAGAAATACCACTTGATAGGATACTTTGTCCTTTATTTTTTAGATTTAGAATCTACACCTCACACCTTTGGTCACTCTGGACTCTTTTATGGGAGCACCACTTTACAAGATACTTCATCTTTATTTCTTTAGTATGGGAGCAATATTTGATGTAAATACCAAGTTTTCACAAGGAAACTTCAAAGAACCTCTATTTCTATGGGAGCAATATTTGATGTAAATACCACTTCACAAAGAAACTTCAAAGAACCTCTATTTCTTGGAGGAAATTGTAGACCATTTTACTATAACATCAGGTAAGTACTGTATCTTTCAGCGTTTCTGACTTTAACTTGAATTCATGGTCGAATTTTGAGAGGCCTCATCATCTCGTTGTCTTCGTGATCCACAATCTGCAGTTACACACATAAATGATTTTAATAAACTGTTTCATCCACTATGAAAATGAAAGTTTACATGAAAGTGATAGAGATAGTGGGACTTTTCCGTCACTATTTCTCTATATCGCTCAAATCATGCAGCGCTTTAATTCCTGAATCTTTAAGATTGGAAAGAGAATTGAGTGCCATGGAGAGGGTGCTCATATGACAGTGTGGCTGAGGTTTTGTCACTACAACAGGCTTGTAGATGGCTTCTTTATACTTTAACGAAACCTTGGGAGGTCGAGTGGTGTAAACCTCTGGAAGGCCCATTTTGATTGCCATCACTGAAAAACTTCTATAAATTTGATTTTGAAAAGCTCTGAGTCATTCGCCCTGCAACAATCGTGGTCTCCTCTTCCTTTGCAAGTACATATTTACTTTAATCTTATCTTCAAAGAGAATAAACATTCAAAATTGCTCATCTACTGCCTTCTTTTGCTTTTGCTTTGTATTTAATTAGGATGCCTTTCTCCCACGGTCCCACTCTTTAGTTCTCATGATTCAACATTATAAACCCAAGAAACTGCCATTTAGAAAACGAATATAAGATTTTGTTGACACAAGTTATCTGGAACGTACCAAAATACATTGCATTGCGTGTTTTTGACGGTAAGAGCTGACCCCAGACAAACCGAAGTATTAAGGTGAAGTAGGGGTTATACACAAGTAGGGTGTCAGAAGAATCGACCACTCCACATATCCCAGTGTCAGCTAGATATACATAAAAATATATATAAATTTTGAAACTTTTAATTTTTTTATATACCCGTCATTTTGACATTTTAAAAAATTAGCTGCGGGTTAACTTGACGTGTTCATTTCAGAATAAACTGTATTTTACTGGTAAAAAGTGGAAAAACGGGCATATGGGCGTCAATTTTAAACCCTGGGTGCTGACGAGCCAAAAACAATTACACCTGCACCACATGGCTTTTAATTAATTGCAATTTTGTCCTTCAATCTTTAATTATTACTTCCTCTACTCACTGAGTTTAATGCAATTCTACAAGTAATGACGAAATAATAATAAGAGTGGGTGTTTTTAATAAAATTAAGAAATACTATACTCAAAAAATAAGAAATAAGTATATTTATTAAAATTTAACGAGAATTAATATGTATATTTATCAAAATTTAACCATAATTAAAAGCTATACACCATATATGTTTTATATTTCTCACAATGAGATGTCATTTTTTCTATCTAGTTTAAAACCCATTGATGAGGTTGAAAATTTGATTTCGAAAAAATATTTCATTTCGTTTCAATCGCTTCAACGTCTCCATTGCCAAATCTATCGTCATCTTCACCCGATGTGGATTTGAATGGTGTGGAAAAGCTTGAATTTCTCAGATCCCTGTGACTGGACGTGTATAAATGAGTCGTCAAATCTGATCTGCATTTCAATAGTAAGTCCGAGTTTGATATTATCTATCATCATCTTTAAATATCTATAATAAATTAAAGTTAAAAGGGATTCCAATTTAAATGAATCGTTATCCCTGAACATCGTTTCATTCCGAGATTAAAATTAATTTATGGACAGAGCGGAGAGCATGTCTTAACTCAATGATTTTTCACAAAAATTCAATGTTAAGTTAAGTTAGTCTTTCCTCTCCTCTGTCAATGTGTAATTAAAATAACATTGATAGCCTTCATGTGATCGTAGGTAACCTTTAGTATTTGCACATGGTATATGAAGATACTTACTTTGGGCGAGTTTAAGGGATATAGTATTCAGTAACCTTAGTATTTACCCATGGAATTTCCGGTGATCATGCCTTTTTAATAACTTCATGTGATAAGTATTATGAGGTAAGGAGGCTTGTTCAGTAGCCTGCTTCTGCTTAGTGCAGGAATATGTAAAATCACTTACTTTTGTCTGATTTTATATAAATTTTAATTTATATATATATATATATATATATATATATATATATATATATATAATTTTTTAAATATTAAGTATCATAAAAAGGTTGTAATTTTTTTTTTCATTTTTTTATAAACATATTTTTCTTTAAATTTCTCTATGTTTTTTTTTTTCTTTTTATGTTGAAAATTTTTATATTTTGTTGTTCTTCTTACGTTGTTGATGTTGTTACCATTGTTCCATTCAATAAAGAAGAGATGTTGTAATGTCTTATCTTCTTAAACATTTTGACTCAGTCAAATTATATAAAAATAAAAACAAACAAAAAATGAAAACTCTAGAGCTTAGTATGGGAGAGATATTGTACCTAATTCCTCTCTAGAGCTTAAGAAGAAACATATTAACAGAGGCTACCTCATCACACCAAAATATGACCAGACCACAGAAGGCTAGAATCAAAACACAGATTGAAAGTAGCCAAATGGAGCATGGAGAAATGAGTTAGAAGGAAATTTGGACTGAGCATAGAAGAATATATGAATCAAATTCCTGAAAGTGAATCGATCTCGGGGCTAGAGAGCATCCACTCTTAGAAAAAACATCAACTTCTCTGTTTTGCTCATGAAAAATGTGGGAGAAAGAGATCTGATGGAAGGACAAAGTCAAAGACCTATTTTTTTGTTGCCAAGTAAGGAGGGCCAGAGTCTAAAGATTGTTGCGATCATTAACCCAATCAATAATTACCTTAGAGTCCCTAGAACATCCTCCTCCCACATCTACCCAAGTAACCGACCAACTAGGGTAAACATGTGACAAGAGGCTACTATGATTGGATTCAACCTCCGATTTTACCTTAAGGAAGAAGAATTGACGGACACACAACATAGAGACCTTCCACATCAGCTACAGAACTCATATGAACCATTCGAACCACTTAGATAGCTAGTCCCTGGGTCCCACTGAAGTTTTTGTCCACTTTACCTCTGGACGCTCTCATGCTATAGGCTTTCCAGTTTCAAGGAGGCTTTGGACGCTCTCATGACAAGGCATGCCAGCGTCTAGGGACTATTTTTCTCAGTGATGTGTTAGCGTCCCTAGGATTTGAGAAGTTTTTTCAGGCCCAAAGCCCAGGTCACTGCCCAGAATTGAATGACACCTTCAGAATAGTAAGATAACAGTGAAACAATGATGAAAAAGTAAATAATTGAACAAGCCCTTGACCAAAACTTGAGTAGCCATGATAGACATTTCACCAAAAATATCACAATTATGTTATCTATAGGTGTAAGCAATAGATTTAAGCATAGTATCTCATACTTATTTGAGAATCGCTAAGAACCATTGTTCCCTCATATAATTTGTTGCATTATAATCTATTAGGTCATAGATACATTATCCATTCATTTATAAGTAAAAACATAATGAGAGCCATACATAGCCACTGCCATAAAACATATATATAACCAACATAATAGCAATAGAAATACTAATGAAATCACATCCATATGGTCCACATATAAACCATTATAACACTCATAGAAATACAAGGAGAAATAACCTCATATTAATGATGCAAAATCCAAAACCAGAATGGGACTACCACGTTCCACCCGACCATAGAATGGCTGAGCCAAATCTCTCTTCATACATTCACCCTCGAGCCATATTCCAATCATGAATATGAGACTCAAACCAAAAGAACCAACCAGGATATCCCGAGGCTAAACCACCTCACCCTCATCAATAGAAACTATGATTAACTATAATACATCCCAGATCACTAGGTCAACACAATGAACATGTAATAATAGTCTTTACCATGATATCCACCCGATGGCTAGGCAAAATAAGCATGGATGCCACCAGATTTATCCACCTACACAGTGAGGAATTTTCCTTTCTCCTAGTCTCTTAGGCTTTACCGCAAACCACACCACATCACTAGGCCTTAAACCGAGACCCACTCACTAGGATTTACTGCATATCCCAGCTTGGGATTACTAGGCCCAATGGAGAGCAAACCACCTCTTGGTGTTACCGTATATCTTGCCATTCACTGGCAAGGATTCCTAGGCCCACCGAGGCAGTACAAAATATGGCTTTACAACAATCCACAGTCTAGTTCAAGGGTTACTAGGCCATGTATTCTATCATTCAGAGATCCACCTCACTCAACTTCGAATCAATTCTACAATCCAGCTCAACCAAAACATGAGAACCCCATCACACCATGGTTATCCGGAATTGGCAAGGCTAGGCTAAAAACATTGTCAGACCTGGAAAAATCCATGGCATAACATCAAAAGAACATGCAATACCATGCATGCCAAATATAGCAAGCAAAATATGCATGCAAATCGATACTTGTAATAATCATGTTTGTTATAGACATATTTGGGCATTGCAACCCCAATCTTATATGTCGATAAACCAAGGGCTCTTTAACCCCTAAAAGTGTTGTTTCATACCCTAAAGGATCATGGTCAACTGATTACATCATTCCCCAAAAGTTCCACCTGAAAAACCACTCAGAACTGACCAAAACTGGACCATATTGACTACTCCACTATCAGGGTGCGATGCATACTGACTTCTACACTAGCCAGGTACGATGCATACTGAAGAGGCCTTCTGTGGGGTGCAATGAGAGAGGATGGACAAATGTCCGAGACAGTTTTCTAAGTGGATGTTCATGGAATCTTCCAGAAACTTCTCATATGACACTTGTCTCTCTGAATTCGCCCAAGGATGAGTGAGAGATCCAAGAAATCTCCAAGTGGAACCAAGAACAACAAGTGGAATGACATTAATAAAAAATCCCAGAGATGACTCACACCCTTGCAAACATCTATAAATGGATCCCTCATCTGAGAGATCTAGAGGATGGAATTTTGTAATTTGCAAGGAAGTGCTAATAGTTTTTCTTTGAGAAAGAGCATTGTATTATTGGGTGATCTTGCTTTTCATGAGGTGAAGAGGGCTTTGACGTTGGGAGAATGATGCTAGATTAGATAGTTGGGTTGTAATTCTCCCTTCTATTTTAATAAAGTTCTTTGAGTTTTCCTCCATACAATCGTGTATTTGTGAATCCTGTTATTACTGAATGCTATTGTATGTTCAATGTATTTTTGATTCTGCATTTTTTATGATATAATAGATTGAGATGCTTTGATGGTGATTTTTTGCTTTGTTTCTAAAGATATTCTCTAAACGGGACAAGTAGGAAAGGAGTTGCAAACTCTATCAAGGGGGAGAGAAATCAAGCAAGGAGTCAAGCGAAAAATCCAGATTGGTCCCTTTGTTTCTCTCTTATCTATCATACATAAAGGAAATCACAAATTTCTTTGATTGTTTGTTTCTAGGATAGTTGTCAATCCTAGTGGGACTAGCAGATCGAAAAGACACTAGTTTTCCCGGAATCAATGTTGTAGCTTCTTGATCCTACTCTTCCTTGCTTGATCTTTGCTTTCTCTTAACTTCTTTTCCTTTCTTGATCTAATGCCAAAATGCTCCAAGAAAACTCTATGTGTCTAAGAGTGAGAGAGAGAGAATAATGAGAGAGCTCCAATAAAAAATGGAAAAATGTTAAAAACTAATCCTTAGAAGCCTTTTTATCAATTAGGCCTCTATTTTTTTAATTTTCCATTATTTTCCTTCAATTTCCTCCTCACATGCAACCTGTGACCTTTCACCTTCCCTTTGTCCTAATTTCCATTATTTTCATAAATAAATGTGCCAAAAAGGCCATTTTTCCTTTCCAAAGCCTTAATCATTGCCTTTTTCAATTTCCTTAGCCATTATAAATCGATGAACACCCACACTAGGATTTTTTCCAAACATTCCTCTTGGAATAAGTGTCCCATCAACTGTGGTTATTATTTTGCCTTTTTTTTTTTACTTTTATTACATGGAATTTTCACCAGGGCTATTACAGAACCCTCCCCCTTGGGGGATACCATTCTCGTTGTTCAACCACACCTATACCTCAGCAAAATCGCTGAAAAAAATAAAATAAAAAATCATACTACCCATGGAGGTTTATAACATAGCTCGATGCAATATTTACAATGATCACCCTACTGAGAAGCAAACCAACATGACAACATAACAAGCATAACATCATAATGCTATGACACACATACAAATTATTGGAGATTTATAACATAAATCATGGTGGTATTTACATCCATATACATATGTACATATACCAAACATGTACGAAAACATATACCAAAACACCATACCAAAACTACTTTGCCTAAATCGGCAAGAAAGGAAGGATAGATACCTGAATCTAATCCACCATATCCCATGTAGCTTCATTGGACCCAAAGTGCTTCAACTGCTTTTTAACCTACTCGATTTCTTAGTTCAGGAGTATGAGCACCTTTTTCTACAATATACACTTAGGCTTCTACTGGAATTCTCCATCTAGTTCCACCTGCAATATAGACCATTCAATCACGTGATCAAAATATTTAGCATACCTCTTAAGTAATGGCACATGGAAAACATCATGGAATTTCACTATTGGAGGCAGTGCAAGACGATAGGCTATTGGCCCAATCCTCTCAATAATACTGAAGGGTCCACAAAACCGCAATGCGAACTTGGCACATGATCGAATCCATAAGGAACTCTTTTTTGGTTTGATGTGCAAGTACACCTCCTCCCCAACTTGGAACTCCTTGAACAACCTGTTTCAATTTGCATAGCTCTCTGCCTATCCTGTGTTGCCTTTAGATTCTTCTTTATAATCTGCATTTCCTATTCTATGTCTGCTAACATATCTGTTCCAATCAACACCCTGTTAACTAGATCGCTCCAACTGATAGGTTTATTGCAACTCCGTCCATATAATGCTTCAAACGGGATCATATTCAAAGATTTTTTATACCCATTGTTATAAGCGAACTCTACCAAGGGAAGATACTCTTCCCACTTTCGATGTTGATGCATCACGTACATCCTCAACATGTCCTCCAATACCCTGTTGACATAACAATTTACCTTGGTTCTATGAAGGTACAATGAATCCATGCCCAACAACATACTGTATGATCCCAATGGAAATACATTCAAATGTGGTGTGGTAGACATACCATTCAAATCAAATGCACAAGTTGTTACCCAATGATGAACTCATTTCTTTGTACCTGTAGCCAACTGCACTAACCAAGATTCTGCATGCAATTCCTTACTCAAACCACACTTATCCACCAAGTCAGGACTAACATAGATATTATTATATCGAGGGTCAATCAAAAGAGAAATAACTTGATCGCAAAACTTATTATCCATCTCAATGATAGATGCCTGATGGTCTGCCTATTTTTTATCCAATGCTACATAAATACGAGAAACGCTCTGACAAACATCCCCAACAATCTATGCCTCCTGCTTACTATATATATGAGGCCTACCACCCTGATTTTGTGGAAAATATCTCTTAAGGTGCTCCTTTTTGCGTGTCCAACACTCCAACCGATGAGTACCCTCACCTCTATGTTGTTTTTGCTATGACCCATGTCCCTATCTAGCTACATTGGACCTCTTTTGTGGTGCCACATTTTCTTTCTCATCTGCATTCTGAGGCCTTATTCTTTTCGGCTGACATTTACCTTTACCTTTTTCTTTCCCTTTCCAACCTTGCTGAGATTCATTCTTACGCTTTGACTGTTCATAGAAATGCTTCAATTTCCCAATAACTTCCTCAAGTGACCAAGGCTCATCATACTTAACCCTATCTCTAAATTCTAATGGAAATCCACTAACAAATTGTTGAACTTTATCCTTCTCACCTTTAAGATATGGTACATACCTCAATAGCTCAAGAAACTTGGTCATGTACTCTTCATCTATCATTAATCCCACCGTTAGCTCATAAAACTCTTTGGCGTTACTATCATATTACCTTTGTGACAAGTACTTCTTCCTGAAAAGCCTCTTGAACTCTTGAACTCAAGTCATCGGTCCTGATGTCTCTAACCAACTTCACATCTTCCCACCAGATGTTTTCTTTACCTCTCAGGCTGAAGATAACTACTATGGCCTTCATATTATCTGTGTAATTATGCAACACAAATAACTTCTTCATCCCCATTATCCAAGCCTCTGCATCTTATGGCTTCTTCACATCCCCATCAAAAGTAGGTGACTTTTATTTCTTAAACTCATCTGGAAAGTATCCCTTATTACTCATCCTGTAAGGATGATAACGATGACGATCATGATGCCCGTCACAACCATAACTAGAATAATACCTGCATCCATCACCTCTCCTATCCGGAGTATCCAACAACCTGCCATCTCTAACAGTGTCATCTCTATCGAACTAGTAACCACCATGAGACCTACTTCCATATGCCCCATTAGCTTTTTCCTCCTATCCATGGTTGATTTAAATTGGCCCTTGTCACTGCAATTTTGACAAACTCTGAAGAAGTATTACATTAACCTCTCCTTGTTTCTATTGTTCCTGTATGATCGTGTCATTGTCTACCTTACAACTCCTTATTTCTTCCTTCAATCTTCTCAAGGTGTTTGCCAAATCAGAAGAGTGCCCAACACCACGCTACTCATCTGACTCATAGGGAGATTCTTTGTAGTCTACCATCTTGCTAGTCATTTTGATCTTTCTCCTGCAAGGCATACTATGTCAACTAAACCAAATCACAATAAACCAATGTACCTTAGCAGAATTCGGGGAGGATATCTCATTTGCAAGATTATCAAATCAACGTGATACAATTATAACATAATCATACCAGCATATATACATATGATACATAAGCACATAAGCATGTAACCATCAGTCTAACTAGAGTTCAATCATCAATGCATGACCATATCAATTACGCATACCATGACCTTATGCATGAAAACAACAAACATACCAGCGTACACTGACAATATGCAAGCATCACAACATGTAACTAATCATACACTTATGATGACATACTTCATAACAACAACATCCTCTTTCACATGGCGACATCACTACAACCATGATTGACACCATGCATATACAACAAGAACATATACCACAAGGATGATTAATGTTAGAAAATTATATCTTACAAAGAAATGGAACACATAAAATATTGCAGAAATATAAACACAGAAAATGCATAAAATAAGAGAGACAAAGATATACGTGGTTCACCCAATTTGGGCTATGTCCACGGATAAACAACTAGTCCTTCCTTTTATATTATCCAGCAAAATGAACAGATATAACTTACAACAGATCCGTTGTAATTCCCCCTTCACTCTCACACAATCTCCTCTCTCTTTCTCATTCATAAATACACATCTACATAGCCATAATACAATTCCCTCATATATAGTGAGGGTTTCTTTATAGGGAAAAAAACCTAAATTAAACATAACTTCTACCGTCAGATTTCCGCCTAGTGAATGACTTAGATTTACTAAGAAATTACAACAATTTGCAAGGCAATTTTACATCTATTTTTAGCTTCGGGGGCACTGCCCCCCGTGGACCCCCCTGGTGGCACGCATAAACAGGCAACATTGCCGGCACATTATGAAATGGGGTCCAATTCGATGATGCCTTTGAATAAAGAAGATAATCAGGCTCCACACCCAACAATTAATACGTGTGCACATGACATGAATGCATGACCAAGACACTGCCCATCCCGTCCGAGGGGTGAACCATGCTCTGATACCACTTTGTAACACCCTCCTCCCACATCTACCCAAGTAACCATCCAACTGAGGTAAACATGTGACGATAGGCCACTATGATTGGATTCAACCTCCCATGTGTCCTTAAGGAAGTGGAATCGACAAAAACACAACATATAAACCTTCTGCATTAGCTACAAAACTCCTAGGAACCATTCCAACCACTCAGGTAGCTAGCCCCTAGGTCCCACTGAAGTTTTTAACCACTTAACCTCTGGACGCTCTCATGCTATATGCCTTCCAGCATCCAGGAGGCTCTAGACACTCTCATGACAAGACATGCCAATGTCCACGGACTATTTTTCTTAGTGTTGTGCCAACATCCTGGGATTTGAGCCAGTTTTTCAAGCCCAAAGCCCAGGTCACTACCTAGAATTAAATGACACCTTTAGAATAATAAGATAACTTGGAAACAATGATGCATAAATAAATACATGAATAAGCCCCTGACCGAACCTCTACTAGCCATGACAGGCATTTCGTCAAACATATCACAAATATGTAATCTACAGGTGTAAACAACAGATTTAAGCATAGGGATCTCATACTTATCTGAGAATCGCTAAGAACCATTGTTCCCTCACATAATTTGTTGCATTATCATCTATTAGGTCATAGATACATTATCCCTTCATTTACAAGTAAAAACATGATGAGAGCCATACATAGCCACTATCATAAAACATATACATAAGTAGAATAATATCAATAGAAATACTAATGAAATCACAACCATATGACCCACATATAAACCAATGTAATACTCATAGAAATACAAGGAGAAATAACCTCATATTGATGATGCAAAATCCAAACCTTGGATGGGACTACCATGTTCCAACTGGCCATAGAATGGCTGAGCCAAATCTCTCTTCAACCATTCACCCCTATGAAATATTTCAAGCCTGAATATGGGACTCAAACCAAAAGAACCAACTAGGTCTCCTGAGGCTAAACAACCTCACCCTCATCAATAGAAACCAAGCTTTACCATAATCCATCCCAGATCACTAGGCCAACACAATGAACATGTAGTGACATGCTTTACCATGATCTCAACCCGATCACTAGGCCAAACAAGCATGGATGCCACTAGATTTCTCCACCTACACCGTGAGGAATTTTCCTCTCCTAGTCTCTCAGGCTTTACCGCAATCCAAACTGGATCACTAGGCTCTAAATTGAGACCCACTCTCCGGGATTTAGCGCATATCCCAACCTAGGATTACTAGGTCCAATGGAGAGAAAACCACCCCTTGGATTCACCGTATATCTTACCATTCACCAACAAGGATTCCTAGGCCCATCGAGGCAACACAAAATCTGGCTTTACCGCAATCCATAGTCTGGTTCAACAGTTACTAGGGTATGTGTTCTATCATTCAGAGATCCACCTCACTCATCCTTAATTCGATCTGGCAATCCAGCTCAACAAAAACATGAGAACCCCATCACACCATGGCTATCTGGAAATGGCAAGGCTAGGTTGAAAACACTATCACACCTGGATAAACCCATGCCATAATAGCAAAAGAACCACATGCAATATCATGCATGCCAAATCTAGCAAGGAAAATACACATGCAAATCGATACCTGCAAAGAATCCTGATGTAGTTGCTTGATCCTACTCTTCCTTGCGTGACCTTTGCTTCCTTTTTCCTTCTTTTCCTTTCTTGATCCAATGCCAAAATGCTCCAAGAAAACTCTAAGTGTCCAAGAGTGAGATAGAGAGAATAATGAGAGAGCTCCAAAACTGAACTGACAAAAGGTAACAAATTGATCCTCAGAATCCCTTTTTATCAATTAGGCCTTTATTTTCTTCATTTTCCATTATTTCCCTTCAATTTCTTCCTCACATGCAACTTGTAATCTTTCACCTTCCTTTTCTCCTAATTTCCATTATTTTCGTAAATAAATGTGTGAAAATGTCATTTTTCCTTTCCAAAGCCTTAGCCATTTCCTTTGCCAATTTCCTTAGCCACAATAAACCGATGAACATCCACACTAGGATATTTTTGCCAACATTAAGCTTGGAATAAGTGTCCCATCAACCGTGGTTATTATTTTTGCCTTTTTAAAACTTTTATTACATGGAATTTTCACCAAGGTTGTTAAAGTTCCAAAATATGACAATATCCAAGAACCCAATCCAAGAAGCGCAAAAGAGGGTGCCCCATAATACCAGAAGCTCAGCCCTGGTGTTTGATCCCTTACCACTGTACTAAAAGAATCTGAAATGATGAACACGGTCTAGGTAGATAGCCATACCACAATCACATAACCCCAGTGAGTTGGCGCCATTGAAGAAGCCAACAGGGAAACGAGTCCAGAGGTCTATAGAAGAGTGGGTTGAGCGAGGTGAAAAGGAGGGCTCAATAGAGAATTCCTTATAGAATGCCAAGATCGAAGAGTTAATCTTGAAAATTTATAGCTGAATGGAATCAAAGATAAGGGGATTACGAGCTCTCTAGATGCCCCACATAAGAAAAGAGGGGAGATTCTTGAGGTTTTTATGAACAACAAACCAACGATGGAGGTAATCGGAGATGTGTGACTAGACCGAGACAATGTTGGAATCGAGGAGTCTAAGCACTTCAAGACAAACCGATCTGGAAAAAGGGCAATCAAGGAAAGGGTGTGTGGTCTCCTCACAGTGTTCCCTGCAAAGGCATCAACATCCCGTACCCAGAAAACCCCTCTTGGAAAGGTTATCCAAGGTCAAAATATGATTATGGGCCACCAACCATAGGAAGCATTTGATATTTAGGGGCACCTACTAGCTCCATGACGTGGGTAGCCAAGAAAAGGACAGAGCCAAATCGACTTGTTGATCAATGATGTTATAGTCTTCTTTTACAATTATTTGACCTTTGTGAAATATTCCCTTCCAATTTAATTTGTCCTCCAAAAGAGATAGAGAGATCCCAACTAGTTGCAAATTATGACTATACTCTCTCCATTCTAGAGAAAGATGTGCGGGAATGTTCAACATTTGGGCATTCATTCAATGTATTGTAGAGGCACTTGCTTCATGAAAGACTGCTATATCCTTGAGCACTTGAATGCTATTTTCCTTTGATTACGTCAATTTACCTATATTTAAACTAAGTTGTAGCTACTATATAACATTTGTTCAATCAATCTTTGATAAGATCTAAATGCATAGCATAACAAATGCATTTATTTCAGACTTTTATGATCCATATTATTATTGTAATTGTCTTTTAGATAAATCTTTGCCCTGAGGATGAACCACACTAGATGGTTTGAAACATTGACAAAAAACTAATGATGTGATTTATGCAAAAGATATTTACAATAATAATAAATGCAATTACCTCGGAAAGCATAAATCTTTCTAGTAACGAAAATGCACACCTCAAACCAAAACACAAATAGTAGCATGAATATATCTCCTAGATCTCAACCTTCACATTGTGAAACTGAGCCATTTGAATTGTGCACATGGCCACTAATTCCTCATTGTGAATTCTCAGCTTCAATTACTATCCCCTTCCTAAAGTGGTTGGGCTCAATATAGAAATCCTCACAGGTCCTTTTTAACCAGTGCCACATGAACACTTTGTTTCCACAATTTCGCAAACATAATTTCCCATTGCCGACATCACTCAATTGCACATGAGGTCTTGGAAAAGGTGTCCAAGTTTGTGAGTTAGTGGAAGGTGGGTGTGTTTTCCACACAGATATTGAAGGATCTTGACTTGGCCCTCGGGATGGAATTTGACGGGAAACTTGCTCCATCACTGGGTGTTTTTCCTATCAAATATAGTTTAAAAAATCACAAAACCATCAAGTTCCTTTCTTGAAATTGCAAAGAGGATCGGGTAGGTGTGAAAACCATCAAATTTAACGAGCAAGTTTGTTTTCAAATTCCAACCCTCCACAACCCCATTGCCTAATGTAACACAACCTTGCAGTATAAGCCCCTTTGCAATTGGTTACCCATCATCATTAACATGATGTTAGAGGCCGAAATTGGGATTGTGGTAGGTATGCTGATTGTAATCACAAAAAAATCTATAATTTTTTTTAAATGTTTCTAATTTAAAGTATTTAAATTTTTATTGTAAATTTGAATTTTTACAAATTCTTATTTTATAATTTTGAATATTTTATAATTTCATTTGAAATTTTACTTCAAAATTTTAACTATTTACTTTTAATTGTGATAAGTATGTCAATTGCAGAGCAATCTTGATTTTGGCAGGTGCCTTTACCCGTCAAATTTTCTTTTTTATGACGGTTTTACTTTTAAATTGCCCATCACATGACTTTTAATATTTATTTGTACAAGTTTCATCTAATTTTTTGCAAATTGTATTTATAATTGTTACAAAAATTCCATGCTTTGTTGTACCAATCAACTTAAATGTCATCGCTACACTTTCATTTGAGAGGTGTTGATGAAACTTTTTTGTGATTTTTCCATGTTGTTGAAATATTCAACGTTTATGTATCTTCAGTAATTTGTTTTATTTCTAAAAAATAACAAAAATATATATTATAAAGTAAAAAAAAATATATTCATAATTACTCTCACTCGAAAATAGTGAATGTAAATATTGACAAAAAAAAATGAGTTTTATGATATAAGTATTCACTAAAATAAGCAACTAGTGACTATTGGCATGGTTCTGTGCTTGATTATTGCCCAACCCAAATCTTTTATAGCACCTTCCAGTGTAATGTAATTCCTATGTATTTATATATATATATAACTTAGTTTAATTATTTTTTGTTTTATATTATTTTTTTTTAATTTTAATTAAAAGTAAATTTAAGATATATAATATATAAAAATATAGTGTTTTGTAGATTTATTTTAAAAAAAGTTTAAAAGGATGAAAAACACCATTTAAAAAAAAATCAATTTATCTATGTCCAAGGACTTCCTTGTCTTTTTTATTCTCAACATTCTTTAAAATGCTGCTCGATCTCTAGATCTAATCAATCAAGGTGCCAATGGAGGAAAAAGGGTCATGTAAGTAGTATATGCCATTTCTGATAACAAATTCTATTTCAAAAGAAAGATCAGAAGAAGAAGAAAATGAACGCTGAATTTGAATTAATTTTCTGACCTCAGATTGGAGTCTTTTGTTCTATTCCAGCAGAATATGATAATGAGCCTAGAGGAATCCATAGTTTTGTTTGAGAACCCAAAAGTCTTTCTCTAGCCGCACGCTTTTCCATTTGGCTCTTCTGTCCTGGAACCAGATGGAGATTTGCCTTGGGTGCAGTCCCAGAGCCCCCACCAGCTCCTCTTTCCTCCCAGCGTCCAGTATCTTTCCCAACTGGAAACTCTTCTCCAACGCCCTCGTTTGTTCCGTGGTAAGCCTTCTTCCCTTTTTCATTCCATGGGAGTTATGGACGTTCTCTGACGAAGAAGTCTTCAATGATTCTGCTGCTGTGCCAATGTCAAAAACTGAATAAGAGTTTACTTCCTTCTCCATCATATGAGATCTCAGCTTTAGATCCTCATTGAAGTGCCTCCAAAACCTTAAAAAATAGTATACGAAGAATACAAGAATCTCTGCGAAATGAAGCCGAGCCTATTTACTTGGTGAGAGAGGGCCAATTCCTCCGATAAAGCAATTAGTATTTTGGGTTAAGCAATTAGTATTTTGGGTTCTCCGCAGAAACGTCGGTGTGGGTCTCTGGTCCGCATCGATCTAACAGTGGTTTTGTGTTGGAGAGTGATGAAAGATTACAATTAGATGAAAGATTACAATGTTCAAACAAGAGGAGCTGCGACGCAGCGAGTCCCTGCGTGAAGTTGATCCAGACCTCGATGTAACCCCTTGCCCAGCATCATGATCGACCACTTGCGCTTGGTTCTGGAGCCTGTGCTTGAATAAAAGCTTGAAGAAAACACTGTACAATTGCACCGAAAACGCAAACCATGATGAGAGGACAGCCCTCCAAGAGCTCCTGCCAGCCGAAGCGAGTGGCCTGGCCCATGGCCATTCTGGTGTGGGTCAGAAATCCTCCGACCGAAGGATGTGAAAGCACTTTCATCTGAGGCGCCCACCTCACGAAGAAGCTTCTGTACTTCACCTTCTCCAAAAAATCACAAGGCAGTGCAGCGGTCTGACCACGAATCAGATCAGGACGAATAGCCCACAGGAAGGGCTGCCTGCTTGCCTCCAACCCCCACGCGAATTCTAAGACTTCCTCCTCCGACATAACAGAGACGCTTCCAAAGCAAACATACCCTTGCCCAGCATCATGATCGACCACTTGCGCTTGGTTCTGGAGCCTGTGCTTGAATAAAAGCTTGAAGAAAACACTGTACAATTACACCGAAAACGCAAACCATGATGAGAGGACAGCCCTCCAAGAGCTCCTGCCAGCCGAAGCGAGTGGCCTGGCCCATGGCCATTCTGGTGTGGGTCAGAAATCCTCCGACCGAAGGATGTGAAAGCACTTTCATCTGAGGCGCCCACCTCACGAAGAAGCTTCTGTACTTCACCTTCTCCAAAAAATCACAAGGCAGCGCAGCAGTCTGACCACGAATCAGATCAGGACGAATAGCCCACAGGAAGGGCTGCCTGCTTGCCTCCAACCCCCACGCGAATTCTAAGACTTCCTCCTCCGACATAACAGAGACGCTTCCAAAGCAAACATAAATAACAGAGTAAGGCTCCTGACTGTCCAGCCATTTGACGCAGCCAGTTTCTTCAGTCCACATGCTTGCAGAGACATCAGATATTGTATCATCTCCACATTGTGCCTGTAGAACAAGAGGACCTATAGTATACAAGGCAGGAAGTCTGTTCCGTAGTGCATCGAGTATAGGACCATCAAGCTCATCAAATGTATTAAGTATTACCAAGTCGGCTTCTAGAGTGGCCTGTGCTTGAATTTTGTTAAATTCAAATATGTAATAATAATTAGAATTCTCTGTAAGTAGTAGAGAACTGGGCAGATCTTTGACACGCAACGGAGGCATTCCAGGAATGCAGCTGATTACTTCTTCCTTGTATCCATTTGTCAAACATTTCTCATCTGCAGCAGCAAGCAATGCCATAATTCAAAGTTAGTTCTGTGTTAATCTACTGACTATACAGGTGAGAGGAGGAACAACACCCTGTGTTTGCAAATGCTTCATTTCGTCAATCAGCTTGTCGAAATACAGAGGGACGTTATCAGTCAACGACCGACATAGCTCGGGTAATTTGGAGGTTCGGACATGCTCCGCAGGCAGGCCATCCGGAATAGTCTCGAATCTAAAGTCGGGCCGAGGTTTAACAGAATCGACTGATCCAGATCTGAGAAGGCGCTGTTGTATGTATTCAGTATTTACAAAAGTAATATAAAATCCTCGAGCATACAAGACTTTGGCAAGTTGCATCATGGCCTGAATATGACCCTGAGCGGGGAAAGGAAACATAAGAGCATGAGGACGTCCATTGACAAGCGCCATGCTAATGGCAGAGAAGCTGTGTAAAGCAACAACAACAAAAAAACAGTGGTAAGCCCAACTTGATGAGGGTGATACTGATATATACACACACAAAATCTGAAATTGCGGATCACGTGAGATTTGCTCTGCTGGATCTGCCTGGTAATGATCGTATAACTTGCCGAACAAGAAAACTATGCCGACCATCTTTCTTTTAACGTTTTCCAATTTGAAAACTTCTAAAGTTTCGTTGACTATATAGATAGTGGTTTGTCTTTTAACGACATAAAAAGCCGACAGCCTGTCCGTAACAGACCACGAATCCAATGGGCAGGACGAAACTGATGATACTGTAGCTTAAGGTTAAAATTCATAGCTTAGTTTAAATAAGAAGAAGAAGATAGAGACACTTTGGACATGAGCCCTGAATACAAAATAAATAGACCCTGAGAAAGTGTTGCATGATTCACTGGAAAAGCCCATCAAACTGCCTTCAGAAACTGCCTTCAGAAGTCAGATATAGTAAGGACATGTTGAATAGACCTACCAGTACCGAGTCGATGTATTTTTCTTGTTGATTCTACATCAACTGCAATAAAGAACCATTGTGAGGGGCATTGAACACCTGTCAATCAGGGGAGAAGATAGAGAAGATATACTCAGTAAAAAGTAGTGCAAAGCTAAATTGAAAAAATAAATTAAAGAAATAGTTTCCAAAATTCTTTCCTGCAGGCAAAGGCAGATTATGATTCACTTCCTTAACATCTTTTAAGAAATGTTACACATAATTCGTTGATGGCGGTGTATAAATATCCTCTCACGTGGAGCATTATTTCATGTCTTAAACATCGTTTAAGTAGTCATTCTGCATGTTATTTTTTCATGCATTCCATCGTTGAATCAATCCTCCGTGCCCCCGCCTTCCGATCTTCCGATCCCAAATTCCTCGCTTAGAAATATGCGTTACACTTAAAAGCTTATAATTATTTTTTACGTTTTAAAGTGGTATCAAATGTATTTGATTAATTAAGTTAAGTAATGTTTAAAAATGAGAATAAAAAACAAATTAATAAGATAATCCAAAAACTTGTGGTCAGAGTGAAAAGCTATTTTATTCAAAGATTTCAATGAATTATTTCAAATAAAGACATAGGCGCTTGGGGATGACAAAATGTCATAAGTTGGCAATCTGTCGCAGTGTGTGCGCATGCATTTTGACAGATGTCATTCATAACGTTACGAATTATATTTTCTATAGCCCATTTTGACAGACTTCCATTATATTTTCTATCTATAATTTCTAGTGGGTTTCGCACCGACCAAGCTTTTTGGACGAGCTCCAGATTTTTTCTATGGCAGACTGAGACCAGGTCTTAGGATTCAATGAGACCAGATATTCTAAGCTATCATCTCTCAAAGCATACTCGGGGTCTCCTGCACCAGCAAACCAATCAATCCAGGAGGGCGATCTTAGAAGCAGACAGTTTATTAGCAAAGCTCAGCAATGTCATTATTAGAAAGGTATATTCTCTTCGAACAGGACCCATTCGGATCATCCATCAGGCTGGCATTCAAGATTTCAGGGTTCAAGACCCATTCGGATCATCCATCAGGTTGGCATTCATGATTTCAGGGTTCAAGACCCATTCGGATCATAGAATTCGACCGCGGGTTGTCTTAGCACCAGGATATTCCAAATTTATACTTACAGATTCTCTTTAATGTAATACCAGTGCCGATGGCATGCTTTTTGGAGCCCTTGGAAAGTGCCCGTTGTGTGAGGGTCGATTGGAATATTCTGATGGTCAGTAAAAATGTCTAGGCTAGCAAAGGCACCAGCAATGGCAAAGCAAGCGTAGAACACCAGCAACAGTATTTCAATGGCCTTTCCTCTGCGAAGTAAAGGCAAGTTGCCCAAAATTTCTTGAGATGAAGAATAGGAAAATGTCCGGTTGGAAATTGCGTTGTTCTTGTTCACAAGTTATGGAAAGGTCTGATGAAATATTACCCTCTGAGCTTTAAAATGTTCTTGTAGTCCTCTGTGTATATTCTATGTTCTGTTGGTATAATAGAAATACTTGAAATTAATGCAATAATTGTGGAAACCTGTACATTCCATTCAGTATGCAGATAAGAAAACTTAATCTATTAAGCGATACATATTTTCTCCACGGCAACCTGCAAATCATTAAACAGGAAGAGAGCCATGGTACCACAAATACTTCATGATTGTTTTGTCATTCTGATATTATTGTTTTAGTCACGACTCATTTTGTTTCTTTTTTTTTCAATTCAGGTAAAACGCCAGAGCCCGCGTAGGTCAGAGAGGTTGGCACAGAGAGTTCCATATAAATCGCACTCCAACCTCCAGCCTGTTTGCAAAAAAAGGAAAGATATAGTGAGTAATCCTGGGTTTATATGGAATAGTTTAGCAACAACAGTATTTTCAGACAATAGTTTAACAATCATAATTTTTAATTTTTTCGGCTTTTATTGCTGTGCACGCTAGTAAATTAGCTTGATAGGAAAATTTATATCAAAAAACAAGACTCACCTATACACCAGGTTCGCTTGCAAAGAGATACATATCGACACCTCGTATTTGCTGGACCAGTCAGAATTGCTTGGGTAAGAAGAGAAAGGCACTTGGTATTAGCTATAACAATCGAAATTGCTTAAGGTAAATTATCTTGACGAGAAAAATGATATAAATTTGTCTATTTCTATGCTAATTCTACATGCATCACCTATTAATTTTGATTTTGGTTATGTTTGTTCGTGCATTTGGTCAGTGTTTTTATAACATTTCATATTCCAAAACTTTATATAAATTTGTCTATTTCTATGTTAACTCTACATGCGTTATCTATCAATTCTGATGTTGTTTATATGTTTGTTCCTGCATTTGGTGAGTGTTTTTATAACATTTCATATTCAAGAACTTGCTTATAGTAAGCTAAGATTGCAACACTATTTCTATCTGAAAAAATTGTCACACAATAAAAATAAAGACGGACAAAGATTGCTTCTCGAATACCTGAGCTTTGATGTCGTTCTTTTTTCATTTCAGGTAAAACCCCAGAGCCTGCGTAGGTCAAAGAGGCTGGCACAGCTGAGACGCGAAGGAACTATTAATGATCTTCCCGACAGCCGCAACAGCCCCTGTGTGCTTTCTCTTTCAGTACGCAAGCGAGATGGCGGTGCTGATGAAGCCACTACTGGACTACGCCTGGAATTGGCTCTGCCTCTTATGCTTACTATAACGCCTTTGCCGACAGCATCTGTTCTCCATGCAGAGTGACACGTTCAGCCTCCTCAGATAGCTCAAATGCAGCTCAAATGCAATAAGAACATGAAATGCCACAGATTTAATGCCAGCATTAGTTCAAACCCGTTAACGGTTAGCCAGAATGCAGGAGGTTTAAATTGGTTTTTAATCTATGGTCGGGCCTCTTCCGCCTCGGGAAGAGGCCAAATAAGATGGCAAAAGTTAAGTTAGAAATGAAACTTTGGTTATCCGGCACAGCTCATTAATCCAGCGTTTGAAAACTTTGTAATAATCAGCATATAACACAGTGTTTATTTGGGGAAACTAATGCTATCTGCCCCCGATCGATTACAATAGTCCCTGCCGAATGCCAGATGGCAGGGACTAATAATGATCTTCCCGACAGCCGCAACAGCCCCTGTGTGCTTTCTCTTTCAGTACGCAAGCGAGATGGCGGTGCTGATGAAGTCACTACTGGACTACGCCTAGAATTGGCTCTGGCTCTTATGCTTACTATAACGCCTTTGCCGACAGCATCTGTTCTCCATGCAGAGTGACACGTTCAGCCTCCTCACGTTCAGCCTCCTCAGATAGCTCAAATGCAGCTCAAATGCAATAAGAACATGAAATGCCACAGATTTAATGCCAGCATTAGTTCAAACCCGTTAACGGTTAGCCAGAATGCAGGAAGCTTAAATTGGTTTTTAAGCTATGGTCGGGCCTCTTCCGCCTCGGGAAGAGGCCAAATAAGATGGCAAAAGTTAAGTTAGAAATGAAACTTTGGTTATCCGGCACAGCTCATTAATCCAGCGTTTGAAAACTTTGTAATAATCAGCATATAACACAGTGTTTATTTGGGGAAACTAATGCTATCTGCCCCCGATCGATTACAATAGTCCCTGCCGAATGATGGCAGGGACTAATAAAGTAGGTTTATGAGCGGTAGCTGCATGAAAATATATTTATCAATTTCCACTGTATATTCGAACTAAATTATTTTATTTTTTATCAATAAATTTTGAAAGGATAAAAGTCTAAAATTTCATTGAAATTTGAAAATGATTTTTATAATTAAAATACGATATGTTTTATTAAATTAATGTAATAATATTGATAACCATATTGATAACCATCAGTAATATTTTAAAATATTTCAGAAGAATAAATTATTATCATTCATACTTTAGAATCCATATTCCAAAATAAAAACATCTATTGACGCAATTATATAGGTGCCCTAATTTACTATACTTGTAATTTTATGCTTTAATTCAATAAAAGAACAAAAAATTTAAATATGTATGTATAATTTAAATATTAAATTTATTTAATTATTTCTACACTTAATTAAAAATAACATCCAAAAAATTACTAAAATTCTAAAGTATTAAATTATTCCAAATAAATAAGTCTTAGTCTTTTGATATTTACAGCTATATCCAGAGTGAGATTGATTGATGCTCTACGAATTTCGCCATCTTTTTCTTTAACAATGTTCTGCAAAAATGCAAAACAATGCTTATGTTACATTCGAGGAAAAAGAGGAGTCATTGAAGTTTATATCATTTTGAGGTTTTTTATCCCAAATTGAGTTTACTATTGCGGTTAAGTGGTTTGAAATGCTATTAACGGTTTATGTTTTTTTCGTACCATGACTTAGCTATTGGTTTGGCTTTTTTTTTTTAAAGTTGTGATGTTGAATGCCTAAAAGAAAATCATGTGCGGAATGTGGTTCATATATATTGGCTTTGTAATCTTTGTCCCTTGTGTTTATTATATTTCCTTTCACTTTACAATGCTTTGGGATTTTACAGTGGCTCCCTTTACTTAATTATTTCATAGATTTTCTGATAATTTTTGTATGGTTTATGTACCTTGTTTTATACTATCAATATTACAATTGATTTATGTACCTTCCTTTGTACTATCAATTTCTTACATTTATTTATGTAACAATTTCTATTTGAATGGTTTAATGTTTCTGCATCGCTTTGAGAAAGAGATGAATAGTTTTATATAGTTTTTGTTATTTCTGGCAAATTATGCATGGCTTTGAAAAAGAGATGAATAGTTTTATATAGTTTTTGTTGTTTCTTGCAAATTATTTATGTTGCCTGATAATTTCTCTATCTTTCTTTCTCATCATTTGAATATATTTGTTCATTGAAAAAGAGCACTTTGAAAATATCGAATGGGTCTTTCATCTTCGGTTATTTGATTGGTTTAATCTAACCTTTTTTATGCTCTCTTTTCTCCTTTTCATTTTAATGTTCTTATATTTATGTCGATTATTAAGTATTTTCTTTTCAAAAAAATATCTAAGAGTTTATATAAGTTGTTTTTATAATTTTAGTGTCACGTTTGATTTTTTCTTTCCATATTTTTTTTAATGTCGTTAAAGAAAATGGAAAAATGAAAAAAGTAAAAGTTATTTTTTGTTTCTTTATATTTGTTTTGTTTTTTTGTTTATGTTGTGATTTCTTCTTACCTTTTTGTGTTTGAAATGAAGATATGGACAACCATGATGACATTTATTACATTGAAGCAATCAAATCTATTGGTGCAACCTTAAGTTTTGTTTCATATATTCAAAAAATGCTAGAAAAAAAACGTGGATTCCATCCTACTTTTATTGATGAGCATATTCGTGTGTTGGTTGTAATGAAATCTGATGTCCAAGCACTATATCATTTGTACGTAAGAGAAACTAGGAGGAAAACTAAAAGGGATTGGTCGAAGAGTGTTAAATATCGTGGGAATTATCCTGTTGATTTGACATGGTGTTGCTTTTGTCACCCTCTAGGGTGTTTTGAAAAAGGCTTGCATGAAATAGTTGTGTTATCATTGAGCATATGAATATCAATTTTTGTATTGCAATTTCTACATTTGAAGAGATGTGCAAAAAATATCTATCTATATACATATTTGAATAAAATGTCAATATTTTTTTCAATTTTTCAAGTGAAATTTGATTTCCTTGTCATTGTTGTTCCCATGTGTTTTGTTGTATGTGAATTTCATTTGATGTTTGATTTTTTCATAGTTTGTTTTTCCATGGCGTTTGATATTGTTCCATTATATTCAATATTTTATTCATTTGTTGACCATGGTTGGTTTTCATATTGAGACAATCATTGTCAAAATGCGACATTCAAACATGGATAAGCATGGTTCAACAAGCTTGGCTCTGGTTAAACATGGTTGACCATGATTTATAATATATACCCAAGTGATTGATATTATAAATCCAAGGGAACAATAAACCAAAGGGATTATTACTAATTGTTAGGACTCCAAATTGACCATTTTTGACCTTGTATTTTTGCTATAATATTACCCTTTTTCAGTTCATAAGTTGAAAGCTTTGATTATATAATGACCCAATCATTCCAAGGTATGAAGTAACTCTCCGCATTACTATATGTTTAATTATTCATTACATATTCATGTTATCTTTATAATTATCTTTGGAGAAGTTAACCAAGTTGCTAAATAACTACTGAACTGTCTAAAGTCTGCAGAAATTATAATTCGTAGTTGCTGCAACACCAGAAACAACAACTACGTAGTTGCTGCAACACCAGAAACAACAACTACGTAGTTGCTGCAACACCAACAACAACAACTATCTAAATTAGGGAAAACGTTACACTGGAAAAGACAAACAGCAACTATTAGAAGTTCAGCCGAGTTCCATGCTGACACAACACAACCAGCAACTGTCTAGAAAAGGTAAAACACGGTTACAGTTGCTAAAACACCAGGAACAACATGAGTTTACTAAATCAGCAACAATGAAGCGGCAAAGGACAGTACGAGGATTCCAAGAAGACGGTTGAAGTTTGTTTACCAGCTGTGTAACAGTAAGAGCCCAAGAAGGAATACATAGTCACACTGTTGTAACGACATCCTGTAACAAGGATGGATTTCTTATTTTTGACAAAAAGGTTTAACTGAATGAACTATAACGGTCTATTGTAATAGATGTCTCCTCTATAAAGAGGAGACATCTACAGTAGAAAGGGGGGGGGGGGGGGAAGAAAACAAGTTGTAAGGGAAATTTTGAAAGAAAAACAACAAGTCTGAACTTTTATTGTAACTGGACATTTTGGCAGATGAATAGAAGATTGTTCTGAGCACCTAATCCAGCATTTGTGTTCTGGGGAATCTCGTGAGAGGGACATGGCCCACCTTCTTCACAAGATTCACCCATTTATTTCCTGTCAGTGTGTAAGTGTGTTTGGTAATTTCCTTTTTGCTGGTACTCTGTTTGGATTCTATAGCATTACCTCTGATAATTTCCTTTTTGCTGGTACTCTGTTCGGATTCTGTAGAATTACCTCTTATAATTTCCTTTTTGCTGGTACTCTGTTTTGTTAATCGCTTGATACTGTAAAAGAATACTTCACCGGTGAATTAGAATTGCAGTGTGTATTAGCAATCTGGTTACAGGGGCAGGTGCTGAACATCCTTACCCTGAGGATAGGGTCCTGGTCCTCTGCTAACAGAGCAGCCATTACTTCTCTTTTCAGATTTGTATTCTTAGTTAACTGCTTTCATTTTATCTTTGCAATATACTGTTATAACATAGAGTAAGGAGTTTTGACAGAAACAGAATCGTGTATACTACAACTTTTAATGCTTTTAGAATTAAGTACATACAGTACGCGGTCACCTTTGAAATAAAAGGACTTTCCCAGGTTGACAAATTAATGTGGTACTTGACTGTTTAATCAATAAACAATTCAACTAGCCAACATTTTGGCGCCGTTGCCGGGGAAGGCGACTAGAGATTTTTAAAAGCATTAATGATTTCTTTTTAAGAATAACAGGTGCATGAGAGGACGCAGGAAACCTAATTTCACAGGCGGCAAAGGTGGAGGAGGAAGAAAAACCTTTATTGACGAAATTATCTCCAAGGCCGAGACATCACAGAGGACGAGTTCCCGGAGACCTCAGATCCAGCATTCCTCACAAACAGATCGACAGACAGAGGAAGTACTAAGAACTGAAAGGAAGCTGGAAGTACCAGAATAGACTGAGGAACCAGTAGAAGAACCTGAAGAAACAGAAGATACAAAAGATAAAGCAAGCGATTCAGGAAAAAGACCAATGGAGGATAACAGAGCAGAACGAAGGGGGGAAAACTCACTCTCTACCCTAGAGTTCCCTATTGGGGAGCTCCCGAGAGGAGCAACCCCTATGAAGAACATTCCACTTTCAGCATTACCCAACTTTCATGGGTTATCCTCTGAAGACCCGGATGAATTCCTCTTTGAATTCGATATACTATGTAGGAGTTATGATTATGTGAGCCCTAATCAGAAACTAAAACTGTTTCCAGCAACACAGAAAGGGAATGCGTTAAGGTGGTTTATGAGCTTAGGAGCTCAGGCAATCACTACCTGGGATCAGATGAAAGAAAGCTTTCTGGCCAAATATCAGGATTACTGCCGAACAAGAGAAAGGAAGGAAGAATTGTTTAAAATGGTTCAGAAGGAGGACGAGAATTTGGAGGACTTTGTGGAAAGACTGTAGTATAATCTGCAGCGGTCTGACCACCCTACCATGAGTAAAGATATTCTGAAAACAATATTGCTGAAAGGGGTATGAGATGACTGCTTGGACATGTTGAATATGCTAGGAAAAGGGGACATTTCCAAAGAACCATTTGATGAAATTATCAACCTCTGCATGAGATGTTCAAGAGGAGCAGTAAGTAGATCAAAAAGCAGGGACAATGTATATTCAAGAGTCCAGAAGTCAGCAAGTGGAGGAGAAACAAGGGCTGAAACAGGTAATTTGTTGGAAAAATTTAAAACTGAGATGTTAAGCTCCTTTGCTTCACAAATTGATGCTCTGCAGGTAAAAAAGAAACAGGCAGAAGCAGAAGCTGCCCTAGCTATTTTTTGTTCTAAATGCAGAGAAAAGCACCCACTCAGAGAATGCCCACAAGATAAGATACCAATCTGCACGATCTGTGAAAAGGACCATGAGACCCATCAATGCTCCTCTCTACCGGGAATAAAAGCAGCATTGCAGTCAACCGAAGAAGAGGCTGAAGCAATGTACCTAATGACACAGAGGAGGAAATGGCCACAAAGACAAGGTATGAATTCTAACACAGCATTTAATCATTGGCATAATCATTCTCCTTTTCAAACAAATTACCCACCCATGAACCAAATGTAGTACCCACCCTTTAATACGATGAATTTTCTACCCATGCAGCAACCAAGTCTTCCTTTTCCTGATCCTACCATATTGAATCCTTGGGCTCCCCAGCAATCGTATTTTAATCAATGGAATCCAAACTGGGCAGCCCAACAGATGCCATTTCCTCAACATCAACAGTCTCTTTCCTTACCATCCAATACTCCTCCGAATAACCAAGCAATTAGACCACAGCTGCCTGTGCAACCCAACCCCAACCCAAATAATAATAAAGCCCTGCAAGCAATTGATATTCAAAATCAGCCTGTCTCCCCCATGCAATGTAACGATATCCATCTTCGCTCAGGTAAAGAGGAAGTTGGAAAAGAAAAACCAGCTAACAATAATGCTGAAACAGTCGAATCAACATCTAACAATAATACTCAAACAACAGATCCGCCATTCCCTGAACGTCTGGCTCTCACCAAAACACTTGAGCAACCTGCTTTTAACCTTTTAGGTGAAATACATAATTTATACGTTAAAATTCCATTGTTGCAAGCGTTAAGAGATGTTCCCATTTATGCTAGGACTGTTAGAGATATTTGCATAAAGAAACCTGGAAGAAAAACTAAGGACCCCTTCACAGTTCATGTGATGGGTGAGCTGACTACTTTAGTGACAGAAAAAAATCCTCCTGTGAAATATGGTGACCTTGGTCACCCTACAGTAACAGTTCAGGTTGGAAAAACTTTTGTCTCTAAAGTTCTAGTAGATTTAGGTGCTGCAATAAACATTATGACACTTGAAACAACACAACTACTGCAGTTAAAAAACTTTATTAGGGAAACTCCAACCATCCTAGAGTTGGCTGATCGCTCTACAATTGAACCTGAAGGAGTCATTGAAGATCTAATAATTTCTGTAGAATCCTGGAATTACCCAGCTGATTTTGTGGTGTTACAAACTAAAACAAAGTTGGGGGGTCATCCACTGATTCTTGGAAGACCTTGGCTAGCTACAGCGGATGCTTTCATCAGCTGTAGATCAGGATCAATGACCATCTCTAATGGGCAGGAAACCAAACAGCTTACCCTTTATCCTCATGCTACACCCATGATTAATAATGACAATCCTGTATGGATAGATTATGAGGATGAAGAAACCCAACCTATCTTGACTATCAGACAAGCTTTAACTTTCAAAGACTCTACCGAAGATGAATTAATCAGTAGCTTCATTTCTGAACCTTCTTCGATCAGCCCAGAAATGTATAATCACTTCACTGCAATCTTGGAATCTGAATCTCAGCAGAACCTGAAAGCTAAAAATTTATCTCAGACAATAGTAGGCAGCCCCTCCAAAAATACAACAATAGAAATTGAGCCTGGCAAAACATTAAATATAAATCCTAACTTAACTAATAATGAAAAACAGCAGTTAATAAAGTTACTCCGGGAAAATAAAGAAGCATTTGCATGGAACTATATAGACATGAAGGGGATCTCTCCTGAGCTATGCACCCACTGCATTTATATTAAAGAAGGATCCCGTCCAGTCTGTCAACCCCAGTGGTGGATGAATCCCAACCTAAGGGAAATTGTGGAGGAGGAACTTCAAAAACTATTGAATGCAGGATTTATATACCCTATATCTGATAGTGAGTGGGTTTCCCCACTTGTAATTGTACCTAAGAAAAATGGCAAATGGAGAGTATGTGTGGATTACAGAGCTTTGAATAAAGCCACCCAGAAAGACCATTTCCCTTTACCATTCATTGATCAGGTATTAGATAATCTGGCAGGTAAGAAATTCTTTTCATTTTTGGACGGATTTAGTGGATATAATCATATTAAGATTGCACCCCAAGACCAGGACAAGACCACATTTACTAGCCCATGGGGGACCTTTGCTTACAAGGTTCCTCCATTTGGGCTATGTAATGCTCCAGCAACATTTCAAAGAGCAGTAATAGGGATCTTTTCTGATATGCTAAATGATTCCTTAGAAATATTTATGGATGACTTTACTCCTTATGGAGTGACTTTTGAGGATGCACTGCAGAATCTTGAAAAAGTACTTAAGCGATGTGTAGAAGCACAACTTGCCTTAAGAACTGAAAAATGTCATATGATGATGAATCAAGGTATTGTATTGGGTCACTTCATCTCATTCCTAGGAATTCAAGTCAATCCAGCCAAAATACAGGTAATTCAGACCCTCCCTATCCCCAAAACACAAACAGATGTAAGAAGCTTTTTAGGACATGCTGGATACTATAGAAGATTTATTAAGAATTTTTCCAAAATAGCTTCTCCTCTATTTGTGTTATTAACAAAAAACGCTGAATTTAAGTGGACTGATGATTGTGAAAAAGCATTTAATGAACTTAAACATCAGTTGTCTACAACTCCCATTTTGAGAGGACCTGATTGGGCACTACCCTTTCATATATCCTCTGATGCCTCAGATACTGCAATTGGAGCTGTCTTGGGCCAGGAAGAAAATAGTCTTCCCTATGCCATTTATTTTATCAGTAAGAATATGACTCCAGCTGAACTGAATTATACAGTCACTGAGAAGGAATTCCTAGCAGTCATTTATGCTATCAATAAATTTTGACATTATATTACTGGCTACACTACTTTTGTGCATACTGATCACTCAGCCATTAAATATTTAATGAATAAATCAGTTACAAATGCCCGAGTCACCAGATGGTTATTATTATTACAAGAATTTGACATCACAATTGTAGATAGGCCAGGAAAAGAAAATGTAGTTGCTAATTTCCTTTCTCGCTTAAAAACTGATGAAAACATTCCAGTAGATGATTCTTTTCCTGATGAATATTTATTTGTAGTATCTGCTCACTCACCTTGGTATGCAGACATTGCCAACTATTTAGTTGCAGGAAAATTACCGTCGCACCTATCACACAGGAAAAAAAGAAAGATCATCCAGCAAAGTGCTAGGTACAACTGGATAAGCGGGTCTATTTTCCACACATGAATCGATCAGGAAATCCGGAGATGCATTGGTGAAGATGAAATTTACGATGTATTAAAAGCTTGTCACGATGGTCCTTGTGGAGGGCATTTTGCAGAGAAAAGAACAGCACACAAGGTACTCAGAATGGGTTATTATTGGCCCTCACTCTTTAAAGATGCAAGGAAATATGTGAAGGCCTGCGATAGCTGTCAAAGAATGGGCCAGCCTAATCACAGGGATGAAATGCCACTCAATCCCCAGGTAATTCTTGAACCTTTTGAGAAATGGGCATTAGATTTTATAGGTCCCATTAATCCCCCATCCAATCAAAGGGTGTACATATTAGTATGCACAGATTATATGACTAAATGGGTAGAAGCTAAGGCACTCCTTAAAGCTAATGAAGAAGCAGTACTAACATTTTTATTTGAAGAGATCTTTGTTAGGTTTGGATTGCCTAGAGAACTAGTCACGGATGGAGGACCTCCTTTCAACTTTCATGGCTTCAAAAATACGCTTCAGAAATATCATATTAAGCACAAAATTACTACACCTTATCACCCCCAAGAAAATGGGTAGGTAGAAAGCACCAATAAAGTCATAGAAGCCATCCTGACAAAAACAATAAAGGAGAATAGAAGGGACTAGTTTCAAAGGTTTCCCGAGGCATTATGGGCCTATAGAACTACTTGGAGGAATACTACGGGCTTTTCACCTTATGAATTAGTTTTTGGAAAAAATGTTGTTTTCCATGTAGAGTTTGAAATCAAAACTTTAAGAACTGCTTTAGCTGTTAACCTCGACTTGACTGATGCATAGACAGCCAGGTTGCAGCAGCTTCAAGAATTGGACGAGAAGAGACTGGATGCCATCCATCAAACAACCATGATACAACAACAAAGAAGCAGGTGGCATGACAGAACAATCAAGCAAAAGCAGTTCCAGAAAGGTAACTGGGCTCTACTCTATGACTCTCGTTTCGAGAATTTCCAAGGTAAGTTAAGAACAAGGTGGTTAGGGCCTTATGAAGTGGATGCTGTTTTTCCAAATGGGACAGTCAGACTTTTAACGATTGATGATAGCAGAACACCACTACTAGTGAATGGGTATCAACTCCGTTTATGTCACCGGCCTGTTTCTAAAGAAGATTTTAAAGCCACTTGCATGGCAATTAAACACTATGCTTCCCTAGGGGAATTTGATGTCCCTCAAGGCACTTAAATTTCTATTTATTTATGCATTTTTTTTAGATTAGATATTCTTTTCAACTAATAATCCCTGCCAAGGGTTGCCATATTACATTTCAGTATTTTGCAGATTTTAGCTTTGGAAAATAGCTGAGAACAAAAGCTTCAAAGGAATCACTTTACGGACTTGGGAACCCCGTTGCTGCAACACCATTTCTCGTTGCTGCAACACCATTTCCCGTTGCTGCAACACCATTTCCAGTTGCTGCAACATCATTTCCCGTTGCTGCAACATCATTTCCCGTTGCTGCAGCACCACTTCCCGTTGCTGCAACACCTTTTCCCGTTGATGTAACATCATTTCCAGTGGCTGCAACACCAATCCCCATTGTTGTAACACCACTTCCCAATCCCGTAATACCTTTTTCAGTATTTCTCTCATTTATAAAAGCACCAGTTTCTCCACTTCAGCTCCCAAAGAAACGAATTTTTATAAAACATACTATTTCCTACCAAAAGAACCAGCCATACACTATGATGATTACAATTCTCCACTATTACTTCCCGTCATTACTAAAAAATCGCCGATATTCTCATACTTTTAGACCCGCTTTAATCATTATGGATCCAGCAAAAGATAAGACAAGACTTTTTGACGCAGCAACCAAAAAGGTAAAACATAAAGGTACGCATGATTATGTATGGACATTAAATAATAGTTAATGTGGAGACGTTGATAGGACTACCGAATAATTGTACTTCCAATCATATTACTTAGGCGTAGCTTTTGGGGGGGGATTACCAAAGTGCTCTCATAATTGTATAGCACGCCAACTGCCGCCGCCCTTAACTCTCCCGGTAATATGTAAAAGTCATCTCATCATGGCATGTTACCATTTGCAACGATTTACTCTGGACTGAACTCGGAAGCTCGGCTCTGAACTGAGAATTTTCACTGAAACAACAGCTATGGGAGGAAATCTCATCACATACGAACCTGGCACAAAAGCACTTCTTGAGCTCTATCCCGAGGTTTATCAAATCTTCTTGCAAGCAGGATGGCTAGATTATTTTAAGAGACTTCCAGACTTCGACGCACAGCAAGTCCTCGAGTTTGCATGCAATTTAACAGAGGGGTTTTTCGTGGTTCAGGGAGTTCAAATTCCAGTCACAGAGGAAGTCATAGCCCAAGTTACCAGGCTACCAGCTAATGGCACACGGTGGTTCAGTAGGAAGCACTTGATCCTCAATGCGTAGCAGGATTTTCTTCAACCAGGCGAGCAGGTGGAACCCAAGGGCAGAGGCGTAGCACTTCAATCATTGCCTCAACCGTGGTTGAAAGTTGCTGAATTTGTAAAGCAATACCTGACATGTGAAGGCCAGTACCAGGTAATTTACCAGCACGATTTCGTCTTGTTGAATCACTTGAGGCATGGTCAGTTGGTAAATATGCCATATTATCTATTGGGATGTCTTAAAAATATGTCACGTTACATTGTCAACGCAAAGTGTCCACTCCTTTCCTTGAAACACCACCGTCTAGCTCAATTATTGATAAATAAGAGCCTTGCCTTAAATAACCCCCCTCCCCTCATAAATCCCCACCAAGAGGCAGAAATCCCTCAACCAGAACAGGAAATTCCTCATCAGGAAGAGGAAATTCCTCACCAAGCTGAGGAAATAGCTCAGCAGGATGAAGAAATCCCTCAGCAAACAGAGAATATTCTAGAGCAAATTCCCGAAGAAATCCTCCAGCAAACGCCCCCACAAGTTGCTGAAAATGTACAATCAGCAGTAGAAATACCCACGGAAACAACTCCATCCCCCAATAAAACCGACCCATCCGTTCCTATACTTGGTATTTCTACCGATGACTCAGATGATAACATCCCTATTACCCTTCTCAAACGAAAAATACAGCAGAAAAAGGAAACCCCACCGAAAAGAAGAAGAACTAGGGCTTCGGCTAAAGCAGCTGCTATTTCCGCCACTACCCCTATTTTAAAGAAAGCTAGCCTGAAAAGAAAAATTTCTGAATTCCCTGCTTCTCTACCCAAGCAAAGGACTCGGTCATCTGTAATAGCTGAATCCCCTAGCCACACCCTCCCCATCTCCCCACCCATCATATTAAAACCCCGTACTCCCACCAACCCTGGAAATTCCTCTCCCTCACCCTCTGGGGCTGAGATGCAGAGTGTTCACAGTGTCGTGACATTATCTTTTGAGGCAGCTGACACACAATAACCAGCTGCCGACACCTAAGGTAATATTTATCAAGTGGCTGCAACAAAGAAACAACCACTACCCCACCAGGTGACACACAAGAACCACCTGTTGGGGGTATAAATGTTCAGATCAATATTGAAACACAACCCCTGCCTCCACTGGAACCTGCCGCTCCACAAGCTCAGCCTACCATATCTGCCCTGCAAGAAGAAATGAATTTCTGAAATCCCAAATTCATGATTATCAGGAGGAAATAATAAGGGTCAAAGAAGCTTATCAAAATGAACGTAACCTGCACATTTTAGCACGAGTAGCAGCTGTAGCGGAGAAGAGTAAGGAGAATGAATATATGTGCGCCAATTGTGGTGAGATATATACTTAAGCAGGATACAAGGTAGTTGCAGAACCAATGACTGAAGTCATTCCAGAACCTTCTGCTCTTGTAGTTGAAACGAAAGAACCTGCTGTTACACAAACTGTAGAAGCAAAAACAGAACCACCGCAACCCTCTGTTGAAACAGAAGAACTTGCTGTAACACAAGAACCAGTAGGTTCTCTAGAAACTGTACAAGAGCAAACAGAAGAACATGCTGTAACACAAGAACCAGTAGGTTCTCCAGAAACTATATAGGAGCAAACAGAAGAACTTGCTGTAACACAAGAACCAGTAGGTTCTCCAGAAACTGTACAGGAGCAAACAGAAGAACTTGCTGTAACAAAAGAACCAGTAGGTTCTCCAGAAACTGTACAGAAGCAAACAGAAGAACTTGCTACAACACAAGAACCAGCAAGTTCTCCAAAAACTATACAGGTGGAAACAGAACAACCTGCTGTAACACAAGAACCAGCAGGATCTCCAAAAAGTGTGAAGAAAGAACTAGAAGGATTTGTTGTAACACAGGAATCAGCAGGGAATGAAGAAAAAGACATAAACTCACCACGGCCTACCCAAACTGTTATGAAAAAAGAAAAAGAAGTATTGGTTGTAACATAGGAATCAACAGGAAATGAAGAAGAAGATATAAAGTCACCACGACCTACCCAAACTGTTGTGAAAAAAGAAAAAGAAGCATTGGTTGTAACACAGGAATTAGCAGGAAATGAAGAAAAAGACATAAACTCACCACAGCCTACCCAAACTGTTATGAAAAAAGAAAAAGAAGTATTGGTTGTAACACAGGAATCAGGAGGAAATGGCGAAGAAGACATAAAGTCACCCCAACTTACCCAAGCTGAACAAGAAGAAGAAACATTGACTGGAAATGAAAAAGAAGACATCGAATCACCCCGGCCTACTCCAATTATCACAGAGAAGAAAATTCTTGTTGATGCCTTTACACAAACTGAACCTCCCACTGCCAGTGATGCATGCATAGTGACCGCTAGTTTTCAAGAATTAAAAGAAGAATGGTGGAGAGAATATGAGATGTCACAAGGGAAAGCATTCCAACAGCAAAAGGGACTCTGGTTCAGTTATGCATATAAGAATTGGGAAGCACTTGAGCAGTCTAGAGCTCAGTACAAAGAAATTAAGGAACTAAAAGCTAGACTGTCCCAGATTTTTGAGTTAGTTCAAAGAATACTTGCTACAAGAAAACCCTCTTTCAACTATGCAACGTTTTTGAGGGAACGACTGACATTCTTACAGATAAAGGCAGTTAGAGATGGTAGACCTTATCAGGTGATTACATCAGAACAATTTATTGAAACCTTTGCAGAGGCACCCAAAAATGATCAGAATTTATTGTGTGAGCTTTATCTCCACAATGAAGCCATGTCCAAAGAGAGAAACATGAATATACTGCCTCTTGTTGGCGACATACAGCTCAGAGCTTTCATTTCCTTTCTAGCCAACCAACTCACTTGGCAAAATGCCTTCATCTCAGAACAACATAATGAACAGAACTGCCTCCTTTGGATTAGGGCTGAACCTCAAAATGCAGCTACTTTCATTTCACAACACCAAAGAATGTTAAGTGAACCTAGAATGATTGATCACATTAGGCAACAACAAGCAGTGGTCTTGCAAGATTGCCAACACTATGTCAGAACGAAGGCACCTTTGGTTATTAAGGCCAACAACCTATTATGGGAAAACTGTCCCAAGGAAAGGCAGGAGTATCATCCCTATAATCCACCTAATCTATAGGCAGCAATTTCAAGGGTACCTTATTATGTTAGATGTTTGGAACAATGTGCTGAAAAATGGATTGGCTACAGATTTAAATTTCCCCTTTTATGGTTATCTGGTCAGCAATACAAGGGTCAGTTGGATTATCCAAAAAGGAAGAGGCGGCAGCATGGAGGCAACTACAGACTGTCTGTGGGTTCAGAGACAAGTTTGATAACACCTTCTATAGCTACTGTCTCAGTAATTTACACTGCTCATCCCAGTACTCCGACTCAGATTCAGAGTAAGCATTGCATGAGGACATGCAACCATTCCAGTTGGGGGGGATGTTAGGACTCCAAATTGACCATTTTTGACCTTGTATTTTTGCTATAATATTACCCTTTTTCAGTTCATAAGTTGAAAGCTTTGATTATATAATGACCCAATCATTCCAAGGTATGAAGTAACTCTCCGCATTACTATATGTTTAATTATTCATTACATATTCATGTTATCTTTATAATTATCTTTGGAGAAGTTAACCAAGTTGCTAAATAACTGCTGAACTGTCTAAAGTTTGCAGAAATTATAATTCGTAGTTGCTGCAACACCAGAAACAGCAACTACGTAGTTGTTGCAACACCAGCAATAACAACTATCTAAAGCAGGGAAAACGTTACACGGGAAAAGACAAACAGCAACTATCAAAAGTTCGGCCGAGTTCCATGCTGACACAACACAACCAGCAACTGTCTATAAAAGGTAAAACATGGTTACAGTTGCTAAAACACTAGGAACAACATGAGTTTACTAAATCAGCAACAATGAAGCCGCAAAGGACAGTACGAGGATTCCAAGAAGACGGTTGAAGTTTGTTTACCAGCTGTGTAACAGTAAGAGACCAAGAAGGAATACATAGTCACACTGTTGTAACGACATCCTGTAACAAGGATGGATTTCTTATTTTTGACAAAAAGGTTTAACTGAATGAACTATGACAGTCTATTGTAATAGATGTCTCCTCTATAAAGAGGAGACATCTACAGTAGAAAGGGGGGGGGGAAAGAAAACAAGTTGTAAGGGAAATTTTGAAAGAAAAACAGCAAGTCTGAATTTTTATTGTAACTGGACATTTTGGCAGATGAATAGAAGATTGTTCTGAGCACCTAATCCAGCATTTGTGTTCTGGGGAATCTTGTGAGAGGGACATGGCCCACCTTCTTCACAAGATTCACCCATTTATTTCCTGTCAGTGTGTAAGTGTGTTTGGTAATTTCCTTTTTGCTGGTACTCTGTTTGGATTCTGTAGCATTACCTCTGATAATTTCCTTTTTGATGGTACTCTGTTTGGATTCTGTAGCATTACCTCTGATAATTTCCTTTTTGCTGGTACTCTATTTTGTTAATCGCTTGATACTGTAAAAGAATACTTCACCGGTGAATTAGAATTGCAGTGTGTATTGGCAATCTGGTTATAGGGGCAGGTGCTGAACATCCTTACCCTGAGGATAGGGCCCTGGTCCTCTGCTAACAGAGCAGCGATTACTTCTCTTTTCAGATTTGTATTCTTAGTTAACTGCTTTCATTTTATCTTTGCAATATACTGTTATAACATAGAGTAAGGAGTTTTGACAGAAACAGAAACGTGTATACTACAGCTTTTAATGCTTTTAGAATTAAGTACATACAGTACGCGGTCACCTTTCAAATAAAAGGACTTTCCCAGGTTGACAAATTAATGTGGTACTTGACTGTTTAATTAATAAACAATTCAACTAGCCAAGACTAATATCCTAAGGAATTATGAACCAAAGAAAATAATATTAAACCCAAAGGATGGATATTATAAACTCATGGTTTATAAACCTAGAGATAAATACTTTAAACACTAAAACAAACATGGTTGGTGTAGAAATTCTCACTATATATTAACGTGATAATACAATATAACTAAAGCAAAATACTTTAATCTACTTCTACAATCAAACTTGTGGAAGCTTCATAGATTTGAGCAAGATCAAGCAGAACACATATAACCAAAAGAAGAATCAATGCACATGAAACATAGAAGAATACTATGGGGAAAGCCTCAGCTAAAAACCCCGCTATCTGTATTATCATACAAGTGGAAATATCTCAGGATTACACACAGTTTTAGCTCTCATAGCTAGCCAACTCTCAGTACAATTCCTCACGCTCGCTCATAGACAAAATAGAATGCTCATAAAGCCGTCTCTCTGCCCTCCAAGATCCTATTTCCTTGCGCAGTTTTTCCCTGGGTGATCCAGCTATTACCAAGTGTAACACTGATCTTACACCCTGTTGCACAAATCTCAAGGAATGGAATCCTTCTGCATGCAAGAGTTTTCCTTATAGGAAAATTCTTGCAACTGATAGTACAATGTCCCTGTCTTTAATCTCAATTGGGTCTTTCTCTGAATAGACATGCATGAGTTATTTATGAGAGAATCTTTAGTTATCTGGAGTACACTAGTTTGATGCATGCATGCATTAACTGACTCAACTCACAATTAGTTCCTCAAAATGTTTGGAACTAATTTAATTAGACATAATTCAGTTAATTAAGCTAACTGATTACAACTCAATTATAACTAATCCTTATCTCCTTAATTTAAGGGATAACTGTTGCATGACTTCACAAAGAATTCTAGCTTGAATTTCTCCAACTAATTAATCCAAGATGAATTAATTAATTGTTTTTTAAGCAGCTGGTGAGACTAAATTCGAATTTTAATTCTCAATTTTAATTCAAGGACAAATTAAACTTGGAATATTCTTGTTGCCACATTTCAACACTCCCTCTCAACAAGAAAGGGATTATCTTCCACCCCGATCCTGTCTCTATGGAACTCGAATTTACAGTTTGACAATGCCTTAGTCAAAATGTCAGCATCCTGCTCCTTGGTTGAAATATACTACAATAACATGATCCTCCTTGCCACACAATCTTTGAGATGATGATACCGAATGTCGATGTGCTTCGACCTGTCATGAAATACTGGATTCTCAGAGAGTTTGATACAACTCTGATTATCGCAATAGATCATAGTTGGATCCATCTTCTCATCAAGCAAACCAACTAAAATTTTCCGCATTCAGATGGCCTCACATGCTGCCTGACTTGCAGCCATGTATTCGGCCTCTGCCGTGCTAAGTGAAATCGACCTTTGTTTCCTACTGTACCAAGAAACCGTCGTTGACCCAAGGTTGAAAATTTCACCTGATGTGCTCTTCCGATCTGATGGATTCCCTGCCCAATCTGCATCAGTGAAGCCCTGGAGCTTCACTCCCTCTGTCCGTTTATACCATAATCCATACTGAGATGTGCCTATGAGGTATCTCAATACATGTTTAGCCACCTTCCAAAACATCTTGGCAGGCTGAACCATAGCTTGACTCAGCTGGTTCACAACATAGCACAAATCTGGTCGTGTGTTCACTAAGTACATCAGTGAACCCACAAGCTGCCTGTACACAATAGCCTTTACTATTTCTCTTGAAGTAGCATCCTCCTTCCTCCAGTTACCTGTTAGAGGAGTCTGCATGGGCTTGCACTTCTCCATGTGGAATCCCCTGAGTATCTCGTTGGCATACTTGCTGGTGCAGGGCTACCACCCGCACATATACCCACAGTATGCATTTTACACAATAATGCATCTACACCTGTCCCAGGATATTTAACTCAAGGAAGGAGTCAAATCTATAGACCATAAATGGTCAAGTGGCCCTCTTATAAGTTCCTTTGAATCAGAACTTCAATCACCCTGCCTGAAACCTCTATTGGGTTTATAATATGAACCCTTTTGAACCACAGTTCACACACATACACACACACATATATATATATATACATATATATATATATAACCTTACTATATGCTTTGGTTACACATATATTAACCCAAAGCATTATCGATGCCTTTCCACTTTATATCCCATTACAAAGGGAAATACTCCCAAACACATTTTCCGCTTTATTATGGCTTTAACACATATTCCAACACCTTACCTTTATCGCAATCGTTAATCGGCTTCTTCGCATGTCATAAACATATATTCCATCACCCTTTTTCGACTTCAACCTCCTCCTATCAGATCGATAACACATGATTTTGTGTTAAAAGGTCCACACCATATAACTATCAGAATATTAATCAATTTGGAATACAAAGGAATTCCCGCTCCAACCGCATACACCGAATTTCAAATTCATTACAACCATGACTATAATATCATCAGGTTTGTTCACCACTATTTCAGCACTATTTCTCCAATCTTTGCAAGCTCCGATGCCCGATTGCCAATAAGCTCGATGCTGATCGTCGATATATCGCTATTGGCTATATCATAACAGTCATATGGTGCTTACACTTGGCACCTCTGATCGCCAATATGCGATTAAATTGTGACTGTTGATCTGGCCACGATCCAACGGTCCATGATTAATCGCTACTCACTCTTATTCCGATAACTTTAAAGGGACTCCCGCTGATGCGATTGATTCTCAGTTGTTGATATGATTGGTCCAACGGTTGTTGAGTGTCGAACTGCACTTCTCTTCTCTTCCTCTTTTACTTGGGTTTTTTGCGTTTTCTTCAGTTTCTCTGTGAATTTCGAGTTTCTTTAAGGTTCTGCCTTACGCCCTTTCGCTGCTCGCTCTTCCTCCTGGGCTTAACTCCTTTAGCTAATTCTTGCTCTGTAATTTCACCCGAGATCTCTACTCTGGTCTTCGATTGGATTCAATGATCCTTTGTGGTTCCTCTGTCAGTATTATGCCCTGGTGTACTTCAGAACTCTGCCTACACTCTGTCACAGAACCTATGAGTTCAACACAGTAATTCAAACATTCATGAAATACTCTTCAATACTCTGACACAGTCAAGAACCAACATCTACATATATTAAATATAAAAGAAAAGATTACATCCAAGACACTTCGGTCTCATGCACACAGATAGGCCTGATTCTGCTATTAGTGGCCTCCTCCTATTGAACGCGCAGGTTCACTTATTTATAAGAATGCATTTTATTGGATCATTGGAGGATCCGATCACCCCTCTAACAAAAGCCGTAAAGCTCTCTACATGCATACATATGTGGTAGATAAGTCTCCTTGAGACTTTATCCATTCCATATTTTCCTCTGTTTCAAAACAGAAAAGTCTTCTTATCATCTTCCCATTTAATGCTTAAAAGCTCTCTCTTTTTCCTAGAATCATGGAATTGTTTAAGAGTTGGATTTGACTTCTACCACTCATGTTCTCATTTATTTATTTTTGAGAGAATTTACATATTCTCCCATTAATTAATTAAATCAAACTTAAAGGCCTAAATATTCCCTTAACTTGATACTTAGGAAAAGTATTTCCTAAAATGCATGACCCCCTATGTCTACTATTTACAATGATTTTCCTTGGGCTGAATGCTCCTGCATCAAACTCCCAAAGTAGAAAATATTCATGATCTCCTGATCATGTGTCTTTCGGTCTTGGTCTTCATGGATCCCACACTTTGTTCTGTAACTGTCTAGATGCTTTATTCCTTTACTGCCGCTACACTTCTGCTTTCTTTTGCTCCATTTTCTTCTTCCTATCAATCAGGTTCAAATTCTGATTGATCTTGCTTGCTACTATTACCATTTTGCTCCATTTCAATTGCTTCATCATCTGCTGCCATATTTCTTCAATTTCTATATCCAACATATCTTTGGGCTAGTCCATCTTCTACTTCTTATTTCTGTCTTCTTCTCTTTGTTTCAGGTTACTGTTGTTGTCTTCTATGCTGAATTTTCTTTTACTTGATTCAATCTTTGGTTTACTTGCTGCCATTTTGCTGCCTCCTTATCATCCTTACCATATTTCATGATTGAATCATGATTGTTCAACATTTTGCTCCAGCAATTTGACATCTTTGTTCCATGGATTGAATTCTTCCATGAAGTCTTCTTCTTTCATCTTTACTTGGCTGCTTACCTATGCCAAATCTCCTCTAGAAATTGCAACAAAACCTTCATTCACAAAACACATGTTAAAATTAAAAACACGAGGCCTTGGTGCCTCTTCTTTCTTTGGCAACATTTCAATTTGTTGCTCTATTTCCTCTTCCTCTGTCAACATATCAGTATGTTGATTCGAATTCTCAATAGAATTGATGAGAATGTCCATTAGTCTCTCTTCCACACCATCTGTTCTAATGATGCCTTCCTACTCTTGTCTACTGCAGTGAAATCCTCCTCCTTTAACCTGCTGCTGGTTATCTTTACTTTGAAATTGTTTGATTCCTATTGCCTCTTTACCATCTTCAAACAATCTCTTCTCAATCTCTTTGATCACATACTCATACTCATTCATGCTGTTTAATGAACCTGCAAACAATTATTGCATCTTCTTGTCTCCATGCCTACTTGAGACACATCTTCTTCTTCAAAAACTATAACTGCAGCTTCTGTTCTACCGTCAGGTTCTCTCATCAGTTTCTCCAACAGTTTAATCTCTTCTTCACACTTAGCAAACACTATATCACAATGCTCTCTTCTTCCAGATTCATCCTTTGCATGCTGTGTTATAGTATTAAAACACAATCTTCCTTTGATCCTTGTAATCGCAAGGTTTTTTCTGCTGTAGCAAATCACTATTTCTCTCATTCAAGAGGTCGTCTCCATCATACTCTGTCCTCCTAGAGTACTCCTCCAGACTTTCGATATCTTCAAAATATTGTCCATCCTCTTCAAAACACTCACTAACAAAGGAGTATTGTCTCAGAAAGGGATTCCAAATTCCTTTTCCCAAGGTTAAATCCCTTGCATAGAGTTCCTCCTTCTTAACATCTTTCAGTAGATGTCCTTCTTCTCTACTGTCTGTCTCAACAGCTTCCATGGCTATCTCCACTGTGCCTATCACCATAGTGAATTGATGATCCTTTATTATGTTTTCAACTAACATAGTCTCTTGCTGTTTATCTTCTCTTCTGAAGATATCTTCAGATGGTTGCTTTTCTCCTGCAATATCTACCATCATACACAAACTATCAGTTTTAAAAATATAAGACCCTATGGTCTCACTTGATGGTTCAACCATCATATCTCCTTGTTGTTCTAAATCATTCATATGATTCAGAAATTCTTTCATAGTCTCTTCTTCAATCTTCCCAAGCCCTTCACCTGGTTGCTTGACATCTTTCTCCAGCTATATATGAGATCTATCTATCTCATCTTTTCCCAAAATAGAATTTTGATTCTGCTGGTCTTCTTTCTTCTTCATGAAAATATCAGCCAATTGTCCTTCACCTGCAAACATACACAAATTGTCAGATTTAAAACCATGTGACCCTTTGGCCTTACTTGAACTTTCAATCTTCAAGTCTTCATCTTCACTATCTCCCAGAAATTCTCCTTGTTCTCGTTCACAAATGGATTCTTCCATTTCTAACTCAACTTCCTTGAGTTTTCCCTTCAACCACTTCACTTTCTTTTACTGTAGCCTTCTCTGCATCTCATGCCATTCTACTGGCTTCTTCCTCAAGACCCAACCTAGTCTCTGGCTTTCGTCAAGCATTCTCCTTAATGCATTGAGTTGTTCTTTTAATTCAGCAACCTCTTTGTCAATTTCCTCTGAGCAACACCTTTGCTCCTTCTAGGCTTCTGAAATCTCTCACTTTCTCTTGAGAACACTTCAGCTGTCCTCTATGTCCAATCTCTTGTTGGATTCTTTAGGTTCATTGCCACTTCTCCTTTAGAGTATTCTCCTTACTCTGTCTTTAAGAACTCACCTGTTCTTCTCACAGCTTCTCTTAATGTCACCTGTGCATTAATATAAAAAACACACATTCCTAATTTAAAACAGAACATATTACCTCACTTCCAAGATCTCAGCATGATCTTGTTTCACCATTCCAGCCTTTGAATGGATTGTCCTAGGTTTTGTCTCCAATTCCTCTTTCCTTCAGAACTTGCGCTAAGTAATCTTGCTTTCTCTTTCCTTCAAGGAATCCTCTGTTCCTACTTACTCCAAGCCTCTGCTGGAACTGCTACAATCTCCCACTATAGTCTTTATCATTCAACACATTACCTTTTCCTATGTGCAAATTCTTTTTTGCAGAAATCTTCCCTACTTTATTTCTGCTCTGATACTAATTCTGCTTTGACCTCAATTCTGCTCTGATACCACTAATGGTGCAGGGTTACCACCTGCACATATACCCATAGTATGCATTTTACACAATAATGCATCTACACCTGTCCCAAGTGTTGGCCGTATAAATCGTTCTTGTGGACAAGACCGATCTCCCTAGTATCAACAGATATCTAGCGACAAGCAGAACAAACAAATCTACCTTTCTCTAAATATATTGTGATTTATAAATAAAAACCAAGAGGTGTTTTAGACCCTACCTTAAGTCCAACGCTAGTTTGTGGCAGCCACGCTTCGATCGTCTGAATGAGTTTCCTTTTGAGAACCTGCAATCACAAACAAGCACACATCAGATAACACCTCCACAGCTAATATAATAAATCATATTCATCATGGTGATCAAGGAATCCATGAAATAAACCATAAACACAACTTATTGAGAAAAATAAACTTGATTTTATTAACTTCGAAAATAAGAAGAACTTTACAACCTTTGGTGCCTTGATGTCATACAAGCTCCTCCCAGGGTCCAAGCAAGAATCTCCTCTACTTTGACAAGCCTCACACTCTTCCCATTGAGATCAAAAAAGGTATGTAATCTCTCCTCTCAAGCTCAATTAGGAAGACTAAATTCCAATAGCATTTACCCTCAAAAATATTCAGCTTTCAACCTCCTAGTAACCAACCCAATGCTTCATTTTATAGTGCAAAGGAAGGAGGTTACAGGTCCACCTATGAAGGGATAGAGTCCTCCTTGAAAGGAATAAGCTCCTCACATCAAGGGGTTAGCTCCTTAAGGTATGGGATGCATGAACCTTAAAGGAGCGAACTTGCCACCTCAAGATTTCCTCTAGAAGCTTCCAGAAATAACCCAAAGTGAGTTTTTAAGAATGTACTTGCGCCTTTTTTACTTTTACAGGGGTCCGCACCCATTTACACAGAGACAGAGCGGTCAGGTACATAGGGGACATGACTAGTAGGTGCGGGACCGCAGGTAATGCTAAGAGAAATTGTGGAACTAGAGTTTTAGAGATTTTTAAGGGCTTTCTCCAAGGATAATTTTAGGGGCGAATGTTTGCCCTTTGGCGAAATTAAGGGGTTTTAAATTTTTAGTGGGCGAATATTTTGTATCATAGTACATTTTTACAAATCACCTCAAATAGCCCACCTTATTTTAAGGGAGAGGGTAAAAAAGGTAAATTTAGCCCTTGAAATTAGGACTTACAACCTTCCATTCGCCCATTTTCAAGAATAGGTTTTATTTAAGTGAATCCATTTGCCCATTTTCAAGAATAGGTTTTTATTTAAGTGAATCCTATGGGCCAAATACCATATTTATAAAAGAGGTATGGTAAATTAATAAAAATATAAATAAATGGGAGGTATGGTAAATAAATAAAACATTTTTTATATTTACTCCATAAGTCACCTTATATGCATGTAAGGGTGTAAACAAATAAAATTATAAGTAAAGTGAAGGTATGGTAAATAAATAAAACGTCTTTTTATACTTACTCAAAAGGTACGGTAAATAAATAAAAATATAAATAAACTAGACGTATCGTAAATAAATAAAACCTCTTTTTATATTTAGTCCATAACCCTCGTTCTATTTATGAAGGCTCAAGAAAGAGGTTTTATTTAAGTGAATCCTATGGGCCAAATACCATATTTATAAAAGAGGTATGGTACATTAATAAAAATATAAATAAATGAGAGGTATGGTAAACAAATAAAACATTTTTTTATATTTACTCCATAAGTCACCTTATATTTACGAACACTCAAAAAATGGGTTATATTTAGGTGAAACCTATGGCCAAAATACTATGGGACAAATACCATGGACTAGATTGTTATTAATACCATGAAAAAAACCATTATTAACCCTAATATTAGAATTAATAAAAATAAAAATGGCACATGGTATTGACCCATGGTATTCACCAAAATGGCACATGGTATTGACCTGGAATGTAGCCTATTTAAATGGGGGAATTAAACCAGCATGTAGCCTATGCTAAGATTCACTAGGACTTTACAAAGTTTTATTATTTAGTGAAAGACTCGCCAAGATCTTACAAGATTTTATAATTGAGTAAAATATTCGCCATGCCTGGTGAGAGATTCGCCAAAAAATTATATATACATATTATATTATTGATAAAATCGCCTTCCATTTTTCCTATATACCATGGAGATTCGCCCATTTATTATATTTATAAATTTAGGGGGGGTTCTTAAAATTTTCCCTGGCTTTCTCTTATTTTTCAAGCCTTGATAGGAAGAACTAAGGTTTAAGACTTTCAAAGGAGGAAAGTATGAGAAGTGATAGATTCACACTGATTGTAGAATGTCATGGTGAAAATATTTTATGCAACACCAAGATATTTAACTCAACGAAGGAGTCAAATCTACAAACCATAAATGGTCAAGTGGCCCTTTTATAAGTTCCTTTGAATCAGAACTTCAATCACCCCGCTTGAAACCTCTGTCAGGTTTATAATATGAACCCTTATGAACCACAGTTCACACACACACACACACACACACACAGATATATATGTGTATGTATATAAATATTATATATATATATATATAATATATATAACCTTACTTATATGCTTTGTTACACATATATTAACCCAAAACAATATCGACGCTTTTCCACTTTATATCCCATTACAAGGGGAAATACTCCCAAACACATTTTCCGCTTTATTACGGCTTTAGCATAGATTCCAACACCTTACCTTTATCGCAATCGCTAATCGGCTTCCCCGCGGGTCATACACATATATTCCATCACCCTTTTCCGACTCCGACCTCCTCCTATTGAAGCGATAACACATGCTTTAATGCTAAAAGGCCCACACCATATAACTATCGGAATATTAATCAATTTGGAATGCAAAAGAATTCCCACTCCAACCGCATACGCCGGATTTCAAATTCATTACAACCATGACTATAATATCGTCAGGTCCGTTCACCACTGTTTCCGCACTATTTCTCCGATCTTTGCCAGCTCCGATGCTCGATCGCCGATAAGCTCGACGCCGATCGCTGATATATCGCTATCGGCGATATTGCAATAGTCATATGTCACTTACCCTGGCACATCTGATGGCCGATATGCGATTAAATTGTGACCGTTGATCTGGCCACGATCAAATGGTCCATGATTAATCGCTACTCGCTCTTATTCCAATAACTTTAAAGGGACTCCTGTTGATGCGATTGATTCTTAGTCGTTGATCTAACTGATCCAACAATTGCTGAGTGTCAAAATTCACTTCTCTGCCCTTCCTCTTTTACTTGGGTTTTCCGCGTTTTCTTCAGTTTCTCTGTGTATTCCACGTTTCTTTAAGGTTCTGCCTTACGCCCTTTCGTTGCTCGCTCTTCCTCCCAGGCTTAACTCCTTTAGCGAATTCTTGCTTCGCAATTTCACCCCATATCTATACTTTGGTCTTCGATTGGATTCAATGATCCTTTCGGGTTCCTCTGTCAGTATTACGCCTCAACATACTTCAAAACTCTGCCTGCGCTCTGTCATAGAACCTATGAGTTCAACACAATAATTCAAACATTCATGAAAACTCTTCAATACTCTGACACAGTCAGGAACCAACATTTGCATATATTAAATATAAAAGCAAAGATTACATCTAAGACAATTCGGTCTCATGCACACACACAGGCCTAATTCTCCTATTAGTGGCCTCCTCCTATTGAACACACAAGTTCACTTATTTATAAGAATGCATTGGATTGGATCATTGGAGGATCGATCACCCATCTAACAAAAGCCCTAAAGCTCTTTGCTTGCATACATATGTGGTAGATAAGTCTCCTTGAGACTTTATCCATTCCATCTTTTCCTCTGTTTTAAAACAGAAAAGTCTTCTTATCAGCTTCCCATTTAATGCCTAAAAGCTCTCTCTTGTTCCTAGAATCATGGAACTATTTAAGAGTTGGATTTGACTTCAACCATTCATGTTCTCATTTATTTGTTTTTGAGAGCATTTACATATTCTCCCATTATCTAATTAAATCACACTTAAAGGCCTAAATATTGCCTTAACTTGATACTTAGGAAAAGTATTTCCTAAAATGCATGACCCCCTATGTCTACTATTTACAATGATTTTCCTTGGGCTGAATTCTCCTACATCACTTGCCTTGAGACACAAACAACTCCCCATCCTTCTGCCACACTTCCATGCCAAGGAAGTAATACATGAGACCCATGTCTTTCATGTCGAATTCTCTTGCAAGGTCCTCCTTGCAAGACATGATCAATTGATCATCACTTGTCAATATGAGATCATCAACATAAAGTACAATGATCAATGGATTACCTTTTGCCATGCTGTGGTATAGGTTCGCATCTGCTTCACTCTTTGTGAAGCCCAACTCAGTGAAGTAGTTGTCTATCCTGGTGTACCAAGCACGAGGTGCTTGCTTTAGCTCGTACAAGGCTCTCTTGAGTCGGCACACATGCGACTCACGATCAAAGGTCTCAAAACCTTCTAGCTGCTTTATGTACACCTCTTCCTGAATTCAGAAATTGACAAATGTAGTCTTCACATCCATCTGATGGATCTTCCATCCCATCTGTGCTGATAGTGCCAACATCGATATGATAGATGAGTACCTTGCGATAGGTGAAAAAGTCTCATCATAGTCAATCCCTTCAACTTGAGAAAAGCCATGAGCAACAAATATTGCATTATGCTTCTCCACACTACCATCAGCAGCTTGCTTTACCTTGTAAAGCCAACGGGAACTCACAATTGACTTGTTCTCCGGTCTTGGAACCACATCCCAAACACTGTTACGAACTATGGAGTAATACTCCTCCACCATAGCATCAACCCAAATCGACTGCTACATTGCTTCCTCAAAGGAACATGGCTCAGTCTCAACACATTCCCCAACAAGGACCATGTATCCAGTGTACTTCTCAGGTGACCTCCTCTGTCTGCGCTAAGAAGATGGTTCTCCCACATTCTCTCTCGCATCTGAAAACAATCTATCAGCTTCTCTTGTGTGCTTCCGTCCATCTCTGGAAGACTCTGCTTGAGTGGATTTCTCCACTCTTGGAACCTCTACATGTGGCTACTCCAAATCAGTCTGAGGCTCCTCCTCCTAGGAACCAAAAGTTCCTCCACAACCTCTAGTTGGAGCTCCTCTCAAGGAAACTCGCATGGCCT